>JBBHAA010001892.1:0-677668 GCA_037953035.1 Aquarana catesbeiana | reverse complement strand
GGGGCTGGTGTGGTGGCTTCCCTGGATGCAGAGAAAGCCTTTGACTCGGTGGAGTGGGAATACTTATGGCTAATCCTACACAAGTTCGGGATAGGACCCAAATTCATACAATGGATCCGGCTGTTGTACTCCGGTCCATTGGCTAGTGTTCGTACGGGTGGGGTTCTGTCAGCTTCTATTCCCCTCCACCGAGGCACTAGGCAGGGATGTCCGCTTTCGCCGGCCCTCTTTGCTCTTGCGATCGAGCCGCTAGCGGAGCTCCTTAGGACATCACACAAGGTGGGGGGCATCTCGTTCCCGCCCCTGGTAGAAAAGGTCTCCCTCTATGCGGATGATATGCTATTGTATCTTCGTGACTCCCAGCAATCGCTTAGAGCAGCCTTATCCATTATTGACAGATTTGGTGCTTTCTTGGGGATCAGGGTGAACTGGGAGAAGTCTCTCCTGTTCCCCCTGACGGACACCCAGCCGGTGGTGGACCCACCCCTTCCCCTTAAAAAAGTTTCTAAATTTAAATATCTAGGCATTCAGATCCAGTCTAACCTGCAAGGTTACCTAGTTGATAATGTCTTTCCCATCCTAAATCAGCTCATTCAACGTTGTGCGGTGTGGAAAACATTGCCATTAACCCTGGTGGGGAGGGTGAATTTGCTTAAGATGTCCTTCCTCCCAAAATTTTTATATGTTTTTCGCCATACTCCGGTTCCCATTCCAAATTCATTCTTCCTCAAATTAGATCAAGCCATCACCTCCTTTGTATGGGCTGGGACAACACCCAGGGTAGCCAAACAAACATTGCAGTTATCGCTTACAGAGGGAGGCTTATCCCTGCCAAATTTCAAAAAATATTACTGGGCGGCGCTACTGGTTACCATGCATTGGTGGTTTGCTCAAGACCACAGTAACCCGGCGGTCAATCTGGAGGCTGCAATTTTAGGCTCATATTCTGAACTTAGTAATCTGGTCTATAGAGGCCCGAGATACAGCCCTCAGGTTACTACGCCCATGAAAACGACAGTAAAGGTGTGGCAGCAGGTCTCCTCATATCTTACCAGTGGCAGTATTGTCTCCACACATACCCCGCTGTGGGGCAACCCAATGATGTCACACCTTCAATCTGTTCCGGACCCCCAGGTTTGGGCCAGACACGAGGTTCGAACATTGCGACACATATTTAGGGAGGGCCGGCTTCTCAGTTTTGCGGAACTGAGAGCTAGATATAACCTACCCCCTTGGATGTTCTTCCGCTTTATGCAATTAAGGCATGCGGTTTGTGCGCAGTTTCCGCGTGGGGTGGAGTTGTCTACCCACTCAGTGGAATCCCTATTGTTGACCGATCACCTAGATTGAACACTGTCTTCTATATACCTCAGACTCACATGCAAAGGTACCTCCAAAATGCTCCCCCTTTTTCATAAATGGCAGGTGGACATCCCGGAGGACTGGTCAGAAGGCCTACAGCAATGCATCCCGTTTAGGATCTCAGCAAGGGATAGATTTGTGCAACTGAAGTTCCTTCATAGGGTATACTATACCCCACAACGATTATCTAGGATCTACCCAGGGCTTGATGATAGGTGTCCTAAATGCAGACAGTCGGTGGGGACCTTCTTTCATGTAGTATGGTCGTGTCCGGTTCTCCAGAGCTACTGGCATGATATAGTGACAGATATAAATGGAGTAACAGGATTACAATTAAAAGTTGACCCGATGGTGTTCCTCTTGGGCATCACAGTTAATCTGAATGCAGCCAAACATACCAAACTGTTTGTGTTTTATGCGGCTTATTATGCCAGAAAAATTATTTTGCTGCGCTGGAAGTTATCGGAACCTCCCACTGTTGGGGCATGGAGGATAAAAATAAATACAGTACTCCCGATATATAAGCTCACGTACATGGGCAGGAACTGTCCAAAGAAATTCGACAAAATTTGGGCGACCTGGGTTGCAGCTCGACAACTGGTGGTGTAAGTTCACTGGTGGCTCGGATCCTGGGAGGCTGACTGACTGGAAATGGGTTGTGAATCACTGCCCCTAATTTACAAAGGGAGATTATATGATCCTACTCACCCTTACCCTCTCCCTCCTCTTTCCTTCTATAGTGCAGGCATCCCTTAGAGGGCACTGGTCTGTTTGTGTGGAGGCTCCTCTTGATATCCTACTCCTTTCGTTCCCTCTTTTCTTCCCTTAATCCTTCTTCTGTCCCTGCAGATGATTTCTTCTACATCTTCCTCAACCCTTTAAACCTTCCTTCTCTTCTGGACTTTCCCTCCTCTAGCTCCCCCCCCCTTCCTAACGAGATACTCCTGGGACAAATGAAATTCTACGGGATTAGACTTAATATAGGCAATGATATAATGCATAAAAGGATGATGTTAAATTCAGAGCAGCTGAGAATGAGACTCACTTTGGTGTTTCCAGCAAAGTCTACTAACAAATAATACAAATAGATAGATCTAGGCCCTGATCGAAATACGTGTATGTTGCTTTTTGATTCATATTGACATGTGGTAACTGATTGCATTTGCTCCTGTAAATATGTTATGATCTTCAAACTCAAATGTAATATGCAGATCATTCAATAAATATTTTCTGTGTTAAAAAAAAAAAGCGAATGATGCATTATTCTGTGTCTGTGTTTTGACTTCAATCTGCATTGCTCCCATAGGTCTGTGTGTGTGTGTCTGAACGTGTGGAGCAGAGAGTGCCAGCAGAGGTTAGTATAGATCATATAGATTGGTGATATGGGAGGATTAAATCCCTCAGATTGATGGATACCGTTAACTTGTTACAAATCTGGGATGACCTTTTAGTTAGTATAGAGGTAATATACAGGGAGTACATCATTAAGATAGAAAGGTGCTATTAACTTGTATGATATTTGTAGGATCTTTTCAAGCTCTATTTGTGGGGAAAAAAGGACATACATTTTATTTGTGTACAGCGTCGCACGACTGCACAATTGTCAGTTAAAGTAATGCAATGCCATATCACAAAAAATTTCCTGGTCATTAAGGGGGGTAAATATTCCAGAGCCGAAGTGATTAAGATGGCACCCATTGAAATGAATGTGTTTTTGACTTGTTATGTGACTTTACATGCTGTAAGTCTGATGATGAGTTGCAGCCGTGTGATTACCAGCTTAGACTGAGAGGAGTCCTCTATTTCCTTCTCTCAGGACTCTCACTTCTGTATACAGAAATACAGAAACTACAAAGTATCTTCTCTAATGTCCCTTTCACACTGGGGCCGCGACACTCGTTTTAGCAGCGCTTTTTGGCCACTAGTGGGGCTCTTTTAACCCAAATAAGGGGCTAAAAGCGTCCGTGTTGTGGCACTTCCTAATCGCTTTTCAGGCGCTCTGCCCCGGTGTGTAAAGTCACACTGAAATTAAGGGGAGGTGGTTTTCAGGCGCTTTACAGGCGCTATTTCTAGAGTGAAAACTGCCTCAGTGTGAAAGGGGTCTAAGGCTTATATACACTATACTATCTTTTTTTTCTGTCGGAAAAAAAAACCCATGGATTTTGTTGTCGGAATGTGCGATTGTGTGTACGTGGCATTTAGGACCCACTAGTTTGATTTTTTTTAAAGCCAAAAAACTTCCCAGCCAAAAACAGTTGATGACAGACTATGTGTGCATGGACACATAGGATAACATGGACACATAGGAGAACATGGACACATAGGATAACATGGGACACATAGGATAACATGGACACAGATGATATCTCGAAACACCCAATACGAGGACAATATGCGACCGGTCTAAACTATGTGGCATGTTCACCAATGCCAGGAGCATGGCGGACAAGATGGGTGAACTAGAGATACTGTTGTACAAGGAGGATTTGGATTTTGTGGGAATTTCAGAGACCTGGTTCAACAGCTCTCATGATTGGCTGGCAAACATTCAAGGGTATACCCTATACCGCAAGGATAGAGAGGGTAAAAAAGGGGGAGGGGTATGCCTATATATCAAGAATAATGTACAAGTGAATGTGAGAGATGACATCACTGAGGGAGCTAGAGAGGAGGTGGAATCCTTATGGGTAGAGCTCTGAAGGGATGAAGCTAAGGGGAAAATAATACTGGGAGTATGCTATAGGCCCCCTAACCTGAGGGAGGAAGTAGAGACGGATCTCCTATCACAATTTGGATTAGCAGCAAGGATGGGAAGTGTTATCATAATGGGGGATTTTAATTATCCAGACATAGACTGGGCGGAGGGAACCGCGCATTCATTTAAGGCTCGCCATTTCCTTAATGTCTTGCAGGACAATTTTATGGGTCAGATGGTAGACGCACCAACTAGAAATAAAACATTACTGAATCTATGGATTACCAACAATACAGACCTGATCACGGATGTGGAAATACAGGGCAATTTAGGTAACAGCGATCACAGGTCAATTAGTTTCAGTATAAATCACACAAATAGGAAACATAAAGGGAATACAAAGACACTGAATTTCAAAAGAGCCAACTTCCCTAAACTACAAACCTTGCTAAAAGGCATAAATATTAGGACAAAGAATACGGAGGAGAGATGGGTTTGTTTTAAGAGCATATTAAATAAGGGCATTAGCCAATGTATCCCATTGGGTAATAAATTTAAAAGAGCGAATAAAAAATCCTGGATGGCTTAACTCCAATGTAAAAATGCATATAAAAGCAAAGGAGAAGGCCTTCAAAAAATACAAGGTTGAGGAATCATCCTGAGTATTCAGACTTTATAAAGAAAGCAACAAGAAATTTAAGGGTGCAATTAGGACAGCTAAGATAGAACATGAAAGACACATAGCGGAGGAGAGCAAAAAAAATCCTAAAGAAATTCTTTAAGTATGTAAACAGTAAAAAAGGAGGACAGACCATATTGGCCCCATAAAGAATGAGGAAGGACATCTGTTTACAAAGGATGGGGAGATGGCGAAGGTATTGAATTTATTCTTCTCCTCAGTCTTCACGAGTGAATCGGGGGGCTTCAGTAACCAAAACTGCAGTGTTTATCCTCATGACACATCACAGGAAGCACCTCCATGGTTAACAGAGGACAGAATTAAAATTAGACTTGAGAAACTTAACATTAATAAATCACCGGGACCAGATGGCTTGCATCCAAGGGTACTTAGGGAACTCAGTCAAGTGATTGCCAGACTGTTTTTCCTAATTTTTACAGATAGTCTACTGACTGGAATGGTACCAGCTGATTGGAGAAAAGCCAATGTAGCACCAATATTTAAAAAGGGCCCAAAATACATCCCTGGGAATTACAGACCAGTTAGCCTAACATCAATAGTATGTAAACTCTTGGAGGGGATGATAAGGGACTATATACAAGATTTTAGTAATAAGAACGGTATCATTAGCAGTAATCAGCATGGATTCATGAAGAATCGTTCTTGCCAAACCAATCTATTAACCTTCTATGAGGAGATGAGTTGCCATCTAGATAAAGGAAGGCCCGTAGACGTGGTGTATCTGGATTTTGCAAAAGCATTTGACACAGTTCCCCATAAACGTTTACTGTACAAAATAAGGTCCGTTGGCATGGACCATAGGGTGAGTACATGGATTGAAAACTGGCTACAAGGGCGTGTTCAGAGGGTGGTGATAAATGGGGAGTACTCAGAATGGTCAGGGGTGGGTAGTGGGGTTCCCCAGGGTTCTGTGCTGCGACCAATCCTATTTAATTTGTTCATAAATGATCTGGAGGATGGGATAAACAGTTCAATCTCTGTATTTGCAGACGATACTAAGCTAAGCAGGGCAATAACTTCTCCGCAGGATGTGGAAACCTTGCAAAAAGACCTGAACATATTAATGGGGTGGGCGACTACATGTAAAATAATGTATTTGGGTGGCAAAAATATGAATGCAGTCTATAGACTGGGGGGAGAACCTCTGGGGGAATCTAGGATGGAAAAGGACCTGGGGGTCCTAGTAGATGATAGGCTCAGCAATGGCATGCAATGCCAAGCTGCTGCTGACAAAGCAAACAGAATATTGGCATTAAAAAGGGGATCAACTCCAGAGATAAAACAATAATTCTCCCACTCTACAAGACTCTGGTCCGGCCGCACCTGGAGTATGCTGTCCAGTTCTGGGCACCAGTCCTCAGGAAGGATGTACTGGAAATGGAGCAAGTGCAAAGAAGGGCAACAAAGCTAATAAAGGGTCTGGAGGATATTAGTTATGGGGAAAGGTTGCGAGCACTGAACTTATTCTCTCTGGAGAAGAGACGCTTGAGAGGGGATATGATTTCAATATACAAATACCGTACTGGTGACCCCACAATAGGGATAAAACTTTTTCGCAGAAGAGAGTTTAACAAGACTCGTGGCCACTCATTAAAATTAGAAGAAAAGAGGTTTAACCTTGAACTACATAGAGGGTTCTTTACTGTAAGAGCAGCAAGGATGTGGAATTCCCTTCCACAGGCGGTGGTCTCAGGGGGGAGCATTGATAGCTTCAAGAAACTATTAGATAAGCACCTGAATGACCGCAACATACAGGGATATATGATGTAATACTGACATATAATCACACACATAGGTTGGACTTGATGGACTTGTGTCTTTTTTCAACCTCACCTACTATGTAACCTATGTAACTATGTAACTATGTAACATAGGATAACATGGACACATAGGATAACATGATGGGAGGTTTATTGACTGTAGAAAAAAATGTCTGAAGCCAAAAGCAGCCTCTGTAAAAACGTTCGATGTGCATGAGGCCTAAAGGGGAGATTAGATGAGGAATACAAAGTATAAGAAAAGTATCTGATGGAAGTTTATTAATAACAGACATGAAGACAGAGTGACTGATCGTCCTCCATACAATCGTTCATCACACATCTGCACCCTCCATCCCCCATCCTAACACTCAGTATTATCACTCAGCATCACTCAGTATATTAGATCGGGTTCTATGTAATCTTACCTTTCCGGTCACACCGGTCTGTGAAGAGATGATCGGGAAGCTCTGAACACAAACAACTAAATGGAGAATTTTGGGTGTGGGAGAGAAAGAAATGTGACTGAGGAATTTTCACTTTTTCTGTTTTCACCGAGATCCTCCCATCTACAGATATTGTACCCTGTGAGTGTAATGCCTCGTACACACAACCAGTTTTGCCTTCAGAATAAACTCTGAAGGTTTTTCCGATGGAGTTCCGACAGAATTTCGCTCAAGCGGTCTTGCATACACAGGCTTACACCAAAGTCCGACCGTCTAGATAGAACAAGGTGACGTACAACACGTATGACGGGACTAGAAAAAGGAAGTTCAATAATCAGTAGCCAATAGCTTCCGTCTCGTACTTGCTTCAGAGCATGTGTCATTTTTGGTACGTTGGAACAGCATACAGACAAGCGGGTTTCCCGATAGTAATTAGTTCCATCAGAAAAATTTAGAACATGTCCTCTATCTAAGTCCATCTGAATTTTTGACAGAAAAAGTCCGATGGGGCGTACACACGGTCGGAATATACGATGAAAAGCTCAAATCAGACTTTTTCTGACAGACATTCCCCTCGTGTGTATGCGGCATTTGGGCTGCATTCACACCCGGGCATTTTCAGCTGATAAAACCCCAACAAGCAAAATTCCATTCATTTCAATGGCACCTGTTCACATCTGAGCATTTTGTCACCTGAAGCAAAATGTTTGAAAAACACCTTAGGGCCAGTTCACACCAGATGCAGTTCCGTGCACTTTTTTTCTGTACTAAAAATGCATGCAGAGTGTTTTCTATGTATTCCAATGGCTCTAGTTCACACCATGCAGTCAGTTTACAATGCAGAAACTGACTGGAAACTGACTGCATGGTGTGAACTAGAGCCATTGGAATACATAGAAAACCCTGTGCATGCATTTTTAGTGCAGAAAAAAAGCGCATGGAACTGCATCTGGTCAGGGCCTTCTTTAAGGCAGGGCAAAAAGGGGCAGCTGCCTTGGGCCCTGTTATTGTTGTGGGGCCCAAAGCAGCTGCCTCATACTTGCCAACTATCCCAGTTTAAATTTCCTTGTCCCTTGAAGTTTTAGTCCCGTGCTGTGTCCCGATATCTCAGTGTGAAGTGCTGCTACTAATGCTGCCCAGATCTGCCCTGTTGTTGTGTACAGATGACTCACCTGCAGACCCCGTGTTTACATGTAAATAAATGACATTCATATGTAAATAGCAGCGGCATCCTAAGTAAATAGCTGCAGCCTGAGGCATTGATATGTAAATAAAGGCGGCATTCATATGTATATCATGCTCCCCTGCAGTGAGGAGATGATGTACTGTAACCTCTAGCCACCAATCAGTGAGCAGTATTACTGTACAGTAATCTCTAGCAATGAATTAACAAGCAAAAATCATTTGCTCTAACCTCTAGCAACTAATCAGTGAGCCGTAATGTGTGCTGTAACCTCTAGCAACAAGTTAGTAAGCATTAATGATATCCTGTAACCTTTGGCAACCAATCACAATTGCTGCCTGATCTGACACAGTAAACTGATTTTAAGTCTAGCTGCTATTTATTGAATCTCTCAGAGCAGGTAGAGAGTGTAATTGAATGGGGAGCCCAAGAAATTTTTTGCCCAGAGTCCAATCAATATTAAAGACGGCCCTGCATCTGGTGTGAACTGGCACTAAAAATGCATGCACAGTGTTTTCCATGTATTCCAATGGCTCTAGTTCACACCATGCAGTCAGTTTCTGGTGCAGAAACTGACCAGAGACTGATTGGAGCTGACTTCATCTGGTGTGAACTGGCCCAAGCTCAAAGAACATGACTTTCTTTGGGGCAGATTAGAGGCGTTTTTCTGCTTTTTATATTGGTGACCTTTTGACCTGTACAAAAACGTGGTAATAATCGTGGCAAAAGTCACAGTAAAAACACACGACTTGGAAACGCTCAGGTGTGAATGCAGCCTAACTGTCACATCTCAGACTGTCATGTTTTATTCTAAGCCGTAATAAACCCAACACCAGAAATGTCATGTATTGCAGCTCCATAGGTGTGCACCCTAAAGATCAAACATGTGTGTGTTTTATATATACACACATATATTTACACACTTACATACTGTACACATATACACACACACACAATATATATAGCAGTAGGACAATGGACAGTGTCACTACAGCAGAGGACAATGTCAGTAGGTTTGTGTCAGTCGTTTACATTTTTAATCTTTTTTTATTATTTGCTACATTATTTGTTTTACAATAATCTTTTATTATAGTTTTTTACAATTTTTTACGAGCCCCATTGGGGGGTTTGGTGAAATATCTTGTGTCTAAACAGACCCCCCGATGTCTCACATTTGAGACAGAGAAAGGGACCGAGGACAGAGATTTCCCAGTCCCTTTCTCTGCAGCCAAGCAGCAAGGGGAATCTGCTCAGCACAGGGTGATTAGGGTGTGCCCAGGCATACCTGGCACACCCTGTGTGCACGCCTATGTGCAGCTCCAATCATTGGATGTGGCAGCTGCATTCCTTTTCTTTTTATGGCTTTTTCCCCTCTGTTTTCCCTGATCTGGCCAGTAACACCCCTCCTGTAAAATCCCCCTGCCACACCACACCGCAAGTTTGTTCTGATAAATATTCAGGAGAGAAGGGACAAAGGAAAAGATTCAGATTAGATTAATACTTGCAGTATAAGGTTTTTTTTTCTTATGGTGTCAGGGCTGGGCTCAGCCCTTCCTTCTCTGAGCTGGCCACTCAGCTGTCAGCTGATTGCCAGCTCCCATCTCTCTCCACAGTTACTCAGCTGTTGATGATATCCTGTTCATCAGTCCTGCCTACTTAAGCCGTCCAGTCCAGAAATGTACCCCTACCATTTCACAAAAAAAGTGTCAAAATGGTAAAAATGACAAGACACGGCTTGGGACAAGTTCTTTCTTAAAAAATAAAAATGTCCCACGAAGTCCATTCATCTTCTCTTGCTCCGCCGACGGACCAAAAAAAAAAAAAAATCCTCTATCGACCCGCCTCCATGGGAGGCTCCCGCTGTATGACGCGTCTTCGCTTTGACAGTTCTTTTATAACTGAGAGTGGGGCCACACCGTAACATTCCCGGGTGACCCCGTCCCCTCTGACGCACGGGGACTTCCCTATGGCTTACCCAGGGCGTCAGACGGGGCAGGGCCAACCGGTTACGTAAACGGGTGGCCCCGCCCCCCTTGATGCCCCGGGAAAGCCATAGGGAAGTCCCCGTGCATCAGAGGGGGGGCGGGGTCACCCGGGAACGTCACGGTGTCTCCCTGCCCTCAGTTATAAAAGAACTGTCAAAGCGAAGATGCATCATATGGCGGGTGCCTCCCATGGATGTGTGTCGGTAGCGGCTTTTTCTTTTTTGTCAGCGGAGCAAGAGAAGATGAATGGACTTCGTGGGACATTTTTATTTTTTTATTTTTTAATAAAGGACTCTTCCCAAGCCGTGTCTTGTCATTTTTACCATTTTGACACTTTTTTTGTGAAATGGTAGGGGTACATTTCTACCCCGTTACCATTTCACACAGGGGGTGGCCGGGATCTGGGGGTCTCCTTATTAAAGGGGGCTTCCAGATTCCGATAACCCCTCCGCCCGCAGACCCCCACAACCAACGGGCAAGAGTTGTGGGGATGAGGCCCTTGCCCCATCAATATGGGGACAAGTTGCTTTGGGGGGCTACCCCAAAGCACCCTCCCCATGTTGAGGGCATGTGGCCTGGTACGGTTCAGGAGGGGGAGCGCTCTCTCGCCCCCCCTCTTTTCCTGCGGCCTGCCAGGTTGCGTGCTCAGATAAGGGTCTGGTATGGATTTTTGGGGGGAACCCCATGCCATTTTTTAAAAATTTTGGCACGGGGTTCCCCTTAATATCCATACCAGACCTGAAGGGCCTGATATGGAATTTGGGTGACCCCCACGCTATTTTTGATTTTAACTTTTGGTTAGGGATTCCCCTTAATATTCATACCAGACCCAAAGGGACTGGTAATGGACTTGGGGGATCCCATGGTGTTTTTTTCAATGACTTCTTTTATCTGTATTGTCAGACCGGCAATTCATTAATAGCTGCCAGTAGTTTTCAATGACTTTTTTCCTTTGAAATGTCATTTTGCTGTCAGACTGTTCTAAACACGGGAAACATGTGGCCCTTTACAGGCATACTATAGACACCCCCCAGGTACGAAATTTAAAGGAATATTTTACTTTATTGTTTCACTTTAAGCATTATTAAAATCACTGCTCCTGAAAAAAATGGCCATTTTTAAAACTTTTTTTTGCATTGATCCATGTCCCCTGGGGCAGGACCCGGGTCCCCAAACACTTTTTATGACAATAACTTGCATATAAGCCTTTAAAATGAGCACTTTTGATTATTCATGTTCGTGTCCCATAGACTTTAACGGTGTTCGCGCGTTCAAAATTTTTATTTCTGTTTGCATGTTCTGCTGTGAACCGAACCGGGGGGCTGTTCGGCTCATCCCTAGTTTTCAGCTCATAAAATGCTTGTAAAATGCCCAACAAGCAAAATCCCATTCATTTCAATGGCACCTGTTCACATCTGAGTGTTTTGTCACCTGAAACAAAAAGCTTAGGGCCAGTTCACACCAGATGCAGTTCTGTGCACTTTTTTCTGCAATAAAAATGCATGCAGAGTGTTTTCCATGTATTCCAATGGCTCTAGTTCACACCATGCAGTCAGTTTCCAGTGCAGAAACTGACCGGAAATGACTGCATCTGGTGTGAACTGGCCCAAGGTCAAAGAACATGAGCTCCTTTGGGGCAGATTACAGGCATTTTTCTGCTTTTTACATTGGTGACCTTTTGACCTGTACAAAAACTCGCCGTAAAAAGCACAATTTCATGTAATAACTGTCACATCTCATACTGTCATGTTTTATTCAAAGCCGTAATAAACCCAACGCCAGAAATGTCATATATTGCAGCTCCATAGGTGTGCACCCTAAAGATCCAACATGTGTGTGTTTTATATATACACATACATATATAGCAGTACGACAATGGACAGTGTCACTAGAGCAGAGGACAATGTCAGTAGGTTTGTGTCAGTCATTTATATTTGTATTCTTTATTATTTGTGACATTATTAGTTTTACAACAATTTTTTATTTTTTACAACTTTTTACGAGCCCCATTGGGGGGGCTTTGGTGAAATATCTCGTGTCTAAACAAACCCCCCGATGTCTCACATTTGAGACAGACAAAAGGACTGAGGACAGAGATTTCCCAGTCCCTTTCTCTGCAGCCAAGCAGCAAGGGGAATCTAGGCAGCACAGGGTGATTAGGGTGTGCCCAGGCATACCTGGCACACCCTGTGGGCACGCCTATGTGCAGCTCCAATCATTGGATGTGGCAGCTGCATTCCTTTTCTTTTTATGGCTTTTTCCCCTCTGTTTTCCCTGATCTGGCCAGTAACACCCCTAAAATCCTCCTGCCACACCACACCGCAAATTTGTTCTGATAAACATTCAGGAGAGAAGGGACACAGGAAAAGATTCACATTAATACTTGTAATAGAAGGTTTCTTTTTCTTATGGACAATTTAGTGCTAATGCTGAATCTGAAAGACTTTGCCCATCAATGAGACTTGTGAAACATTTTCCGGAGTCTCTCCTGTCATTTATGAATGTAAAAGTACTGTGAATACAAGTGCAATGGGTTGGAGGTCGGGGAAGGAATAGAACCTATCCAATCCTTACAACAAGAAATGTAAAATAGTTTTTTTTGTTGGAGGGAGGAATTGAAAGAAGGAAATCATGTTTTTAATGTGGGACATGTATTGACATAACTGAATTAATATGGTGCAGGTACCCAGGAGGTTGGCACTTATGTATAATAAGGTGTCTGTTGGCCAGACTAGAGGGTGCCAGGTGACCCATCAATGGGGTGAACATTTCCTTGTAGGGGTGATGTCTCAATCTTAGCAGTCCTACAGAGAGGTTCTCCATTACTGGACATGGGGGACACCAGAGCTGGATATGGGGGAGATACGTCTGGCTGATGTCTCCCCTGAGAGGTTGGGACCTTGCACAGGTAATGCCAGTGACTACACACAGGAGCTCCATTAGATAAAGGGAACAAACGCTGGCTACCAGGGCACACATAAGGGAAGTCGTCCCTTTTTGCTCTTGGCTCTTGCTTGATGGTTCTCTGAGCCTCATGGCTCTCTGTTACCATCCTGAGCCCAGCTGATGAGACCGTGTCTAGGGGGGCAGCCTTGCGATAAGTATCTTTGATGTTCTTTTGTTATATGCTTTGTAATATCTTCCTTTAGTGTTTTCATGTTAACATTTTCCTATCTTCTTGGGTAATAAATAAGAGGTTGTTTTACTGAGCAGTGTGTTTGTTTTCATAGCTAACCTTATATCATTATGCTTATCAACAGTGACATTATTAGATTTTAATAGACTAGCTAACTATAGAAATAGACAAGTCAATACATATATGCAATACATAGAGGGAATCCGTAACCACCCTCAGAATATATTTATTGTAGAAGTTATTTCAGAAGCGCTGCCCATTCATTCCAATGGGCAGGGCATTTTGAGAGTGACAGTGCTCCCAACCCGCCCCAAAGATGCTGCTTGCAGGTCTTTTTCCAACGTCCCACAAACGCACCACCCCGGTGTGAAAAGTCACACTGAAATGAAGGGGAGGTGGTTTTCAGGAACTTTACAGGCGCTATTTCTAGCGTGAAAACTGCCTCAGTGTGAAAGGGGTCTAAGGCTTATATACACTATACAACTTTTGTTGTCAGATTTCCTTTAGATTTACCAAAACCATGTAGTACAAGGGCCGGCCTGATTGCACACTAATTGAAACTCCTAAGGTTTGATCTCATATTATATGGTCTCGGTAAATCTGAAGGAAAAAATCTATCAATCAGAAAATTGGATAGTGTGTATCCAGCTTTAATGTACACGGGACACTTCAAAACCTCTCCTGAATGATTTAACTTGACAGATAGTAACCGATGTTTAAAAACGTCAGTTTTGCCATGTGTACAGTACATGCCGTGTTTAGCCTCATTTGCGCTTAGAAGCGTTTTTTTTTTTTTTAAGTCAAAAATGAAAAGTGCCTGTTAATGAAATGTGGCTAAACGCAAGTTACAGCGTTTACAAGCTGTTGCAGGCATTTGGTATTTCAAATTCCTCTGACCATCCGTCCTGAAAGCATTTTTTTTGCTTTCTCAAAAAAATGCTTCTAAACTCAACTGCCTAGAAATTACTATAAGGCCTCATGTACACTATACGTTAATATAACGTTATAAAAACGACAGTAGCTTTTTTTTTTGGATCAAAAACGTCAAAAACTGGTGAGCCACGTTTTTGAGCATTTATTAGTGTTTTTTGATGTTAGAGTGTTTTACAGCTGAAAAACTCCTCTCAGAACCCACTAGTTTTGTTATTTTTTAACAGCCAAAAACAGTTGATAACAGACTATGTGTGCATGGACACATAGGATAACATGGACACATAGGATAACATGGACACATAGGATAACATGGACACATAGGATAACATGGACACATAGGATAACATGGACACACAGGATAACATGGACACACAGGATAACATGGACACATAGGATAACATGGACACTCAGGATAACATGGACACATAGGATAACATGGACACATAGGATAACATGGACACATAGGATAACATGGACACATAGGATAACATGGACACACAGGATAACATGGACACACAGGATAACATGAACACATAGGATAACATGGACACTCAGGATAACATGGACACATAGGATAACATGGACACATAGGATAACATGGACACATAGGATAACATGGACACATAGGATAACATGGACACTCAGGATAACATGGACACATAGGATAACATGGACACATAGGATAACATGGACACATAGGATAACATGGACACACAGGATAACATGGACACATAGGATAACATGGGACACATAGGATAACATGGACACATAGGATAACATGGGACACATAGGATAACATGGACACATAGGATAACATGGACACATAGGATAACATGGACACACAGGATAACATGGGACACATAGGATAACATGGGACACATAGGATAACATGGACACATAGGATAACATGGGACACATAGGATAACATGGACACATAGGATAACATGGACACATAGAATAACATGGACACATAGGATAACATGGACACATAGGATAACACGGACACATAGGATAACATGGACACATAGGATAACATGGGACACATAGGATAACATGGACACATAGGATAACATGGGACACATAGGATAACATGATGGGGAGTTTATTGACTATAGAGAAAAGTATCTGATGGAAGTTTATTAATAACAGACATGAACACAGAGTGACTGATTGTCCTCCATACAATCGTTCATCACACAACTGCACCCTCCACCCCCATCCTAACACTCAGTATTATCACTCGGCATCACTCAGTATATTAGATCGGGTTCTATGTAATCTTACCTTTCTGGTCACAACATTCTGTGAAGAGATGATCTGGAATCTCTGAATACAAACAACAAAATGAAGAATTTTGAGTGTGAGAGAGAAAGAAATGTGGTTGAGGAAGTTTCACTTTTTCACCGAGATCCTCCCATCTACAGATATTGTACCCAATGAGTATAAGGCTGCATTTACACCCGGGCATTTTCAGGTCATAAAACGCTCATAAAATGACCAATAAGCAAAATGCCATTCATTTCAATGGCACCTGTTCACATCTGAGCATTTTGTCACCTGAAGCAAAATGCTTGAAAAACGCCTTAGGACCAGTTCACACCAGATGCAGTTCCATGTGCTTTTTTCTGCACTAAGGGCCAGTTCAAACCAGATACAGTTCCGTACAGTTCCATGCGCTTTTTTTCTGCACTAAAAATGCATGTGCAGTGTTTTCCATGTATTCCAATGGCTCTAATTCACACCAAGCAGTCAGTTCCAGTTAGTTTACAGTGCAGAAACTGACTGGAACGGACTGCATCTGGTGTGAACTGGCCCAAGCTCGAAGAACATGGGATTGCACTCTGCACTCTTTTCCATCTCCAAACACACACAATAAATAATGGACACGACACTCAAATATTAGCATAAATTGGTACCTTTATTGGTTTACAAATAAATTAATCATTTTTCATAACCATATCACAATTCTAACTCTAATCAAATTATCATTCTCAAAATTGCTTAGCCTTGATGACTCAAGCAAATTATATTTCATCAACTTTATAATAACCAGTCCCCACAAAGTCAGGGCTTTGCCCATCAATGGCCAAAGCACCGACCTACCCCAAACCCATGGCCATTTCAATCATGCCCTGCAGACCCCAGTTAAAAATGTCCAAGCCCACCTCGGAGAGATGCACAAAATCTTCCCGATACAGGCCTGAAAAACCACCCTCCAAATTGATATGTCTAAATGATAACCCCCGATAAGAGGCATACATTTCTCAACAGAGTGATTCACCCACTTCTTAATTTTCTCAAATTTCTTTAACTCTGGATGTGATAACCATAGTAGTCTGGGAATGATATCAGAGAAAACAATAGTTGTGTTTGGAGATGATATACTCAAATGGTGCAGGTCACGCTTGATCCTGTCGATCAAATCTAAAGTCTTCATATGACCCACATCATTCCCACCCAGGTGAAGAATCATCACCAAAGGTGATGGCCACAGTAGATACAATTCAGAAATATAATAAGATAAATTCAACCAACGCAATCCTCTTACTCCTTTCCATTGAATGGTGCAAGTTTCGGGGTTGATATTTAAAGTTGGAGCTACGAAGTGAATGTGACCTGTCTCAACCTTTAATCAGACACCAACATGCCTCCACCCCTGTATATATATGTAAAAAGAGAAGGGGTGATTGGGACTTTAATTGAGGCATGTGGGTGTATTTAATCATTTCTATGGAATGTAAATAAATTGAGTGTCTCAATCCCAGGGGGTAGTTCATGATAGTGATATTAATACACATGATTCAATAGTATAATAAAGCATTTATGATGTAGAAATACAATCATAAAAAGGTTCAACATAAGTTGATATAATAATAATTAATTTATTGATACAAGGTTATTCACTAAACATGATTTGTGACACATATTACATTTCATAGCAGAAAACAAATAAATACAGATAAAAAATATGAAAATATAGAATATATATGCAATTCACATAATGAGTACAAATAGAAACCATGATTGGTTAGAGTTATTGGAGCAAGCATAGCTTGGCATCCCTGGATGAACACTCTACGCGTTTCATGGCCTTGTGCCAATCATCAGGAGTTGGATGCAGGTATTATGCTATAAAGTAAGAAAAACATTGATGGATTTATTAGCTAGTTATGCATTTTATCCTAAAGGTGAAAAAAAAAGGGTAATTCCTTTACTACTTACAAAGTAGTTTAGGAATGAAGTTCAGCTCCAGAAGGTGGTCTGGTGTAAGTAGTCTCACCCGGGGCTGAGGTGGGGAATAGCCAGACAGAAACCAGGGTAGAAAACCAAACCCCAGGACCAGGTCGACGATCACTATATGAAAGTGTATGATACATGTTGTGCGCATATCAAGTGCCTACCAAGTGCTCTATGGCAAAGAAAGAAAAAAAAAATAAATAAATGAATGAAAAACTTAATGAAAAAGGGGGGGTGAGAAACAATATGAAAAAGGGTATGAAAAGGTAATGTGTGTGTAGTGATAATGAAGGTGCTGGCAATGGGGAAAAGTGAATGGCAAGACTGTGTGAATGTGTGAGGGGAAAGATGTGAATAAATGTAATTATATATACATACCTAGCAATAGGTGTAGTTAATACACGTATAGTGTGATTGATACAAGTAAAATCATTATTATCAAATTAAAGTAACTGAGTTACATTGTATGAATGTAAATGTGTGTGTATAAATGTGTGGTATGTGTGAATGTAAATGTTAGTGTCAGTGTGTGGGATCATGTTTGAAGAAATGTATATATGTATGTGTGTGTGTGTGGGTGAGTGTGAGTTTGAATGATTTGGGGTGAAAGAGATGGATGAAAAGGAAATGTGAAATGGTTCTGAGTTACCTGGATTGAGAGGGAGTGAGATATGGGGAGTGTGCTTAGCATAAATAATGGTAAAGTGAGACGTCGGTCTGCTCCAGGTCTCCGACCCCCTGGCTCTTGCTGAATAGCCCTGCCAGCGTCATATATACCTTGTGATGGCAGGGGGAGGGACAGCAAGGCTCCACAGGTGGTTTGGTGAAAAAATAAAAAGGTACTTCCTTTACTACTTACAAAGTAGCCCAGGAATGAAATTTAGCTCCAGAAGTGAGGTTAAAAGGTGGTCTGGTGTAAGTAGTCGAATAGCCAGACAGAAACCAGGGTAGAAAACCAAACCCCAGGACCATGTTGATGATCACTATATGAAAGTGTATGATACATGTTGTGCACGTATCAAGCGCCTACCAAGTGCTGTATGGCAAAGAAAGAAAAAAAAACAAAATTTAAATTAGCCGTATAACAATGATGAGATGCGCCCAGAAAATGTAAGAATGTCGATTATCCAAACATATTTTTTCTGACCTAAAATTCAAAGCAAAAGGTTAGGCGGACATAAATACTATAACGCTAATGCCCCGTACACACTAACGGACTTTTCGACCGGACTGGTCCGACGGACTTTTGATGAACGGACTTTCCTACACATGATCACACCAAAGTCCGACGGATTCGTACGTGATGATGTACATTGGACTAAAATAAGGAAGTTGATAGCCAGTAGCCAATAACTGCCCTAGTGTCAGTTTTTGTCCGTCAGTCTAGCATACAGACGAGCGGATTTCTGGGTCCGGTGGAGTTACAACATAAAGATTTGAAGCATGTTCCAAATCTAAAGTCCGTCAGACTTTCGACAGGAAAAAGTCAGCTGAAGGTCCGATGAAGCCCACACACAATCGGATTGTCCGCTGGACTCGGTCCGTCGGACCAGTCCATTAGAAAAAGTCTGCTTGTGTTAGAATCACTCTTCTCTTGTGATCAGTCGAACTCCAGATGTATTGAAAAGCAGACAATTTATTTCAGATGTGTCACACAAAAGGATGATGCTTACAAGCCAAAATATGCAGTAAGAATCACACAAAGAGATGTACATCCCCCTCCTAATACGTACAATAATATAGCTATAACGCTTCTATTGGCTGAGGAAACACAGATAGCGTGCCTGGTACAAAATGGTACTTTATTTGGCTAATTAGTGTTTCCTGTACAGTCTTGTTCTGCCATATATGGTTAAGCCTAATCATCCTACAACTAATGCCCCGTACACACGGTCGGATTTTCCGATGGAAAATGTCCGATCGGAGCGTGTTGTCGGAAATTCCGACCGTGTGTGGGCGCCATCGGACATTTTCCATCGGATTTTCCGACACACAAAGTTGGACAGCAGGAGATAAAATTTTCCGACAACAAAATTCGATCGCGTCAATTCCGACCGTGTGTGGCCTGTTCCGACGCACAAAGTGCCACGCATGCTCAGAAGAAATTCCGACACGGGACAGCTCGTTCTGGTAAACTTAGCGTTCGTAATGGATAAAGCACTTTCGTCACGCTGCAATGTAAAAAATGGTTTAATACAGCGCACTCGCTTCTTCTTTATAATGTGACAAGAATTAAGTCGTTTTGATGCTCATATTCACACACACTTCTCACAAACTTTTTTCGTTACTATTTATCGGGATTCCCTCAATATATTTTGATTTCTCACATCTGACAACATATTTTTATTTTTATTTTTTTTACTTTAATGTAGAATCTTTTTTTGTGTTTCTCTTTTTATTTATTTTTTTTTTTGGTGATTTTGATTTGTACTCCCGAAAATGTTTGTGTGTTTTTTGTGACAAGTTCCCACAACACCACTAATATGTTGTTCTATTTAATCTGTAGGAGATTGTTTGGTGTTGTTGTCCCTTGTTAATTTCACATTGTACTTTATAAATGTACCTGAATACTCACCAACAAACTGTCCTTTTTGGATGAAAACACACACAGGAGAGTAGAATTTACCTAAAAATATTTTATTAAGGGGTCACAACTATAAACAAAGAGGGAGGCAACGCTGGAGAAACTGCAGAAGTGGGCGAAGCCTTGGACCCCCAGGGCAGACATAAATTATTTAAAAGCAAAATTGGTGGCCTGAGGAGTCCTTATCTAAGGGAGGGCAGTCTGGTCCAGAAGTCCCAGAGATCCGGAAAGCAGCAGATGACATCTGTGTCCCCAGGCTGTGGTCATACGAGAGACTGCATCTTCTGTCAGACCAGACTGAACCCAGGTCATCACTCTCAGGTCTTCTTTCCACGCTTCCTTACAGGCTTTGGCTGTGGTGGTGGAGTTGTGGCAGCAGGAGGAGGAGGAGGAGGAGGAGGATCGTCCCTCTCCATGACATCCGTCTTGGGTGTCAGTTCCCCACTCTCCCCCTTACGAAGGACTTTATAAATCAGGTCCTCAGAAATCTTGCGTTGGCCCTCCTGCATGCCCAGCAATTTGGTGGCAGCCATGCAGGCAAAGGCCTCTGCAGGACTGGGGAAGGCTCTGAGGGACGCCGAAGCCTCCTGGATCAGCCTGTATGCTGAATCCTGCACAGGACTGGGAGTGGCCTTCCTGGCCCTTTTATATGGCAGGCGGAGGGGAGGGACCTGAGACTCAGTCAGGCTGCGACTTGTCCCTGGCTTCTCTTGGCTGACACTTAGCCCCGCCTCCTCCTGGCTGCCACTAATCCCCGCCTCCTCCTGGCTGCCACATTCCACAGCCTCCTCCTGGCTGAGGTCTTCCTGTGTATGAAAAAGGGACATAGTTTTAGTATTGTTTTCATCAATCACACACAATTTTCACCTCCTGACTGCTGCAAATTGAATGTTAACAAATATAACAGACTATCCTTCTGAGCCCAGCATTTTGCATTCTTGTCCCAATTATTTTTGCCCACTACTGTCTATTGATATGTAAAACACTTTTTTTAATCAGCAATTAGTGATCAATAATAACATCTAGTAAACATCATTTATTTATTGACCAGAAATCTGTAGAAGAATGCTATACCTGACTCCAGCTGGGCTCCTCCACTTCTTCCTGGCTGGAAGGCCCAGGTTGGACATTGGAAGCCTCAGCTGGGATGGAAGGAAGCGTGGAAGGAAGAGTAGAGAGGGATTCCCTGACTTCAGTGTGGTCTGACAGAAATCGCAGTCTCTCATAGTACCACAGCCTGGGGACATAAACATCATCTGCTGCAGCTCCAGACCTCTGGGAATCTGTGACCTTCTTGCGCTCCCTAAGATACGTGCTCCTCAGGCCCCCAATTTTAGCTTTTAAATAAGGGATGGTTGCTGTGGGGACCACTGGCGTCACCAACTCCAGCAGTTTCTCCAGCGCTGCCTACCTCTTCTGTTTGTGATTATAGTGGGGGTGCCTCACTTGCCACAGACAGGGCAGCTCCCTGTACTTGTCAATAAACAGGGGCAGGAAATTGTGGTCGTTGAACCCATCCATTTTCTCTGCAAGACACAATACAAGACAAACCCTAATGTCAGGCCAAACTCCCCTAATCTTGTTACAATATAGGCTTCAATTTCGAAGCAGTATAGGCCCAAGTTTAGATCCTACCTTCGTTAGCACGATCGGCGTCTCCGATGCTCCTTCCTCCGCTCACAGATCGTAAGTAAGACGTGCGCGCTACGATTTATACACACTGCGCATGCGTATAACTCCGCCCGCCCCTGACGTTCTTTCTATTCTATTCCCCGCCCCTTTTTGTTCGGCGCAGTGGAGGAAGAGCACATGGCGGAGAGACAGCAGGATAGT
Source organism: Aquarana catesbeiana (assembly GCA_037953035.1). Classification (NCBI taxonomy): domain Eukaryota; kingdom Metazoa; phylum Chordata; class Amphibia; order Anura; family Ranidae; genus Aquarana; species Aquarana catesbeiana. The sequence continues at coordinate 655,817 of JBBHAA010001892.1, read as the reverse complement.
GCTAAGTACAGCAACGAGGAGGAGGAGGAGGAGGAAAGGCTGGAGCCTGAAACGTCCCGATCCAGAAGGAGATTAAAGGACTCAAATATGTCCTTTGGGGAGATGTTGGAAATGGTGGACATCCTGAAGAAGGCTGACTATGATGGAAAGTATGGGCCTTACCCCAAACACAATGTCCCAAAGGCCAAGATCATGGCGAAAGTGGTCAGGAGTCTGCACCGGAAATTCGGGGTACGACGATCGAAAGATCAGCTCAGGAAGCGGTGGTCGGACCTGAAATTATGAGAACATGAGCAGTACAGAAAGATCCGGAGAGTGCTGCAAAAAAGTAAGTAGTTGTGCTGTGTTCCTATTGTTCTTGTGTTTATTACGTTCGTGCTGCTCCATGTGCTTTTAGGAACTGTTGTACAGTTTAAAATGGCAACTTTCATGTTCATGGGCACATTATTCGTTCGGATCACACTTTTTTGTTTTCGGACTATAAAATACCATTGTTTAGCCCATATGCATTTGGCCACCATTTTGAGGCCCTATACTTGTCTTCAAAGAATTGGGTTGTGTAGATGGCTTTGTTACTAGAATGAAATGCAAACTAGATTGTGTGTAAGGAGAGGACACTGAGCAGCTGTTTTCACATCTGGACACTGGAGCACTAGTGTGGGACCCCAGAACACCCTTTTTATTAGGGGGGCCACACAGGTGCTCCAGTGTATACTATAGGGGGGGTCTCCAACTGTGAAGCTTGGACAAAACAGGTAAAGTATTGCAGGTTGACAAAGGACACTAAAAAAGCTACATCTTGGAACTCGGCTAAAATAGACAATTGTACCCCACTTCCAAGCAATGTTTCCTATTTATAGTTCTGCCATCAAATATCTGTGTGCTAAGTATACCATTTTTGTTTTACATAGGGGAGAAAAGACTCGGAGGACACCCCTCATCCGAGGAGACCAGAGCCCCCCCCCCTCTGGAAGAAGGGAAAATCCCCCCAACACAAGAAGAGCAGGAGGAAGAAGACGTGGTGGAAGTAGTCACCACAACAGGTGAGTGTCTGCAACCACAGGCTCAGATAAGAGATGGATGGCGGCATTTTTTTTAGACCTAATTTATTTTGGGTTTCCTTTCTTTTTAGGTGATCGTGATGTTGTGGATGAAGATCCTTTCACATCCGAAAGTGCCCAGATCCTGATCGGGGAGATCATGGGGTGTAATTTACAATTGGAAAACATCAAGCAAAACATCAATGATGTTATTCCAAAATATAAAAACATCATTGATGTTTTGGGGCGAGTTTAAAGCCCCTCAAAATCACTTTCTTCTTTTGTCTGCTACAATGTGCGAAATGTTTTTGTGATTTTTCCCAAAGCCAAATTTGGAGGATGCACACAGTGTGCCAACATGTGCTATCTGCCATCACGGGAGATCAATGGATGCGTTTTGGGGGTGCAACCCCTTCCTCAATAATAAAGTAACGGTGAGGAAGGGCTTTCTCCCCCCAAAACACGTCCCTTGATCCCCCCTGATGGCAGATAGCACATGTTGACATTGGGAAATTTGTGTGCATCTTCCTAATTTGGCTTTTCCAGGGGTGATTTCCCCCCATCTGAACGCAATATCAAACACAGTTCCTAAATACTCATGTCTGATATTGCCTTCAAGTTCTACCAAATGTGAACTTTGTAAGATCAAGATTTGTGTCTTTCTTGTGGGTTTTACACAGGCCTGTTTTCTATAAAATGCACATTTTGATTTTGGATAATGACACCACAAAAATTGTTATACAACAAACATGTTGGTTTGTCAGAAAAACCTTTGGTAAATGCACATGTGATTGTGCAGGTATTAAAAAGATTGTTCATCAAGAATGTGTGGATTATTGTCTCAACGCTACAACACTTTTGGGGTGATGTAATTGTTGTTTGATGAGAAAATGGGGGTAATTTCCTAAGGGCAAATCCACTTTGCACTACAAGTGCAGTTTCAGTGCAGTTGCAAGTGCACTTGTAGTGAAAAGTGTCTTTGCATTTAGTAAATAACAGCCAACAGTGCTTTGTATAAGGTTACACAATCACGCCATTTTCTGGACTCCACACATTTCTCTCAGGGTCAGCTCAAACAAACACAAGCAGTAAATGTCCACAAAGAAGAGCCTGGGGGGAGATGCCTGTCAAGAACTTGAGGTCCTGCAGGCTTCTCCCTGTGGCCAAATACCGCAAGGTAGCGACCAACCTCTGCTCCGGAGTGATGGCTTGCCTCATGCAGGTATCCTGCCTGCTGATATAGGGGGTCAGCAAAGCCAACAGACGGTGAAATACGTGGTCAGTCATCATGAGAAAATTCCTGAAATCATCAGGATTATTCTCACGGATCTCACGGAGCAAAGGCATATGAGAGAACTGGTCACGCTGAAGCAACCAATTCTTGGTCCATGAACTCCTCCCCACCCTGTTCATGGACTGGACTTGTGTCAAGGTCAGGACCCCAACACCAAGCCCCCACACAGCACGAACTCTACGAGGAGTACGCATACGAAACATGGCTAGAAAACGGTCGGCTGCTCAGAACGAAGTAACAGAACGCACTGAAGAACAGCAAGGCCTGTGAAGAGCGACCTGAAAAACAGCAACGAGCGGACAAGATCGCACAGAAAACTCCGATACGAACTGACTGCACGCACTGAAGAGCAAATACAAACCCACAAGCACAAACTGAACGGCAGAAAACGATCTGAAAGCCACGAGTCTGAAAAAGCGCGAATCGTCTCTCACCAAACTTTTACTAACACGAGATTAGCAAAAGGAGCCCAGAGGGTGCCTCGCTTGGTTCTGAACCGGCCTTTTCTAGTCTCGTCGTACGTGCTTGACGTCACCGCGTTCTTGGCGATCAGATATTCCGACAACTTTGTGCGACCGTGTGTAGGCAAAACAAGTTTGAGCCAACATCCGTAGGAAAAAATCCGATGATTTTGTTGTCGGAATGTCCGATCAATGTCCGACCGTGTGTACGGGGCATAACTATGGAGTTAGTTAAAGCAAACGATATATAGCAAGTTAATACAACATCGTGCTCAGAAGTCATCTTAAAAATCAGTCTCAGGGTTATTGTTTTTCTAATAGTTTTTTCTATAGTCACACAATAAACATTTGAAACTTTTCTAACATTCCCTCCTCTTGTGTGACTATTTTATCTCAACACATTTCTATGATAGTCCCTGTGTTATACACTTTCGGTCTGTATGTCATTAAGTTCAGTTGAGCTTCAATGTCCACATAGGTCTCCTCAGAGGTAGGAAGGGCTTGATACATCGTTCTTGAGACTGCAGTTTCAATCAGTTTTTGTGAAAGTCCTCGAATACAGGGAATGCAGCAGCATCCGCAAGTGACCAAAACGGCCAAAGCCACAGCAATTGAGATCAAACATGATGTGATAAGTCCAGTCCACTTACCGAACCATCCTTTAAGCCAGTTTGTAAATGGATCATTAATACCTGAGTTTTCTGCTAATTCATTAGATAGAGCAGTCAGTCCTTCCAAGGCTCTGGTCGCAGCGCCTCTAGGAGCTGAATTGTTAGAGATAAAGGTGCAAAACATGCTACCAAACATTTTGCATACCCCTCCTCTTTCAACTAGGACCATATCTAAGGCCATTCGGTTCTGCCATGCCATTAGAGATGTGGTGGCCAACTGTTCTGCTAGGCCCTTCACAGAGGCCCTAGTATAGTTTACAAATTGTTGTTGGTTATAGTATATATATAGTTAATCCAGTCAACATTTTTATCTATAGTCACCCACCAGAGAAGAGACTCAAACCCAGCTGTCACCTGATTCCTAGCCCTAAACTCATCCAGCACCCCGCACTCATCTATGTAGATCCGAGAGTCAAATGACCCTATGGGAGAGGTGTCCCTCCGATACCATTGGTGACTCTTTGTCCATGGGTGTTCTGACAGGATCCTCAGGGGCATAGCCAGCTGAACCATAGCGCAATTCCCTCAGGCATTGGCCAGTATCCTAGCTCACAGTTTCTTATCCCCACACATCCACCAGACATCAGCCCTCTGAATGTCATGTTCAACCCAGTCACCATTGCCCATGTTAATCCTCTCCACACAGTAGTCATCGGGTAGTGACCCAAGATCCCCCCCGCTATGGTTCCCTGGGAGTGCAAAACAAGTAAAGTTGCCCGGATAAGCAGTAACCGCTGGAGGTATCTGAGGTCTCTGTACTAGGGGAAACAACAAACTCAACATGTGACAGGTAGAATTTGTTTCAGGTTTATAGCTCTTATTATACAATTGCAACATACATTTTAAACCTTCTGGATCTGTATTGTGTTCTAGAGGAAAAGGAATAGTTGCTAAATGTAGTCTGGCTCTGGCACAAACTAAACAATTTTCCTTTTTTAAAGTTTTAACCGTGTACCTCAACCATTCTAACCACTCATTTTTTTCTTGGTATCCTGTCTCCAAAACTATGGCATCTTCTACTGTTAGGTTAGTAAATCTTATAGTTTTACTCAGAACTTCTATTCTAGTATGGCCTTCTTCTTTCCCTTGTCTACCTTTTCCTGTTGTCTGGTTTTATTAGGTGGTAATACCTTGAGGAAAAATTTGCCTTAGGGGTCAGTTCCTGACACCCATGCTCCCATAGAGTACAATCGCTGATCTTCCTTCCTCGGCTCCTTTAATGTTATCAATAATTGTTTACAGTTCTTACTATGTGCGCAGGGGGAGTTGGCCGCTTCTGTAATTATGAGACTTTCCTTTATTCCACTCTTTTTAGGCCCTGGTAGATTATACCCCGTAGATTATACCCTTAATATACTGGTCCACAGGGCCTGATTCCATGCTTGACATCCTGCCCTATTCCAGAGCCAGCAAATGTATTTATCTCCCCCCCAGTTGTATCCCCACAATCTGCAATCTGACAGAAGTCTACTAGTATATTGCTAGTTATTCCCTCTATAAAGATTAGATTCAATGTTTTTCCTGTTCTTTCCTAACCCAAAGTTTCCTCTGTTCTTCCATAATGTATAACCCCTCTTATGGATGCCTCTCCTAGAGTCACCAGTAACCCAAGGATAATTACTGTCCCTTATATCCTAACCAGCTACAGAGTTCCAGTGGATAGGGTAGGGGAGTTGGAAGGGGAGGGAGACTTCACCGGTTTGAGACAAGTCCCACCTTGTGTGAGACCTCCCTTTGTAGCCAGATTTTCTGAACCTCTTGCAGCCAACTGGCCGTATTCTGCCTGTAAAACCTTTTTGCAATGGGAATGGTGAATCCAGGTAGACCTCTCTGCAATCCTTATCGCAGTAGGGGTAGTTAGGAGGACTTTGAAAAGGACCATCCCAACTTGGGGAGTACCACTGCTTTTTCTTATTACTTTTTGTTAAAACCCAATCTCCCACATACACCTTTTCATCTTCTTGAATTGGACCTTCTAGGACAGAACAAAAATCATTAGTACGTCTTTGTCTTAACAGCCTAGCCATGTATTCTGCTAGTCTGAGTCCAGACTCCTCAGTAGGTGTTTCATTTGGTTGTAAGGCTATCTTATATGGCCTTCCATGTATCATTTCAAATGGGCCTTAACCTTCTTTTGTGGGTGTGATATGCATACTGGTCACAGCTACTAGTAGGCAGTGCATCCAATTTTTACCTGTTTCTTCCATAGCTTTCCTCAGTTTGCTTTTTAGAATGTCATTATGTCTTTCCACCAATCCAGCTGATTGGGAATGATAGGCACAATGGTATTTCACTTGAATTCCCATCACTTCTGTCAAATGTTGTATAGTTTTATTTACAAAATGGGGTCCATTATCACTGTCTGTACATCTGCACTTCCAGTCAGGAATATCTCCACCCATTTGGTCAGGGTGTCTATGATTACCAAACAATATTTCTTCCTTTCACATTTGTCTAATTCAATAAAATCCATGCAAATGTGTTGGAATGGATATTGCGGTGTGGGGAATTTCCCTTTCCGTGGTCTTATGCCTACCTGAGCATTGTCTCTTGCACAATCCATTGAGAGCAAAAACATTTTTTAGTAGTTAGTGAAGCCAAAGGCTGTACATACCTTATTAAACAACAGGATTTTGGCAATACCGGTTTTCAATCAGGTGACATGTAGATGTTATCTATACTTGTGCAACCTTTTGTTCTCCAATTTTGTTTCTCCCCGGGGGGTGCATTCTGCTGCATATCAGTAAGGACTGTATGATCTAACTCTATGGATTTCCTTTTTATAGTATGCATGCTCTTGTCAGTGCTACAAGTTCTGCTACTTGTGCTGAATAATGTTTTGGTAATGGCCTGGCTTCCAAAATTTCCTCCTGTGTCACTACTGCATATCCAGTTGCATGTGTGCCATCTGGATTTTTCTTACTGGAGCCATCAACAAAAAGTGTCATGTCAGGGTTAGATAATGGCACATGTTTCAAATTACTCCATGGCAGTACCTTTTCAGCGATGGCACCAGTACAGTCATGTTTATGACCATCAGTAGGAAGTGGTATTAGTGTGGATGGGTTTATTGTAGTACATCTCTGTAATGTTAAGTGAGGTTGTGTCAAGAGTATTGTAATACAGGAAAGGTGTTGTGCTGGGCTCAAATGTGATATCTTTTGTTGTAATAGGATAACAGATACTGCATGTGGTACTTTAAGTATCAGCGTTTGATATAGCACTATAGATGCTGAGGCCTTAACTGCTTCCGCTGCAGCTACCACTGCCTGTACACAGGGTGGAAGTGCTCTAGTTACACTGTCTAATTTTGTAGAATAGTAAGCAATCGGCCTCTGGTGCCCACCATGTGACTGTGTAAGTACTGATGTCATGTGACCTTCCCTTGAGTCTACTGTTTGTTCGATAGGTATGTCATAGAATGGTAAGGTTAGCACTGATGAACTAGAAAGGACTTGTTTTAGGTCAGTAAAGGTTGTCTCTGTTTCCTCACTCCATTTTATGGATCCTGGGGGCCATAGGGCTCCCATGTATTGCCTGAACCAACGGGGCCATCAGCATGGAATACCCAGGAATCCAGGCTCTACAAAAATTTGTCATACCCGGGAAAGACATGATTTGTTTCTTTGTCTCTAAGGACTGTGTAGTCTACATTATTTCATACCTTAATTTATTGTTCCAAACTCTAAAATACCTCTAAAGGTTCAATTTTGTACCCATTCATGTAATCACTAGACACCCACCCCATAAAAAGGAACTCGCCTCATTCTTCAGTTGTGTAGAAGGAGGGGGGTGTCATATCTTTACTTGAATTGGGGCTGGGGAAAATGGATACTCTTTATCTAACATGAATGAGCACAGGATCAAAGGTCAAACTACCAAAGAAAGCCTTCCTTACTTTGGAGTTGTTAAAAACAATATTCTTTCATTTATTCAAATATAAGTCCATAAGTCCACCGAGTATGCAGACATAAAATGTTTCCTAGCAACATTTACATTATTTGACATATATATTCAATATATATATAAATATTTTCTCAGACCCCAATATTTTAGCAGAATTGAATAAAGCATGAATCCCCTTTTGTATTGTTCCCCTTATTCTCTGGTTCCAAGTGAAATCCACAGGGTCCCAAAACATTTTTTTTTAATTTAACCCAAACACATTCTGATTTAGAACTGAGCCTTTTAACTTTATAAATGTACCCAAATATAAACAGCATTGCATCATTAACACTTTACAGTTGAAAATCTGGGAATTCTAAAAGTAACATGTCCAAGAAATATTTACTTTAAGACTATTATTCAGACTTTCTTTCCCACCCATAGAATTCCTCTAGCCCCAGTTGTATCCCCACAATCTGCAATCTGACAGAAGTCTACCAGTATATTGCTAGTTATTCCCTCTATAAAGGTTAGATTCAATGTTTTTCCTGTTCTTTCCCAACCTAAAGGTTCCTCTGCTCTTCCATAATGTATAACCCCTCTTATGGATGCCTCTCCTAGAGTCACCAGTAACCCAAGGATAATTACTGTCCCTTATATCCTAACCAGCTACAGAGTTCCAGCGGATAGGGTAGGGGAGTTGGAAGGGGAGGGAGACTTCACCGGTTTGAGACAAGTCCCACCTTGTGTGAGACCTCCCTTTGTAGCCAGATTTTCTGAACCTCTTCCAGCCAACTGGCTGTATTCTGCCTGTAAAACCTTTTTGCAATGGGACTGGTAAATCCAGGTAGACCTCTCTGCAATCCTTATCGCAGTAGGGGTAGTTAGGAGGACTCCCTGAGCATTGTCTCTTGCACATATAATCCATTGAGAGCAAAAAAATGTTTTAGTAGTTAGTGAAGCCAAAGGCTGTACATACCTTATTAAACATCTCAGTCATCTCCCTGTTTGACACATGTGTTACACCATGTGTCAATACTGCTGCATACCTAAAGGATTTTGGCAATACCGGTTTTCAATCAGGTGACATGTAGATGTTATCTATACTTGTGCAACCTTTTGTTCTCCAATATTGTTTCTCCCCGGGGGGGGGGGTGCACTCTGCTGCATATCAGTAAGGACTGTATGATCTATCTCTATGGATTTCCTTTTTATAGTATGCATGCTCTTGTCAGTGCTACAAGTTCTGCTACTTGTGCTGAATAATGTTTTGGTAATGGCCTGGCTTCCAAAATTTCCTCCTGTGTCACTACTGCATATCCAGTTGCATGTGTGCCATCTGGATTTTTCTTACTGGAGCCATCAACAAAAAGTGTCATGTCAGAGTTAGATAATGACACATGTTTCAAATTACTCCATGGCAGTACCTTTTCAGCGATGGCACCAGTACAGTCATGTTTATGATCATCAGTAGGAAGTGGTATTAGTGTGGATGGGTTTATTGTAGTACATCTCTGTAATGTTAAGTGAGGTTGTGTCAAGAGTATTGTAATACAGGAAAGGTGTTGTGCTGGGCTCAAATGTGATATCTTTTGTTGTAATAGGATAACAGATACTGCATGTGGTACTTTAAGTATCAGCGTTTGATATAGCACTATAGATGCTGAGGCCTTAACTGCTTCCGCTGCAGCTACCACTGCCTGTACACAGGGTGGAAGTGCTCTAGTTACACTGTCTAATTTTGTAGAATAGTAAGCAATCGGCCTCTGGTGCCCACCATGTGACTGTGTAAGTACTGATGTCATGTGACCTTCCCTTGAGTCTACTGTTTGTTCGATAGGTATGTCATAGAATGGTAAGGTTAGCACTGATGAACTAGAAAGGACTTGTTTTAGGTCAGTAAAGGCTGTCTCTGTTTCCTCACTCCATTTTATAGGATCCTGGGGGCCATAGGGCTCCCATGTATTGCCTGAGCCAACGGGGCCATCAGTATGGAATACCCAGGAATCCAGGCTCTACAAAAATTTGTCATACCCGGGAAAGACATCATTTGTTTCTTTGTCTCTAAGGACTGTGTAGTCTACATTATTTCATATCTTAATTTATTGTTCCAAACTCTAAAATACCTCTAAAGGTTCAATTTTGTACCCATTCATTTAATCACTAGACACCCACCCCATAAAAAGGAACTCGCCTCATTCTTCAGTTGTGTAGAAGGAGGGGGGTGTCATATCTTTACTTGAATTGGGGCTGGGGAAAATGGATACTCTTTATCTAACATGAATGAGCACAGGATCAAAGGTCAAACTACCAAAGAAAGCCTTCCTTACTTTGGAGTTGTTAAAAACAATATTCTTTCATTTATTCAAATATAAGTCCATAAGTCCACCGAGTATGCAGACATAAAATGTTTCCTAGCAACATTTACATTATTTGACATATATATTCAATATATATATACATATTTTCTCAGACCCCAATATTTTAGCAGAATTGAATAAAGCATGAATCCCCTTTTGTATTGTTCCCCTTATTCTCTGGTTCCAAGTGAAATCCACAGGGTCCCAAAACATTTTTTTTTAATTTAACCCAAACACATTCTGATTTAGAACTGAGCCTTTTAACTTTATAAATGTACCCAAATATAAACAGCATTGCATCTTTAAAATTTTACAGTTGAAAATCTGGGAATTCTAAAAGTAACATGTCCAAGAAATATTTACTTTAAGACTATTATTCAGACTTTCTTTCCCACCCATAGAATTCCTCTAGCCCCAGTTGTATCCCCACAATCTGCAATCTGACAGAAGTCTACCAGTATATTGCTAGTTATTCCCTCTATAAAGGTTAGATTCAATGTTTTTCCTGTTCTTTCCCAACCCAAAGGTTCCTCTGCTCTTCCATAATGTATAACCCCTCTTATGGATGCCTCTCCTAGAGTCACCAGTAACCCAAGGATAATTACTGTCCCTTATATCCTAACCAGCTACAGAGTTCCAGCGGATAGGGTAGGGGAGTTGGAAGGGGAGGGAGACTTCACCGGTTTGAGACAAGTCCCACCTTGTGTGAGACCTCCCTTTGTAGCCGGATTTTCTGAACCTCTTGCAGCCAACTGGCTGTATTCTGCCTGTAAAACCTTTTTGCAATGGGACTGGTAAATCCAGGTAGACCTCTCTGCAATCCTTATCGCAGTAGGGGTAGTTAGGAGGACTCCCTGAGCATTGTATCTTGCACATATAATCCATTGAGAGCAAAAAAATTTTTTAGTAGTTAGTGAAGCCAAAGGCTGTACATACCTTATTAAACATCTCAGTCATCTCCCTGTTTGACACATGTGTTACACCATGTGTCAATACTGCTGCATACCTAAAGGATTTTGGCAATACCGGTTTTCAATCAGGTGACATGTAGATGTTATCTATACTTGTGCACCCTTTTGTTCTCCAATATTGTTTCCCCCGGGGGGGGGGGTGGGGGGTGCACTCTGCTGCATATCAGTAAGGACTGTATGATCTATCTCTATGTATTTCCTTTTTATAGTATGCATGCTCTTGTCAGTGCTACAAGTTCTGCTACTTGTGCTGAATAATGTTTTGGTAATGGCCTGGCTTCCAAAATTTCCTCCTGTGTCACTACTGCATATCCAGTTGCATGTGTGCCATCTGGATTTTTCTTACTGGAGCCATCAACAAAAAGTGTCATGTCAGAGTTAGATAATGACACATGTTTCAAATTACTCCATGGCAGTACCTTTTCAGCGATGGCACCAGTACAGTCATGTTTATGACCATCAGTAGGAAGTGGTATTAGTGTGGATGGGTTTATTGTAGTACATCTCTGTAATGTTAAGTGAGGTTGTGTCAAGAGTATTGTAATACAGGAAAGGTGTTGTGCTGGGCTCAAATGTGATATCTTTTGTTGTAATAGGATAACAGATACTGCATGTGGTACTTTAAGTATCAGCGTTTGATATAGCACTATAGATGCTGAGGCCTTAACTGCTTCCGCTGCAGCTACCACTGCCTGTACACAGGGTGGAAGTGCTCTAGTTACACTGTCTAATTTTGTAGAATAGTAAGCAATCGGCCTCTGGTGCCCACCATGTGACTGTGTAAGTACTGATGTCATGTGACCTTCCCTTGAGTCTACTGTTTGTTCGATAGGTATGTCATAGAATGGTAAGGTTAGCACTGATGAACTAGAAAGGACTTGTTTTAGGTCAGTAAAGGTTGTCTCTGTTTCCTCACTCCATTTTATAGGATCCTGGGGGCCATAGGGCTCCCATGTATTGCCTGAACCAACGGGGCCATCAGCATGGAATACCCAGGAATCCAGGCTCTACAAAAATTTGTCATACCCGGAAAAGACATGATTTGTTTCTTTGTCTCTAAGGACTGTGTAGTCTACATTATTTCATACCTTAATTTATTGTTCCAAACTCTAAAATACCTGTAAAGGTTCAATTTTGTACCCATTCATGTAATCACTAGACACCCACCCCATAAAAAGGAACTCGCCTCATTCTTCAGTTGTGTAGAAGGAGGGGGGTGTCATATCTTTACTTGAATTGGGGCTGGGGAAAATGGATACTCTTTATCTAACATGAATGAGCACAGGATCAAAGGTCAAACTACCAAAGAAAGCCTTCCTTACTTTGGAGTTGTTAAAAACAATATTCTTTCATTTATTCAAATATAAGTCCATAAGTCCACCGAGTATGCAGACATAAAATGTTTCCTAGCAACATTTACATTATTTGACATATATATTCAATATATATATAAATATTTTCTCAGACCCCAATATTTTAGCAGAATTGAATAAAGCATGAATCCCCTTTTGTATTGTTCCCCTTATTCTCTGGTTCCAAGTGAAATCCACAGGGTCCCAAAACATTTTTTTTTAATTTAACCCAAACACATTCTGATTTAGAACTGAGCCTTTTAACTTTATAAATGTACCCAAATATAAACAGCATTGCATCATTAACACTTTACAGTTGAAAATCTGGGAATTCTAAAAGTAACATGTCCAAGAAATATTTACTTTAAGACTATTATTCAGACTTTCTTTCCCACCCATAGAATTCCTCTAGCCCCAGTTGTATCCCCACAATCTGCAATCTGACAGAAGTCTACCAGTATATTGCTAGTTATTCCCTCTATAAAGGTTAGATTCAATGTTTTTCCTGTTCTTTCCCAACCCAAAGGTTCCTCTGCTCTTCCATAATGTATAACCCCTCTTATGGATGCCTCTCCTAGAGTCACCAGTAACCCAAGGATAATTACTGTCCCTTATATCCTAACCAGCTACAGAGTTCCAGCGGATAGGGTAGGGGAGTTGGAAGGGGAGGGAGACTTCACCAGTTTGAGACAAGTCCCACCTTGTGTGAGACCTCCCTTTGTAGCCGGATTTTCTGAACCTCTTGCAGCCAACTGGCTGTATTCTGCCTGTAAAACCTTTTTGCAATGGGACTGGTAAATCCAGGTAGACCTCTCTGCAATCCTTATCGCAGTAGGGGTAGTTAGGAGGACTCCCTGAGCATTGTATCTTGCACATATAATCCATTGAGAGCAAAAAAATTTTTTAGTAGTTAGTGAAGCCAAAGGCTGTACATACCTTATTAAACATCTCAGTCATCTCCCTGTTTGACACATGTGTTACACCATGTGTCAATACTGCTGCATACCTAAAGGATTTTGGCAATACCGGTTTTCAATCAGGTGACATGTAGATGTTATCTATACTTGTGCAACCTTTTGTTCTCCAATATTGTTTCTCCCCGGGGGGGATGCATTCTGCTGCATATCAGTAAGGACTGTATGATCTATCTCTATGGATTTCCTTTTTATAGTATGCATGCTCTTGTCAGTGCTACAAGTTCTGCTACTTGTGCTGAATAATGTTTTGGTAATGGCCTGGCTTCCAAAATTTCCTCCTGTGTCACTACTGCATATCCAGTTGCATGTGTGCCATCTGGATTTTTCTTACTGGAGCCATCAACAAAAAGTGTCATGTCAGAGTTAGATAATGGCACATGTTTCAAATTACTCCATGGCAGTACCTTTTCAGCGATGGCACCAGTACAGTCATGTTTATGACCATCAGTAGGAAGTGGTATTAGTGTGGATGGGTTTATTGTAGTACATCTCTGTAATGTTAAGTGAGGTTGTGTCAAGAGTATTGTAATACAGGGAAGGTGTTGTGCTGGGCTCAAATGTGATATCTTTTGTTGTAATAGGATAACAGATACTGCATGTGGTACTTTAAGTATCAGCGTTTGATATAGCACTATAGATGCTGAGGCCTTAACTGCTTCAGCTTCAGCTACCACTGCCTGTACACAGGGTGGAAGTGCCCTAGTTACACTGTCTAATTTTGTAGAATAGTAAGCAATCGGCCTCTGGTGCCCACCATGTGACTGTGTAAGTACTGATGTCATGTGACCTTCCCTTGAGTCTACTGTTTGTTCAAAAGGTATGTCATAGAATGGTAAGGTTAGCACTGATGAACTAGAAAGGACTTGTTTTAGGTCAGTAAAGGCTGTCTCTGTTTCCTCACTCCATTTTACAGCATCCTGGGGGCCATAGGGCTCCCATGTATTGCCTGAGCCAACGGGGCCATCAGCATGGAATACCCGGGAATCCAGGCTCTACAAAATCTTGTCATACCCAGGAAAGACATCATTTGTTTCTTTGTCTCTAAGGACTGTGTAGTCTACATTATTTCATACCTTAATTTATTGTTCCAAACTCTAAAATACCTCTAAAGGTTCAATTTTGTACTCATTCATGTAATTGCTAGACACCCACCCCATAAAAAGGAACTCGCCTCATTCTTCAGTTGTGTAGAAGGAGGGAGGTGTCATATCTTTACTTGAATTGGGGCTGGGGAAAATGGATACTCTTTATCTAACATGAATGAGCACAGGATCAAAGGTCAAACTATCAAAGAAAGCCTTCCTTACTTTGGAGTTGTTAAAAACAATATTCTTTCATTTATTCAAATATAAGTCCATAAGACCACCGAGTATGCAGACATAAAATGTTTCCTAGCAACATTTACATTATTTGACATATATATTCAATATATATATATATAAATATTTTTTTCAGACCCAGATATTTTAGCAGAATTGAATAAAACATGAATCCCCTTTTGTATTGTTCCCCTTATTCTCTGGTCCCAAGTGAAATCCACAGGGTCCCAAAACATTTTTTTTCAATTTAACCCAAACACATTCTGATTTAGAACTGAGCCTTTTAACTTTATAAATGTACCCAAATATAAACAGCATTGCATCATTAACACTTTACAGTTGAAAATCTGGGAATTCTAAAAGTAACATGTCCAAGAAATATTTACTTTAAGACTATTATTCAGACTTTCTTTCCCACCGAAAGTTCTAATATTTTCACAGATGCACAAATTAACCTCTGTGTGCTCAAAGGGTTAATGCTGCACTACTAGTCATCCATCATCAGCTCCCTCTCTCTTCTGCTACGTCTGTCAGGCAATCTGCATTTTCTTGTTTCTGAGAAACAGCTTCTTGACCATCATTTTTGTGCTATAAAAGCATCAAGTCTGTTGTATTCCCTTCTCTCCTCTCTCTGGGCTTCAAAACTACTGCATGCTTCTCTTAGCAAAGCCCATTCAAATCCCTGTTTCCTTATGGCAGTAAAATTAGCACTCAGTCACATACTGTCTCTGGACTGGACACATTTAAAGTAATCAAAACATTCTCAGCCTTTCCTTTTCTCACATTCATCAAGCCACTTGATAATTCTACAACATTCTGTTCACTTTATAGTGCAATTCACTTTCATGTTTCCTATCTACTTCTTTAAAACCATTAATAATTTCTGCCATGTGCTTCCTTTAAAATTATGGCATGCTAAAATAATAAAGCGAGCATTATCGGTGTATCTTTTTTTTTACGCTCAGTTTCAATATTTACAATATAACCCTTCTGTATTGTCATAGCTGGTCAAGAGTCAAGAGTCAAGAATTTGAAACGGAGGAGCAATTCACTCCTTCCTTACAGGAGATTCACACGAGGAGAGGGATGAGGAAAAACTGCAGGCTTTAATCTCCCTGTGATGATTTCTTGCACTTATTTATTTATTTTTTTCCACTCAGTCATACTTAGCTATTTTTCTGCTTCTCAAATATTTGTTAAACATTTAGATAACACTTGCGTCTGGTCTAATTCTCTTTTGCTAGACCCATCAGTGATATAACTATTGAATCACCTTTACCTGAAGTTGCAGCTCCAACAGTTTGATTCCTATGAGTCCGACCGAGGGTTGTCCCCGAGCAGGCGGCCCAGATGTAGCACAGTCTCCCAGACAATGTTGTCCAGTAGTACTGTGAGATGGTGCAGTAATCCAAGATGCCGGCTCCGGTCCAATTCCCATGGGCCATATAGTGCAATGTCACCTAGTATTTTACATATTTATCTGCTTAATACATCAGCGAGCAAGGTGTTGGCTGCCTTACAGAGCGAAGCCATAAGACAATTCAACCAAGTATGTCTTTAAGCTTTTGCAAAGTTTCCTGCTTCTCTGCCAGCTCCCAATCTGTCACTGATAGGCAAGCAGGCTACAACACGAGTTTTACAGGCACACAGAACATGAGGTGTGAAGAATGATTTTTTGCTGGTTATTTAAACTCTTATTATCAACCCATACCTTTTTTGATCTTTGGGTCCTAACAATTTAAGTTTATCCACCAAATCCTGACACTTTTACAGTTAGTTTACTATTGCATCCAAACTTCCCCTCCCACTTGGCACATTAGGAACACAGCAGCCTCATAAGCAGGCACAAAACATTCTTTTACAGAGACTATTCCCCATTGTCAGCACCAGACGGGTCGCTCATTTACCTATAAAACACTGGGATAGTGACCCTTGGCCCACGGTAGCAATAGGAATACAAGAAGAGTAAAAATATCATCACTCCCCACACTATAGGGAGAATCAAAAAATAATTAACTTGTCTCTGCAGTACTGTTGTTTATTCAATAAGGTTACAGCAGCAACAGAAAGGTTAAACATGGGGGGGCGTGGCTAGCCGGCGCTGAAGATGGACGCCTGAACACACAGCTCCTCAGCAAGGGAGAACACCGGAACGTCTAGAACCCGACAGACCCCACAGAATCACCCCAAAATCGCCACACAGCTTCCCCAAGGGCCGACCGACGATGTCCCACAAGCGGATGGGGGAACACGGCATCAGCAAGCTCACCACCTTCATGTTCCCTCAGGACAAGGTCAGTGTGATCCAAGATGGCGCCGGCGGCCTGACGGAGCAGAGAGAGGCTTACACTGGCCTCCCAGACGCCATCCTAGCAGAAATGGGCACTGCTCCACTGCCATTATCCCCCACACACGACCCAGGCTCTGACCCTCTTACCTCCAGCCCAGCCAAAGCTCGGATGCGGATGGATCCATCGCACCAGCAGACTCCTCCTGCTAGGATAATAACTCAGGCCCAGGCCTTCACTCCATTCCTTTCCAACCAGGCCCTGCATAACTGTATGGCTTCATTCCCCACATCAGGTCTCCCAGTTATCGACACCACTCTCAAAGAGATGCTCATGTCCCTGCAAACCTCTTTGATGACGGATCTGACATCCATGTTCACAAAAATCTCCACAGACATGCACTCTATGGGCAACAGAATATCCACCATAGAGCAGGGCATGACAGAATGCTCCACCACAGTTAATGACATAATTGATGCAGTGGATGAGATTAAAGGGGAACAAGAGTGGGTCAGGGCCAAATTAGCCGATTTGGAAGACCGTTCACGACGTAACAACGTCAAGCTGAGGGGGGTCCCTGAAACGATTCCCCCGGGTGACCTTCCGAAATACGCCAAAGATCTCATACATACTATCCTACCCGATGCAGCTCCCAGAGACATTGTCATTGATAGAATCCATCGGATTGCAAAACCCTCACACCTAGCAGCATCAGTCCCAAGAGACGTTCTCATGAGAATTCACTTTTTTCACATCAAAGAAAAGATGATGTCAGAAGCCAGATCCAAAGGCCCACTGCCCAGACTCTATGACGGTATCCAGATCTTCCCTGACCTGTCCAAATATACGCTTCAACAAAGAAGGAAGCTAAACCCCATAACCAAAGGCCTATTCAACCATAAAGTTCAGTACAAATGGCGATATCCTGCGACCTTGCTTATTGCAAAAAATGGCACCACCCACGTTGTCAATGATCTCATGAAAGGACTGCACCTACTCCACGACTGGGGTATCATTCTTGAACCCCCAGCGGAAGGAATATCACCCCTGCCACAACGCAAGCCACCTCACAGGCGCACCAACCAATCCTCCAGAACGCACCAACCCCAAATCAACACCTGAACATGTCGGGTCACAACCACCACCATATCTCTCCCTTGCTACCTTGTGTGAATTATTTTCTTCAGTTCCATTACCTACAAACTGGTTTCCCCCTCTTGCGGCATAGCTATACGTAGCTTCTTGTTACCCACGCCGCCACATTCTTTTTATCACTCAGTTATAGCATACCAGAGGATCTGTTACAGTTTTTTTTTTTTTTTTTTCTTCTATTGCTTTTTTTCTCCTTTTTTGATTGTTGTCCTGAGGTATCACCCTCACGCATTTATCATTTAGCCTGCTGACTTTTTACTTTCCCCCCAGCCATCTTCCACGGCATCTACTCCAGGAATTCTACTTCACGACGACGCACAACAGGATTTCTCCCTCCCTCGCAGCGGGAACACCTACGCATTACGCCCTTGATTCAACTAACTGTAAGTGTTACTCATTTCTTTGCATCTCTGACACTCTCAACAAGAAACCATGCCATGCAACATCTTGTCCCTCAATGCCAAGGGGCTCAACCATCCGGCAAAGCGCCACTCGCTATGGCACACGGCAGTCAAACTGAACAGTGATATCTTATGTGTCCAAGAAACACACCTGCTTTCCACAGCTACAGCTATCTGTCTCAATAGTAAATATCCCCAAATATTCCACGCCACCTACAATTCCAAGAAACGGGGAGTCCTAATCGCCATTAAAAATGGGTTAGACTTCCACCTGATTCAAGAAATCCCCGACCCCAATGGTCGTTACCTCATCTTAATATTCACCCTCAACAAGATCACCTACACCTTGATGAACATATATGCTCCCAACACCCGCCAGATGTGTTTCCTTCGAAGAGTTTTCCTCAAAGCACAAGAGGCACGGCAAGGCCACTTGATCATCTGTGGAGACTTCAATATGGTCGCAGACATCCACATGGACTCTACTTCAGCTGCAAAAAGAAGGGAGTCACCCCTGGGGCAGTTCCTCACGTCACAGCAGGTCTTTGACGTGTGGAGATGCCACCACGGGTCTGAAAAAGATTACACCTACTTTTCTCCACACCACAAATCGTATTCCAGGATTGATATGTTCCTCACAGACAAGTGGTTACTACAAAACATTGGTGCATCTGTAATCCACACCGTGACATGGTCGGACCATGCTCCTATCACTATATCTATAAATGACACTGCGCCCCAGCGGAATACATTCCTATGGCGTGCGAACAATTACATTCTGCAACACCCAACCTACTCCCAAGATATCAAACAACAATTGCAGGAATATTTTGATCTAAACAAAGGTTCGGTGGGGGACCCCGTCACGGTGTGGAACGCACACAAAGCAGTACTCAGGGGTACGATTATGAAATTAAGTGCAATATGCAAGAGAAAGAGGACGCAGCAAATAGACACCCTTACATCCCAAATTGCAGCTCTTGAATCCCAACACAAGACCAACCCAAACCCGACACTTCTAGCCCAACTACTGACCCTCAGACGCGACCTACGCTCCCTACTTCTGTATTCATATGAACAACTCCAACGCAAAATCAAAGCCAATATGTACTCCACATCCAACAAAGCGGGCAAGAGACTGGCCCAACACCTCAAGGGACTCAAAACCAAGTCCAGAATAACCCACCTATTCCACCCCCGCTCTAACGCTAAACTAACCAACCCCCAAGACATAGCAAACGCATTTAGCGAATATTATAGCAACTTGTACAACATCAAACAGGACCCCGATACTTACCAACCATCCTCTGCTGACATTACTGACTTTCTCCACCAAATTAAACTGCCGACCCTGACAAACTCCCAATTAGCCTCTCTAAACAAACCGTTCGCAGACCAGGAAATCCTAAACACAATTTCATCTCTGCCTTTGAACAAAGCTCCCGGACCTGATGGGTTCACGGGAGAATATTACAAACAATTTTCCAGCCACCTAATTCCCCATCTGACTGAATACTTCAATATTGCTGCCTCCTCTTCCACACTCGCAAACGAATCCCTCAATGCTATCATTATTACCATCCCGAAGCCGGGAAAAGATCCAACCTCTCCCCCAAACTTTCGTCCGATATCTCTGTTAAATCTAGACGTTAAAATATATGCCAAAACAATTGCCAGACGCCTGATGACGGTAATGCCGGATCTCATACACAAAGATCAATCCGGGTTCATTAAAGATAGACAGGCTCCCGACGCCACAAGATGGATGATAAATCTGATACATCACATTGAGTCTAGTGGAACGCCTTCTCTGCTCCTTTCCTTGGACGCAGAGAAGGCGTTCGATAGAGTCCACTGGTCCTACCTATGAGAGGTGCTGACCAAGTTTGGGTTCAGGAATTTTATATATGACGCTATAATGGCATTATATACTAGCCCATCAGCACAGGTCTACTCTGCAGATATGTTATCACGGCCTTTTCACATAACGAATGGAACTCGCCAGGGATGCCCACTATCTCCACTAATTTTTAATATGCTAATAGAACCTTTGGCAGAACATGTTCGCTCAAACCCCCTCATTACTGGTCTAAAGATAGGCAAAACCCAACACAAGATTAGTCTGTTCGCGGACGACGTCATACTAATAATCACCAACCCTAACTCCTCCCTTCCTGCAGCCCAAAAACTGCTAGAGTGGTTTGGGCGAGTCTCATACTACAAACTAAATGTAACTAAATCTCACAATATGGACATTAAAATAGACGCCACCACCAGACATCTTTTACAGGCACAATTCCCCTTTGCATGGGCAGACAACAGTATATCCTACTTGGGAATACATCTAACTAAATCAACCAAGCAACTCTTCACAGCCAATTTCAAACCTCTCCTAGCCAAATTAAAAAATGAAACACTAAACCTAACCAAACACAACCTCTCCTGGTCCGGGAGACTCGCAGCGTTCAAAATGATCCATTTACCACAGATCCTATATATGTTCAGAACTCTCCCCATCCCCATTCCTAAACACTATTTCAAATCCCTACAAACTATGTTCAACAAAGCTATTTGGAACGGAACTAAACCCAGATGCGCACACGCTATACTCAGACACCATAGAACGGCGGGAGGCTCGGGCACTATCGAGTTTGAAGATTATCACACAGCGGCAATCCTAGCTCAAATGGACGAATGGTTCCAGTCCAGTCCTAACAAGCTCTGGAGCTCCATCGAGAACTCTACCTTGCTCCGTCCAAATTTAAAATTTTGGGCGATGAGCACACCCTGGGGTCCAAAAATATATAATTTCGTATATAGAATCTCTCCAACATTTATCACCCGATTTACACCTAGGCCAGTGGTCCAAAAAGGGAATCAAAAACATACAAGATATCCTCCAAAAAGACAGTCCGAAACCCTTCTCCCGACTTCAACGCGAATTCAACTTGCCCCCATCAGACCTCTTCACTTACGTACGCGTTACCCATTGCCTCAAAGTCATCCAATTTCCTCTATACACACTACACTCCAATGCATGGGAGTACTTCACGACCTCCTCCCCCAAACTGAAAGGCATATCCCTATTCTACAATATCCTAAACCACAAACTACAATTCACTAAAAAACCCCCCCACGCACACTGGGAGAGCGACCTAGGGCAATCATACACGGTACACCAATGGCAAAGAGCGCTTAGGTCTACATACGCGCCCACAAAATGCTCCGCACTTTGGGAGATAACTCAAAAACTGTCCCTTAGGTGGTATCTAACCCCCTCGAAACTAGCTAAGTTCAGCTCTTCCACAACCGACCAATGTTGGAGATGCAAATCAGCCAAGGGAGACATGCTCCACATTTTTTGGTCCTGTTCTCGGCTCCAGAAATATTGGCAAAAAATATTTCTCATACTGACAGACATTGCAAATCAAACCATACTCCCTTCCCCCGACCTGGCATTACTAAACCTCAATATAGAATCTGTCCTACCGCAATATCGGCATGTCCTGACCCACGTCCTGCTCGCAGCGAGACTGTCCATAGCAAGATCGTGGAAATCTGACAAACCCCCAACAGTAGAACAAACTCTTGACACAGTGAACCTTCATTACAATTTTGAAATGATTATGGCCTCCACTGCAGGCCGCTTGAATAAAGAAGGGACAAAATGGAGACCGTGGGAGTCATGGGCTGGGGCCGAGAAATTCCTATAAAGTAACGGTAACCTGATATTTTATCTTGACATACAACAATCACCTAGAGTTATGTTAGTTATTACCATCCACTCCTACTGCTGGTTCATGCTATTTAATGTGTATTCGTTGGACTCTGTACATAGGAATAGACCCCCTCGGGAGGCAAATAGCTCCCAATGGGGCCCCCGAGGGCGGAGCTATATGCAACTATTCAACCTCAGATATTCCCCAATACGTACCAGACAGGTCCAAAATTCTGTTATATTTTGTGTTATATTTTGTGCTATCGACGATCAACCATTGAGTTATTAACGCATACACTTATGTACTTGCTTAATGTTATTGATTTACTTTGTAAACACAACAACTTTGTATAAATTCCAATAAAAACTATTGAAATAAAAAAAAAAAAAGAAAGGTTAAACATGAGAAAGGAGAAACTAAACACACAGAAGAAAGTTAGCCTTGTGATCTTTCTAGATCGTCAGGCAATCAACCTCTGACGTTTGGGATACCTCAAATCTTTTTTTCATCTGTCCAGGACAGCAGGTGACGTAATTTTTTACTTTAGACAACTTCCCCAAATGTCTCTGTCTTCGAACACCGGATTATCAAGAAATTATACGATCAATCCCAGTGTCGGCAATTACAACACATTAAACCAGAATCACACAGAAAGAGAAGAAGAGACTCTTAGAAAGAATTAATAATAATTTAAATTATCTTACCTCTCATACACCAGGTGGACTGGATCACGAAGTTCGAAACCAGACAGTGGATCTGGGTCTCAGGCCCCCCGCTCCTATTTCACCACTAACGTTGAGTCAGGGGACTTTTAATTCTCAGTGAGCTTTGAAGTCCAAAACTCACCGAAGTTTTTGTCGGGACCATCTGACCCGAAATGCACTTGTTGGTTCCAGCTCGAAGGACCAAAAAATGTTAGGATTACTCTTCTCTTGTGATCAGTCGAACTTCAGATGTATTGAAAAGCAGACAATTTATTTCAGATGTGTCACACAAAAGGATAATGCTTACAAGCCAAAAGATGCAGTAAGAATCACACAAAGAGATGTACATCCCCCCTCCTAATACCTACAATAATATAGCTATAATGCTTCTATTGGTTGAGGAAACACAGATAGCGTGCCTGGTGCAAAATGGTACTTTATTTGGCTAATTAGTGTTTCCTGTACAGTCTTGTTCTACCATATATGGTTAAGCCTAATCATCCTACAACTTACTATGGAGTTACGGTCAGAAAATAGGGTTAAAAGAGGAATCAGAGCAAGGACCTCTCCAGTAACGTCCTGCCTCTTTTAATGAAAGAAAACGGACTGTTGCGGTACCTTTATCACGAGCACCAGGTGCCCCTCGCAAGAGGTCTCTCACTGGTGATAACCCAACCACTAAACACCCTAAAAAAGGAAAACCACATGGTAAAGCAATAAAAACACCACAAACACCTAGACCAGGTGGACAGACCTCCTCTATGGGTCCTCTCCACCCTACTTTACACAACATTATCCCTAAACTTTTACAACCGAATATTCAAACACTCCTATCACAGCCCGGTTTTTTAGCACAACCAGGTCCGGAGCCCTTCAAACAAGGGAGTCTGGACATGTTCGTGCAGAGAACCACAACCCCAAGCACGTCCCACGAATAACCACCCTCACCAATGACAATGAATCTCACTTCCTAAATATCATAAATCTTTCATCTTATCGATTGACTCCGGAGGAGGAACAGGTCCTTCATTTGGGCCTAGGTTTTTGTCCCTCGGAGCCAATCGATATTTATGAGACAATCAAAGATCTTTACTTATTTGCCCGTAAATTGACTTTCAATTATATGTTTGACCCGGACCGTAAACGCGCCAACTTGGAAAAGGAACTAGCGGAAAGGACCAAAAATTTCACGATAGCGGAGTCCAGAGCACTAAGAGACCTCATGCTACTTCTTGACGAAGGTGAGGTCGAGTCGGACCCCGTAGATGGTAATTCCGACTCCTCCTCTGCTCGTCAAATGATTAGTACTTCTCAACCCCAACATTCTATTCCCAAAACTCCCCTAACAATAAAGTCCAAAGCTTTTCCTGATTTAATGACCTGCCCCCCTATATGGGCCTTTTTGCATGAATGCATTTCTTCCCTCAAAAAAGCACGATGGCAAACATTACCCTCTAATCTGACCCGACAACAATTTAGAGCAGTTACCAAATTACAAAAAAACACCAATTTAGTCATAAAGCAATCTGATAAAGGTGGCAACCTGGTGTTGATGACTCATCACCAATATCAGACCATGTGCCTTAATATTCTCTCCAACCCTAACTGGTATTTACCTATCGAAAGTCATTTCATTCAACAAACCATTGATGAGTTTAGGGGACTCATCGGTGGGGCCTTCCTTGAGGGCCTCATCGATGATGATACATATAAATTCATTAATGTACAATACCCACGTATTCCTACATTTTATGCTTTACCAAAAACCCATAAAGATCTCTGTGCACCTCCAGGTCGACCTATCGTCTCTGGGAAGGGTTCCTTAACGGAAAATGCCAGCAAATTGGTGGATACCTTCCTTTTACCCCATGTCATGAGATTACCTTCTTACATCAGGGACACAACTGACCTGTTGAAACACATCGAGGGGATCCAGATCCCTCCGGACGCCCTCCTCGTGGCCATCGATGTGGAGGCTCTATATTCGAGCATCCCCCACGAGCAGGGCGTCCGGATGGCTGGCTCCTTTCTGATGGAACAGGACCACCACACCTGGCCCACCAATACGTTTATTCTAAAACTTCTAGAATTCATTTTGACCAAGAACTATTTTATATATATGGACCAATTGTACCTTCAGATCCAAGGCGTCGCCATGGGCACGTCCTGTGCCCCTTCATACGCGAATTTATACCTTGGTGGCTGGGAACGAATGGTTTTCAGTGACGACCTTTTGGAACCATTCATGGATCACATCCTAGGATGGTATAGATTCATTGATGACCTCTTGGTCATCTGGACGGGCACTGAGCAACTTTTACAGACATTCATTGCAGAGTTAAATGTCAATTCTTTCAATCTCCATTTCACTTTTTCTTATGATAGATTAAGCATTCCATCTCTAGATGTCTTAATTACTAAGGATTCTACTGGTCGTTTAACCACTGACCTTTATCGCAAACCCACTGCTGGCAACACTTTGTTGCATGCTTCCAGTCTCCATCCCCGTCCTCTGGTTCGCAGTATTCCTTTTGCTCAATATCTCAGACTGAGAAGGAACTGCACAGAGGACGGGGATTTCCACAAACAGGCCAATGCTCTCCGCACACGATTGTTGGCGAGAGGCTATAAACGTACCGTGCTGAGAAAGGCTTTCAACAAGGCCCTAGCCTTAGACCGACAAACATTACTATATGGCCCCCCACGTCCTAAACAACCTTACATGACCAAGATTATTACTAAATTTTCTACTCACCACCAACAATTACGAAAAATATTGTCAAACCATTGGCATATTTTAACTGATCACCATATCCTCAAAAAATACATTAAATCTACCCCTGATCTGGTCTTCAAGAGGGCTACTTCCCTAAGGGATAGATTAACACATAGCCATTACAGGATTCCTTCCCCTGGTCCGTCAGAACCCAGGGGCACATATAAATGTGGCAATTGTCCACATTGCCCCTGGATTCAAGAGGGACAACATTTTCTACTTCCCAATGGCGAAATGTTTTTCCCCAAACATTCGGCCCATTGTGGTACACGTGGAGTCATTTATCTCATGACTTGCGCGTGCAGCGCTTTCTATGTGGGGAAGACAATTAGAGAGCTACGGCAGAGACTGGGGGATCACCTTTACGCATCCACGAATGGTAAACTTACCACCGTGGGTCGCCATATTGGCATTTATCACCGCTTTAATCTGGATTATATCCGGTTTATTGTATTAGATGTTGTCCCTCAAGACCCTCGCGGGGGCAATTGGGACCGCGAAATCTTGAGACGTGAATCCTTGTGGATTGAGCGACTTAATGCATGTGTCCCTCCGGGTATAAATGAGACACATTCATACAAATACTTTCTGGAATAATTATGCCAGGTTTGGTCCCCCATTCCCTGCCATGATCTAACAACTATACATTTATACATAAATGATCTCAACAAAATTCAAAAATTCAAAAATAATAAATAAAAATAATAAAAACCAACAATATTCTAAATATCATACTCAGTAAAACTTTTTGGATTTTATTAGACTTCAGGTTCTTCCTAGGACTATATACTAGTGGACTCTTTACATATAGTACTGTCACTATATTAATAAATTCAATATCATTTAATGCTTTTTTCCTTTTTCTTTTTCCTTTTTCTTTTGTGGCTGACTCTAATATTCCAGTAGACCATTTGCTTTATTAATTAAAGCCATGTATATTTAGATTGCAACTTCTGTTTATCTGCCCGGATGGGGTAGCGATGCATGTCTCTGCAGCCACGGGTGCCCCCGCCGCTGGAGACTATGCATCGTTTTTTCCCCTCCCGGTTCATCCTTTTGTAATACTCTATGTATTTTACTTATTACCCTATTGCACACCGCCATTCCACTCTGTGGGGATGTGAGGAGTTTATTCTCCCCTTGTGGCGGGCTTGCGCTCCTCCGGCGGTGAGCTGGGCTATTTTGAGCTCAGCTGCCGCTTCGTTTCGACCAATGCTTAGGCACTG
Organism: Aquarana catesbeiana; assembly: GCA_037953035.1. Classification (NCBI taxonomy): domain Eukaryota; kingdom Metazoa; phylum Chordata; class Amphibia; order Anura; family Ranidae; genus Aquarana; species Aquarana catesbeiana. The sequence goes on along the minus strand of JBBHAA010001892.1, from coordinate 629,221 downwards.
GCCGATGTTGAGCTGTGCGCCTGCGCTGGGCGGACTGCCCGCGCCTGCGCAACAGTGGAGGATCGGACCCGGAAGCATATGCGGCGACCTTCTTCGCCGTTGAACTTCCGGGTTGGAGGCATTTAAGATGCCCAGATCCAGCTGTCCACTGTTCCGGACGGACACCCAGCACCGCACTGTTACCACCTCAAACCTCTGTGAGTACCGAGTTTACATTCCCCAGGCAGGTTGGGGATGTCCACTACTTCTGTGTGGTATCCCCCCCCTCCTGCTAGATATAAAACACTTTACCACCTGATGTTATAGCTTTTAAAATTTTCCTTTATGGCTGTATTACTCCCCATAGTGTTTCCCTGTGTCGGAGGGACGTGGTGTTTTGACCACTGACTATACCAGTCACACTATTCTGGGTGCCAGCAGCTTTTGGATCTGGGCTTTATTAAAAACAATGACAGGTAAAAAATTTTCTTACCACCATTAACTTCCTCTTTGTCAGTCTTGTGTGTTTCTCAACTCTTTCACTAGGTTTACAGGGATACCTGCTGTACTCAACACCCTTTCCCCTCTACCTTGTTCTTTTTCCATTTCTTGTCCTCATTCCTTTTCCATCCCATCCTTTTTTCCCCCTCTTTCTCTCCCTCTCTCCCCCCCTCTTTTTTCCCCCCTCTCCCCTCACTTTTTTCCCTTTTTTTCCCCCCTCCTTTCTCTCTTTTTTCCCCCTCCCCTCCCTTTTTGCGTTTTCCTGCACTTTCCCTCTCCTTCCCCCTTCCCCTTTTCCTTTCCTCCTTTTTCTTCTTTTCATTTCTTCTTTCTTTCCTCACTTCTTATACCTCTCCCCGGTTTTCTCTCCTTTTCCCCCCCTTTTTTCCCCCCCTTTTCCTATTCCCTCCCCTCCCTCCTTTTCCCCTCCACTCCCTTCTTTTCCTTCCTTGTTGCCTTTTCCCTCCCCCCTTATCCAATTTTTCCCCCCCCTTTCCCCCCCCCCCCTTCCCCTCTCCCCCCCCCTCCCTTCCCTCCTCCCCTTTCTTCTCCCCTTCCCCCCTTTTTTCCCCCCTTCCCCCTCCTTTCTTTTCCCCTCCAGTCACCATCCTTGTCACCACACCCCCACCTTGACACTCCTGGGTGACCTCTTAATTTGACACACTAATTGATTGATTCTAAAAGAACCATATCCTATTTGAATTCTTTACAATAGTACTATCCTAACGTGCCTCCCTGGCTCGCCCCCGGGGGAACGCCTCGTAAGGGCGTCTCACAATATCGCTCCAGAGAACCTTTATGGGTATAGTTTGGTGAGTGCAAATTCTAAATCTCAAATTTTAAATATGTTCTCCAATATTAATCATGTATATCTCTTTGCAAAATCATATATGTACTTTGTCATGTTGATACTGTATTGTCTCTCATCTTCATAGATTATATACTATCAGACGCCTCCTGAAGAAGCGGCTGTGACCGCGAAACGTAGAGGTCATGTCTGCAAGTATTACACCATATAATTTTTGTCCATGCATCTGTGTGGGCATTAGCTATACCAACCCAGTATCAACAACGCTGTAAAACAATTATCATTGTTAATGTATTTCTAAATCATGAATATGTTCAATTGATGTCCCTTGTAGGACTTTTTACTATGTTTTGAAATAAATGTATGCTTTTTAAATTAATGTCTTTTCTTCATGGTACCGCAACAGTCCGTTTTCTTTCATTAAAAGAGGCAGGACGTTACTGGAGAGGTCCTTGCTCTGATTCCTCTTTTAACCCTATTTTCTGACCGTATTCACATTCAGGATGATGGTACCTACTAATACACGTTTACTCCCCTGTGTAAATTATGTGGCATACTTGTAAACTCTAAAATAGTGGGTGGACAACACACCCGGATCTTTGGATCCACATTTTTTCCCCTACTGGCCCTATGGCCCTTCCCTCCCTTATGCCACTTATTTAAATTGACTCTATGCCTCTAATTTATAGTTACTTCTGGTTTTGTAGCAGCCGCTTTTCTATTTTTTGTGTTTTGAGTCTCTCTTGTCTATGGTCCAGGTTCTTCTCTGTTGGTTTGTACATTCTTGGTTATGGATGTTTTGGGCACTGCCTGGGGGGATTTTATGTCCTCCATACAGGCTGGGTGTTTAGCCAATCAACAGCTAGAGGACGAAACCAAAACGTTCCTAGACAGACTGTTTAATCTCCTCAAGAAAAAATCCCATCTACACTGGCACATCCAGTATTTTGAACTATACATCACTGAAAAAGTTTGTCCCCTCGGACTCCGCATCCAACTATTTCCTACTATTAAAGATCCCTCTGCGGATTTCAAAAAATCCTGGGAAAATACGTTAACTGATTGTAGCATTGAACTCATGTCAAAGCTGACTACTCAGTACCGCTCTGACATGATTTCCCTTGATGTGGAGATCGACAGACTCCTTAATCAGTTTCCTAATATTCAAGAGTCAGGTTCCTTCACTAATAAATGGAAGGAAATACGAGACAAAATTGAAGGTCTCAATAAAGACATTATCACTAAAAAACAAAGAAAATTTTCCCAGGATAAATTGGCATTTACGGAGGGTTATGCATACAAATGGTCTGGGAAATCATCCTCCTATAAACATAAACGTCAAAATCGACAATCTTCAGCCCCAATAGCAACAGATTATACGGAATCGGATTCATCGATATCTTCTGTATCTTCACAGATCACCACCCGCCCCACTTTATCACGAGCACCAGGTGCCCCTCGCAAGAGGTCTCTCACTGGTGATAACCCAACCACTAAACACCCTAAAAAAGGAAAACCACATGGTAAAGCAATAAAAACACCACAAACACCTAGACCAGGTGGACAGACCTCCTCTATGGGTCCTCTCCACCCTACTTTACACAACATTATCCCTAAACTTTTACAACCGAATATTCAAACACTCCTATCACAGCCCGGTTTTTTAGCACAACCAGGTCCGGAGCCCTTCAAACAAGGGAGTCTGGACATGTTCGTGCAGAGAACCACAACCCCAAGCACGTCCCACGAATAACCACCCTCACCAATGACAATGAATCTCACTTCCTAAATATCATAAATCTTTCATCTTATCGATTGACTCCGGAGGAGGAACAGGTCCTTCATTTGGGCCTAGGTTTTTGTCCCTCGGAGCCAATCGATATTTATGAGACAATCAAAGATCTTTACTTATTTGCCCGTAAATTGACTTTCAATTATATGTTTGACCCGGACCGTAAACGCGCCAACTTGGAAAAGGAACTAGCGGAAAGGACCAAAAATTTCACGATAGCGGAGTCCAGAGCACTAAGAGACCTCATGCTACTTCTTGACGAAGGTGAGGTCGAGTCGGACCCCGTAGATGGTAATTCCGACTCCTCCTCTGCTCGTCAAATGATTAGTACTTCTCAACCCCAACATTCTATTCCCAAAACTCCCCTAACAATAAAGTCCAAAGCTTTTCCTGATTTAATGACCTGCCCCCCTATATGGGCCTTTTTGCATGAATGCATTTCTTCCCTCAAAAAAGCACGATGGCAAACATTACCCTCTAATCTGACCCGACAACAATTTAGAGCAGTTACCAAATTACAAAAAAACACCAATTTAGTCATAAAGCAATCTGATAAAGGTGGCAACCTGGTGTTGATGACTCATCACCAATATCAGACCATGTGCCTTAATATTCTCTCCAACCCTAACTGGTATTTACCTATCGAAAGTCATTTCATTCAACAAACCATTGATGAGTTTAGGGGACTCATCGGTGGGGCCTTCCTTGAGGGCCTCATCGATGATGATACATATAAATTCATTAATGTACAATACCCACGTATTCCTACATTTTATGCTTTACCAAAAACCCATAAAGATCTCTGTGCACCTCCAGGTCGACCTATCGTCTCTGGGAAGGGTTCCTTAACGGAAAATGCCAGCAAATTGGTGGATACCTTCCTTTTACCCCATGTCATGAGATTACCTTCTTACATCAGGGACACAACTGACCTGTTGAAACACATCGAGGGGATCCAGATCCCTCCGGACGCCCTCCTCGTGGCCATCGATGTGGAGGCTCTATATTCGAGCATCCCCCACGAGCAGGGCGTCCGGATGGCTGGCTCCTTTCTAATTTCAATAGTTTTTTATTGATTTTAATCATAAACAGAAAGGAAAAAGGGAAAATACAAATAATAGTGTTTACAATAGAAGACAGTGTTCCACACTTTTGATATTTCCAAAGTATTCACTAGATAATTATGTTACTAGGCATTACAAGTTTTCACGTGTCATTGTACTCTAAAATGAACTGTGAGTGATTAGAAGTAAATAAAGAACTCCTGGTTTTTCCAGATCCTTAAATTATTGTTGGCAAAAAGAAGCGCATATATTTTAGGGAATACCCCTCCTCCCGACACCCCTGTTGGGTACCTGCTGTGTCCTGAGAGGAGAAGTCCCCACCAATCTATATCAGCCAAATAAAAGGGTCTATATTCAGTACAAATTTCACATGTTCTGTAACAGTTTGGAACCAGTTGTAACAGTTGTTAAGTGGATCTGAACAGAAGCAGCAGATTAAGGATAAAGAAAATTAATTAAATAAAAACAAAAACATATTGTACCAAATAATAAGGATTGGAGCATTCTGATTTGTAAGGTTTGTACTTAAGCTCATCCAGTGAGTGTATATATATCAGTTTTATTTGTAGCTTCTATACCAGTTTAGGTTTGTACCACACGGTCCACGGTTTCCATTGTTTGTCTGATATCAAGAATTTACCTTGGGATGATGCGTACATTTTTTCATATGTGATGTGCGTGTTAGTGGTTAGAATTATTTCTGTTAGCTTGGGGGTTTCTTGTGACTTCCAATGTCTAGTTATCGTTAATCTAGTACTTAGTAAGACATGAGAGATAATTTTCCTATATGCTTTAGGGAATAGATCAATATCTATAGATAAAATAGCTAGCTCTGGTGTAGCGTGGATTCTCTGATTCGTTATTTTTGTGAGCATGTCAAATACCTTTCCCCATAGTGTACGGATTTTTGGACATTCCCAAAGTATATGGTATAGAGTACCTATACGATTGCAGTTTCTCCAACACAATGGGGAAGTATTGTGGTCAAACTTGGAAATCCTGTACGGTGTTAAATACCAACGCATGATTATCTTTTGTGTTAATTCCCATAAATTAACACATCTAGAAGTGTTATATGTGGCTTGGAGTGCCTTTTGCCATTGTTCTGGTGTGAAACATTGTGTTAGTTCTCGCTCCCAAGCATCAATATAGGAGTGTTTAACGAATGTTAGCTTGTTGTTTAGAGTATTGTAAAATAATGATATTCCTTTGATGTTGGTGTTTTGTTTTGTGAGATATAACATTATTCTCCAGGGGAGTTGTACTGAGAGATGAGGGTTGGTTCTCATAAAATGGTAAATCTGTATATATCTGTAATATTCAGAATTCTCTAATTTATATTCTATTTGTAAAGCTCTAAAAGTTTTCATCGTGGGCCCTATTTTAAGGTCCTCTAGGTTTACAATACCTAGTTTTGCCCAATGTTTTATGCTAAGGTCTGGGATGAGTTCTGATAAACTGGTGACAGGTATCTTTATTAAGGATACAGGGGGGGTATATGATTGTTTTTTTACCAGTATGTTCCATGCTCTGAGTGATGCTATCATTGATGGGGCTAAATTCTGAGCTTGAGATGAATTAAATGAGTGGATCATTAGGAAATCATATAGGTTTTTGTTGGTAATTTGATCCTCTTCCAACTCCTGCCATCTAGTGTTGGGTGATTCTGGGAACCATGTTCTTAATTGGGCTAGTATGGACGCAATGTAATAGTCCTTGATTACTATGTTCCCCACACCCCCAACTTTCCTGGCTGTTGTTGAATTTTTAAATGCCCATCTTGCTTTTTTCCCTTTCCATAGAAACTTATTAAGCATAGATTGGATTTTATTAAAGTAGGAGTTAGGGACAGGGATAGGGAGTGATCTAAATAGATATATTATTTGGGGTAAAATTACCATTGTAAAAGCGGCCAGGCGTCCTGACCATAGGAGTTCTGTTTTGGCTAATTTTTGTAGTTTTGCCGGTAAGGATTCAAGAAAGGGGATATAATTAGCTCTAAAGAGATGGTCCGGCGATGCTGTTAGGGTGATTCCTAAATATTTCACCCCTTCTTTACACCATGAATATGGAAACCGTGAACCGAGAACCTTTTCCACTTGTGGTTCTATACCCATACCTAATATATAAGATTTATTCTCATTAACCTTATAGTATGAAATCTTAGAAAATAATTGTAATGTGTCATGTACCGAAGCCAGGGAGATTGTTGGGTTTGTGAGCATTAAAATAATGTCATCAGCAAATAAGCTAATGACATGTTCCGATTTATGGGTCAGGAAGCCTGTTATGGACTGGTGTTGCCTGATGTACGTTGCTAAGGGTTCTAAAATTAAATTGAATATTAGTGGAGAGAGGGGACATCCTTGGCGGGTACCGTTAGTTATATTGAACGGTTTAGAGAGTACTCCCGATGTATACACGCGGGCTGAGGGTTTTGAATACAATGCCATGATTGCCTTTAAGATAGGTCCAGAAAATCCGAATCTCCCCAGAGCCAACTCCAAGTAACCCCAATGTACTCTGTCAAAGGCCTTCTCTGCGTCCAATGCTAGGAGCAGAGAAGGCCTTTGTTGGGACGTAGCGATATGAATAATATTTGTTAGTCTCCTGGTAGCGTCAGAAGTCTGACGTCCCCTAGTGAACCCGGTCTGGTCCGAGTGTATTAAGTGAGGAAGGATGTCTATGAGTCGGTTAGCTATAATTTTGGCGTAAATTTTTAAATCAGTGTTTAATAATGATATAGGCCGGAAGTTTGCTGGGGTGTCCGGGTCTTTCCCTGGCTTGGGCAATGTCACTATAAGTGCGGTTAGCATTTCAGATGGGAAGGAGGAGGAGGCAGCCGCTGCATTGAAAACTTTGTTCAAATGTGGGGATAGTAAATTTTTAAATGTTTGATAATATTCCCCTATAAAGCCGTCTGGACCTGGGGATTTATTAGTTGGGAGTGATTCTATAGTTTTGTGAATTTCGTCAATAGTGAATGGTGTGTTTAGATACTCCGTTTCTTGTGGAGAAAGTGTTGGTAATTTGATGTGTTCTAAGAAGTCAGTGATCATTGTTGTTGTTGGTTGAGGTGTAGCTGTATCATCTTTCAGGTTATACAGTGCGCCATAGTAAGTACTAAAGGCGTTTGCTATATCCTGTGGATGTTGTAGTTTAGTTTTATTCGTGTGGTGTAATATATATGGAATTTTAGTTTTACTTCTATGGCCTTTAATTTGTTGTGCTAAAAGTTTTCCTGCCCTATTGCCATGTGCGTAGTAGTTCATTTTAAGTCGTTTCGTGTTTTTTTCAAATTCATCTAGTAAAAGGAGTCTGAGGTCATATCTGAGTTGGTTTAATCTTTTATATAGTGTAGGGGAGAATTGTTGTTTATTTTTAGATTCTATACTAAATATTTCATCTGTGATATCCTGTAGTTTCTTTTGCCGCTGCCTCCTCGCCCTGGCCCCCAATTTAATAAATATTCCTCTGATGAACGCCTTATGGGCATTCCAAAGAGTAAAGGGACTCTGAACAGAAGACTCATTAATATGAAAAAATTCCAACAAGTGTTCTTCAATGATTTTTTTTGCTTCTGGTTGTTGCATAAGGAAAGAGTTGGCTCTCCATATTGGAGTGGTATTGACTACTGAGACATCTTTGATGGATAGGGTAATTGAAGCGTGATCCGACCACGTGATGTTGTTGATGGTTGAAGAAGCTGCCTTAATCAGGGTATGCTGGTCTACTAAAAAGAGATCGATCCTGGTGTATGTGTGGTGTGGGGCGGAGAAAAAAGTGAAGTCCCTTTCTCCCGCATGAAGACACCTCCATACATCATATAGGCCCTCCTTATGTATAAACTCTTGCAGAGATGTCATTGCTCGCTTCGCTGTTCTTGTTGTATCTATAGATGGGTCAGGTATTATGTTGAAGTCCCCACATAGTATTAAAGAACCTTTTCTTAGGGAGTTAATCTTGTGGATAAGTTTATGAAAAAAACGAATCTGATGTTTGTTTGGGGCGTAGACGTTTACAATGGTGTAGGTTACTTGATTGATATCGCACACTAACGCCAAGTAGCGCCCCTGCGGGTCTATATACTTCGTATGTAGAGTAAATGCAACGGTATCTCTAATAGCAGTCATTACACCCTTGGATTTCGAGTCCGCATTTGCAAAAAAGATGTGTGGAAAATTCTTATGTTGACATAGTGGGGCAGCTGTGCTACTAAAATGTGTTTCTTGTGCACATAATATATCGGATTTATTCAGTAATGCTTCTTTCCATAGGGAGCTTCTCTTTGCTGGGTGGTTAAGCCCTTTGGTATTAATAGATAAAAATTGGATGGCCATTAGGTTGGTTTGTTATGTATGTTGGTTGTGGTTTGCGTTCCGATCCGAGGTATCTGAACGTCTCCTCTGGTGAAGTGTGTAGTACATGCATATACTTTCTTAAGGTGTAAGTACTCACTGCGATCTTGGTAAGGCCTGTGTCCTTGTAACTTTTTGCTGGGTATTTTCAGATGGATGATGATACTGTGTCGCGAAGAGCTGGATGCTGGATGGGTTGTTGTAGTGCTCCATTTGCGGGAGAAGAAAAGAAAAAAAAGAAAAGAAAGGAATATAACAAATCAAAGTTAACATAGTAGGTAAAGCAACAGTGCAACTTTCCAGAAACTTCTGGGTGACCCATAAGGGAAATTTCCTTCTCATGGGGTTTAGTGGGAATCACCCGTGTGCAGCAAATTGCTGCTCAAGAAAACTTGAGGGGTTAAGTTCTAGCCTATCGGCTACTCCGGCATTGTAAGCGGACAAGAAAATTTTTTTTTTTTTTTCGGATTTCCAAAGAGTGTTACTTATGCGTCTTGGCATTCTTTGTTGTTACTTTCTTCCAATCAGGTATCACTGATTGTCGGTTGTTTTTGGGGCCTCCCTCGCTCTCGGAATCAGGAAGGATGTTCCACGATTTCAGTAAGGCGATGCCTTTTTCCATTGAGTCTACAATGAACGTTTTATCTTGATTAGTAATTGTTATTTTAGTAGGGTACCCCCATTTGTAGGGTATGTTGTGATTCCTAAGCACCTTTGTGATAGTGTTTAAGTTTCTTCTCTTTTGCAGTGTGTGCTGAGAGAGGTCAGCGTAGAACTGTATTTGTTGGAAGCGGGGTGGGATATTCTCCTGTCTCCGCATTGTTTGCATTAGTTGTTCTTTGATATGGAAAAAATGTAGGCGTAAAATCACATCTCTGGGGACAGTGTCCGGGAGGTAGGATGGCTTTGGTAGGCGATGTATTCTATCAATGGTAATGTCTATTTCAGAGAGGTCTGGCAAGAGGGCAGTGAAAAGATCTATAACATATGGTCTCAATTCAGAGGATTGTACTGATTCAGGGATCCCCCTGATCTTGAGGTTGTTCCGTCTGGATCTATCCTCAATATCTGCGATTTTATTTTTAATCCATACAGATTCTTCTTCTCTTTCCTCATTTGCGTCCACCAATGCATTAATGGTGGAGGCATAATCCCCCATTTTGTTTTCAACATGCTCCACCCGGGCCGCTACTGCGTTCAGTTCCCCACTGAATCTGTGCACACACTGCATCATATCAGCCTGCAAAGTGCTCCTCAGAGACACTAACATATCTTTAAGGACAGTGTCCAGAATCGGTTGATTCATGGTGGGGAAGGAAGTGATGGAGTCAGGGAGCTCCCTTGTGTCATCTCCTGAGTCCGTTCCCGGGCTCATTGCGGGACTGCATCCAGCTCCATCCATCTTTTGCTTGGCCTTAGCTGGGCTCCCTGATGGGGAGAACGAAGGGAGAGACCTTTGGCTGCCATAGGTATCGTTTTGGTTAGGGGATGATGTGGCCGTGGGCGGTGCAGGCTTATTATTGTGTGCTGATGCATGTAGATGGGCAGCGCCATCTTGCCTACCTGCATGCGGCTCCTGTGAGAAGTAGTCCGTCAGCTTTTGGGGTTTGGATGTGCCTTTTCTTTTGCCCATCATAGCCTCAGGGTGTTCCCGGATTGTTTCGCCAGCCGGTGGGGGTGAAATCCGGTTGAGTTTAGCCGTTTTCAGCCGCTATTGTCCGCCGGAGTACCGGAGCTCTGGAATCAGACGTCCATTCAGCTCCGTTGCAGGCCACGCCCCAGCGGCTGGCTCCTTTCTGATGGAACAGGACCACCACACCTGGCCCACCAATACGTTTATTCTAAAACTTCTAGAATTCATTTTGACCAAGAACTATTTTATATATATGGACCAATTGTACCTTCAGATCCAAGGCGTCGCCATGGGCACGTCCTGTGCCCCTTCATACGCGAATTTATACCTTGGTGGCTGGGAACGAATGGTTTTCAGTGACGACCTTTTGGAACCATTCATGGATCACATCCTAGGATGGTATAGATTCATTGATGACCTCTTGGTCATCTGGACGGGCACTGAGCAACTTTTACAGACATTCATTGCAGAGTTAAATGTCAATTCTTTCAATCTCCATTTCACTTTTTCTTATGATAGATTAAGCATTCCATTTCTAGATGTCTTAATTACTAAGGATTCTACTGGTCGTTTAACCACTGACCTTTATCGCAAACCCACTGCTGGCAACACTTTGTTGCATGCTTCCAGTCTCCATCCCCGTCCTCTGGTTCGCAGTATTCCTTTTGCTCAATATCTCAGACTGAGAAGGAACTGCACAGAGGACGGGGATTTCCACAAACAGGCCAATGCTCTCCGCACACGATTGTTGGCGAGAGGCTATAAACGTACCGTGCTGAGAAAGGCTTTCAACAAGGCCCTAGCCTTAGACCGACAAACATTACTATATGGCCCCCCACGTCCTAAACAACCTTACATGACCAAGATTATTACTAAATTTTCTACTCACCACCAACAATTACGAAAAATATTGTCAAACCATTGGCATATTTTAACTGATCACCATATCCTCAAAAAATACATTAAATCTACCCCTGATCTGGTCTTCAAGAGGGCTACTTCCCTAAGGGATAGATTAACACATAGCCATTACAGGATTCCTTCCCCTGGTCCGTCAGAACCCAGGGGCACATATAAATGTGGCAATTGTCCACATTGCCCCTGGATTCAAGAGGGACAACATTTTCTACTTCCCAATGGCGAAATGTTTTTCCCCAAACATTCGGCCCATTGTGGTACACGTGGAGTCATTTATCTCATGACTTGCGCGTGCAGCGCTTTCTATGTGGGGAAGACAATTAGAGAGCTACGGCAGAGACTGGGGGATCACCTTTACGCATCCACGAATGGTAAACTTACCACCGTGGGTCGCCATATTGGCATTTATCACCGATTTAATCTGGATTATATCCGGTTTATTGTATTAGATGTTGTCCCTCAAGACCCTCGCGGGGGCAATTGGGACCGCGAAATCTTGAGACGTGAATCCTTGTGGATTGAGCGACTTAATGCATGTGTCCCTCCGGGTATAAATGAGACACATTCATACAAATACTTTCTGGAATAATTATGCCAGGTTTGGTCCCCCATTCCCTGCCATGATCTAACAACTATACATTTATACATAAATGATCTCAACAAAATTCAAAAATTCAAAAATAATAAATAAAAATAATAAAAACCAACAATATTCTAAATATCATACTCAGTAAAACTTTTTGGATTTTATTAGACTTCAGGTTCTTCCTAGGACTATATACTAGTGGACTCTTTACATATAGTACTGTCACTATATTAATAAATTCAATATCATTTAATGCTTTTTTCCTTTTTCTTTTTCCTTTTTCTTTTGTGGCTGACTCTAATATTCCAGTAGACCATTTGCTTTATTAATTAAAGCCATGTATATTTAGATTGCAACTTCTGTTTATCTGCCCGGATGGGGTAGCGATGCATGTCTCTGCAGCCACGGGTGCCCCCGCCGCTGGAGACTATGCATCGTTTTTTCCCCTCCCGGTTCATCCTTTTGTAATACTCTATGTATTTTACTTATTACCCTATTGCACACCGCCATTCCACTCTGTGGGGATGTGAGGAGTTTATTCTCCCCTTGTGGCAGGCTTGCGCTCCTCCGGCGGTGAGCTGGGCTATTTTGAGCTCAGCTGCCGCTTCGTTTCGACCAATGCTTAGGCACTGGCCGATGTTGAGCTGTGCGCCTGCGCTGGGCGGACTGCCCGCGCCTGCGCAACAGTGGAGGATCGGACCCGGAAGCATATGCGGCGACCTTCTTCGCCGTTGAACTTCCGGGTTGGAGGCATTTAAGATGCCCAGATCCAGCTGTCCACTGTTCCGGACGGACACCCAGCACCGCACTGTTACCACCTCAAACCTCTGTGAGTACCGAGTTTACATTCCCCAGGCAGGTTGGGGATGTCCACTACTTCTGTGTGGTATCCCCCCCCTCCTGCTAGATATAAAACACTTTACCACCTGATGTTATAGCTTTTAAAATTTTCCTTTATGGCTGTATTACTCCCCATAGTGTTTCCCTGTGTCGGAGGGACGTGGTGTTTTGACCACTGACTATACCAGTCACACTATTCTGGGTGCCAGCAGCTTTTGGATCTGGGCTTTATTAAAAACAATGACAGGTAAAAAATTTTCTTACCACCATTAACTTCCTCTTTGTCAGTCTTGTGTGTTTCTCAACTCTTTCACTAGGTTTACAGGGATACCTGCTGTACTCAACACCCTTTCCCCTCTACCTTGTTCTTTTTCCATTTCTTGTCCTCATTCCTTTTCCATCCCATCCTTTTTTCCCCCTCTTTCTCTCCCTCTCTCCCCCCCTCTTTTTTCCCCCCTCTCCCCTCACTTTTTTCCCTTTTTTTCCCCCCTCCTTTCTCTCTTTTTTCCCCCTCCCCTCCCTTTTTGCGTTTTCCTGCACTTTCCCTCTCCTTCCCCCTTCCCCTTTTCCTTTCCTCCTTTTTCTTCTTTTCATTTCTTCTTTCTTTCCTCACTTCTTATACCTCTCCCCGGTTTTCTCTCCTTTTCCCCCCCTTTTTCCCCCCCCTTTTCCTATTCCCTCCCCTCCCTCCTTTTCCCCTCCACTCCCTTCTTTTCCTTCCTTGTTGCCTTTTCCCTCCCCCCTTATCCAATTTTTTTCCCCCCTTTTCCCCCCCCCCCCTTCCCCTCTCCCCCCCCCCTCCCTTCCCTCCTCCCCTTTCTTCTCCCCTTCCCCCCTTTTTTCCCCCCTTCCCCCTCCTTTCTTTTCCCCTCCAGTCACCATCCTTGTCACCACACCCCCACCTTGACACTCCTGGGTGACCTCTTAATTTGACACACTAATTGATTGATTCTAAAAGAACCATATCCTATTTGAATTCTTTACAATAGTACTATCCTAACGTGCCTCCCTGGCTCGCCCCCGGGGGAACGCCTCGTAAGGGCGTCTCACAATATCGCTCCAGAGAACCTTTATGGGTATAGTTTGGTGAGTGCAAATTCTAAATCTCAAATTTTAAATATGTTCTCCAATATTAATCATGTATATCTCTTTGCAAAATCATATATGTACTTTGTCATGTTGATACTGTATTGTCTCTCATCTTCATAGATTATATACTATCAGACGCCTCCTGAAGAAGCGGCTGTGACCGCGAAACGTAGAGGTCACGTCTGCAAGTATTACACCATATAATTTTTGTCCATGCATCTGTGTGGGCATTAGCTATACCAACCCAGTATCAACAACGCTGTAAAACAATTATCATTGTTAATGTATTTCTAAATCATGAATATGTTCAATTGATGTCCCTTGTAGGACTTTTTACTATGTTTTGAAATAAATGTATGCTTTTTAAATTAATGTCTTTTCTTCATGGTACCGCAACAGTCCGTTTTCTTTCATTAAAAGAGGCAGGACGTTACTGGAGAGGTCCTTGCTCTGATTCCTCTTTTAACCCTATTTTCTGACCGTATTCACATTCAGGATGATGGTACCTACTAATACACGTTTACTCCCCTGTGTAAATTATGTGGCATACTTGTAAACTCTAAAATAGTGGGTGGACAACACACCCGGATCTTTGGATCCACATTTTTTCCCCTACTGGCCCTATGGCCCTTCCCTCCCTTATGCCACTTATTTAAATTGACTCTATGCCTCTAATTTATAGTTACTTCTGGTTTTGTAGCAGCCGCTTTTCTATTTTTTGTGTTTTGAGTCTCTCTTGTCTATGGTCCAGGTTCTTCTCTGTTGGTTTGTACATTCTTGGTTATGGATGTTTTGGGCACTGCCTGGGGGGATTTTATGTCCTCCATACAGGCTGGGTGTTTAGCCAATCAACAGCTAGAGGACGAAACCAAAACGTTCCTAGACAGACTGTTTAATCTCCTCAAGAAAAAATCCCATCTACACTGGCACATCCAGTATTTTGAACTATACATCACTGAAAAAGTTTGTCCCCTCGGACTCCGCATCCAACTATTTCCTACTATTAAAGATCCCTCTGCGGATTTCAAAAAATCCTGGGAAAATACGTTAACTGATTGTAGCATTGAACTCATGTCAAAGCTGACTACTCAGTACCGCTCTGACATGATTTCCCTTGATGTGGAGATCGACAGACTCCTTAATCAGTTTCCTAATATTCAAGAGTCAGGTTCCTTCACTAATAAATGGAAGGAAATACGAGACAAAATTGAAGGTCTCAATAAAGACATTATCACTAAAAAACAAAGAAAATTTTCCCAGGATAAATTGGCATTTACGGAGGGTTATGCATACAAATGGTCTGGGAAATCATCCTCCTATAAACATAAACGTCAAAATCGACAATCTTCAGCCCCAATAGCAACAGATTATACGGAATCGGATTCATCGATATCTTCTGTATCTTCACAGATCACCACCCGCCCCACTTTATCACGAGCACCAGGTGCCCCTCGCAAGAGGTCTCTCACTGGTGATAACCCAACCACTAAACACCCTAAAAAAGGAAAACCACATGGTAAAGCAATAAAAACACCACAAACACCTAGACCAGGTGGACAGACCTCCTCTATGGGTCCTCTCCACCCTACTTTACACAACATTATCCCTAAACTTTTACAACCGAATATTCAAACACTCCTATCACAGCCCGGTTTTTTAGCACAACCAGGTCCGGAGCCCTTCAAACAAGGGAGTCTGGACATGTTCGTGCAGAGAACCACAACCCCAAGCACGTCCCACGAATAACCACCCTCACCAATGACAATGAATCTCACTTCCTAAATATCATAAATCTTTCATCTTATCGATTGACTCCGGAGGAGGAACAGGTCCTTCATTTGGGCCTAGGTTTTTGTCCCTCGGAGCCAATCGATATTTATGAGACAATCAAAGATCTTTACTTATTTGCCCGTAAATTGACTTTCAATTATATGTTTGACCCGGACCGTAAACGCGCCAACTTGGAAAAGGAACTAGCGGAAAGGACCAAAAATTTCACGATAGCGGAGTCCAGAGCACTAAGAGACCTCATGCTACTTCTTGACGAAGGTGAGGTCGAGTCGGACCCCGTAGATGGTAATTCCGACTCCTCCTCTGCTCGTCAAATGATTAGTACTTCTCAACCCCAACATTCTATTCCCAAAACTCCCCTAACAATAAAGTCCAAAGCTTTTCCTGATTTAATGACCTGCCCCCCTATATGGGCCTTTTTGCATGAATGCATTTCTTCCCTCAAAAAAGCACGATGGCAAACATTACCCTCTAATCTGACCCGACAACAATTTAGAGCAGTTACCAAATTACAAAAAAACACCAATTTAGTCATAAAGCAATCTGATAAAGGTGGCAACCTGGTGTTGATGACTCATCACCAATATCAGACCATGTGCCTTAATATTCTCTCCAACCCTAACTGGTATTTACCTATCGAAAGTCATTTCATTCAACAAACCATTGATGAGTTTAGGGGACTCATCGGTGGGGCCTTCCTTGAGGGCCTCATCGATGATGATACATACAAATTCATTAATGTACAATACCCACGTATTCCTACATTTTATGCTTTACCAAAAACCCATAAAGATCTCTGTGCACCTCCAGGTCGACCTATCGTCTCTGGGAAGGGTTCCTTAACGGAAAATGCCAGCAAATTGGTGGATACCTTCCTTTTACCCCATGTCATGAGATTACCTTCTTACATCAGGGACACAACTGACCTGTTGAAACACATCGAGGGGATCCAGATCCCTCCTCGTGGCCATCGATGTGGAGGCTCTATATTCGAGCATCCCCCACGAGCAGGGCGTCCGGATGGCTGGCTCCTTTCTGATGGAACAGGACCACCACACCTGGCCCACCAATACGTTTATTCTAAAACTTCTAGAATTCATTTTGACCAAGAACTATTTTATATATATGGACCAATTGTACCTTCAGATCCAAGGCGTCGCCATGGGCACGTCCTGTGCCCCTTCATACGCGAATTTATACCTTGGTGGCTGGGAACGAATGGTTTTCAGTGACGACCTTTTGGAACCATTCATGGATCACATCCTAGGATGGTATAGATTCATTGATGACCTCTTGGTCATCTGGACGGGCACTGAGCAACTTTTACAGACATTCATTGCAGAGTTAAATGTCAATTCTTTCAATCTCCATTTCACTTTTTCTTATGATAGATTAAGCATTCCATTTCTAGATGTCTTAATTACTAAGGATTCTACTGGTCGTTTAACCACTGACCTTTATCGCAAACCCACTGCTGGCAACACTTTGTTGCATGCTTCCAGTCTCCATCCCCGTCCTCTGGTTCGCAGTATTCCTTTTGCTCAATATCTCAGACTGAGAAGGAACTGCACAGAGGACGGGGATTTCCACAAACAGGCCAATGCTCTCCGCACACGATTGTTGGCGAGAGGCTATAAACGTACCGTGCTGAGAAAGGCTTTCAACAAGGCCCTAGCCCTAGACCGACAAACATTACTATATGGCCCCCCACGTCCTAAACAACCTTACATGACCAAGATTATTACTAAATTTTCTACTCACCACCAACAATTACGAAAAATATTGTCAAACCATTGGCATATTTTAACTGATCACCATATCCTCAAAAAATACATTAAATCTACCCCTGATCTGGTCTTCAAGAGGGCTACTTCCCTAAGGGATAGATTAACACATAGCCATTACAGGATTCCTTCCCCTGGTCCGTCAGAACCCAGGGGCACATATAAATGTGGCAATTGTCCACATTGCCCCTGGATTCAAGAGGGACAACATTTTCTACTTCCCAATGGCGAAATGTTTTTCCCCAAACATTCGGCCCATTGTGGTACACGTGGAGTCATTTATCTCATGACTTGCGCGTGCAGCGCTTTCTATGTGGGGAAGACAATTAGAGAGCTACGGCAGAGACTGGGGGATCACCTTTACGCATCCACGAATGGTAAACTTACCACCGTGGGTCGCCATATTGGCATTTATCACCGCTTTAATCTGGATTATATCCGGTTTATTGTATTAGATGTTGTCCCTCAAGACCCTCGCGGGGGCAATTGGGACCGCGAAATCTTGAGACGTGAATCCTTGTGGATTGAGCGACTTAATGCATGTGTCCCTCCGGGTATAAATGAGACACATTCATACAAATACTTTCTGGAATAATTATGCCAGGTTTGGTCCCCCATTCCCTGCCATGATCTAACAACTATACATTTATACATAAATGATCTCAACAAAATTCAAAAATTCAAAAATAATAAATAAAAATAATAAAAACCAACAATATTCTAAATATCATACTCAGTAAAACTTTTTGGATTTTATTAGACTTCAGGTTCTTCCTAGGACTATATACTAGTGGACTCTTTACATATAGTACTGTCACTATATTAATAAATTCAATATCATTTAATGCTTTTTTCCTTTTTCTTTTTCCTTTTTCTTTTGTGGCTGACTCTAATATTCCAGTAGACCATTTGCTTTATTAATTAAAGCCATGTATATTTAGATTGCAACTTCTGTTTATCTGCCCGGATGGGGTAGCGATGCATGTCTCTGCAGCCACGGGTGCCCCCGCCACTGGAGACTATGCATCGTTTTTTCCCCTCCCGGTTCATCCTTTTGTAATACTCTATGTATTTTACTTATTACCCTATTGCACACCGCCATTCCACTCTGTGGGGATGTGAGGAGTTTATTCTCCCCTTGTGGCGGGCTTGCGCTCCTCCGGCGGTGAGCTGGGCTATTTTGAGCTCAGCTGCCGCTTCGTTTCGACCAATGCTTAGGCACTGGCCGATGTTGAGCTGTGCGCCTGCGCTGGGCGGACTGCCCGCGCCTGCGCAACAGTGGAGGATCGGACCCGGAAGCATATGCGGCGACCTTCTTCGCCGTTGAACTTCCGGGTTGGAGGCATTTAAGATGCCCAGATCCAGCTGTCCACTGTTCCGGACGGACACCCAGCACCGCACTGTTACCACCTCAAACCTCTGTGAGTACCGAGTTTACATTCCCCAGGCAGGTTGGGGATGTCCACTACTTCTGTGTGGTATCCCCCCCCTCCTGCTAGATATAAAACACTTTACCACCTGATGTTATAGCTTTTAAAATTTTCCTTTATGGCTGTATTACTCCCCATAGTGTTTCCCTGTGTCGGAGGGACGTGGTGTTTTGACCACTGACTATACCAGTCACACTATTCTGGGTGCCAGCAGCTTTTGGATCTGGGCTTTATTAAAAACAATGACAGGTAAAAAATTTTCTTACCACCATTAACTTCCTCTTTGTCAGTCTTGTGTGTTTCTCAACTCTTTCACTAGGTTTACAGGGATACCTGCTGTACTCAACACCCTTTCCCCTCTACCTTGTTCTTTTTCCATTTCTTGTCCTCATTCCTTTTCCATCCCATCCTTTTTTCCCCCTCTTTCTCTCCCTCTCTCCCCCCCTCTTTTTTCCCCCCTCTCCCCTCACTTTTTTCCCTTTTTTTCCCCCCTCCTTTCTCTCTTTTTTCCCCCTCCCCTCCCTTTTTGCGTTTTCCTGCACTTTCCCTCTCCTTCCCCCTTCCCCTTTTCCTTTCCTCCTTTTTCTTCTTTTCATTTCTTCTTTCTTTCCTCACTTCTTATACCTCTCCCCGGTTTTCTCTCCTTTTCCCCCCCTTTTTTCCCCCCCTTTTCCTATTCCCTCCCCTCCCTCCTTTTCCCCTCCACTCCCTTCTTTTCCTTCCTTGTTGCCTTTTCCCTCCCCCCTTATCCAATTTTTTTCCCCCCTTTTTCCCCCCCCCCCTTCCCCTCTCCCCCCCCCCTCCCTTCCCTCCTCCCCTTTCTTCTCCCCTTCCCCCCTTTTTTCCCCCCTTCCCCCTCCTTTCTTTTCCCCTCCAGTCACCATCCTTGTCACCACACCCCCACCTTGACACTCCTGGGTGACCTCTTAATTTGACACACTAATTGATTGATTCTAAAAGAACCATATCCTATTTGAATTCTTTACAATAGTACTATCCTAACGTGCCTCCCTGGCTCGCCCCCGGGGGAACGCCTCGTAAGGGCGTCTCACAATATCGCTCCAGAGAACCTTTATGGGTATAGTTTGGTGAGTGCAAATTCTAAATCTCAAATTTTAAATATGTTCTCCAATATTAATCATGTATATCTCTTTGCAAAATCATATATGTACTTTGTCATGTTGATACTGTATTGTCTCTCATCTTCATAGATTATATACTATCAGACGCCTCCTGAAGAAGCGGCTGTGACCGCGAAACGTAGAGGTCACGTCTGCAAGTATTACACCATATAATTTTTGTCCATGCATCTGTGTGGGCATTAGCTATACCAACCCAGTATCAACAACGCTGTAAAACAATTATCATTGTTAATGTATTTCTAAATCATGAATATGTTCAATTGATGTCCCTTGTAGGACTTTTTACTATGTTTTGAAATAAATGTATGCTTTTTAAATTAATGTCTTTTCTTCATGGTACCGCAACAGTCCGTTTTCTTTCATTAAAAGAGGCAGGACGTTACTGGAGAGGTCCTTGCTCTGATTCCTCTTTTAACCCTATTTTCTGACCGTATTCACATTCAGGATGATGGTACCTACTAATACACGTTTACTCCCCTGTGTAAATTATGTGGCATACTTGTAAACTCTTACTATGGAGTTAGTTAAAGCAAACGATATAGCAAGTTAATACAACAATGTGCTCAGAAGTCATCCTAAAAATCAGTGTCAGGGTTATTGTTTTTCTAATAGTTTTTCTAATAGTCACACAATAAACATTTAAAACTTTTCTAACAGCTCGTGTGTATGCTGCATTATGCAAGCAATTAACTGCAAAAACTACCCCTTTTTTGTCAGATTTAATGGTGATGTGTTTATTACTGAAAAACTCCCCCCAGATTTCTATTGCCACAATGACTGGAAAGAGTTCCAGAAGCACAATGTTCTACCTGCCGCATCCGTAAACAATTCGAAATCAGCTGCATTTATGAATTCCTCCTGAAAGAAAGACCTCTCATTTTACGTATCCAAAAACTGTGACCAAATCAGCAAATCTGCTTTAAGGTCATTATTCAACCGTACATGAGAAAAAAGGACTTTAAACCCAATGTTGCTAAATAAAGCCTCCTAGAAAAAATTCTTCCGACTGGCATAATGCGACACGCAAAAGCAGGACCCCAAACAATGACTGAAGCTGTTTTAGTAGGACTTTTGGTTTCCTAATCAAAAAATATATCAGATTTTTTGCCTTCTCTATCTTTTCTGTGGGCAAACTAAATACTGACAACTTTGTGTCTATGTGAATTCCTAAAAATTGCAATGAAGTGGAAGGAAAAACAGTCTTTTCCTGCACCATGGGAACTCAAAAATGGCTCATAAGGAGCGAAAAAAGTTTTAAGGAGTAAAAACACCTGATGAATCTGCCGGCCCTATTATCAGGAAATCTAAACAGTGGACGATGGGAGCATGGCCTAGCGCATGGAGCTGTAGGACATCGAGGTAGCTTCAGGTCTTGATGGTCTCCATGGGGCTCTAGCTCCTCCACCGCAGTACACCCACAACATCCCCAAATCATACCGATGGGCAAGGGAAAGCTCAAGGAGTAGCCCAAGCCCACCTGCAATCGGACACAGGGTGACATAGGACGATTCCTGACTCGGGCTTCTGTGGCCTACATGTCAAAGGGAAAATCCAGGATGGCATCAGCACTTCCATCCCTGGCCCACTCCTTGCCAGCAGACGCCATACAGGTATGCTCCAGGGGCCTCTCAGCCTCCCTTGATGACCTTGAGCCCTCCCTGCACAGCCCCCATAGCCACTCACAGGCCTCCCTGTACTCTGGAAATGGTTGGAACATGGAAGATGCGATCCTTACACACATACATGCAATCCCTGCCTTCAAAATCTGATTTTGAGCATTGTCTCCCACATAGAGAAGACATACAGGCAGGAGATTACTGAGCTTAAGAAAGACCTAGGGGTCGGTATGGAGGACATAGAGGGCACCACCGATGGTATATGCAATACCTTGCAATCCCATGAAGAGACCCTGAACTCCCACACTGTCCTACTGCAGCAGCACATGTACCACCAAGATGATAATCGAGAACCGTAACAGAATGAACAATAACAGAATTTGTGGTATCCCTGAAACAATAGAACACAAGGACCTTGCTGGGGCAGTCACTGTCATTTTTAAGCAGTTACTCCAGCAGCCTAAAGATACCCACATTGAGCTAGGCAGAGTGCACAGGACCTCGGGCCCGAGTAACCCTGACTCCTCGATCATCTGCGACACATTGTGCAGGGTCCATTTTTATAAAGTCAAGGAGGACATCATGCGAGCCACCAGCATGCAAGACTCCATCAGGCTGAATGACACCCAGTACTGCTGCTTCCAGACCTCTCCTGCCAAACTCTGGCCATGAGACGCTCTCTCAAACCACTCACATCTCTCCTCCAGGAGAGACATATTAAATATGAATGGAGGTTCCCATTCCAGCTACGGGTCCATCATGAAGGCAAGACGGCCCTCTTCTGTACTCTGGGAGACCTACCACGGTTCTTGAGCACCCTGGAGCTGCCACAGGTCTCACTACTGGACTGGCCTCTCCCAACTACCACTCCAGGCCTCCTATTCAACTCGTGATGGCAAAGATTCAGCAAGCAGAAGCACCCCAGATCTACCTCCCAGAAACCACCTGATGACTGACACTATCCTGGACCCCGAACCTTGAGCACCCCTTCCCTGGAGCCAAGATTGTTCCCTTAGCTTCAGCACAAGGCACAGCCACCTTTCACTGGACAAATCCTCCAGGACTGCCTAAACGATTCGCACACTGGCTATTTTTTGTGCAAATTCAACCCTGTTTTGTTTTTTTACTTCACTCCAGTTAATATTGCCTTGCACTGACTATTTCTGCTCGATGATGGGGAAGGGGGGAGAGGGGTGGAACTAGAAAGGAAAAATGTTTTATCTCTTGCCTAAACACATGCTTATATATATAGGGCTCTTCTTCCACACTGGGCTTGGCTTAGACTACTTTGACGAGATGGGTTACACCCCCCATACTGCTAATCATACACCCAAAGGATTCCCTCGGCTCCCCCCGGGCATATACGACAACAGTGTGGAGGAATGCCTGACTTCTATAGTGTATCGGTGCTTAGTGGCACCTGTTTACGCATATGTGAGACTGTTAATTCCAGTGTAGCATTTATGTTCTGCCTTGTGTGCTTACCACGATTACCCCCACTTAGAACCGATAGTGCATGTATATGCACTGTACTATTGTTAGTTTGTTTTACATTTTAGCATTGCCAAGTTATTTAACTGTTGGTTTAATGTTGCCACCTAGTGGCCAGATAATTTCTTTCTTTCTCTGTCTACAGTGGTGGGTCCCATCTCCCGCTATTTCAGTGCTTCATGCTCTCATACCCTGGAGATGGACCATACCCACACCCTCTAATCTCATCTTTACCTCACTTCTTACTCTGTTCTACCACCCACTTCTTCCCTCGCCCCCTCCTTTTCCCTCCTTGTTGAGCAGACTCTGGTGCACATACAACTCGGTTTTGGTCGCTATAGGGAGATTTAGTGTCCTCTCCTCTCAATATCACCATGCAGTCACTTGACCATAAAGCTTTATCATCCTTTAACTGCAGGGGCTTTAACACTATAGAGAAAAGAAGCCAGATATTATACCATTTCCAAAAAGCTAAAACCCAAATCTTGCGAAGTCCAAAGGGGTATCAATAGCCTTTCACAAATCGTTCCACCCAGAAGTTCTACACTAGTTCCTCAAATTGAAATCTAACTCCTCTATTTTTACAGTGGCTAATGTGTATGGACCAAACCAAGACCGGGGGGCTTCTTATCCATGGTCCTGAACAAATTACTCTCTTTTGGCAGTCCCTGTTTCATTTTAGGTAGAGATCTCAACGTGACCCTTTGTCCAGCCGTGGACACCTCCTCCGGTAAGTCCTCCATCCCACACCACTCTAATGCCCCGTACACACGGTTGGATTTTCCGACAAGAAATGTGTGATAGGACCTTGTTGTCGGAAATTCCGACCGTGTGTAGGCTCCATCACACATTTTCCATCGGATTTTCCGACACACAAAGTTTGAGAGCAGGATATAAAATTTTCCGACAACAAAATCCATTGTCGGAAATTCCAATCGTGTGTACACAAATCCGACGGACAAAGTGCCACGCATGCTCAGAATAAATAAAGAGATGAAAGCTATTGGCCACTGCCCCATTTATAGTCCCGAAGTACGTGTTTTACGTCACTGTGTTTAGAACGATCGTATTTTCCGACAACTTTGTGTGACCGTGTGTATGCAAGACAAGTTTGAGCCAACATCCGTCGGAAAAAATCCTAGGATTTTGTTGTCGGAATGTCCGAACAAAGTCCGACCGTGTGTACGGGGCATTACACACATAAAATAACTCTTGCACTCTGCTCAACTGATGGATGTTTGGCGAGTGCAAAACCCATTTGAGAGTTGCCCGGGTCAACTGGCAGTTCTTATGCCTTTCCCTAGAACAGCTAGGCCTTGGTCCCACCTGTGTGTCCAAGGTTATGGCATTATACTCCCATCCCTCAGTATTTGTCTTAGTCAATGGCTCCTCATCTTCTCCGTTCCACATCTCTAACGGTACCCACCAGGGATGCCCCCTATCTCCTCTACTTTTTGTCCTAGTGACAGAACACCTAGCAAGCGCCATTAGACAGATCATAACTTTAGTGGGGATCCAGACACCCTCCTCCGACCACAAACTCTCACTCTACACGGATGATCTCCTAGTCTACATTCAGCAACCTAACACATCCCTACCCACCCTGATGTATGAATTTCACAGATTCTGAGAATTTAGCAATTTTAAACTAAACATATCCAAGACAGAAGCCCTTAATATCTCCCTACCACCCACCACCCTTGCCCAAGTGCAGGCCAACTTCCAATTCCAATGGGGTTCCAGAGGCATCTCCTATCTGGGGATAATGATTCCATCCAACCTTTCAGAACTTTATACCCTTCAACTATCTCCCTTTACTGACCCATCTTCGGAAGGAACTAGACACATCAAACTTATCCCCTCTGCCCTGGTTTGGTCACATTAACACACTTAAAATGGACACCCTCCCTAAACTACTCTATTTATTCCAGACAGTGCCTATTACTTTCCCAAACACTTCTTCAACTCCCTACGATCCATGTCCATAAGCTTCATCTGGCACCAGGGACTATCCTGTATCCATCACACTCTACTCACATACCCCAAAACTCAAGGTGGGGTGGCCCTCCCAGACTTCGAACTATACCACAGGGCAGCACTGTTGTCTAGGATCTTGGAATGGTTCCCCCGACCCTTCCCCAAAGCATCCACCATGGTGGAACAAGATCTCTCCACCCTTGACCTTCGGGCATTACTGTGGGGCTATGGGCAGAAGCTGCACCTCCTATGCACTTCCTCCAATTAACAACCGCTGCACTACACCTATGGTACAAAAATGGACTGTCATCATTGCTGTCCACAGATCCCTCACCACTCACATCATTATTTGACCACCCCGCTCTCCCTCAGGGTATGGTATCCAGCAAAGTAGGCTCATATCTTCGCTCAACAGGGCCTATAGCAAGCTCATTTGTGAACCCAACCTCAGGTACACCTGTTGTACCGAGAGATCAGGGCAACTGGCTCACAGCCCTGCGTATATCCTCCTTTTGCTCGGACCTATTTTCCTCTTCCCAAATCCACAGACACCTAACGGGTTACGAACAGCTGTCTCTCAGAAACACCCAGACACCTGCTCTCCACCATCTACAAACTACATCACTCACTGATACACGATCAACCCCCCTCTTACACCAGGAGGTGGGCCACAGACCTGGGAAGGCAACACTCTATAGTTGACTGGCAAAAGTCATTCCACTTAACGCACATATCCTCTATCTCTTACTATACCAAGGAAAAGAACTTAAAACTCCTATCCAGATGGTACAGGGACACTCAATCTCTTCATAAAATGTTTCCATCCGTACCTCCCTCATGTTGGAGATGCAGCTCAGCGGAGGGAAACTACCTCCACATCTGGTGGAATTGCAAGGCCATACAGCCCCTCTGGTCACAGGTTTTCACCCTATACAGTGGTCTATATGATCGGCCAACAACACCCACCCCAGAGATAGCTCTATTATCTATGCTCCCTGGCTCCATAGCCTCCCAAAAACTTACCTTGTTATGCTTTTTCCTGTCAGCTGCCAGACAACTTATCCCCCTTTTCTGGAAGACCACTACCACCCCCCTTGTCCTCATGGGTCTCAGTTGTCAACATGGGCATGGAAGAGATGATAGCTCTAGACAATGACACCTTCAACAAATTTAAAATCCTCTGGCTCACTTGGATCGACTACTCTACTTCTGACTCCCTGAAAGCAATGTTGACACCCCATAGTTAATCCGGACACACCTCCTGACCCTATTTTTCCGGTTTGTTGCACCGGGGTCTGCTCACCCCCTTCTAACCTGCCTTTCCCCCTTTCTACATCTATGCATTTTCCCTTCCTAATCTCCATATTCCTTCCCCCTTCTCCCGCTCCCACTTTTTCTCTTTCTCCCCCCGAATCCTATGTCTCCTTAACCGCTACCCAGATGTTTTCCTCCCCAACCCTTATAATTCATCTTGCAATACACAATGGTTTCAACTGCTACTTCCTGAAAGATGGTTGTGCCTGTATACCCCACTGGATTACATCCTAAAGTGCATTAGATAAGACCTACATTGTATTGTCTCCTGTACTGAACATCTGGTCATTACCCATGTTATGTTGTTTTATCTTGTTAAACGCAATAAAAAACATATTTGACTCTAAATAGTGGACAATATTGTCAAAACCTGACTCAAAACTGACCACCCAGTGCAAGAAGTTTGAGAAGTTTTCGAAATAAGAGCATGACAAGGAACACCCCATTGGCAAACACATATCATAAAAGAAATATTTTTCAAAGAAAAGACCCAAGAAACTATACGAACTGGGGGATACTGGACGCAATCTAAATGCAGACTTAATATCAGCCTTTGCCATTAGAACCCCCTGGCCAAAGGACCTGATTTTGACTATCACCTCCTCAAACGAGGAATAAGAAACCGAAGCAAAGGAATCATCAAACTCATCATTAAGGGAGGACCCTTTCGGGTATGACAGGTGATGGATGATTCTAAATGAATTTGGTTCCTTTTTAGGGACAACCCCTAAAGGCGAGATAAACATGTTTTTGAAATAGGGAAATGGGAAAGGCCCCGCTATGCGGCCCTCTGCGATTTCTTTTTGCAATTTTTCCCTAACTACTTCTGGGAATTCAGCAGCTGACTTCAAATTGTCCACCACTGAGCAACCTATTTCTGAAAATATACGCAGTAAAAACCCGTACGTAAACCCCTCAATTAAGAACTGTGCCATTCTCCGATCTGGGTAAAGTTCCAACCATGGGACCATGTTTGTTATCCTCAGTGGTGTGAACGCTTTTGGCTTGAAAACTATCCTGCTGTTGCCCTGACTGACTGCTCCTTTTGAAGCATTTCAAAACTGAATGAAGACCCGAGCAAAATGAACACTCATGCCTATATTTACACAATGCACCCCACCTGCACTGGTTCTCATTAAACGCATAGCATACACCTTTCCTGTATGGGGAAACTTTACTAACGGAATGCTGCTGTTTAGAAAAGGGGGGCTTCTGGGGCACAATCAAGTTCTGCCAGAGGCCTACGTCTTTCATGCCCCATTTTAGATTGGGATAAATGGACATTTTTTGCCTAAAAGACTCATCGTATTGATACCAACTATTCCCCCCAAAACTCCTGTAAGCTTCCAACACATTCTCCAAATGCTGGAACAACCCACCACATTTCTCTGGATGTTTTTCCCCTACAATGCTAGAAAAAATACAATATGCCTGCAACCAATTATTAAATGACCTTGTAATGGGTCTGCGCCTATCCTCATTCCCTTTCTCTTCAGCTTTGCTATCCGTTTTTATTAGAAATTCCTTAGAGGAAGGTAAAAGGGACAGCATATCCAAAAATTCACCTTTCCATATTTTCTCTTTCACAGTTGCGGAAAGATGAAAACCCAGTGGGGATAAATCACAGGACAATGCCTCTTTAAAACAGGTTTCCCGCACCACAGGGTTAACCATTACACGTGAAAGAGATTCAGCAACATACCAGAATCCTGTACATTCCAAAAAAATTACCAAGAGAAGGTATATTCAGTGAACCCATTGACATTACCGAGGGACCCCCAGATGCCAAAGGGTTAACTGCCACAGCTGCTGGAGACCATCCGGAAGTAGGAGCAGCAACATTTCCATTAGATGACACAAAATTTAGCTATATTAGGCAATGATGATAATAATGTTAAGCATATGCAACTCACCAGGAACTCCAGCAGGTGGCGCCAAGGCAGCATTGGGATTCTGCTGATGCTGACTTCCCATAGAGGAATCAGGAGGAGTGGCTACCCGTCCATCACAATCTTCGGGCACCTTGCGCCTCCCCATTCAGCTCCTCAGAGGGGGCAGATCACCTTCGGCTACTGGGGGCAGGACCTGGTGTTCTGAAAGAGAGTCACTCACCCCGACCCTGCCTCTGTCACTTCAGATGGGAGATGGAGAAAAGGCCAGCCTCATTCTTTTGTCCCAGTGGCCATGTCTTCCCCCAGTGCCGCTTGCTCTTTGTCCCACAGTGCCGACCGCGCCATGTACTATGGTGCCAACTGCGCCAATCTCTCCCGCACCAACTGCTCCATGGTCCATGGCTCATGCTCCTCCGCATTGTCTGCTGCCACCACCACTGGACCCACAGCATTTGCACGCTCCAGGGGCCAGCTGTGCTGCAGCCTAGTAGACTGCCGAGATTCCCCTGCTGATGCTGCCACCGCTCTCCTCTGCCGCCTGGCCAGCCGTGGAGTAGATACAGATGTGCCAATCTCCTTTGCGATAGCAACCTGCTGCGCTTCTCCTGTTGTTTTTTCCCGACAACGCCTCAGCCATTCCTCTCCACCGCTGGCTGCCACCTTCTCCAAAAACTGCCTGACGAGCGTCTCCATGTCCTGAGGTAGGTGATGAATCTCTTCTTTACCAAACCTTCAGCCTGTCAGCAAAACTACTGGGACAGTGGGCCCTTTATATAATGAGCCCCACTGCTTCCAGAGAGTTACATCCACTTTAATTGGCCAATTCCTACCTGCCCCAGGTGAGCAGGGAGGGCCAAACATCCCTTGATTCCCTGCCTAATTTAACCATCCTAATCAGCTAACACCTGGGGGAAGGCAGAGGAAACCCCATGCAGGTGCGCCCAAATAATTGTGCACTCCTATTACATGAGGTCCTTTGGGGCAGATTAGAGGTGTTTTCTGCTTTTTACATTGGTGACCTTTTGACCTGTACAGAAACGTGGCAAAAAAAAGTGGTAATAATTGTGCCAAAAATCATAGTAAAAACACACAACTTGGAAACTCTCAGGTGTGAATGCAGCCTAACTGTCACATCCCAGACTGTCATGTTTTATTCAAAGCCGTAATAAACCCAATGTCAGAAATGTCATATATTGCAGCTCCATAGGTGTGCACCCTAAAGCTCAAACATTTGTGTGTTTTATATATACACACACACACACATTATATATATATATATAGCACTTACCCCCGAAGGAGCTGCTGATTTATATTGGGCTGTTACCCTCACCTCTTTACCCATAGTTTCACAAATACCAGAACTTAGAGTCCATGTTGAGCTTTCTATCTGACAATGTAGGCACCAGTCACTTTAGTACTTTTTTTCACTTTAGTACTGGAAGAAGTAGCAGGAAAGAGGTAGAAGAGGAGTTGCAGGAAAGTTCAAATACCTTTTCTTTGAATCACTGAGGAATTGAATTCTCAGGGACAAATGTACCTTCAGTCCAATATTAAATCTTTGCCCACCCGGATAGGTCTCTCTCACTGACCTAGCAGCCGGAGCGTAGCACGAACAAAAAGTCTCTGCCACAGACTTGAGGAGAACGATAACTGTATGATCCTCTGCCACAGGATCTAGTAGTTTTACATGAACAGCAACACAGTACCAGAACCTTTAAGCGGACCCGGCATTACTTGTGTGGTAGATTAGATTAAGATGCATCCTCCAAGTAACCAGGCCCCTCTGGAGACCAGCCTTCCGCATGGTCCCTTCCAAAATCGGTCCTCCCCTGGGTCTTCTCAATTGTCCGGCTTCTTCCCGCAGGACAGACAGCAAAGGACCATCTCTGTAGTAGTAGGCCCCAGACAGGCTTTTGGGCTTACTTGCATGGCTGCAGCAATGCAGCCCTCCAGCCTGGAGGGCCGTGAGGTAGAACTCCCTTTAGCACATGGCATCTGTCCCTTAAATACTCTCTCCCAGAATGCACCGCAATGGACAACCTCCGCCGAGTTATCTCCGGGAAAGAAGAGCACTCAATACACTTCAGCAAGGTAGAGTGTTCACGCTGCAAAATGGAGGGAGAAAGCACCTTTGGGCATTTCACTTCTTTTTTCTTTTTTTTTTTTTTTAATGCTCAGGCTATGAGACGCATGTTTTGTCATTAATAGTTATAAGTTAAAATGTTGTGTGAGGGAGTACACCCCAACTACGGGGTTTTTCACGGTTTCAACACTCCTCCTTCCTCTCTTTGTCTCAGGAAGGAGAATAGTTTATACAAAATACTATTGAGTAGTCTGGATGGGACAATGGTGGGAGAGGTGGTACAGGTGGGCAGGGATCTGCTCTGTGGTGGAGATGGGCATCCCGATATCTCACAGATTGGGAGATGGCGATGACGTCGATCAAATGGGTTGATTAATATAAGAATTCAACATTAGTTAACATTAAGGCTGTGCGTGTTGTTTTTGGAGGTACAACAGTTTATTGTTTTCTTGTTTTCTCATTTTCACTCTCTGAGTGGCCGCCTCCTTCTTCCCCGCAAAGTGGACGAGGCCTCGGAATACATTCCAGACCTGGACCCCACTACTATATTCTAGATAGGGCTCTATCTAGAGATAGAACATAAATCTCTTTACTTCTATACCTATTCTTCTCTTTTTTTTAATTTATTTTATTTTATCATAAGCTCAATTTAACCACATTGATCGTGTATTGCAGCAAGTCTAATTAGCGTTTCAGTTTTCATTTCAGACATCCTCGGACTATACCACTCCTGAGTCTCCATCATGGCATACACTTCACTGGGTCACCGACCGACAGTGATTTCTCACAATGTTCAAGGGTTAAATATTCCAGAAAAACGCACTACCCTACTAAGAGAAATTAAAAGAGGTAAGCCACATTTCGTGTTGTTGCAAGAGACACACTTTAGGACTCAGCAGATACCTAGACTTACCGACTCGATTTACACCAGAGCGTATCACGCTACTAATGATTTTGCCAAGTCAAAGGGGATCTCTATATTGTTGAGTAGGGAGGCTCCCTTTGAACTCTTGGAACAAATGGTAGATCCAGAAGGCAGGTTCTTATTCTTAAAGGGATCATACGCAGGTACACCCATCACTATAGCAAACGTTTATTTCCCGAATAAGGCTCACTTAACTTTTTGTAAAAAAGTTGTACACCCCTTACAAGGTTTCGCTACGGGTTGCTTAATACTAGGGGGAGACTTCAATATTCCTCTGAACCCCCTGACAGACACCTCAAATGGCACTACTAGCATTAGATACAAGATACTAAAAACACATTAAGCTGCTCTTGCATTCCCTTCAGTTGGTAGACTCTTGGAGATTCCTAAACCCTGATGGTCAAGATTTCACCTTTTTCTCGAATCCTCATAAGAAATACACTCGCCTGGACTATCTATTCACACAAGCCGATCTTCCTGCCCTTAGGGAAGCACGTATTGGGGTGCAGTTCATTTCAGATCATGCCCCTGTAGCTCTGACTATAGACTTGACTCACTGCCAAAACCACAGACTTGGAGATTAAACTCCTCCATTCTATCTGACCCATCTCTCTTGCCCAAGTTGACAGAAACCCTCAAAGACTACTTTAAACACAACAATACCCCAGAGACAGATCCTTTGATAATTTGGGAGGCCCACAAATGCACAATGAGGGGTGAATTAATTAGAAAGACATGTACGGAGCTGTAATGCAGTGGAAGCATAGTGCAGACATGACAGGGTGCAAGTAGCTTAGGAAAAGGTTAATTAATGTAGGAGTGGTTTAGGGAATTCTTTTCCCTGTTGGGATTGGGGGATTAGTGTAGGGGGGAGGAGTGTGTAACTTTGGGAAGTAGCTGGGGGGAGTGGAAAGTTCAGTCGTGGGTGAGACAGCTAGGAAGAATGTTCCCGAGTCCCCTGTTAGACAGTAAGTCAGGATGAGTGATTTAGATAGCCTTTGGACACAATTGAGGGAGGCAGCGGAGACTCATGGCTCTGCATGGCTTCAGAGCCAGATCGCTTCCACTCTGCAGGGGGTAGGGCAGGGCCCATCTAGAGCGAGGCCTGCCTCTGCACGGGCTAGGAGGTCCAGACCTCCGGAGCACCTTAGCCCCGACAACACTCCCAGGCCTCACCGGAGACTGGGGAGTCACAAATGCTGGGCCGGTCCCCTCCAGGAGTACTCGTTCCCAGAGTCATCAGGCAGCCAACTCCGGCGATGCTCCGGTCGGAGTGGCTGCCCAATGGGGGAGGAGGGGTCATTCGGGCGCCGGCCATGCCTGTGATGCGGCCGGCGGCTTGCCACGTGATGGCGCCATCTTACCTCCTGGAGGAGGTTCGCCATGTCATCCTTGTCGGTTGGGAGGCCCCGCCTCCAGGTTCAGTGCTGGGCCTAGGAGGGTTGGCCAGGATGCGGCCTGTGTGTCGGCCGTAGCGCCGGGTAATGACGTCACCGCGGAGTGCGGTGCTCAAGGAGGACGGTGCCCTCTCAGGATTGTCGCCCCCCCTCTGGTCGCTCAGTCATCAGGCCGCAGCAGAGATGGAAGATCGGTGCAGGTGCACCAGCAAGCAAGACACCGGGACAGCAACAGCAGCAGCAGCGAGGAGGGTGAGCTGAGTGACGATCCTCAGGAGGCAGCGGTGGATTCTGGACAGACGGCTGGTGGGTCCTCTCGCCTAAGGCAGCTAGGTAAGAGAAATGTTACTAATGTAATAAAAAATGTCCCCAGTTTGCTAGATGGGAATAGGAATAGTGGTAGTAGTGCAATGCAGAATACACTGGGGAAGGGGGATGAAGGTTTATGGGATTCAGTGAGAGAGTTGCTGCGTAGACTGGAGGCTCAGCAGCCTTCGCCCCCAGTTACCCCCTGGATGCCACAAACTACTAGTCTACGGGAGCCCCATGATGGGATGGATACTCCTCGCAGAACGGGGAGCACAGTGGTGGCGGAGATGCAAACGAGTAGTGACGGCGTGGGAGAGTCCACGGCGACCACAACGCAGGAGAAGGACGCAGACAGAGTGAGGCTGGCTGATGCGGCGAGGTGTGAGGTATATGTATGCTTCGAGGGACCTCTAGGGGCGCATTTAAGAAGGAGGTCAGGGAAAAAATTTGGAAGAACGAATACGTGGAGATTTTTTCCCTGCTTCCGTTAGAAAAATTTAATTTAGACAGGGTAAAGCCGGATGAAAGTACGAAGGAAGAGGAAGAAAAGAGGAGGTACAGACTCATTCCGCGCCATGTTTGCTAACTGGTTGCAAGCGTTTGCGATTTTGGCTAGCGTGATCGGGGAAAAAGCCCCTGAGAATTGCTCAGCTTTATTCTGTTACCTGGAGGCGATTAGTAAGGCGCATACAGTTTATGGAGGTTTAGCATGGCTTAGGTATGATGAGCAATTTCGTCAGAGGAAAGCCATTTGCCCCTCGATTAGGTGCGATCATAAGGATATTAGTCACTGGATGAAGTTGATGACTTCTTCCAGGGCTACGAGCCCTTTTTTTCCAGGGGGGGTCGGCGGCACTGCCTCAGTTGGATCGCCGGCCCCAAAAAAGAAAGGGGTGTGCTGGCAGTTCAATGAAAGTACCTGTCGATTCGGAAACTCGTGTAGATTTAAGCATGAATGCTCGGGATGTAGCAGGACACATGCGTTCGCGAGATGTTTCAAGCAAGGAAAAGGCCGCACAGGTGACATCGCTGGAAAAAGGGATGGCTAGAAAAGATGCTACCGTTCCTAAATATATATCCGAATAGGGCGGCGGCACAATTATTGGAAACAGGGTTTAGGGAAGGTTTTAAAATTCCTAGTTCGGTGCGGGAGATTCCGCCTGTGACCGAAAATTTGAGGTCGGCACTCCACCATCCGGAGGTAGTGTCGACTAAGCTATTCAAGGAAGTTGCGTTAGGGCGCATGGCTGGACCATTTTCTGATCCGCCGTTGCCAGGTTTAATAGTTTCCCCGTTGGGAGTTGTTCCAAAAAAGGAGGTGGGCCAATATAGGATGATACATCACCTATCTTACCCAAAAGGCGGCTCAGTGAATGATGGTAATGGCTTGTGCGGTTACCTAAACATCATTCGATGCGGCTGTCACATGGGTTAAGAGGTATGGTAAGGGCTCCCTCATGGCAAAAACGGATGTGGAATCTTTGTTTAGACTATTGCCGGTGCACCCCCAAAGTGTTTATCTGCTGGGGTGTTGTTGGCAAGGGTCGTATTTTGTAGATCGATGCCTGCCCATGGGCTGTTCGATTTCCTGTGCACTATTTGAGGCGTTTAGCTCATTCTTTGAATGGGCGGTTAGAGAAGTGGCGGGGGTTATTTCAATTATCCATTATTTGGATGATTTCTTATGTATAGGCCCCCCTGACTCCCGCTGTTGTGGGGTGTTGCTAGGGACGTTGCAACACTTAGCTGAGAAATTTGGGATCCCGTTGGCGGTGGACAAGACAGAGGGCCCAAAATCTGAGTTGGTTTTTTTGGGCATCACTATTGATTCCATGGCCATGGAATGTAGGTTACCGGAGGACAAGGTGGTGGCCCTACGAGAAGAGGTGAGTAAGGCGGTTAAGAAGCACAAGCTGCGTTTGAAGGAATTGCAATCCTTGTTAGGGAAACTAAATTTTGCATGCAGAATCATTCCCATGGGGCGTATATTCTGTAGGCGGTTGGCAGCGGCCACATCTGGGGTGAAGGTTCCCAATCACTTCATAAGATTGACTAGAGAATTGCAGGCAGATTTAGCAGTCTGGGATGCATTCTTGGAGTGTTTTAATGGGCGCTCCATGTGGCAAACACTGCTGACCTGGAATTGTTTACGGATGCGGCAGGATCGGCGGGGTACGGTGCATATTGCCGAGGCAGGTGGTGTGCAGGGCCCTGGCCAGAGTCTTGGAGGGAGGCGGGCTTCCTTCGCAATTTGACATTACTGGAGCTGTTTCCCATTGTTTTGTCCATTGAACTGTGGGGGGGAGGAGTTGCGTAACAAGAAGGTGCGTTTCAATTGCGACAATTTGGGGGTGGTTTGGGCGATTAATAACATCTCGGCTTCTTCCCCGCCGGTGATTAGACTGTTGAGACACCTGGTGCTCAGTTGTTTGCGCATCAATGCATTTGTGTACGCGGTGCATATCCCTGGGATAAAAAATAAGTTAGCGGATGCTTTGTCTCGTTTCCAGTGGAAAGAATTTCGTAAGCTGGCCGGAGGCGAAGCGGATAGGGGAAGTATGCCCGTCGGAATTGTGGAAAATTGCGTTGAAATCACCGCGGGCTTGATAAAACAGTCACTCAGCGCTGGAACCTGGAAGTCTTATTGCAAAATATGGCAGGAATGGTTGAATTTGATGGAAGAGGTAGGAGGGTCAGAGGTTTCGGAGGACATGCAGGTATGGGTGTTGTGTTTTATTTGTAAAAATTATTCAAATGGGGTCTCAGGTCCTTCGATAGGTAAAAAAATGGCTGCTTTAGCCTTCTGGTTTCAATTAAACGGGCTAAGGGATTTTACAAAATCCTTTCTGGTTCGCGGGGCATTGAGGGGTTATAGAAAAGGTTCACACAAACGGGACTCTAGGCGCTCAGTATCATTTTCAGTTTTGGGAACGATTATTTTAAGTTTGCACAAGGTGTGTTCAGAGCACTACAAACAAGTGCTGTTTAGGGCGGCTTTCGTTTTGGCGTTTTTCGGGGCATTCCGTATTGGTGAGTTAGTTTCACCTTCAAAAAAGACAGAGGGTGGTTTGAGGTTTGGGGACGTTCAGTGTTCAGCGCAGTCAGTTCTGATTTATATTCAGCGTTCAAAAACAGATCAGGAAGGAAAAGGGGTGAGGGTGGAATTATTTCGAGGTCGTGATCCTCAGTTGTGTCCAGTGACAGCCCTGCGACAATTCATGGACATTCGACCAATAGTTATAAAAAAAGGAGTACCATCCAAGTAGGTCATATGGGTTGCCACCATCCCTTGTATAAGGAGAAAAAGAGGTAATCCCTCAAAAATAGGTGGGACTTTGAAGGCAACAGAGTAGTAAAAAAAACAATTTTATTGGTACAAATATACAAAAATACACATAGAAAAAAGTCTGATACAATATCACTAAATAAACAATAGAATAATAAAAAGATGAATATACTGATGTAGAATGTCGAATGAATATTCGTGTAGTCTTCCACCTGGGCACACGCGTTTCGGGACTACCCATAGAGTCCCTTTATCAGGGGCAACTTGTAGGAGGAATTACACTACATAATATATATATATATATATATATAAGAGAGATGATGCACATACCCAAGTATATTCAGTAAAGAAGGTTCACTGTCAAAGTCTTGGCGGTAAGTACGCACAGAACGCCACAGGAATCCAAAAGGGAAACGGGCGTATGTCTGGCCCCGCCTTTTCCACACTGGTCCCACCGTGTGGCCCAAGAGGAGCGAGCTCAGGAGGGGCCGGAGGATTTCGAACAACAAAGAACCAAAAGGGGATTATCTGAAACAAAGAAAAGACCCAAGTAGGCTGGTGTCCCTCTACAAAAGGAGAAACCCCTGTACAGGGGGTCCCCTAGTTACAAACATCCGACTTACAAACGACTCCTACTTACAAACGGAGGAAGACAACAGGAAGTGAGAGGAAATCTACCCCTAGGAAGGGAAATTCACTCCTGTAAGAGCTATTATGGGGAAAAGGTACCCCCACTGATGCTTTATCACCAAGGCTTGTTTCCACAACAACCCAAAATGTTCAAAATCCAATTGTCATTGGGACAGAAAGTGAGGTGAAATCTTCTGAACAGGAGCACACACAGCAAAACAAATGTTACAGGGGTGTTAACCCTTCCCTATGCTATCCAAAAAGCTTAAAAATAGTTTTTTGGTTGGAGCTACACTTAAAAAATGTACCTGTTCCGACTTACAAACAGATTCAACTTAAGAACAAACCTACAGTCCCTAACTTGTTTGTAACCCGGGGACCCCCTGTATTAATAATCGCCACAGCATGGACGCAGGGCCCCATGTCCACCGTGCGGATCCGCGTCCAGGCGGGGCGTGGGAATGAAAATAATCTAATATACATAGCTTACCCTAGTAATGGTTCATGAGGGAATTATTAAGGAGAGTAGACAAGGGACCCCAAGGTACCAGAGAAGGAGCGGAGGCCCCTAAAAGCACAAGCAGCTCCCAAGGTCACAAAGGATAACGACTTCCTACAAAGGCAGGATCTGTAATATAATACAAAAAGACCTGATCACAAAAACGGGAACAGGAATACCCTCTATGTATTGCAATATATAGTATACATTGCATGAGAACTCCATCAAAAACAGGCAACACAAAGAGTCTACAGCAGGTTGGAGTTACAAAAAGGCAAAAAAAGAGGGCGAAGGGCAGCATTACCGTGTTAGTTGTGGGGCTGCACTACAGTGTGGTAGGGAGCTCCGTCCGTCCGATCTATGACCGCCGCCGCCGAGCAGGACAATGACACTGACTCGGCGTCCGGTGGCTTAATATGGAGTGAGAGGAGGACAGGTGAGGTGCCGATTGGCGTGCAGGTTCCGCCCATCATGACGCCGCTCCGTCTGGGGAAAGGGGGAGATGGGAGCCATGGTAACATCATGACGCTGCTCCGCCTGGGGAAAGGAGGAGATGGGAGCCATGGTAACATCATGACGCCGCTCCGCCTGGGGGAAGGAAGAAATGCGAACCATGGCAACAGCGGAGGAGTGTCTTGAATGACGGCATTCTCCTGAAACTTCTTAATAGTACCGTAGAAAAAGCCTATACAGGCTTCTCACTTGTCAGTGAGGTGGGAGGCATAGACCCAGCCTTGATATCACAGCCATAACCGAGGGGGAGACAGCAGGTAGGGGACTGCACATTCAGCTCCAGAATGCATAATGGAGCAATGGGTAGATAGATGAAAGAAGAAGCAGGAAAAAATAAGTAAAAATTTACACAGGAATGACTAGAATGGTCATTAAACCTACCAGAATAATCGTGCATAATCACCGCCTCATACCCACAAATGGTTACTCATAGATACCAGAGGGGTGGGGGGACCCTGAGCAAACACTGCACGGCACCCCCCACAGCGGGCTGTGGGAGGGGTCATGCAGCCACCGCCCACCGACACAAAAAAGGCGACCGGGTCCGCAGGTAAGGACAAGCAGCAAAGTTGCTGCCAATCACCCCGCGGCGTGAACCAGGCGCCTACAAAAGGCCCCCTAATGGGATAGTGAATCCCGGGAGGACCCCATGCGCCGGGTGGGACAAAGAGGGGCCAGAGGACTGAGATTGAAAAGTACTCCTCGAGAGTGAGACCGACAATGTGCCTCAATACATGACAATATGCCTATATATACAAGGCTACAGGGGAAAACAAAGGTACACATAATAAAAGGTGGCCAAACATAACAGAAAACACAAATCCAGAAAATGATTAGTTACTAAACAATCGAGCAATCGGCCAGACATCGAACATCAAACCCCACTGATTAAGTATAAATCAGCAAGCATAAAAGAGGGGAAACCCGGATAGCATGAGGCTTTCAAATTAGAGAGCTTATAAATCTTTCTCACATACCCCAGAAGAGAAGCCCTCTAGAAAGGGCCTATAGCTCAAATGATCGTTTAGCCCGGGGGGAGAGGTGGCAGCAAGGTCCATGATCCAGCGGGCTTCCCGCTGTAACAGGGCCTTGTTCCAATCCCCACCCCTCGGGCTGGGATGGACTCTATCCAGGATTAAAAAATAAATATTGGGGAAATTGCCATGATGTTCGTTGGCCACATGTCTCCACAATGGGAAGTCAGGATTTGCTTTCCTCATTGCATTAATGTGTCGTGCGGCTCGCAAAGAAAATTTTTGTTTCGTCTTGCCTACATAAAATTGTTGACATTGGCAAACTAAAAGGAATACCACACCCTCCGTCTTACAATTTGAAAAATGACATGGTCTGTATGGACGCTCATTTGGAAGAGTCAAATTCTGTCTTGTATTCATAAATCTGCATATGGAACATCCTCCACAAGTGAACGTCCCAAACCTCTTGCAGGGATCACCACGAGATCCACAGACAAATTAGCTGTGGACCAAGTAGTCACGCAGGGAACTAGTACGTCGATAGGTGATCGCTGGTCGTGCGGGTAAATATGGACATAAGGTGGGATCAGAATACAAAAGATGCCAATGTTTATTGAAAATAGATTTGACAGACTCGTGTTGGTTGCTAAACCTCATAATCATCCTAATAGTAGGGTCCATTTCTGTTTTCTTTTGATGGCCGAAAAGCAGTTCCCGTCGAGTTCGTTTATTGGCGCGTTTTTATGCTTTCTTTAACAGAGAGCGGGAATAGCCCCTCAAGAGAAGCCTGTCTCTGAGTGCGGCAGCTTCAATCAAGTATGTCTGCTGATCCGAGCAGTTCTGTCTTAGCCTCAAATATTGGCTGTAGGGGATTGCGCGGAGTAGTGGTTGGGGGTGAGAGCTAGAGGCATGTAAGATGGTGTTGCCCACGGTGGGTTTCCGAAAGAGGCCACTAGAGAGGGTCCCATCAGGGATCTTACTGATAGTAGTATCCAGAAAAGTAATGCTATATTAAATTGATGCAGCACAATAACTTCAATTTAAAGTTTACCGTGACTCATAGCCAATATAGCATTACTTTTCTGGATACTACTATCAGTAAGAACCCTGATGGGACCCTCTCCAGTGGCCTCTTTCGGAATCCCACCGCGGGCAACACCATCTTACATGCCTCTAGCTCTCACCCCCAACCACTACTCTGCGCAATCCCCTACAGCCAATATTTGAGGCTGAGACAGAACTGCTCGGATCAGCAGACATACTTGATTGAAGCTGCTGCACTCAGAGGCAGGCTTCTCTTGAGGGGCTATTCCCGCTCTCTGTTAAAGAAAGCATATAAACGCGCCAATAAACGAACTCGACGGGAACTGCTTTTCAGCCATCAAAAGAAAACAGAAATGGACCCTACTACTAGGATGATTATGAGGTTTAGCAACCAACACGAGTCTGTCAAATCTATTTTCAATAAACATTGGCATCTTTTGTATTCTGATCCCACCTTACGTCCATATTTACCCGCACGACCAGCGATCACCTATCGACGTACTAGTTCCCTGCGTGACCACTTGGTCCACAGTGAATTTGTCTGCGAATCTCGTGGTGATCCCTGCAAGAGGTTTGGGACGTTCACTTGTGGAGGATGTTCCATATGCAGATTTATGAATACAAGACAGAATTTGACTCTTCCAAATGGGCGTCCATACAGACCATGTCATTTTTCAAACTGTAAGACGGAGGGTGTGGTATTCCTTTTAGTTTGCCAATGTCAACAATTTTATGTAGGCAAGACAAAACAAAAATTTTCTTTGCGAGCCTCACGACACATTAATGCCATAAGGAAAGCAAATCCTGACTTCCCATTGTGGAGACATGTGGCCAACGAACATCATGGCAATTTCCCCAATATTTATTTTTTAATCCTGGATAGAGTCCATCCCAGCCCAGCCCAGGTGGGGATTGGAACAAGGCCCTGTTACAGCGGGAAGCCCGCTGGATCATGGACCTTGCTGCCACCTCACCCCCCGGGCTAAACGATCATTTGAGCTATAGGCCCTTTCGAGAGGGCTTCTCTTCTGGGGTATGTGAGAAAGATTTATAAGCTCTCTAATTTGAAAGCCTCATGCTATCTGGGTTTCCCCTCTTTTATGCTTGCTGATTTATACTAATCAGTGGGGTTTGATGTTCGATGTCTGGCCGATTGCTCGATTGTTTATTAACTAATCATTTTCTGGATATGTGTTTTCTGTTATGTTTGGCCACCTTTTATTATGTGTACCTTTGTTTTCCCCCCGTAGCCTTGTATATATAGGCATATTGTCATGTATTGAGGCACATTGTCGGTCTCACTCTTGAGGAGTACTTTTCAATCTCAGTCCTCTGGCCCCTCTTTGTCCCGCCCGGCGCACGGGGGCCTCCCGGGATTCACTATCCCATTGGGGGGCCTTTTGTAGGCGCCCGGTTCATGCCGCGGGGTGATTGGCAGCAACTTTGCTGCTTGTCCTTACCTGTGGACCCGGTCACCTTTTTTGCGTCGGTGGGCGGTGGCTGCATGACCCCTCCCACAGCCCGCTGTGGGGGGTGCCATGCAGTGTTTGCCCAGGGTTCCCCCACCCCTCTGGTATCTATGAGTAACCATTTGTGGGTATGAGGGGGTGATTATGCACAATTATTCTGGTAGGTTTAATGACCGTTCTAGTCATTCCTGTGTAAATTTTTACTTATTTTTTCCTGCTTCTTCTTTCATCTATCTACCCATTGCTCCATTATGCATTCTGGAGCTGCATGTGTAGTCCCCTACCTGCTGTCTTCCCCTCGGTTATGGCTGCGATATCAAGGCTGGGTCTATGCCTCCCACCTCACTGACAAGTGAGAAGCCTGTATAGGCTTTTTCTATGGTACTATTAAGAAGTTTCAGGAGAATGCCGTCATTCAAGACACTCCTCCGCTGTTGCCATGGTTCGCATTTCTTCCTTCCCCCAGACGGAGCGGCGTCATGATGTTACCATGGCTCCCATCTCCTCCTTTCCCCAGGCGGAGCGGCGTCATGATGTTACCATGGCTCCCATCTCCCCCTTTCCCCAGACGGAGCAGCATCATAATGGGCGGAACCTGCACGCCAATCAGCACCGCACCTGTCCTCCTCTCACTCCATATTAAGCCACCGGACGCCGAGTCAGTGTCATTGTCCTGCTCGGCGGTGGCGGTCATAGATCGGACGAACGGAGCTCCCTAGCACACTGTAGTGCAGCCCCACAACTAACACGGTAATGCTGCCCTTCGCCCTCTTTTTTTGCTTTTTTGTAACTCCAACCTGCTGTAGGCTCTTTGTGTTGCCTGTTTTTGATGGAGTTCTCATGCAATGTATACTATGTATTGCAATACATAGAGGGTATTCCTGTTCCCGTTTTCGTGATCAGGTCTTTTTGTATTATATTACAGATCCTGCCTTTGTAGGAAGTCTTTATCCTTTGTGACCTTGGGAGCTGCTTGTGCTTTTAGGGGCCTCCGCTTCTTCTCTGGTACCTTGGGGTCCCTTGTCTACTCTACTTAATAATTCCCTCATGAACCATTACTAGGGTAAGCTATGTATATTAGATTATTTTCATTCCCACGCCCCGCCTGGACGCGGATCCGCACGGTGGACATGGGGCCCTGCGTCCATGGTGTGGCGATTATTAATACAGGGGTTTCTCCTTTTGTAGAGGGACACCAGCCTACTTGGGTCTTTTCTTTGTTTCAGATAATTCCCTTTTGGTTCTTTGTTGTTCGGATTCCTCCGGGATAGTGTTGCCCCTCCTGAGCTTGCTCCTCTGGGGCCACATGGTGGGACCAGTGTGGATAAGGCGGGGCCAGACATACGCCTGTTTCCCTTTTGGATTCCTGTGGCGTTCTGTGCGTACTTACCTCCGAGACTTTGACAGTGAGCCTTCTTTACTGAATATACTTGGGTATGTGTATCATCTCTCTTATATAATTTTTATTTATTTTTATTTCTTTGTTTTTTTGTTTTTGATGTTAAGTTGTACAGAATGGTTTAGGATGCAGGCAATGTGCGTAATACATATGATCTCTAATTACGTTAATTTATATTTCATTATGTAGTGTAATTCCTCCTACAAGTTGCCCCTGATGAAAGGACTCTATGGGTAGTCCCGAAACGCATA
The DNA here is from genome assembly GCA_037953035.1 of Aquarana catesbeiana. Taxonomy (NCBI): domain Eukaryota; kingdom Metazoa; phylum Chordata; class Amphibia; order Anura; family Ranidae; genus Aquarana; species Aquarana catesbeiana. The sequence continues at coordinate 586,437 of JBBHAA010001892.1, read as the reverse complement.
GGCCCAGGTGGAAGACTACACGAATATACATTCGAATTCTACATCAGTATATTCATCTTTTTATTATTCTATTGTTTATTTAGTGATATTGTATCAGACTTTTTTCTATGTGTATTTTTGTATATTTGTACCAATAAAATTGTTTTTTTTTACTACTCTGTTGCCTTCAAAGTCCCACCTATTTTTTGAGGGGTTACCTCTTTTTATTCTTCGACCAATAGTGGGGGGGCATTGTTCATCCACAGGGATGGACAGTGCCTCTCTAGATTTCAGTTTACGGCAGTGATGCGGAAGTGTTTCGCAGAGGGTGGTCTCTCTCCTGGGGAGTACGCGGGCATTCTTTTCATATAGGAGCGGCCACGGAGGCTTCTCGCTGGGGTCTTCCTGAACAGGTAATAAAGAGGATAGGCAGATGGGAGTCTAGGAGGTACCAATTGTATGTTCGCCCACACCTGATGTGATTAATTTTATACATAAAAAAAAAAAAAATGTAGGGGATGCCAAGCTTTTCGATTGTCGCTGGTATTTTGTCTTTTATGTCTTTGCATGTCCCCCAAGATGTCTCATTTGGATATTGGGACATTCATATGTTTTTTGGGGGGCAAGAAGGGCGGAAGTCAGACCTGATGATAGGCATCTCAGGATTAAAAAAGAGGAGGGCACTCTTGGATGGCTCGGCATACCTGGTATGCGTTGGCAACAAGTAGTCCCCGAGGTACATCGATTTTCCAGACTGGACAGGGCCCCGGATATATTAGTTCTTCACGTGGGAGGAAACGACTTGGGCTGCAGACCAATGAGACAGGTGATAAAAGACATACAGTGGGATTTCCTCAGGCTGAGGGCATCTTTCCCGAACATGTTATTTGTATGGTCGGATATAGTAGCCCGCATGTCTTGGAGGGTGGCCCGTTCATGGGAAAAATTGAATAAGTCCCGTATAAAAGTTAACAAAGAGGTGGGCATGTTCATTTCTCGCAATGGCGGCATAGTCATACGTCATTGGGAGTTGGAAGTTGACACTTGGATGTACCTTAGAGGGGATAGTGTTCACCTAAATCCAGTGGAAATTGATCTTTGGGCCTTGGGGCTGGAAGACGGCATTAGGAGGGCATTGTTTGTTTGGCTGCAGGCACAAATGTAAGGTGTCACACTTCTGCTGCGGTGGCGTCAGGTCCTTGATGACAGGAGTATATATATGTATATGGATATATAGATATTAGGGATGAGCTTCGAGTTAGAGTCAAACTCATGTTCGACTCGAACATTGGCTGTTCGCAAGTTCGCTGAACAGCAAACAATTTGGGGTGTTCGTGGCAAATTCGAATGCCGCGGAACACCCTTTAAAAGTCTATGGGAGAAATCAAAAGTGCTAATTTGAAGGGCTTATATGCAAGTTATTGTCATAAAAAGTGTTTGGGGACCCGGGTCCTGCCCCAGGGGACATGGATCAATGCAAAAAAAAAGTTTTAAAAACGGCCGTTTTTTCAGGAGCAGTGATTTTAATAATGCTTAAAGTCAAACAATAAAAGTGTAATATCCCTTTAAATTTCGTAGCTGGGGGGTGTCTATAGTATGCCTGTAAAGGGGCGCATGTTTCCCGTGTTTAGAACAGTCTGACAGCAAAATGACATTTTGAAGGAAAAAACCCATTTAAAACTACTCGCGGCTATTGCATTGCCGACAATACACATAGAAGTTCATTGATAAAAACGGCATGGGAATTCCCCACAGGGGAACCCCGAACCAAAATGAAAAAAAAAATGACGTGGGAGTCCCCCTAAATTCCATACCAGGCCCTTCAGGTCTGGTATGGATATTAAGGGGAACCCCGGCCAAAATTTTTTAAAAAAATGACGTAGGGTTATCCCCTAAATTCCATACCAGACCCTTCAGGTCTGGTATGGATTTTAAAGGGGAACCCCACGCCAAAAAAAAAAAAAAAAACGGCGTAGGGTCCCCCCAAAAATCCATACCAGACCCTTATCCGAGCACGCAACCTGGCAGGCCGCAGGAAAAGAGGGGGGATGAGAGTGCGCCCCCCCTCCTGAACCGTACCAGGCCACATGCCCCCAACATTGGGAGGGTGCTTTGGGGTAGCCCCCCAAAACACCTTGTCCCCATGTTGATGAGGACAAGGGCCTCATCCCCACAACCCTGGCTGGTGGTTGTGGGGGTCTGCGGGCGGGGGGCTTATCGGAATCTTGAAGCCCTCTTTAACAAGGGGACCCCCAGATCCCGCCCCCCCGTGTGAAATGGTAAGGGGGTACTTACCCCTACCATTTCACTAAAAAACTGTCAAAAATGTTAAAAATGACAAGAGACAGTTTTTGACAATTCCTTTATTTAAATGCTTCTTCTTTCTTCTATCTTCCTTCATCTTCTTCTTCTTCTGGTTCTTCCTGCGGCGTTCTCGTCCAGCATCTCCTCTGCGGCGTCTCCAATCTTCTTCTCCTCGGGCCGCTCCGCACCCATGGCATGGGGAGAGGCTCCCGCTCTTCTCTTCATCTTCTTCTCTTCTTCCTTCTCTTCTTCTCTTCTTCATTTTCTTCTCCGGGCGCTCCGCATCCATGCTGGCATGGAGGGAGGCTCCCGCTGTGTGACGGCGTCTCCTCGTCTGACGGTTCTTAAATAATGGGGGCGGGGCCACACGGTGACCCTGCCCCCCTCTGACGCACAGGACATGATGGGACTTCCTTGTGGCAATCCCCGTGACATCACAGGGAAGTCCCGTCAAGTCACCCGCCCCCCGTTATTTAAGAACCATCAGACAAGGAGACGCCGTCACACAGCGGGAGCCTCCCTCCATGCCAGTATGGGTGCAGAGCGGCCCGGAGAAGAAAATGAAGAAGAGAAGAAGAGAAGAAAAGAAGAAGAGAAGAAGATGAAGAGAAGAGCGGGAGCCTCCCCCCATGCCATGGGTGCGGAGCGGCCCAAGGAGAAGAAGATAGAAGACGCCGCGGAGGAGATGCTGGACGAGAACACCGGAGGAAGAACCAGAAGAGCCAGAACAAGAAGATGAAGGAAGATAGAAGAAAGAAGAAGCATTTAAATAAAGGAATTGTCAAAAATGTTTTTTGTCATTTTTAACTTTTTTGACAGTTTTTTAGTGAAATGGTAGGGGTAAGTACCCCCTTACCATTTCACACGGGGGGGCGGGATCTTGGGGTCCCCTTGTTAAAGGGGGCTTCCAGATTCCAATAAGCCCCCCGCCCGCAGACCCCCACAACCACCGGCCAGGGTTGTGGGGATGAGGCCCTTGTCCTCATCAACATGGGGACAAGGTGTTTTGGGGGGCTACCCCAAAGCACCCTCCCAATGTTGAGGGCATGTGGCCTGGTACGGTTCAGGAGGGGGGGGCTGCACTCTCATCCACCCTCTTTTCCTGCGGCCTGCCAGGGTCTGGTATGGATTTTTGGGGGGACCCCACGCCGTTTTTTTTTGGCGCGGGGTTCCCCTTAAAATCCATACCAGACCTGAAGGGCCTGGTATGGAATTTAGGGGGAACCCCACGTCATTTTTTTTTTAAATTTTGGTTCGGGGTTCCCCTGTGGGGAATTCCCATGCCATTTTTATCAATGAACTTCTATGTGTATTGTCGGCAATGCAATAGCCGTGAGTTGTTTTAAATGGGTTTTTTCCTTCGAAATGTCATTTTGCTGTCAGACTGTTCTAAACACAGGAAACACGCGCCCCTTTGCAGGCATACTATAGACACCCCCCAGCTACGAAATTTAAAGGGATATTACACTTTTATTGTTTGACTTTAAGCATTATTAAAATCACTGCTCCTGAAAAAACGGCCGATTTTAAAACTTTTTTTGCATTGATCCATGTCCCCTGGGGCAGGACCCAGGTCCCCAAACACTTTTTATGACAATAACTTGCATATAAGCCTTTAAAATTAGCACTTTTGATTATTCATGTTCGTGTCTCATAGACTTTAACAGTGTTCGCGTGTTCGAGGGAACTTTTTTCCTGTTTGCATGTTCTGGTGCGAACCGAACAGGGGGATGTTCGGCTCATCCCTAATAGATATATATGAAAAGGAGTGTTTGAAAACGTTGGGACACATCCCAGGATGGGGTAGTCCGGTTGGTCTAGTGTCAGTTTGTTGGACCAACGGGTACTAAGTGGGGGTCTGTGGTCAGTTAATGTGTCCTCGAGGCGAGTTAGCGGCTGGGGGCAAATGCTAACAAAAGGGGCTACAGGCTCAAAAGTTAAAGAGGGTCCTCAGCGACCAGAAAACCAAAATTACTGGAATTTCGAGTTTAAAATCTTTTTGAATATTTTAAATGTGTAAATTCAATTTTAAATATTTGAAATAAAAGTTTACAGTTTTTTATTGTTTTTTGTTAAATAAAGGCCGTAAAGGCCATTTACATCCATTCAAGTGTCAGCGTCATTAATATAGAGGTAAGAGTTACATGTATTGGTGGGGCAGTAAGGTATCTGGCTACCCTAGTCATGGGTTCACAACGTAAAAAACAAAGAGAGAAAGAAATTAAAACACTGACTGACCGCATTCACAACCTTGAATCTTTGCACAAACAATCCTTGTCGGTTAAATCTGCCACAGAGTTGTTAGCTACTAGGAAAGAGCTGCAACAAATACTTGATAATAGGACCAAACGGTTCCTATTCTTCAAAAAAAAGTTATATTATGAGCAGGGGGCGTGTCCGGACACTGAGCAAGGAAGACGTGCTTGTATTGAGCTCTGCTCAGCCAGCAAGCAATCTACTGCCATCCTACCTTTCTCTTACCCCGGAGAACTTCCAAAAGCAGGGCCGGATTAACATAGGGGCTGATGGAGCTGCAGCTCCAGGCCCCTGCCTTAAAATCGGCCCTCCCAGTCAGCATTATAAGCCCAATTTCTCCTGTCCATAAACGTCTATGGGACAGGAGAAGCTGTGTGTAAATGTAGGGGTGTCTGGCTGCATCTGTGTTGGCTTACTGTGGTTATTAGTGTCACAGTGCACAGTTCCCCCCCTACACAAATGGCTCTGCCTTCCCCCTCCCCTCTCTCTTCTCTCTGTGTGCAGTGAAGGAGCCGTGTGGGCTGGAAAATTGTGAACAGAGCAGCCGGCAGATAGAAGGTGAACTGAACAGATATCTGAGTGATAAGCTTCCCATCCAAGTGTGAGCTCAGTGACTGGACTCTTCTCTCCCTTCTCTCCCCCTCTTTTACCTTTATCTTCAGCAATGGCTGTTATAACTGCAGTCAATATGTAGATTTGACTCTTTGTGCTTTTAGGTGGATTCACACTGATTTGCTGTGTTTTGGCCCATTGCTGGTGTATCCGCAGTTTTCCTGCGTTTTACCCACAGTCCTATTGATTTCTATTAGGTTGCATGTTTTTTCTGAAAGTGCACCAAAATTCCTGCGTGCTGCATTTTATCTTTGGCGCACTGTCAGAAAATGCGGCAAAAATATGCAACCTGATATAAAGCAATAGGTCTGCAGCTAAAACTGCAGATACACAAGCAGTGCGCCCAAACGGCAGCACACCAGTGTGAGCTCAAAGGCTTGTACACACCCCCCTCTGTAGAACTTGGTCTGATCAATACTGCTGGCATTCAATTTACACACAACCATACCATCCCAGATGAGGAGGGGTGGGGGCTCCAGGGATTTGTTTGACTGTGCTGGCCCTGTCCCTTCTTTCCATCCTGGAAGAGTCCTGGAGGGAGTGGCAGGCTGCTGGTGGCAAGTGACACGCTGTATCTGGGGTCAGGCTGCTGGTGGCAAGTGGCACACTGTATCTGGTGGCAGGCTGCTGGTGGCAAGTGGCACACTGTATCTGGTGGCAGGCTGCTGGTGGCAAGTGGCACACTGTATCTGGTGGCAGGCTGTGGTTGGCAAGTGGCACACTGTATCTGATGGAAGGCTGCTGGTGGCAAGTGGCCCACTGTATCTGGTGGCAGGGTGCTGGTGGCAAGTGGCACACTGTATCTGGTGGCAGGCTGCTGGTAGCAAGTGGCACACTGTATCTGGTGAAAGGCTGCTGGTGGCAAGTGGCACACTGTATCTGGTGGCAAGTGGCAAACTATCTGGTGGCAGGCTGCTGGTAGCAAGTGGCACACTGTATCTGATGAAAGGCTGCTGGTGGCAAGTGGCACACTGTATCTGGTGGCAGGCTGCAGGTGACAAGTGGCACACTGTATCTGGTGGCAGACTGCTAGTGGAAAGTGGCACACTGTATCTGGTGGCAGGCTGCTGGTGGCAAGTGGCACACTATCTGGTGGAAGGCTGCTGGTGGCAAGTGACACTGTATCTGGTGGCAGGCTGCTGGTGGCAAGTGGCACACTGTATCTGGTGGCAGGGTGCTGGTGGCAAGAGATACACTGTATCTGGTGGCAGGCTGCTGGTAGCAAGTGACACACTGTATCTGGTGGCAGGCTGCTGGTAGCAAGTGACACACTGTATCTGGTGGCAGGCTGCTGGTGGCAAGTGGCACACTGTATCTGGTGGCAAGTGGCACAATGTATATGGTGACAGGCTGCTGGTGGCAAGTGACACACTGTATCTGGTGACAGGCTGTCGGTAGCAAGTGGCACACTGTATCTGGTGGCAGGCTGTGGTTGGCAAGTGGCGCACTGTATCTGGTGAAAGGCTGCTGGTGGCAAGTGGCCCACTGTATCTGGTGGCATGCTGCTGGTGTCAAGTGGCCCACTGTATCTGGTGGCTGGCTGCTAGTGGCAAGTGGCACACTGTATCTGGTGGCACGTGGCACATTGTATCTGGTGGCAGGCTGCTGGTGGCAAGTGGCACGCTGTATCTGGTGGCAGGCTGCTAGTGGCAAGTAGCACACTGTATCTATGGCAGGCTGTGGGTAGCAAGTGGCACACTGTATCTGGTTGCAAGTGGCACACTGTATCTGGTGGCAGGCTGCTGGTGGCAAGTGACATGCTGCATCTAGCGGCAGGCAACTGTGGAAAGTGATACTCTACATCTGGTGGCAGGCTATGGGTGGCAAGTGACAAGCTGCATCTGGTGGCAAGTGACAAGCTCAGGTTCCCACTGATTCTGTATGATGGTGAGTTGAACTATTTCACTATATATTACAATGTAGTAACTGAAATAATGGAATTTGATCATCCTGACACCATATCAAGCATTGTGTCAGGATGATTGATTTTAAGTACTAACACCAGCCATTTGCCTGACAAATCACCTCCACTGCCAATTTCCCTGCCAACCCCGAGACTACATCCCCCACCCTCATCTTTTTTTGGGAAGAGGGGGTTGTCCCTAAATGACAGTTTGGAAATGTGGTCTCCCTATCTTGCTGCTGGTGAGAGACCGCATAGCAGGTGGTATTGCTGCTGCTCAGAGACTGCACGGCTGGTATTACTGGTGAGAGTATATTTAATTCATTTTAGCGAAAAATTTTTGCATTTTCATTTTGTTTCCATAAAAAGGCCCACCGAAATCCTCAGCACCAGGCCCATGATGCTCTTAATCTGGCCCTGTCCAAAAGCACGGCATACTACTCACTACAATTCCTGCTGCAAGCACAGCTAAAAATTATCCTCCATTTCGGAATCTACCCGACTGTGTACATCCCGGTCTGGCTCTCTGCTTCCTGGGCTCGAGGCCCGGCACCATCTTGAGGCCTCTCGGCCCCCACGCTTCTAAACAGCAATCATCTTACCTCCACCGGCCAGCGGGACACCTTCGGCGGCTGCTGGATAGACCTGAAGCGGAGCGGTGCTGCCTGGGGATCCCCGACCGTGAGCCCTGAAATGCCGCGGCCTGACGTCCATCTACAGCCTGCGGCCTACTGATCAGGCCACGCCAGCTCCCTGGAGGACACAGTGAGTAGTGGGAACATCCACACCTCCCATCCCAAAACCAAGCGCCCCTGACATCAACCGCCAACTGTCCCATTAGCTGTGTGCCTCCCCAGGAGCCCTTTAGCCCAGACGAAGCCCAGACGGAGCGGCAATCACACAGCCGGCCGGCCAGCCCATAGGAAAGACCGCGGCTTCGGCCTACACACGGAGGTCGGCGGCCATCTTGGGACTCCAAGATGCACCCAGCTGCTTCTATTCATCCAAACTGTGCTTACTCATCACAACCCAGAGACACAGTGAGCAGTGGAATCACCCACACTTACCATCCCACAGCCAAACATCCCAGACATTAAGCACTAACTGTCCCCACAGGAAAGACCACGGCTTTGGCCTACACACGGAGGCCGGCGGCCATCTTGGGACTCCAAAATACACCCAGCTGCTTCTGTTCCTCTAAGCTGTACCCACTCATCATAATTAATCTCTTTATACATCCTTATCAATACTCACTACTGGGAACATTATGCCCTGTAACAGTTACCTAACAAATCACCCTTACAACTGTTCCATGTAAAACGCACACGCAGCTTGCAAAAATGGAAGACGTCTGAATTCTAAGCCTTAACCTCCGCCTACAGATCCGAACCTCCCGTTCCGCAACGCTATTATTTTCAAGACCCGGGAGACGCACTAACTTTTCAAGGAACCCCATAGTTACTTCTCAATTAGTGCATGGGTAAAATTGGAGACCAACGCACCGTATACTCAAAACAAGTCTCACAGGCCGCACTTCGGCGAACCCACTCAATGGAGAAATACCTACGGAGGCCCCACTCCCCGGCCTCAAATACCCCGGAGACAGCTATGAACCAAACGGACATTTTCCCATTGGTTGATCCCTCTCTCTTTATGGAAGACTCTTCACAACGTCCACAGCCACCTGTCTCCCCCGCAACATTACTACCCGTAACAGTGGACGTTTTAGATACCAAGTTACAGGCTCTGCTTCACAACATCACCCATAATATCACCAAAGAAGTAAATAAGTTAGCCCATGAGCTTAGGGGTGAAATAGATCAACTTGGTGAACGTACGGATCATCTGGAAACCAAATTCGACGACATGGTTCAATATGTCCATGTCCTAGAAGAGGAAAACGCAGGCCTGAAAAATGCAGTCTCGCTACTACAAACACAGCAAGAAGACCTCGAAAATCGAGAACGCCGTCAGAACTTACGCTTCCGTGGAGTCCCGGAATCCATTCCAGATAAAGAAATTCGATCATATCTCCTTGCTCTGTTTGTCAAGTTGGTACCTCATATCCCTGACATAGAATGGCGCCTGGATAGAGCACACAGATCACTGGCTCCTAAACCTCCTCAGGGTGCTAATCCCAGGGACATAATCGCTCGTTTCCACTTTTATGAGAGCAAGGAGGCCTTGACCATTGCTACCCGAAACAGATCGAAGGTCGAATTCAAAGGCGCAAAACTACAAATTTTTAATGATCTATCGTCCATCACTTTGGCTAAACGCCGCGCTCTACGGCCAGTTACCTCCCATCTGCAACAATACCAAGTCCCTTATCGTTGGGGTTTCCCGTTCCGATTGTCAGTCATGAAAGACGGTTCACAACACTCCATGCGAGACCTACAAGAATGCAAAACTTTTATCAAAAACCTAGGTCTCCCTCCTATACCAGATGAAGACCTGCAGATACAAATCCCGCCTTCCCGGCAGATGTCCACGCCTGGGAAAATATGGTACGCCAGAAGTCAAAGAAGACATCAGTTACACCTCAAAGAGCGGCTCCTTTTAAAGGACCTACTTGAAAACGTCATGTGACATACCCCTTTGATTCCTCTTTACACATAGGTCATATCTTTTTTTTTTTTTTTTTTTTTTGACCTCTGTGCTCAGAGTCGAACTTCCATATCCGAAGTGCCTAACATGTTTATTTGCTTACTTGTTTGTTACAACCCAGCACATAACCTCCATGTTGGGGGTTCCATGTTTTTTCTTTTTCTTTTTTAATGTTCGGATCGGGCGGAGGCCCACAAGTCTAATTTTGTAGGCTGACACACCCCCTGTTAACATGGTCTTCACTCGAGACCGTGATTTCCTGAGGCTTCTACATGCCTCAGGCCTAATACCTAACTGGTATATGTTTTTTTTTCTTTTTTTTTCACTAGAGACCTTTTTTGGTCCTAACCTGGATCTCCTCTTTTTTTATTGCACTTTTTGTTTTTGTTTTCTACTTCCCAACCCCTTGTTTCGATTGATTCTCTCATACATATGGGGTTTTTTTTCAAACCCACGTTCAAATTACAGTTATGTTTTAAAAATTATACAATACTGTCATATGATTTCCTATGATACATCTATTATTATGTTCTATACATCATGGTACACGTTCCTTCCCTATCCTCTAGATTTAATATTTGCTTTACTCATATACCTGAGCTATGGCTGTAAGTATACTGTCATGTAATGTCAAAGGTCTAGGTTCCATCCGCAAACGTTGGTTGGCGTTGAAGGAGTTTAGGGCATCCAGAGCAGAAGTGATCATGGTTCAGGAGACACATTTTAAAGCGGAGGGATCTTTTAAATTTGCCTCCAAGCATTTTCCTACCGCTTATATAGCATCAGACCCTTCTGGAAGGGCTGGAGTAGCCATATTATTGAAACGTAATTCTAATATCCGTGTCAGGTCGACATACTTAGACCCTCAAGGCCGTTTTGTTCTCCTGAGCTGTGATCATGAAAATATTTCATTTACCCTTGCCAATGTGTATGCACCTAACACAGGACAGATTGGTTTTCTTGAAATGTTTTTTGAAAAATTGCAATCCTTCTCTCAACCATTCATGGTCATTGGGGGGGATTTCAATTTATGCATGTCTCCGACTAAAGATAGACTTGCCCTTTTTACACACACCCCACCTCCCCAGGTTCAAAAGATGGCTACATCCTTTAGAAAACTTATCAGAGCTCACAACCTCTTTGATACTTGGAGGATAAAACACCCTACAGCCAAACAATTTACATTCTATTCACCCCCACACAAGCTATATACAAGACTAGATCACTTCTTTGTCTCAGCACCCTTACTGTCATATGTAGTCCATTCGGAAATAAATACAATCACATGGTCGGATCATGCCCCCATAACCCTTGATCTCCTCCTAACCAAACCTACATCTAGGTCGTGCCACTGGCATCTTAACGAGACCCTTCTTAAAATACCTGATATTCATATTCATCTCCAGAAAAAACTGACAGAATTTTTTGAACTTAACAAGGGTTCGGTTTCTGAGGCGTCCACCCTATGGGAGGCTCATAAGGCCTTTTTCAGGGGAGAGTGCATCTCCTCAAGCTCTCGTCTTAAAAAAGACCGAGCTCTCCAAAGATCATCGCTCTTACATGACTTATCCAAAGCAGAAGAATCCCTTGTCAGCTCCCCTACGGTGGAACGCCTTAGATCAGTGGTATCGTTACGTAACCGCATTAAATCTCTTGATCTAAATACACTTGCTAAATCCTTGCTATGGTCCAAACAAAAATTTTACGAATTCGCTAATAGACTCCATAGAATGCTAGTCAACAAATTTAAACCTAGACCCGCAGCCTCAATCCCTGATTTACTATTACAACCCAACGGTGAACCTACATATTGCCCCCAACACATGTCCAAAGTCTTTGGTGATTATTACCAAAAACTCTATAACTGCCTAGCAACAGACCAAAATTTTACATTCACTCAAGAAAAGTTTGATGACTTTATCAAAACTCTAAATCTTCCTACACTCTCTCCTGAGAAACGCTCAGGGCTCAATGCTCCCATCTCTGCAGAAGAAATTACTGCGGTTATTAAACAGCTTCCGACCCACAAGTCCCCAGGGCCCGACGGGCTTCCTTATTCATATTTTAAAAGCTTCCTACCAGTTTTAATACCCCATATGATAAGTTTATTTACCTCTCTGATGTCAGGGAAAGTTCCGCACTCCCAGTTCCTTCATGCCTTTATTACAGTTATTCCGAAACCGGATAAGGACTTATCACTACCAGACAACTATCGCCCTATTGCCCTCCTGAACTCTGATTATAAGATTTTCACAAAAATTTTAGCTAACAGACTGTCCCTACTTCTTCCCTCACTTATACATAGGGACCAGGTCGGTTTTGTTCCCACTAGACACGCAGGAGACAACACTAGAAGAACTATCGATCTTATTGATCTACTGACTAAAACTAAGAAACCTGCGATAGTCCTCAGTTTAGATGCTCAGAAGGCATTTGATCGCCTAAACTGGTCTTTTATGTTCGCCATTTTGACTAGATATGGAATTTCAGGTCCCTTTATACACGCTTTAAGAGCGCTTTACTCCACGCCCACATCCCAGGTACAGTTGTCTTCCCATGTCTCTCCACTATTCTCCCTAAGTAATGGTACTCGTCAGGGATGCCCTCTATCCCCCTTACTTTTTATTTTAAGCCTGGAACCTCTGGCCGAAGCTATTCGTTCCCACCCTGACATAGGGGGAGTGGCGCTGAGACATCAGGAATACAAACTGTCCCTATTTGCTGACGACATTCTATTAACATTGACCCATCCCCATATATCACTCCCCTCTCTTCATGCAATTCTACATCAATTTGGCAGCATTTCAGGTTTTAAAATAAACCCGACCAAAACTGAAGCCCTCCCTATTAACCTTTCCACAGATATGCTCTCAACTTTACAGGAAAATTTCAAATATCGTTGGTGCACCCACTCCTTGAAATATCTTGGGGTTTATCTGACCTCCTCCTACTCCACTCTTTTTCAGGCCAATTTTCCTCCTATGTTTATAGAAATCAACAAATTATTAAAGTCATGGACGAACCTCCCCTTATCCCTTCTTGGAAGGATAAATGTCCTCAAAATGTCGGTGCTCCCTAAACTCCTTTATCTCTTTGAGACCCTCCCAGTCAAGGTTCCAATGTCCCAATTAAAGTTAATCCAACTAAATTTCCTAAATTTTATTTGGAATCATAAATCTCATAGGATAGCTAGCTCGGTACTCTTTGCATCCCGAGCCGGTGGAGGTTTGGGGGCACCCGACATAATCAAATATTATTATGCCTCCCATCTAAGAACAATAACCTCTTGGACATCCAGATACGCCCCTAACAGATGTTCTGAGATAGAAATGGGCATCACGGTTCCCGCACATCCATGCTATATGTTATGGTCATCTTCGGATAAATACATCTCTCAGTTACGTAAAATCAGCTTAAATCCGATGCTATTTACCCTCTCAATATGGAAAAGCTGCTCCGGTAAATACAAACTTTCATCCCCATGCTCTCCTTTAACAAATATTACCTTTAATCCGGAAATCCCTGATAGTCTCTCTTATGATGCCATGTTGCCATGGATGAAAGCCGGTATTTTCCAACTACGCCACCTGGTTAACCCAGTTACCCGTAAACTCCTCACTTTTACTGACCTACAATCTAAATATAAAATCCCAAAAAACCTCTTTTTCTCCTTTCTACAAATCCAACATTTTCTCTCCACCAAAATACCACAACTGACCCTAACTATCCCTACTGAATTTGAAGTGGTGTGCTCCAGAGACCCTCATGACTCTCATCTAATATCCACCATTTACAAAATTCTGCATGCTGCCTCTCCTATCACAGAACAGACTCACACATATATGCGCAAATGGTCCCATATTTTAAACAGACCTATTCAAATAAGTGAATGGAAGAATATCTGGGAAAATGCATCTAAGACATCCAGATGTGTGACTCAGAAAGAAACATCCTATAAAATACTGATGTTCTGGTATAGAACCCCGGAGTTTCTTTTAAGACAGAAACTGACTACATCCGGTCAATGCTGGAGATGTGGCTCTTCCCTGGGCACCCACTTCCATATATTTTGGGAATGTCCCTTGATAATGCCATACTGGTCACAGATCCATGCCCTGTTGGGGAAAATTCTAAAATTCCCTATACCCTATCAACCTATACATCTCTTGCTGGGCTTGCCCCTCCCTAAGATGCCAAAAACACTTAGGAAACTGATGGCTTTCATCTTATTAGCGGCCAAACGGGTTATACCCCAATGTTGGTTAGTTAACACCCCCCCTACTTTTGCACAATTTTTGTCAGTAATTACAGACATTCGCAGGATGGAACGTATCACAGCCATAATTGACGACTCCCTTCCCAAATTCGAGGCTATATGGGGACACTGGGATTCCTCTGAATACAATAGAGAACCCCCTGGTAGTCCAGAGTCAATGAGATATAAAGACAGTTTCCTATATTGATTGACTGCAGCAGGGCCACAAACCATGCCATTGCTTTATTTCACTAACTGACCCTCTTATTTCTACCATGATGTGTATGTATTGTCTGAAAATCATTTGACACCTAGTGTTATTTCTTCTTGATATATAATAAGCTACCAAAAAATGTTTTACCTCATTGAAAATATGCTGCTATCAATGTCTTTTCTAAGAGAATGAATACTCTGTTTATGTATACTTGAATATACTTAATAAATAAACAATTTAAAAAAAAAAAAAAGTTATATTATGAGTCAGGTAACAAGACGGGCAGAGCTTTAGCCAGAGCACTAAGAGAACAAAAGAACAGCAATACCATTATTGGTATTAGACGAGCTCAAGGCTCGTTAGATGTCACAACAGAGGCAATTGCAGAACACTTCCACTCATTTTATACCAACCTATAAAATCTCCCACAACAACATCGACAGCCAGACATGATAGGAGACAGGACTCAGATTATACGAGACTATCTAAAAAACAGTGGACTCCCTTCACTAGATGCTTTAGACGTAAGCGGTTTAGAATGCCCAATAGATTCAAGGGAAATCAGGGGGGGCATCAAGCATCTGAAACTGGGCAAGAGTCCAGGACCTGATGGTTTCACAGCCATCTATTATAAAACTTTTGTAGATCTGCTGACAGATCCGTTGACTTTGGCGCTGAACTCCCTGTCCAGACCTAGAGAGGTGACTCCAGACCTGCTCTCAGCCTTCATAATGGTAGGGCGGAAAACGGGTAAGGACCCCGCGATATGTGTCAGCTATCGCCCTATTTCATTACTCAATCTAGACATAAAAATATTCGCAAAGATTCTTGCCAACAGACTGAGACCCCATTTACAACAGCTGATTGGACCTGAACAAGTGGGCTTTATGCCAGGTCGCGAGGCCAAAGACAATGTAATCAAATCATTACTTCTAACTCATTCAGCCAGAACGCATAACTCAGAGGGCCTTCTACTGTCCACTGATGCGGAGAAGGCCTTCGACTGAGTAGCATGGGACTACATGCTGGCGACATGCAGCCATGTAGGTTTTGGCTCTAGGATGTTGGCTTGGATCTCAGCCCTCTATCAGAATCCTACAGCGAAGCTAAAAATAAATGGCACACTCTCTGAAAAGGTACATATCACTAACGGTACGAGACAAGGCTGTCCTCTCTCCCCCCTCCTTTTTATAATATCCTTGGAACCATTTATTAGAACGATCAATGCTGATCCTTCAGTATCTGGTTTTCGGGTTTTAGACAGAGAGTACAAGATAGCTGCTTACGCAGACGACTTATTATTTTTTCTCACAAATCCCCATATTACCATACCTAACTTAGAGAAAGCGTTTACATATTACGGATATATCTCCAACTTAAAGATAACTTATTCCAAATCAGAAGCTATGAATGTAACTCTCCCAGAACACATATTAAAGCACACAATGAAGAACTCCCCATTTAAGTGGGACCCTAAATCCCTAATGTATCTAGGTATTAGGTTAACCCCTAAAATTGACTCAATTTATGAATGCAACTTCCCTCCTTTACTTAAAAACATTGAGCGAGACTTAGCCAAATGGAACGCTGGAGCCTTTTCCTGGTTTGGCCGAGTGGCCATTATCAAAATGACTATCCTTCCCAGACTTCTGTATTTTATGCGCACCCTGCCAATTAAACTACCAGTATGTTTGCTAGTCTGCGCTCAATGTTACTATGATTTATTTGGGCACATAAAAACCCAAGAATTAAGTATGCAACATTAGTAAGAATTAATGAACAGGGAGGATTAGGATTGCCCAAATTTGGAGATTATCACTTATCCTCTCATCTAGCGAGGGTTATTGATTGGCATTGTCATCAAGACTCTAAAGATTGGTTTAGTTTAGAGAGAGACCTTAACCCTATACCACTACAATTTACACCCTGGATACCATGGTCAGCTTACCCGACTGATCTGAAACAACAACCTCTAACAGGAACCACTCTAAAACTGTTTCATGGTCTGAACAAAGAAAAATTGATCTCTTCCATACCAGGACCGCTCACCCCGTTGCTAGATAACCCTGATTTTATCCCAGGAGTGGGAAACCCCCAACTTAGGTCACACGCCCACAATAAACCACTTCTAGCCAGGGACTGCTTTACAAATGACGGAGTTAAGGACCTTCTCACCCTCAAGGAAGACAACAATCTACCCCAAATGCAGTTCTGGGCATATCTACAAATCCTTAGTAATCTCAATAGCAAAAAGAAAACAGGAAATTTTAACAGACCTCTGACGGTACTCGAGTCGGTATGTCTCAGAGGTGAGAAAGTTGAAAGAACAACTTCCTTTATCTACGCTTGGCTACAAGAGGCTAAAAGACCAACAGATGATAGACTCAGGAGAAGGTGGTCCGAGACGATGCAGGTAAACATTTCACCCAAACAATGGGAAAATGCTTATATTCTATCACATAAGTGCTCCATTAGCACTAAAATACAGGAAACAGCATACAAATTAATGACTCATTGGTATTTAACTCCAGCGAAGCTGAACAAGTGGAACCCTCAGATTTCCAATTTATGTTTGAGATGCTCGTCAGACATTGGTTCCCTATACCAAATTTGGTGGCAGTGTCCCTTAATTGTTCCCTATTGGGAAAAAGTGAAAGAGCTAATCTCATTGATTACAGAAACCACACTGACACTTGACGTGGCGTGTTGCCTGCTGCACATTACGACATGGCCCCTTAAGAAGAATAAGCACTCTCTTACAAAACACTTACTGAATGCGGCAAAATCACTTGTTCCAATTCACTGGAATTCTACTAGGGTCCCATCAATAACAGATTGGATCCACAAAGTAACAGAAATTTCTTAAACTGGAAGACACACTAGCACAGTCCAGCGCACAGATAGACAGATTTCACAAGACATGGCAACCGTGGACGATATTCAAATATTCGACTGCCTTCGCAAACTATACAGCTGGACACAGTACCAGGATCGGTACTGTCTGAAGAACTCATCAAATACTCTGGAATGTGTAGGATTCACATAGGGATGTTCATGTGGTTGATAGTCCTCTTTTACCATATCCATTCTCTTTCTCTTTTTTCTTTTTTCTTAATATTCTTTCCTAACTCTCCTTTATTCAGAATGCACATAAGTCAGGAGATATAGTTACTAACTGATATTCTTTTTGAAATAAAGATTAAACATCGGTAGATATTGCAGCCATAGACCCTGCAGATTTAAAGCAACACGAGCCGGCAGAAATATATGGAATGGGTAGACATATCCTTGCATTATTATTGGATGTTTATAAGTGTTTAATACTTTATGAAGCGCTCCTGTAATTGGATCGTTTGTTATGATTGATGCAAAACTGATTTGTACTGAACCTTTCTATTTTTTCTAAATAAAAACCATAATGTGAATACACTTCAGCTTGTTGCTTTCCAACACTGACCTATGGTGACAACGACACCTACAGGTGACAGTGCGGAACTGCATGCAACACAGCCAATGCTGGAACAAAGGCTAATTTAGCCATAGATTAAATCTGAACTATGTACAGCACAGATGGCCCACTAAATTTACATATAAGTGCTTGATTAAAAATCTACCAGCGCTACATATATATATACTGTGGCATTGGGACCCTGTGCTAACTGGAATATTGCTGGTTTAGGCTGGATTCACACCTATGCAGTTTTAGTGCCTTTTGCATTTTGCAGATTTGTACTACAGAACGTGTTCCATAGGAAACCATATTACATGGACTGTAGTGTAAATCTGCAAAATGCAAAAAGCACTAAAACTGCATAGGTGTGAATCCAGCCTTACACCAGATTTTGGAGAAAAAGGCACACTGATTGCACAGCTGTGTGCTGGGCTATTTAGTTGTGACCTGGCTATGGCTCAGGGCCCCACCTGACAGACAGAAAGTCTGTGCATGGGGGTCAGGTGGACTCCCATTCCTCTGCAGGAGTCAGAGACTGCAGGGTGCAGCCAGAGCATGCATGTCTGCAGGAGGCAGATGTACTTTGTGATAGAGCAGCAAGGCGCTGATCAGGACTAAGCTAGGAGAGAGCTTAATTCAAGGAAACTCTTTTGTTCTAAGGAGCAGACCTAAGGCCCAGGCTACAGGCCTGAAGCAGCTGTGTGGCAATAACATAAGCCAGGAAGCTGTGAGAGAGAGTGTCACCAGAGGTACAGTGTGGGTACCAAACAGGGACACAGTTACAGGGTCAAGAGGACCGAGGTCAATGCCTGAACAGCAGTGCTGACCAGAGAGCCAGGTGGCTCGGTATTTTTCATTTATTTCATTATTGCTTTGTGGAATAAACCCCTGCGTGGGAATCCTGGATGGACTGTTTTTCTTTTACTTCAATAAACATGGGCCAAAAAACCAGTTAAACTGCATATCTGCCACAGACTCAGCTCAATGGTAAGCTCTACACTGAAACTAAATAAACCAAATACCACAAGTGGTGATCGAATGCGAGCATGACGGAAGAGTTCCAGATCCTCGCATACCAAAAACAGTGAGGAGAAAGAAACTGTGTGTTTTGCAGCAATGCTGTGAGGATCAGATAATGTAAACCAGTGGAGTCTGCATGTGAAAGTGTGCTGCTTGCAAGTCTTAAAGAGACAGTACACCACATTTTCCTGTAATAAAAGGAACTGTGTTAAAAAGCGTTGTGGGCCTGACTGCAGAGATGGGGCGGTCAAAAGGAAGCAATGTTTGCTGAGATGAGAGATAGAACCCTGTGACTGGAGGGGTTGTTACCGACAGAACAAGCCCCAAACTGGTACAAGATGCACTTGGCCGCACTGGAGCAAAGGAAAAAGGAAAGCGAGCCATCACTTAGTGCAAAGAGTGAGCAGATGGGTGCGGTTGCCCATGGCAACAAAGCAGAAATCTGTACAACTGACTGCATATGGCCTATGTTGCCTTCTGAACATGTTTTAACCACTTCAGCCCCGGAAGGATTTACCCCCTTCCTGACCAGAGCACTTTTTACAATTTGGCACTGCGTCGCTTTAACTGCTAATTGCGCGGTCATGCAATGCTGTACCCAAACGAAATTTGCGTCCTTTTCTTCCCACAAATAGAGCTTTTTTTTATGGTATTTGATCACCTCTGCTGTTTTTATTTTTTGCGCTATACACAGAAAAAGACTGAAAATTTTGAAAAAAAATGATATTTTTTACTTTTTGTTCTAAAAAAAATCCAATAAACTCAATTTTAGTCATACATTTAGGCCAAAATGTATTCGGCCACATGTCTTTGGTAAAAAAAAAATGTCACGTGTATATTTATTGGTTTGCGCAAAAGTTATAGCGCCTACAAACTAGGGTACATTTTCTGGAATTTACACAGCTTTTAGTTTATGACTGCCTATGTCATTTCTTGAGGTGCTAAAATGGCAGGGCAGTACAAAACCCCCACAAATTACCCCTTTTTGGAAAGTAGACACCCCAAGGAAATTGCTGAGAGGCATGTTGAGCTCATTGAATATTCATTTTTTTTTTTTGTCCCAAGTGATTGAATAATGACAAAAAAAAAAAATTACAAAAAGTTGTCACTAAATGATATATTGCTCACACAGGCCATGGGCATATGTGGAATTGCACCCCAAAATACATTTAGCTGCTTCTCCTGAGTATGGGGATACCACATGTGTGGGACTTTTTAGGAGCCTAGCCACGTACGGGGCCCCGAAAACCAAGCACCGCCTTCAGACTTTCTAAGGCTGTAAATTTTTGATTTCACTCTTCACTACCTATCAGTTTCGGAGGCCATGGAATGCCCAGGTGGCACAACCCCCCCCCCCCCCAAATGACCCCATTTTGGAAAGTAGACACCCCAAGCTATTTGCTGAGAGGCATGGTGAGTATTTTGCAGCTCTCATTTGTTTTTGAAAATAAAGAAAGACCAGAAATTTTTTATTTTTTTTTCAATTTTCAAAACTGACAAAAAGTGAGGTCTGCAAAATACTCACTATACCTCTCAGCAAATAGCTTGGGGTGTCTACTTTCCAAAATGGGGTCATTTGAGGGCTTTGAACTGTCCTGGCATTTTATGCACAACATTTAGAAGCTTATGTCACACATCACTCACTCTTCTAACCACTTGAAGACAAAGCCCTTTCTGACACTTTTTGTTTACATGAAAAAAATATTTTTTTTTGCAAGAAAATTACTTTGAACCCCCAAACATTATATATTTTTTTTAACGCAAATGCCCTACAGATTAAAATGGTGGGTGTTTCATTTTTTTTTCACACAGTATTTGCGCAGCGATTTTTCAAACGCATTTTTTGCTGAAAAAACAAATTTTAATGCACTAAAACACACTATATTGCCCAAATGTTTGATGAAATAAAAAAGATGATCTTAGGCCGAGTACATGGACACCAAACATGACATGCTTTAAAATTGCGCACAAACGTGCAGTGGCGACAAACTAAATACATTTTTAAAAGCCTTTACAGGTTACCACTTTAGATTTACAGAGGAGGTCTACTGCTAAAATTACTGCCCTCGATCTGACGTTCGCGGTGATACCTCACATGCATGGTGCAATTGTTGTTTACATTTGACGCCAGACCGACTCTTGCGTTCACCTTAGCGCGAGAGCAGGGGGGACAGGTATGATTTTTTTTTTTTTAAATCATTTTTATTGTTATCTCATGTAATGTAAATATCCCCTATGATAGCAATAGGTAGTGACAGGTACTCTTTTTTGAAAAAATTGGGGTCTATTAGACCCTAGATCTCTCCTCTGCACTCAAAGCATCTGACCACACCAAGATCGGTGTGATAAAATGCTTTCCCAATTTCCCAATGGCGCTGTTTACATCCGGCGAAATCTAAGTCATAAAATGCTTGTAGCTTCACCCGTAACGGTTATACGGTGATCAGTGGTGAAAGGGTTAACTAGGGGCAATCAAGGGGTTAAAACATTTATTAGATAGTATATGGGGGTCCCTGACGCTATAAAACACTGACGGCGAACCTAAATATTTACATCCCTAACTAGCGTCACCAGCGAAACTAATACAGCGATCAGAAAAATGATCGTTTAGCGACACTGGTGATGGGGTGATCAAGGGGTTAAAACTTCGTTAGGGGGGTATCCTAGACCTACAGGGGGCTAATACTCACTGCCCTAACACTTCTAAGTGTCACAAACTGACACCATGCAGTAATCAGAAAAAAAAATACTGCTTGGTGTCAGTGTGACAGGCAGGGGGGAGGGGTGATTGGGGGAGGATCGGGGGGCGATCCGGGGGGGGGGTCGGTGTGTGTGTGTGTGTGTGTGTGTGTTGTGCACTCAGATGTCTTCTCTCCTCGGCGCCGGAACGGAAACTGCCGAGCCGAGGAGAGGTGACATCACATCCTCTGCCTCTGTGTACTATACAGAGGCAGGGGAGGATTCCCATTGGCTGGGAGTGATCGCGAGGGGGGGGCCACGATCGGATGGCCTCCCCCTCATCACGGAACGTTCCCAGACAAATGCCGACCGCCGCTGGCACCGGGGGGAGGGGGGGAGGGGTCTGATTGGACCCCTCCGCCCGCTGGAGGCAGATCACATATGGGTACGTGATTCTGCCTGCCCGTGCCATTCTGCCACAGTATATCTGCGTTGGGCGGTCGGCAAGTGGTTAAGACTTTTTTGGCTGAATTTGTGATGGTTGCTTCCTCCCAAGGGTGGCCCAGAATCCGCTGGGCTGAATTGGTGCAACCTTTTTCTGATGCAACAGTACCAAGAGGTGTACCGCGGGATGTGTTATAACTCAGATGACTACAATTACCTGGGAGCAATCCAATCCAGAGAGCGCTGGAAAAATTCAGCAGGGAGGATGTGGTCTCCCATAGCAACCGGAGAAAGTCTGTTTGTAGAAAGGAGGAGCTACAGCCGAGATGTGGTTC
This sequence comes from Aquarana catesbeiana, assembly GCA_037953035.1. Taxonomy (NCBI): domain Eukaryota; kingdom Metazoa; phylum Chordata; class Amphibia; order Anura; family Ranidae; genus Aquarana; species Aquarana catesbeiana. The sequence goes on along the minus strand of JBBHAA010001892.1, from coordinate 564,378 downwards.
AAATTCTGAGTGAAGAGGTTTGTGCAAAAGTGTCTGTTGTCACCCCTGGCAACCATGAAGGAAATTTTGTTCAGCCTGCAGGGGGTGATGGAGAGCACAAGAAACCAGTGGTTTCAAGTTATGGCTGATTGTGTGAAGGGGTCAGCCCAGAGAAGAGCGCACAGTATCCAGCATCCTGCAAGGGGTATGACCATGTGTGTGGGTCTGCTGTTACCCCTGGCAACAGGAATCCTGTTTGGCCTGCAGGGGATGTTGGAAAATCCAAGAAGGATGCAATGTTGCCTTGTGTCCATGTGGGGGCATTAACTTGTGAGAGCACAGCAAAGAAGGGACAACGCCCTCAATTGAACCTTTCCACACCTGTCAATTGGAATGGTAAGACTGTTATAAATGTGAGAGAGACGGGTCTATTCCCTGTGAAGTGGGAGTAAATCCAGTGAGAAAATCTGCTTTCAGAGACTTGATGCAAATGAATACCCTGTCTAGTAGCAAAGCACAGTTTGAAGCTGAACCTGCAGCAAGCTTGAGGACTGTTGAGGAATTGTCTCTGTCAGGGCCGGACTGGGTATGAAAACCAGCCCTGGAAATATGTCATACCAGCCCCATAGCATTATTATACCAGCCCAACAGCATAACGTCATTATTTTCTTGTTAATAAAATGGAAACCATGCATTTTAAAGCACATTTAAAGAGTGCATTATATATAGATAAGACACATATAAAAGCACATATATATATATATACACACACACACACTGCTTACACAGTGGTGTGTTAGGAAATCAAACAAATCGCTTCCCTAACACTGACCCGCCTCTCAGCCAATCAGGTGCATTGGGTCTGGTTACCTGTCACCTGATTGGCTGAAGCGACAGGCGCTGTGATTGGATGCCTATCGGAGGGTGCGTGGAGCAACGCGCTGACCTGAGACAGGTAAGTGCCGAGCGGGGGGGACACTGGCAGGATTTGATGGGCAAACTGGCAGCAATTGATGGTTACAGTGGCTGCGTTTGATGGCATAGTGGCTGCGTTTGATGGGCACAGTGGCTGCGTTTGGGCAAAGTGGCAGCGTTTAATTGGCACAGTGGTTGTGTTTAATGGGCACAGTGGCTGCAATTGATGGGCACAGTGGCGGCATTTGATGGCACAGTGGCTGTGTTTGATGGGCACAGTGGCGGGAATTTATGGGCACAGTGGCTGCGTTTAATGGGCACAGTGGTGGCAATTTATGGGTACAGTGGCTGCATTTGATGGGCACAGTGGTGGGAATTTATGGGCACAGTGGCTGCGTTTAATGGGCACAGTGGTGGCAATTTATGGGTACAGTGGCTGTGTTTGATGGGCATAGTGGCTGTGTTTGATGGGCACAGTGGCGGGAATTTATGGGCACAGTGGCTGCGTTTATTGGGCACAGTGGTGGCAATTTATGGGTACAGTGGCTGGGCTTGATGGCACAGTGGCTGCGTTTAATGGGCACAGTGGCTGTAATCGATGGGTACAACAGTTCTTGAAGATAAAAATGAATATCCCTTTCCTGCATGTAACAATATTATGGACCCCATTGCCTGGTTTGGACTCACCTCAGCCACCTGGTTTTGCCACTTGACACGTCCATCTATAGCCAAAACTTTTTTTAGTTTTGGGTAAAATTAGCAATGGATTGAAACGCTTCTCAGGTTTTATTGAAGTTGAAGGCCCAATTAGAAAGATTTCTTCACTTCCTGTAAGGTAAAAAAAAAAAATGTCCCTAGAATAGGAAGTGATGACAAATCTCTCAGAACTCGACCAGAAATAAAAATGTTGAATTTTTTTTTTTTTAATGTAGAGCAATGAGAGCCTCCGTCAGTATTTTATGTTGTCCATTCCCCTGCTGCAGATTTTCCTTTAGTTCCTGTCTCATAAAAGGTTGTCCCAGAACAGAAAGGGGAATCTCTTGAATACAGGCTTATATCGCGATAGAACCTGACAGGGGTACTCACCTTTCCTTATTCTATCCAAAAATAAATAAAATGTTTAGAGTATAGATACACTTCAAATTCTGATGTTTGTGCTCTCCTACATACTCCTGACCACCGCACATTGTAAGCAGCTGTGCTGTAAACTATATAGTCTTGACCACAGCAATGTCTACATTTCTTTTCTTTTTTTTTTTTTTTTTTTTTTCTCCAAAATTTTTTTATTGTTTTAAAGAAATTAGTACAATGTGGACATTGTAAGACGTTGTACAAAGAGTTATAAGCATGACATTACATAAAAATATCTTGAATAATATTCTAGAATATAATATAATATTGTCCCCCTAGGAGAACCCCACTGGGACCTCTTTTGTCTCCTAGGGGTAAAGGTTTAGGCTTAATGGAATTGGGTAACCAAAGATTATGTTATACTGAATTTTTATATAAAGATGAGAAAATGATCGAGTAACTGTTTTGACTCGGTACTATATCAAGACTAATGTAGTTAATAGTGTTTTACTTCTACTCAGAAATTTTCCGTCATAGGAATTTTTCAGCACCTGTCCATTGTTCCCATGGTAACCATAGCTTTTTTTCTTTTGTTAACCGGTTTGCACTTGAAGCCATGATTAGTTCATAGCTATAATGAGTGTTTACTAATTCGAGTGTGTGTTCCATTGAAGGAATATTATCAGATTTCCACAGTCTAGTTATGCTAAGTCTTGCTGCCATTAGAATATGTGTTGTTACATGTCTGAATGTTTGTGGTATGGAATCTATATTTAGGTTTAAAATCGCTAAGTCGGGTGATAGAGGAATATGTTGTGTTGTGATGTCCCTTAGAATTCTGAAGATACTTTCCCAGTAATTTTTGAGGCGGTTGCAGTGCCAGAAAATGTGCATTATGTCGCCTTTAGCTGAGTTGCAACATAAATTTGGGGCGTTCTTATTAAACAAGGCTAATTTTGTTGGGGTTAAGTACCATCGGAGAGATATTTTTTGGGCTAGTTCCCATAGAGCAGAGCATTTAGTTGCTTTATATATTGTTTGTAATGCCTGTTGCCATTGGTGATCCGTGTAAATTTGCCCTAAGTCCTTCTCCCAATGTATGTGGGGAGGAGCTTTAGTGAATCTTTGTTTTTGATGTAGAATGTTGTAGAATATAGATATCCCTTTTGTAATTGGTGATGGATCAGTTAGGAATTGCCATGCCTTTGGGTGTATTGTGTATAGTGGGAGATGTAGTTTATCAAGGCAGTGTTTTACTCTAAAATATGTAAAAAGATCAGTTTTGGGTATATTATATTCATGTAGTAGAAGAGAGAAGGGTTTTGAGTTTTGGAATAGGTCTTGGATGGATTTTATTCCCTGGCAGGACCATTTGGATAGTAATAAGTCTGGTGATAGATGGTGTAGGGCAGGGATATGCAATTAGCGGACCTCCAGCTGTTGCAGAACTACAAATCCCATGAGGCATAGCAAGACTCTGACAGCCACAAGCATGACACCCAGAGGCAGTTGCATGATGGGACTTGTAGTTTTACCACAGCTGGAGGTCCGCTAATTGCATATCCCTGGTGTAGGGCTTCGATAGGGATAGGAATTGGAGGGTTTTTAGGGTAGGTTTGGCTAGATTGGGCTAAGATTTTCCATGCAATGGCTGCTGTTTTCATAGTGGGTGGTACTGCTGATGGTATTTGTGAACCTAAGGGAGTGCTCATTAACCACCATTGCAGATTTGGGCGTATAAGTGATGAGTTTTCTATTTTTCCCCATAATGTATTAGGCTCTGTGTGGAACCAATCTTTAAGTTGGTCTAGTATTGATGCTTGATAGTAATCTTCAAAATCAATGGTGCCTGATCCTCCCGCTGATTTGTGTTTCATCAGTGTCGAGTGTGCGCTTCTAGGTTTTTTATTTTTCCATATGCATTTATTGAGTACTGTTTGGAGAGACTTAAAGTATTTTGGTATGGGGATGGGGAGGGTTCTGAACAAGTAGAGGATTTGTGGTAGGTGGATCATTTTGAATGCTGCAAGTCTCCCTGACCATGATAGTTCTATCTTTGTTATTTTTTGGCAATCTATTCGTAATTTGTCAAGTAGTGGTTTAAAATTGGTTGAAAAGAGGTGTTTAACTGATCTTGTAAGAAGTATCCCTAGATATGGTAAGTTTTTATCTGACCATGTAAAGGGGTATTGGTTTTGTAATAAATTTTTGGTTGTGGCGTCCATTTTAAGATCTAGGATGTGTGATTTAGACGTGTTCACTTTGTAGTAAGAAACTTGTCCGAACCGTTCTAAAATTTTTTGGGCTTCTGCTAGAGAAGATGTTGGATTTGTGAGAATCAGAATCACATCGTCCGCAAATAGATTGATCTTGTGAGAGATTTTGCCTACTGTTAAGTCTGTAATTAAGGGGTTAGAGCGAATGTGTTCTGCCAAGGGTTCCATCATTAGGTTGAATATAATTGGCGATAAAGGACACCCTTGGCGTGTGCCGTTTGATATGTCAAACGGTTGTGAAAGCATATCTGCTGTGTATACTCGTGCTGATGGGTTGGAGTATAATGCCATGATGGCTTTGAGTATGTGTTCTCTGAAACCGAATTTTTGAAGTACTTTTTGGAGATAGGTCCAATGAACCCTATCGAACGCCTTCTCTGCATCTAATGAAAGCAGCAGAGAAGGCGTTCTGCTGGATTCGGCATAGTGAATCAAATCTATCATGCATCTTGTGGCATCCGGTGCTTATCTGCCCTTAATGAATCCTGACTGGTCTTTGTTTATGAGATCTGGCATGAACTTCATTAAACGTTTGGCAATGGTTTTGGCATATATTTTAATGTCTATGTTAAGTAATGATATGGGACAGAAGTTTTGAGGGGATGATGGTTCTTTACCTGGTTTTGGTAGTGTTATAATAATAGCATTCAGTGTTTCTTTATTAAACTTTGAAGAGGAGGCAGCGTTATTGAAAAGTTGTGTTAAGTATGGGGTTAATTGATTGGCGAATTTCTTGTAGTATTCTCCAGACAGACCGTCGGGTCCAGGAGCTTTCCCTGTAGGTAGTGAGTTTATTGTGTCTAGGAGTTCTGGTTCAGTGAAAGGTTCATTTAAAGAGGATAGTTGTGATTCTGTAAGTGTAGGGAGTGTAATTTGCTGTAAGAATGTATTAATGTCTTCTTCTGAGGGATGAAATGCTGAGGTGTCTTTTTTAATATTATATAAATCGCTATAGTAGGTACTGAAAGCATTGGCAATATCCTGGGGATTAGTCAGTGGTTCCTTAGTGTGAGGATGGATTAGGTGTGTGATTTTAGTTTTAGATCTTTTCCCTTTTGAGGCGTTGTGCTAATTTTTTACCCGCTTTGTTGGATGTGGAGTAAAAGTTGGCTTTGATTTTATGTTGTATGTGATCGAAAGAATGGAGGAGGAGCATCCTCAATTCCTGTCTCAGGTTCATTAGTTGGGCCAGGTAGGTAGGGCGTGGGTCATTTTTGTGTAGGGCTTCAATATTGGCAATTTGTGAGATAATGTTGTCTAAACGCTGCGTCCTCTTCTTTTTATTAATAGAGCTTAGTTTGATTAAGGTGCCCCGGATGACAGCCTTGTGTGCACTCCACACCACAGCAGGATCGGACACAGAACCATCATTAAGATGGAAGTAATCAGTGAGATGTTCTTTGATGGTTTGTGGATGTTGTATTATGTAGTTGTTGGCACGCCAGAGGAAAGTATTCCGCTGGGGATTGGTGTCTGTTATGGGAATTGTGATTGGAGCGTGGTCCGACCATGCTATGGTGTGGATTACAGAAGCACTTATATTTTGTAAAAGCCATTTGTCTGTGAGGAACATATCGATCCTCGAGTATGATTTATGATGTGGTGAGAAGTAAGTATAGTCTTTTTCAGAGCCATGGTAACATCTCCAAACATCAAACAGATCATGTGTTGCTATTTCTTCAAAGGGGATTCTCTTCTTTTAGCTGCCGATGTTGTATCCATATGAATGTCTGTGACCAAATTGAAGTCTCCACATATATGTAAGTGACCCTGGCGGGCCTTGTTGGCTTTGTGAAGGAAAGATCTTAAAAATTTCATTTGTTGAGAATTGGGGGCATACACATTCAGTATTGTGTATGTGGTTTTGTTTATGGTACATATTAGGATTATGTATCTCCCATTCGGGTCAGAGATACATTGAAGCAGGTGGAAGTCTACATCCTTTTTTATCGCTATTAGAACTCCTCTTTTTTTGGTAGAATAGGTGGCGTGATAGATTTGAGGAAACTTGCTGTTGGTACAAAGTGTTGTGGAAGTGGGCAGTAGATGTGTTTCTTGAATGCATAAAATGTCACTTTGCATTTTCTCTGCTGTGAGCCATAGAGAGTGGCGTTTTGCTGGGTGGTTTAGGCCCTTGGCATTAAGGGATAGAATGTTAAGTGGCATTTCTATATGTTGGCGTGTAGATTTTTATAGTTACTTACTGTTAGATGGTCCGGATACTTTTCCTTATTATTCTTTTATATATTTTTTTTTTTCTTTATTAGTGGTTGATGTTGCTTGCAGACGTGGAACTGTTGGTGGCTGTGGTCTTTGGTGTCGTGGGTTCGATGCTATGGTAGAGAGTAGCAGGTCAATTTACTTTAGTTACCTGTAGTATTGCATAGAAAGGGAGGGAAGAAGAGATTAAGAAAACAAACAAGAAAACGTAGAACACTTTCTCCTTCTTCTCCCTTAGTTATGTAAAAATTTGAACAGAACAAAATAAAATAGTAAGGCGGCGTGAAAATGGCTGGATTCAGCTGAGCCGCTATGGGGGTAAAAACAGTTAGTACTGAGATGACTGCACTAAACAATCGAACTAACGCAGCGATCAGTGAGAGAGAACTTAGTTAACAAGGTTGTTGGCCCGCCTGGGCTTGGGTTCATGTTTTGCTTGGGAGATCTTTTGTTCCTTGGTTGCGGCGTGGTTGTGGTGTTCTACGTTGCTGTAGAGGTGGATTCTCATTTTTGGGTGCTTCTATTATGATGCCCCATTCGTACAGAAGGCGCATGCCTTTTTGTAGATCATTAATTTGTATGTGTGGACCCATTCTTGGTTATGAGGAGGGTTGCCGGGTATCTCCATTTATACAGGATTTTATGGTTATTGAGCCCCTTAGTGATAGAATTCAGGTTCCTCCTGAGTTGTAGCGTGTATTTGGATAGATCTGGGAAGATTATTATTATTATTATTATTATTATTATTATACGAGATTTATATAGCGCCAACAGTTTACTCAGCGCTTTACAATGTATAAGGGGGACAACACAATTACAGTACAGTTCAATACAAAAGGTACAGGAGGGCTCTGCTCATAGAGCTTACATTCTAAAGGGAGGGGGTGGTGGTACAAAAGGTAATAGCTGCAAAGAATGATTTGATGGGGGTGGCTCAGGGACAGTTATGTGGGTGTGGGATAGGCTTCCCTGAATAAATGAGTTTTCAAGGATCTCCTAAAGGTGGACAGGGTAGGGGCTGATCGGACATACTGGGGCAGGGAATTCCAGAGGATGGGAGAGGCTCTGGAGAAGTCCTGAATGCGAGCATGGGAGGAGGTAACAAGGGAGCTAGAGAGCAGGAGGTCCTGGGAGAAGCGGAGGGGGCGATTTGGACAATATCTGCAGATGAGGTTGGTGATGTAGATGGGGCGATGTTGTGAATGGCCTTGTATGTTATGGTTAGCATTTTGAATCTTACACGGTGGGGTAGGGGAAGCCAGTGAAGTGATTGGCAGAGAGGAGCAGCAGTCACTGATCGATTAGTGAGGTGTATTAGTCTAGCAGCAGCATTCATAATAGACTGAAGGGGGGATAGCCTGCTTAAGGGTAGGCCATTAAGGAGAGAGTTGCAATAGTCGAGGCGGGAAATAATCAAGGAGTGAATAAGTTGTTTTGTAGTGTCATTAGTCAGGAAGGGTCGAATTTTGGAGATGTTGCGGAGGTTAAGGCGGCAGGATTTAGCCAGTGATTGGATATGGGGGCTGAAGGAGAGGTCAGAGTCAAGGATTACACCCAGGACTCTGGCATGTGTGGAGGGACCAATGGTTGTGTTGTTGATATTAATGGTGAAGTCACAGGAGGGGGACCGTGAAGGAGGAAATATAACAAGCTCAGTTTTAGAAAGATTAAGTTTGAGGAAGTGGTGTGACATCCATACCGATATGTCAATCAGCAAGTTTGAGATCTGTGAGGAGATAGTGGGGGTGAGTTGGGGAGTGGAGAGATAGATCTGTGTGTCATCAGCATAGAGATGGTATTGGAAGCCATGGGAGGTGATCAACTGGCCCAGGGAAGAGGTATAGAGTGAGAAAAGGAGAGGCCCAAGGACAAAGCCTTGGGGTACCCCAACAGAAAGAGGAAGGGGAGCGGAGGAGATGGAGTTGTACGTGACGCTGAAAGTGCGCTGAGATAGGTAGGAGGAGAACCAGGATAAAGCAGAATCACCGAGGCCAAGGGAGTGTAATTTGCTGAAGATGTGGATTCCCTCAAACGGTCTTGGTAGTGGTGATTTGGATCTGGCTTCAATCATCAGTTTCTCTTTTATGTGATAAAAGTGTATACGCATGAGTATATCTCTGGGAATTGAGGCTGCCAAATGTGAGTGTTTCGCTATTCTCTGAATCCTGTCTGATATCTCTGGGGGATGTATCTGGTAGGATGGTGTGAATGAGATCTTTAGCGAACTTGGGAAGGTCTGCTGGTGGGATGTTTTCCGGGACCCCGCGTAGTTTAACATTATTCCGCCTTGAGCGGTCTTCTAAATTGGCCAGCTTGGCCCGGACCCATTCCTGTTCTTCCTTGATTTCATCGTGTGCATCAATTAGGTCATTCACTGTGGTTGTGCATTCGCTCATGCCTATTTCAATGTTAGATACCCTGTTCCCCATGTGCTGCATGTCAGTGGAGATTTTACGGAACATTGATGATAAGTCTGTCATCAGTGATGTCTGTAAAGACATGAGCATGTCTTTTAAAGTAGTGTCAATTACAGGCTGGCCTGATGTGGGGAAGGATGCCATAGAGCTGTGTAGGGCCTGGCCGGATTGCATGGGAGTGAAAGCCTGGGGCTCTGTTAGGGCTGTGGGAGGCCTTGGGTATGATGTATCCATCCGCATCCTGGCTTTGGCAGGGCCGCTGGTAAGGGGATCGGTACCTGTGTCTGGTGCAGGATATACTGCTTCATCTGAGAGTCCTATTTCTCCCTGTGGGTCATCAGGGAGATCTGTATATGCCTCATTTGTATTTGATAGGCCGCCGCTGCCATCTTGCCAGTCCCTGCCCTCCGGAGGGAACATGAAGGATGTCAGCTTCTTGGGCCTGTGTTCTCCCATCCTCTTGCGGGACATCGTCGGCGGTAGGGTGATGATTCACTGGCACAAATCTGGTGGTGATTGAGTGCCTGTAGCGGGCTCTATTTGCTCCGGTGTCTCTCTTCACTGCAGAGCTGTGGAGCTAAGCGTCCATCTTCAGTGACGGTAGGCCACGCCCCCCTACATTTCTTTTCTGACCATCATAATTATTTGTTTCATTTCATGATTACTTAAAAAAAAAGTGAGAGTGTGAGAGTGTCTCTCTCTCAAAATTCTTGTGCTGCAGCTGCACGGCCACTTCTATTCTCCTCGTGCAGATTAGTGGCGCCACACGGGACGAAGGGAAAAATCAAGCACGGTGTTCTCCTGCTCCTCCCCTCACACAGAGGCATATTACACTTTAGTTGAGGGTGGGCGGCGCCGGATCGGAGGAGGAGACACAGTGACACAGGCATTGCAATGCATAGTGCGGCGGCTGCTGCACTATGCATATAGCTGACACAGGCAGCCAGCCAAACTCTGAGGCAAAAGCGGCCTCAGCGGTACTAAATGCAGCCAGCCTACCGGGAAATATCCCGGTAGGCCAGTCCGGCCCTGGTCTCCGTGCAATGCCCTTTGTAGCAGAGAGACAAGGGTTAAAGCTAAACCTAATGATGTGGTGTGTACTAACAATTCTGAAAATGAATAGTCCATAGCAGAGGTTTTGTCCACAGCAAAAGAGATGAATGTTGAGTGTTGGGATGATGGATAAAGACTTGGAAGGGCTCAGTGTTGCTGAAAATGAGAGGATGAGGGTGACGCATGCGATTTGCAGTGCTCATGGGGAGCCGCAAGTTTTGTCAGTTGCCTCTGAGGTGGAGGTCTCTTTGAGTGTCTGTCTCTCAAGCCTTAGCAAATGAGCCCCTTCACATCGTTAGGAAGGGAAAAGTTGCTAGAGTTCTGTGTTTAGATGTGGCATGTCTAGAAATAACTGAGATGTTGCATGCATCCACCACAGATGGGCGACCCGGTACTGCAAAGTACCAATCAGTGGAGGCAGGTGGTGCAGGCGATGTTAAGCAATGTTGATAAAAATTGGTTACTGCATGTTGGGTAATTTTGTGGAAAGTGGTGTCACAGTTCTCGGCGAGAGTACTTCCAGCGGCAGTTGTGTGTGGAAGGTGCTCAGGGGAACTGCTAGAGAAATCAGAAATGATAGACATAGTGGAAGTCTCTCCGTATGCTGGTGTGATGAGGTGCATTCCTGTTGGTGCGGTCCGAGGTGCAGCTGAGCAGTGGTTGGTACATGGCACGTGTGCTGTCTCATCCGCTGGACCTCATGTGAAGAAAGGGCTCGGAACAGACACAGCAGTAGTGGGAATTCAATCCATCACTCGCAGGGAGGTGCAGGTTGAGGTACCAATGGACACAGAAATGGTTAAAGAGATCTGTGTGGAAAACTGTGGCAAAAAATGTACGTTGGTAGGACAGTCGCTATTGGAGTGTTGGACAACAGGGGGCGATGTGAAACTGTGGGAATGTCCCATAGGGAATAACTGCCTGCCTGTAGATGTCCCTCCATAGACACTGTCCTAGCAAACAAGGTGACAAGAAGTCCTGATGACAATGATAATATTGAGTTGAATAACCCCTTGTGGAACATTGCTATTGAGGTTAAACAGAAGGATGTGGTGTTGATCTCAGATGGTTTGGTTGCCAAGGGTAACCACACAGGGGTTAGTGAACCTGGGAAACGGATGTTGTTGGTCAGGGTTGCCTCAGATAGTGAGAGGGGTCAGTCCCTGACAGGTTTCATGGAAGTGGGTCCCCAACAGTACCGGGAGAGTAGGTCTATGGAAAAAAAAGAAAGGGAGGATCCTGTGGCCAGAAGGTATAGAGAGGTTAGTGGGAGCCCACGGTTCAGGAAGAAGTACTGGTGGAAGAACACCCAGAAGAAGATGTGGGTGGAGTGCCCCTTTAGAAAAAAGGTTGGGCAGATTAGTGCTCCTGCTGCTGATAGTTGGCACAGAGGTGCCAAGGTGAAGTGCTGGTGGAAACATAACCGGAAAAAGAAATGGGCCTACGCAGCTAAGAGCTGGCACAGAGGTGTCCCATTCATAGTGATGGGTTTATGTGTTCCTCCCTCCGGCCCAAAACAAGGAGGGAGGATATGTGGCAGTAGGACCCTGTGCTACCTGGAATGTTGCTGGTTTACACCAGATTTTGGAGAGAAATGCACGCTGATTGTACAGCTGTGTGCTGGGCTATTTAGTTGTGACCTGGCTATGGCTCAGAGCCCCACCCAATAGACAGGAAGTCTGTGCATGGGGGTCAGGTGGACTCCCATTCCTCTGCAGGAGTCAGAGACTGCATGGGTTTTACAATTACAATTTTTTACGAGCCCTATTGGGGCTTTGGAGTAATATCACACATCTAAACAGACCCCCCGATGTCTCACATTTGAGACAGAGAAAGGGGCTGAGGGCAGAGATTTCCCAGTCCCTTTCTCTGCAGCCAAGCAGCAAGGGGAATCTACGCAGCACAGGGTGATTAGGGTGTGCCCAGGCATACCTGACACACCCTGTGCGCACACCTATGTGCAGCTCCAGTCATTGGATGTGGCGGCTGCATTCCTTTTCTTTTTATGGCTTTTTCCCTCTGTTTTCCCCTGATCTGTCCAGTAACACCCCTCCTGTAAAATCCTCAATCCGCACTATGAACTGCATGTGAATCGCACCACATTACACCAAAGAAGTGCATGCACCTTTTATGATCCACACTCAACCACATCCCATCCCATCCCATCACACTCCCACACCACCACATCCCATCTCATCCCACCACATCACATCCCCCCACCCCACCACACCCCCACCACATCACAACCCATCCCACCACACCCCACCATCATTTTGTACAATGCAATCCAATGCAGGTAAAGGCAGTGTCTATGTGACCTGTGTTTGGGGTGTTGGTGACTTTGTATTGACACTCTCTGCAGATCTCATGGGTTGTGCGATTTGCATGCGGTGTGGGAAAAGCACACAGATCTCTGTGTTTCCCACACCACATAAGTGTGAACCTTTACTTAGAGTGCCGCCACTCTGAATGAAGGAGCACTGGGGGCACCTTTGGACAGCAGCATTGTCATTCTAGGGGGAGAGGAGTGTTAGGACCCTTCCACACGAAGCGGATCTGTTTAGCGGAGTCCACCAGCTCAGCAGGGAATCGATCCATTGATCTCTGATGAGCCGGCGGATGACAGGTCCGTCTCTGCTCACTGAGCGGGGGAGGGGCCTGTCAGAGTGCTGCTGATTCCTATGGAGAGATCTGACAAAATCGGACTCAGCACATATAGGGTAACAGGTTTTTATCAACCATTGAGAGATGTTGAAGCACCATGTGGTGAAGGTATATTGTGCCCTGGTAGCCAGCGTTTGTTCCCTTTATCTAACAGAGCTCCTGTGTGTAGTCACTGGCATTACCTGTGCAAGGTTCCAACCTCTCAGGGGAGACATCAGCCAGACGTATCTCCCCCATATCCAGCTCTGGGGTCCCCCATAACCAGTAATGGAGAACCTCTCTGTAGGACTGCTAAGATTGAGACATCACCCCTACAAGGAAATGTTCACCCCATTGATGGGTCACCTGGCACCCTCTAGTCTGCCCAACAGACACCTTATTATACATAAGTGCCAACCTCCCGGGTACCTGCACCATATTCATTCAGTTATGTCAATACATGTCCCACATTAAAAACATGATTTCCTTCTTTCAATTCCTCCCTCCAACAAAAATCCTATTGTACATTTCTTGTTGTGAAGGATTGGATAGGTTCTATTCCTTCCCCGACCTCCAACCCATTACACTTGTATTCACAATACTTTTACATTCATAAATGACAGGAGAGACTCCGGAAAATGTCTCACAAGTCTCATTGCTGGGCAAAGTCTTTCAGATTCAGCATTAGCACTAAATTGTCCATAAGAAAAAGAAACCTTCTATTACAAGTATTAATGTGAATCTTTTCCTTTGTCCCTTCTCTCCTGAATGTTTATCAGAAGAAATTTGCGGTGTGATATGACAGACAAACTGCCAACCAGATGAACATCTTTCATCTCTGTTCCAGAAACTTCTCCAATCTCCCTCCACCACAAATCCCCGTGCTGGCGCTTGTGCACACCATCACGTGAGCGCCCTCTGGTGGCCAAAAAAGAGAATGACCTACCTGTACGGGATTTCACCCAGGGGAGCCATTCTGCCGCAAGTAGATCTGCAAGAGCCGGTTGGGAACCGGTTAATGGGACAGCCGGTGATGGGGCAGTGACACAACAAGGTGAGGGACGTGGTGACAGCAGGTGAGTGGATGCCCGGTGAGCGCTGCCATGATGGATCTGAAATGACAGGTGCTCTTTAAATGTAAGGACTCATTCTTGCTGGAACTGATTCAATCATACAGTTTGTAGTGCACATAGATTTGCAAAACAATGGGATAAATGGGATAAAGGAATATTCCTGAACTTTGTATTATCTTGTGGTTACTGTGAAATTATGTGAATGCATCAATGCAGTTGTAGTTCGGGGTCTATATTCATATATAACTTTAGTTATTGAATTACAAGAGACTTAGTAATGGTTTTATGGTGATTATATATATAAATGTATGTTTCTGATCTCACAGACGGTCACTCACAGAGGGTCACTCACAGATGGTCACTCACAGATGGTCACTCATAGATGGTCACTCACAGATGGTCACTCACAGAGGGTCACTCACAGATGGTCACTCACAGAGGGTCACTCACAGAGGGTCACTCACCGATGGTCACTGATAGACGGTCACTCACAGATGGTCACTCACAGATGGTCACTCACAGATGGTCACTCATAGATGGTCACTCACAGATGGTCACTCACAGAGGGTCACTCACAGAGGGTCACTCACCGATGGTCACTGATAGACGGTCACTCACCGATGGTCACTCACCGATGGTCACTCACAGAGGGTCACTCATAGATAGTCACTCATAGATGGTCACTCAGAGAGGGTCACTCCCAGAGGGTCACATTGTCTCGGGACCATTATGGATAGTCTTTTGTTAGTACCGGATAAAACCAGCTTTTTCTCGCCTTTAGAAGGTCAGACTATAGAGAAGAGCGGTGGACCTCTCCCAGGACATGGATGTGAATGTTCCTGGGCTTTGAACAGACCATCGGCTTCCAGAACTTTCAGAAGTTGAGGGGTCCCCTGGAATTGAATACGCTGTATTTATCCCGTATCATATCATCTGTAATACATCTTTAGTCAAAGCCAAGTAAAACTTTGTATTCCATTCTTTGTGTTGTGTGTTTTAATCCTTTGCATTTACTGAGCACATATCTGGAAGGGTAAATATATGAATGAACCTAGGAATAAATGGAACACAGAATTGAACCCCTTGTTACAGCAGTGCATGTTATCTCAGCTTGCAGAGCTTGGATTCATTGAGTGAGTTTTCCACAAATGTAAATCTTGCAGAATATACAGCCTCGTGCTACATAACTGAGCTCCATTTCATGCTGAATAAACTAAATTCATAATGGATCTTAAAAAGAAAACTCATTTTAGATTTCTACTCCAAAAGCATTTTAATAAAGTAAATTTGATAAAAATACAAAAAAATCTGATTTAAAAAAAATAAAATCCTTGATTTCTCTCCCCCCCCCGGGCCCCCCAGTGATATAACAAGCATGTCTTACTACATATACAGACTGATTTCACTGTTGTGGATAAATTATCCACTTGTTGCCGACCGGCTCCCCCACATTTCTGTCATCGAGGTGCTTCATTACCACAAAACAACATACTAGAACGTCGGCCCATTGAAGAGCCATAGCGGGTGTAGGTGCGCCTGCACGGCGAGGGACCCCATGTGCATGGTTGGTGGGCGTGATCACCGCCGGGGCCACCCACGATCGCAGACACAAGAGCCAGAACGGGGATTTGTGTAAAGAAACAATTCTCTGTCCTGACGGGAGAAGAGACACATCTGCTGTCTGTAGTAATTAGGAACAGCGATCTGTCTTCTCCTCCAGTCAGTCCCCCCCCCACAGTAAGAAACACTCATGAGGGAACACATTTAACCCCTTGATCGCCCCCTAGTGTTGTCCCCCTTCCCTGCCAGTGACATTTACACAATAATCAGTGCCTTTTTATAGCACTGATCGCTGTATAAATGTCAGTGGTCCCAAAAAATGTGTCAAAAGTATCCGATCTGTCCGCCGCAATGTCGCAGTACCGCTAAAAATTGCAGATCACTGCCATTACTAGTAAAAAAAGCCATAAAAATGCCATAAATCTCACCCATAGATTGTAGATGATATAACTTTTGCCCAAACCAATCAATATACGCTTATTGCGATTTTTTTTTTTTTTTTTTACCAAAAATATGTAGAAAAATACATATCAGGCTAAACTGATGTAGAACTTTGATTTTTAAAAAACATTTTTGGGGATATTTATTATAGAAAAAGGTAAAAAATATTGTTTTTTTTCCAACATTGTCGCTCTTTTTTTGTTTATAGAGCAAACAATAAAAAAACTGCAGAGATGATGAAATACCACCAAAAAAAATCTCTATTTGTGGGGAAAAAAGGAGGTCAGGAGTGTCAGTTAAAGCAACGCAGTGCCGTATCCCAGAAAATGGCCTGGTCATTAAGGGGGGTAAATGTTTGGGTCTGTGGTAATGATATTTCATGTAAGACAAAGACAATTCCATAGCTCAACTTACCAACCAGTCTGCTGACCAACCAAATTAGCCTGTCTAACCGTCTGTTAAAAGCAGGGGTTTAGTTAGCACACATTTGCAAACGCATGTGAAAGCTGCAAGGCCTCGTCAAGGCATCCTGTATTACTTGCAGTCCTAACACTAAATTTATAAGTGTCTCCACAGTGGAAGCACATGCATTGAATGGATAGGTGTGAGACAGGTGAGCCTGTCTTGTAATGATATTTCAGACAAATAGTAGGACTGCCCTGTTCTATGACTTTTCTATGTCTTTATCTCAGCAGCTCTGCCAGTCATATTCTACTCTATACAAGAGAACTTCCATAAGATGTGCCAAAAAGGAGAAATATGAGACATCATCTCAGAGCTTCTTCTGAATGAATATTCATTGTGAAGTGTTGATATTCAGAAAACCTCCTGATTGGACGGTAGATCTGAGGGGAGGATCTGAAATGAGGGGAAGCTCTGCTGACTTTATCATCCAATCATATACAAGTAAAAATGCTGTTTGTTATTTCCTTGCCTGTCCCCCTCAGATCTCCAGAGACTGAACTTCCAAGTTTACTTGTAGTGTAAAGTGGATTTTCCTTTAGTAAATAACCCCCCCTGTATCCTGACAGTGGGCTCTCCCAATCAGAATACAATAAATATCACTCACAGCCATTGGTGGAAAGTGCTGATCGAATGCTGGATCTCCAGCCTGGCCAATCAATAGAAGGCGCTTGTTAGAGCAGCTTGTGATTGGACAGAAAGCAGGACACACATCGCCCACTTTGTGATTGGACAGTGGGGGCGGGGCCAGGTGGGTGTCACCCACTTTGTGATTGGACGGTGGGGGCGGGGCCAGGTGGGTGTCACCCACTTTGTGATTTGATGGTGGGGGTGGGGCCAGGTGGGTGTCGCCCACTTTGTGATTGGACGGTGGGGGCGGGGCCAGGTGGGTGTCGCCCACTTTGTGATTGGACGGTGGTTGGTGAACTCTTATTTGGTTGGTAGAAGATATTGCTGATCGAGTCTTAGTGACGGATCATGTCGATCTGTCATTGGTTATCAGCGGTTTTGTTTGGTATTAACCACTTCAGCCCCGGAAGATTTACCCCCCTTAATGACCAGGCCATTTTTTTACGATTCGGCGTGGTGTGGCTCTAACTGACAATTGCGTGGTGGTGCGACGTTCTACACAAACAAATCTCATCTCCTTTCTTCCCACAAATAGATTTCTTTTGCTGATATTCGATCTCTTTGGTGTTTTTTTATTTTTTGCGCTATAAACAAAAAGACAAACAATTTTGAAAAAAGAAAAACAATATTTTTAACTTTTTGCTAAAACACCCCCCCAAAAAAATAATATTTCTTCATCACAATATTTATTTTACATATTTTTGGTGAAAAAATTCACAATAATCGTCTATTGATCGGTTTGCGTCTACAAAATAGACGATTGATTTCTGGCATATTTATTATTATTATAATTACTAGTAATGGCGTCGATCTGCGATTTTTATCAGGACGGCGACATTGCGGCGGACGGAGACTTTTCTGAAGATTGGTATATAGAGGGTTCCATATAAAGGGGGATCGATTGATAGTTGTGTGGAATATAAAGACCCCCGGCCAGCCTGTGAATGACAAGGAGCACAAGGGGGACCCTCCATGTATTATGGGGTACAAGGCCTACAAAGGGGAGGGGCCTAGAAAAGCTCTCATCTTATTGGATTGGAGATTTCGGGGTCCGAGGGTGAAGATCCAGGAAGATCGACATTTACAAAGTATCTGGTGCTTCTCCTCCAATCACCTCCATCCCCAAAACCCCTCCCCCGAGTCCTGCCGGGTCTTTGTTGTGTGGATCCCGGAAGTGGCGGGGGAGGGGGAACTTCTCTTTATTAGTGATGATCCCAAACTTGTGTTCTCCAATCCTCACCCCTAGAGGGCGACGTACAGGAGTCCAAACAAGGCCACACCCTCTTATTATGGGATGTATGACATCATAATAGGGGGGAGGGGACATCTCCATCCATGGCCTGTGTGGGGGATGGGCAGGCCTTCTGTGTATGGCTGTGCAGAGGCTCCCAGTGTACATCCCAATGGAGGGAAACCCTGCAGGTGAGCCGTGCTTTTACCACCCCTCAACTGCTTCCTCTTTTATCTGCAGAGGCTGCGGTCGGGGGGTAAACATGCCATGAATTTTACCCCCGCTCACTTCCACCAAACACCCCCCATTCAAGTGAATAGGACTGCAACCATGTGTAATGTATGAGGATGTGGGGTGCTAGTGCGGGGTCCAATCATCTCCTCCCCCACCTGTCACATAACCTCTGAAGAGCCATCTGAATGTGGATCACTCATCAGAATGCAGAGCGATGTGAATGAGCCCTCAGGCTGCATTTATACCTGAGAACCGCGACTTTCATGTTTTATACAGAGATTGAGATTTGATGTTTTATTATCCAACAGAGAAAATTATCATCTGTTGTATCTTTTATTATCATTTGTTATTATTTGTTATCATTTGTTATCATTTGTTACTACGAGTGTCAGATTTATTATTATTATTATTATTAGTGTAGGGGTTTAGAGATAAGGTGAGGATTATTTATTATTTATTTGTTAGAGTGTTAATACTACTACTACCCCTGCTCATATTACTACTACTCCTACTAATACTACCTATACTACTACTACCACTCATACTACTACTACTACTATTCATACAGCTACTACTACTACTCCTAATAATACTACCTATACTACTACTACTACTCATACAGCTACTACTACTAACCCTGCTCATATTACTACTACTCCTACTAATACTAGCTATACTACTACTACCACTCATACTATTACTACTCATATAGCTACTACTACTACTACTACTACAACTACTCCTCATACAGCTACTCCTACTACTACTTATACTACTATTCCTACTAATACTACCTATACTACTACTCCTACTAATACTACTACTACTACCCCTGCTCATATTACTACTACTGCTATGAATACTACCTATACTACTACTAATCACACAGCTACTCCTACTACTACTATTACTACTTATACTACTACCCCTGTTCATATTACTACTACTCCTACTAATACTACCTATACTACTACTACTCATATAGCTACTACTAATACTACCACTACTACTACTACTCATACAGCTACTCCTACTACTACGTATACTACTAATCATACTAATATTACCTATACTACTACTACCCCTGCTCATATTACTCCTACTCTTACTAATACTACCTATACTACTACTACAACTATTCATACAGCTACTACTACTACTACTCATACAGCTACTACTACTACTCATACAGCTACTACTACTACTTATACTACTACTCCTACTAATACTACCTATACTACCCCTGCTCATATTACTACTACTTCTACTAATACTACACCTGCTCATATTACTACTACTCCTACTAATACTAGCACTACCACTCATACTACTACTACTCATACAGCTACTACTACTAACCCTGCTCATATTACTACTACTCCTACTAATACCACCTATACTACTACTACCACCACTCATACTACTACTACTCATATAGCTACTACTACTACTTATACTACTACTACTACTCATACAGCTACTCCTACTTATACTACTATTCCTACTAATACTACCTATACTACTACTACCCCTGCTCATATTACTACTACTCCTACTAAAACTATCTATACTACTAAAAAATGAAGGTATGGCTAGACGGGTTACATCAGATGCAGCACCTCATCCCAAAATAACTTAGTAATTGATCAATAGTTACATAGTTACATAGTAGGTGAGGTTGAAAAAAGACACACGTCCATCAAGTCCAACCTATGTGTGTGATTAGGGAGAGCAGGGGATTATAGCGGTGCCAAAGAGAAAAGTATGAAGATAAGATAGTAGATGTAACATTACAAAAAATACTTTATTTAGCACAATTCAATACATACAAGAAACGATAAAATAATTGGCTGCAATTAACATATATATTGTACATGACCACAAGGCAGTAGGGTGGGCCAGGTAGAGACGGCCTTCAAAGCAAGAGCTCAGTTTCCTACATGTTTCGCCAAGACATTGGCTTCCTCAGGCAATGGCAAGAGCTTGTTGCAATATATAAGAATCTATGCATAGAGATCCAAAAACAACATATAAACAAACAGATAAATAGACATTGGGATGTAGGCTGTTCTGAACAATGGTATGTGTTGGAGTACATGGCTGGACTGATTCACAAAGGGAGGTGACCATGCAAAGCCCCAGGATCCCGAACATACCTGGAAACCAGACACCCAGGGGAGGCCCGGCGGGGAGCCCCCAGCCAAGGAAAGACCAGACTGCACCGTATCTATGTCTGCAGGGGGCACATAAAAGACCTGCCAATCAAATGTATTAACCTCCCTGGCGGGATGATTCTGTCTGGAATTTTGTGCTGAAAGCGGTACAATTATTTTGCATGGAGATTTGATGCTATGTATTATAGGCCTGCAATTCTTAGTAATTACTTACTTAAACCTGACCAAACAAGACTCTAGTAGACATCCCAGATGTGATAAAGTTTGAAACACAAAATCATGATTTTAAATTTTTAAATAATAGAATTTTATTCAATAATGTAATACAAACTAAAGAAATTTGTCAGACAAAGAAAATTCAATAAACATCCTGAGTGTGATAAATTGTGAAGCAAGGTCCAGCACACAGTCCCACCTCACAATCCGGACAATAGAACCTGCTTTCTTTTCGGATTTTTTCCCTTGTCATCTCTGTGTGAACAGCAAACCACACCCATCCTGGTAGGTGCTGCCTTTTTTGCGGTTGGCGGTATATAGTCCATAAAGTGCCGACCTGTTAGGCGTTCTGGGTTGGCGACACCAACAGCACGTCGTCCAGGTCTGTTCACATCTACTGATGGCTTCTGGTGTTTGACAAAAATCTGCTCAGCCACCTTCCAGATAAAATCTGAATGAAGAAGAGGCCTGTCACTCCCTGCTCGGTACAAGATGTAAGCGTTCCAAAGGCATTGTTCCAGAAGATGCCTGAAAATCTTTTTGTAATATTTTTTCTGCTGTTTCCGCATAGTCAGATAAAAGGTCATTGCCTGATCGGCTCGGTCCACACCTCCCATAGTGCAATTATAGTCTATGACGACTTGCGGCTTCAGCACATCTTTCCCACCTTTTGTGTGGACCGTGGCAGTGGAGGTATTGTGCACAGTGCTCATGAGACACACGTCCTTCTTGTCTCGCCAACGTATTGCCATCATCTTACCCTTCTGCCAGGCAACCATTTCTCCGGGTTTTAGTTTTTTCTTTCCAAACATAGATGGCATGTCACGTCTGTTAGGCCTAACTGTACCGTAGGCATCCGTCTTGTTTTGGATCAAAACCTCAAACAGTTCCGGCGACGTATAGAAATTGTCCATGGTCACACAATATCCCTGGTTCAGGAATGGCTCCAGCAGTGTAAGGACAGATGATGTGGCCATCCCATAATTGCTGTACCTGGGGTTGAACTTCGTGCCTTTACCGGTGTAAATGACCGCGTTCTGTATGTACCCGGTGGATGACTCGCAGAGCATGTATGATTTGATGCCAAACCGCGCCCTTCTGCATGCAATATACTGGATCCAGCTCAGGCGTCCTTTGTAGGACATCAAACTCTCATCCACGCTGACGTCCCTTTCTGGCACATCGGCCCGCTGGAAATTGTTCCCAATAATTTGGCATACCTCCCAGAATTTTTTTAGCTTGGGCGCAGGATGCGTGGCCTCATCAAACCCTTCATTGTTAGTGAAGTGAAAATATTTCATGATGAGGAAAAACGGTATTCGGACATCACAGTACTAAAAAACGAAGTGGCCAATAACGTGTTGGTGGTCCAGTACCATTTCTGGCGCGGTTTCCCCACCACCCCCTGAAGAATAATGAGTCCGAGAAACAGCCAGATGTCCTCTTTAGTCACCGGTTCCCACCTTCTGCTTCGGGAAAACCTGGCATGCAGCGTAGCGGATTGCTGCTGTTGGTAGCGATTTGTCTCTATGACAATTTTTTCAATTACCTCCTCTGTGAGAAATAATTGCAGGTATGCCAGAGGGTTGTCACGCTCAACTTCGACCTTCATCCCAGGTGATCCAGTGAAGGGAAATCTTGGGGGTGCTACCTGGTCCGTATCGCACTCAATAGGGCACCAAGTGCGCACATCGCTGATGTCAGGTGCAGGATCATCACCGCTGTCATCACTTGTCAGATCAGTGTCAGACGACAAATCTCCCCACGACTCACTATCGCTGAGTTCTGGGAGCAACTCCGTGTCGCTGTCGCTGTCATTCAACTGCTCCAAAGGCGATTTTGTAGCGAAATGGCGCTTTTTGGATTCCATCTTCTCAATATTTTATTGGAGGCAAGGGGCACTGGGGCAAGGGGCACTGTATCAGTGAGATCTGAGATGATACAATGTAATCCTCTCAGATTACACTGTATATATGTGTGTTATTGTGTTTGAACTTTTGAACTTTTTGAATTTCCCGCCTAGTTCCGCTCCCATGCGCCGCTGCTGCTCGCAGGGAACGGAACTAGGAAGTGAGATGCTGTGATCGCGCTGGCGATCACAGCCGAGGACAGTGGAGGGCATCGCTGGAACCCAGGAGAAGGTAAGGGCTCCGCTGGATGCTCTGCAATGTTACCCCGAGCGTGACTCGGGGTTACCGCTCCTGACAGTAAAAGTCAGACCCGAGTCACGCTCGGGATTACCGCCAAGGAGGTTAAAGATTAAAAAATAATAATGGCTATACAGGTTTGAAGTGTATGTAATATACACAGTATTTTTAGGACATGAGTGAGGCCACAGACCGCACGTAAATTAAATAGGGCATCAAAGCCTCAAAAAGACTCATGCCGCGTACACACGAGCGGACTTTCTATCCTACTTGGTCCGGCACACTTTCCGACGGACTTTGTCCGCCAGGTGCGCCGGACTTTAAAACGAACGGACTTGCCCACACACGCCGGGATTTTCCGGCGGGCTAAGTCCGCCCGTCTTTCCGACGGACTTTCGCCGGAGTTCCGGCGGACTTTCAGAATGAACGGACTTGCCCACACACGGACAAGTCCGTTCATTTTGAACGTGACTCAGGTGCGACGGGACTAGAGAAGGATGTCAATCTTGCCGCTTTTATCGGCGAGATTGACACCTTGCTAGCCCCGTCGCGGGGCATACCAGGCCCTTAGGTCTGGTATGGATTATAAAGGGGAACCCCGCTACGCCGAAAAAACGGCGTGGGGTCCCCCTAAAATCCACACCAGACCCCGATCCGAGCACGCAGCCTGGCCGGTCAGGAAAGGGGGTGGGGACGAGCGAGCGGCCCCCCCCCTCCTGAACCGTACCAGGCCGCATGCCCTCAACATGGGGGGTGGGTGCTTTGGGGGAGGGGGGCGCCCTGCGCCCCCCCCCCCCAAAGCACCTTGTCCCCATGTTGATGAGGACAAGGGCCTCTTCCCGACAACCCTGGCCGTTGGTTGTCGGGGTCTGCGGGTGGGGGCTTATCGGAATCTGGGAGCCCCCTTTAATAAGGGGGCCCCCAGATCCCGGCCCCCCACCCTATGTAAATGAGTATGGGGTACATGGTACCCCTACCCATTTACCTAGGAAAAAAGTGTAAGTAATAAAACACACTACACAGGTTTTTAAAATATTTTATTAAACAGCTCCGGGGGGGGGATCTTCCTCCGGCTTCGGGGGTCTTCTTCCGGCTTCGGGGGTCCCTCCGCTTCATCTTCTCCCGGCGTCCGGTTGGTTCTTCTCCGCTCTCCGGCCTCTTCTCCCGGTGTCGCAGGTCTTCGGCCGGCCCCTCCGCTCTCTTCATGTAGCTCTATTGCGAGCGGAGGTCCGGACTTCTTGGCTTCTTGGCTTCTTGGCTTCTTGGCTTCTCTTCTCTTCTCTTCCCCCAGATGTTGACACGACGCTCTCTCCGGCTGGACTGGTCTCTGAGGGCTGCGTTGTGACTTATATAGGCGGAGACCCCGCCCCCATATGATGTCACAGTCCCTGGGCATGCTGGGACTGTGACGTTTTAGGGGGCGTGGTCGACCACGCCCCCTAAAACGTCACAGTCCCAGCATGCCCAGGGACTGTGACATCATATGGGGGCGGGGTCTCCGCCTATATAAGTCACAACGCAGCCCTCAGAGACCAGTCCAGCCGGAGAGAGCGTCGTGTCAACATCTGGGGGAAGAGAAGAGAAGAGAAGCCAAGAAGCCAAGAAGCCAAGAAGTCCGGACCTCCGCTCGCAATAGAGCTACATGAAGAGAGCGGAGGGGCCGGCCGAAGACCTGCGACACCGGGAGAAGAGGCCGGAGAGCGGAGAAGAACCAACCGGACGCCGGGAGAAGATGAAGCGGAGGGACCCCCGAAGCCGGAAGAAGACCCCCGAAGCCGGAGGAAGATCCCCCCCCCGAGCTGTTTAATAAAATATTTTAAAAACCTGTGTAGTGTGTTTTATTACTTACACTTTTTTCCTAGGTAAATGGGTAGGGGTACCATGTACCCCATACTCATTTACATAGGGTGGGGGGCCGGGATCTGGGGGCCCCCTTATTAAAGGGGGCTCCCAGATTCCGATAAGCCCCCGCCCGCAGACCCCGACAACCAACGGCCAGGGTTGTCGGGAAGAGGCCCTTGTCCTCATCAACATGGGGACAAGGTGCTTTGGGGGGGGGGGGCGCAGGGCGCCCCCCTCCCCCAAAGCACCCACCCCCCATGTTGAGGGCATGCGGCCTGGTACGGTTCAGGAGGGGGGGGGCCGCTCGCTCGTCCCCACCCCCTTTCCTGACCGGCCAGGCTGCGTGCTCGGATCGGGGTCTGGTGTGGATTTTAGGGGGACCCCACGCCGTTTTTTCGGCGTAGCGGGGTTCCCCTTTATAATCCATACCAGACCTAAGGGCCTGGTATGCCCCGCGCTCGCCGCAATAGGAAGATTTGTTTTTCCTATTGCAGCGAGCGCGAGATGCAATACCATCCCCTCGTGTCGTATTTGGTCCGTCGGACCAGCCTACACACGAGCGGGCTTTCCGTCGGACCAGCACACACACGAGCGGACTTTCCGCCCGAAACTGAGTCCGACGGAAAGATTTCAAACATGTTTAAAATCTAGGTCCGGCGGGCTTTTGGGAAGAAGTCCGCCGGAAAAGTCCGCCGCCGCCCACACACGGGCGGATTGTCCGGCACACTCTGGTCCGCCGGACCAAGTATGCCGGAAAGTCCGACCGTGTGTACGCGGCATCAGACTTTAAAAGCAGATTGATTGATAAGACGAAAGCGCCTGGACATGGATTGGGAGACAAGCTTGGAAGACTAGTGAAGATAATGGATAGTAATCTGAAAAAATGCATAAAATAAGGAAAGGTTGAAAATAAGCCATTTGACCTTAAAAAAGAGGTAGTGGCAACACTCCTATAAAGGGGTAAGAGGTAATGATAGAAAAAAGCTTACCAAATGGACTATTTATGGGGCATGTAGCTAAGGAAGATGGTTGCTCGTATTGCATATGAGAAATGATAGTTGGAAAGTAGTCAGTGGCAGAGGGTTGATGCGTCCTGAAAGAGGGTGAATAAGGGCAAAGTTAGGAATAAGGAGGGGGATGGTTTAGAAATGCTGAGGGGTGAAAAGCAGTTGAAAATGACCTTGCCAATGTGTACAGAGCTTGTGCAGGCGCTTGTCATGTCCAGCTGATTGAATGGACAGGCCGGCTTATATATCCCCCCCACACCTGATCGAAGATCAATCAGGTGTGCGGACGCTGAGATGAGGCGTCCACGCATGCGCACTAGGCGGCATCCCGGAGCCTACAAGGTCCGAAATGCACCGCGGGCGCACGCTCGAATCACCTGGCCTCAGTGCGGCCAATGGGAAGGTGGGAGTCGCTGTCAGAGAGGTCCGATGATGCTGCCAAAACCCCATCAGCTGATGGATA
Source organism: Aquarana catesbeiana (assembly GCA_037953035.1). Taxonomy (NCBI): domain Eukaryota; kingdom Metazoa; phylum Chordata; class Amphibia; order Anura; family Ranidae; genus Aquarana; species Aquarana catesbeiana. The sequence continues at coordinate 538,324 of JBBHAA010001892.1, read as the reverse complement.
ATGGGAGCAGGTTGGCGCGAGCGGTGCGCAGACGCCGGGGGCAGACAGAAATTGTACTGCCCTGGGCGTCCATACAGACAACAACAGTGCAAGCCCCGCCCACCACCGCGGGGGACCGATGTCCGACCCCCCCCAGGGATGAATGGGAAACAGGCACTGACGGGAATCCCCCCAGTTGAGAAACATGACGTGGGTAGAGGCGCCGGGTGCGGGGAAATCTCCCCAAACATCCCAACGGCCCCCCGTGGGTCTGTAGGGGGGGAAGGGATGTCCCTGCGCCTCAGCCCACGTGATCCAGCCACATAAACCATAAGGTGTATAGAGAATAACAGGGTCCCAGTGGGGACATAAAAGGACAAATGAAACAAAAATCTGAAAAAAACTGATAAAGAATATAATAAACTGATATAAACCACAGGGCAGAGAGCAACAAAATCTGTCAATTATACAGCATGAAGGAATTAGTGTGTTATACATCAATACTAAATGTCAATAAGAAGAGATACACAAGTCGTTGTTTGTTCTGTGGTAGAATGACTAAGACTGTGTAGGAAGGACACAATATCAGACCATGGCAGGAAAATGGGGTAAGTCAACACAGAAAGAGAGGAAGAAGAAAAAAAAGGCAAAAAGGAGAAGGAGAAAAAGGGAAGGAGGGAAGAAAGAGGGTGAGAAAAGAACTAGAAATGACCTGAATAAGAAGGGAACATATAGCAGCTATGTTCATAGATAAGGATAATAGGACAAAAAGTGATATGCGGAAGGATATCCAGACTCACAGAAAGGGTTTAAAGCTAATGTGTTCATCAAGCCCAGGAAATTGTGTAGCCTGTAAGGTATGGATCCATTTTGTCTCCAACTGTAGTAATGTGTTATCAATGCTCCCGCCTCTAGCATGTGGCGGAACATGCTCGAGTGCGGAGAATTGAATAACGTGGGGATCAGAGTTGTGTTGGGTGGCAATATGCCAGTTAATAGCTGTAGTGGTAGTATTTTTAAGTAGAGGTTTGATGTGGTCTCGGATGTGAACCTGGAAGGGTCGCTTGGTTTTTCCGATGTAGTACGAGCCACATCGGCATTGAGCCAAGTATACAACTCCCACGGTGGCGCAGGTGACTCCATGTCTAATGCTGTGAGTCAGTCCGTTGGGAAGGACTAGTTCCCTGGAGTTGCTAACAAAGGTACAAACATCACATTTTCCACACTGATAGGTTCCCGTTGCTATTGGAAACATGTTGTGTATCAACCGAGTGGTGGCTTTTAATGAGTTGACCTCGAAGTGAGCGGGATCTGCGATAGGTGATGTCGGGATGGGCTTTGACATATTTAGAGATTGTGGAGTCCGCAGTTAATAGGGGCCAGAACTGGTGTAAAATATGTCTAATTTGGGTGTGTTGTTTGGAATATTGAGTAATTAGTCGTACCGGCTGTCTAGTGTCGGGGGGTTTGTCAGAGAAGACTAAATCCTTTCTGTCAAGTTTTTTGACCTTGTTGAAGGCTTTTTTTCAGGAGAGAGTGGCTGTATCCTCTATCTATAAGTCTGCTGTACAGTTCCTGTGATGTTGAAGGAAATCTCCTTCAAGAGTGCAGATTCTTGTGAGTCTAAGATACTGGCTGAAGGGAATGAGGGGCTTAGGATGGGCACTGCTGGCATGCAAGATGGTATTGCCCGAAGAGGGTTTGCGGTATAAGGCAGTTTGTATCTGACCATTGGAATGCAGACTGATCTGAAGGTCCAAAAAGTGGATCTGAGACTGGCTGCATTCCATGGTGAATTTGAGATTGTAAGAGTTCTGGGTTAGATGATCAATGAAGAGCATCAATTCATCTCTGGGGCCTGACCAAAGGAGTAGTATATCATCTATATACCTGTACCAAGATGTTACCTTGGACAGAAGGGGAATGGAATTGGCCATGTCAAAAAGTTCTCTCTCCCATCCCCCCAGGTACAGATTGGCGTAGGAGGGGGCACATTTGGTCCCCATGGCCACGCCCTGTACCTGGAGGTAGTGGGAGGAGCCAAACATGAAATAGTTGCCTGTCAATATGAACTTGAGAAGTTCAAGGACAAAGTCTCCATAAGCCTCATACTTGGGGCCTCTCTCTCCGAGTTGTTTTTCAATAACCAGGATGCCTCTATTGTGTGGGATAATATTGTACAGACTCTCGATATCTAGGGCAACCAGACAAGTATTTTTGGGTAAAAAATTGCCATCAAGGATGCGGAGAAGATGGAGAGTGTCTTTTATGTAAGAAGGCAAAGAGGTGACATGAGGAGCTAAGTACTTGTCAACTAGTGTGCTGGCATGTTCCGTAAGACATTGCCGTCCAGAAACAATGGGGCGGCCTGGTGGATGGTCAGAGACTTGTGAAGTTTGGGTAAGGAATACAAAGTCGGGGTTTTTGGTTCCCTAACATTCAAAAAATTCCATGTATTACAATCAATCGTACCTTTTTGATATGCTGAGAAAATCAGAATAGAATATCTATACTACTACTGCTCATACTACTACTACTACTACTAATACTACCTATACTACTACTACTCATACAGCTACTCCTACAACTAATACTACTTATACTACTACTCCTACTAATACTAGCTATACTACTACTACCCCTGCTCATATTACTACTAATACTACCACTTATACTATTACTATTACTATTACTCATACAGCTACTACTACCCCTACTACTACTACTATCTCATATTACTATTACTACAGCTACTCCAACTAATACTACCTATACTACTACTACTCATACAGCTACTCCTACTACTACTTATACTACTACTACCCCTGCTCATATTACTACTAATACTACTACTACTATTCATACAGCTACTACTACTACTACTACTACTACTACTACTACTACTACTACTACTTATACTACGATTACTACTACTCCTACTAATATTAGCTATATTACTACTACTCCTACTAATACTACCACTACTACTACTACTACTCATACAGCTACTACTACTACTACTACTCATACAGCTACTACTACTACTCATACAGCTACTACTACTATTACTACTACTACTCCTACTAATACTAGCTATATTACTACTACTCCTACTAATACTACTACTACTACTACTCATACAGCTACTACTATTCCTACTAATAGCTATATTACTACTACTCCTACTAATACTACTACTACTACTACTACTACTACTACTCATACAGCTACTACTACTACTCATACAGCTACTACTACTACTACTACTACTACTCCTACTAATACTAGCTACTACTTATACTACGATTACTACTACTCCTACTAATATTAGCTATATTACTACTACTCCTACTAATACTACTACTACTCATACAGCTACTACTACTACTACTACTCATACAGCTACTACTACTACTACTACTCATACAGCTACTACTACTATTACTACTACTACTACTCCTACTAATACTAGCTATATTACTACTACTCCTACTACTACTACTCATACAGCTACTACTACTACTATTCCTACTAATAGCTATATTACTACTACTCCTACTAATACTACTACTACTACTACTACTACTACTACTCATACAGCTACTACTACTACTCATACAGCTACTACTACTACTACTACTCATACAGCTACTACTACTACTATTACTACTACTCCTACTAATACTAGCTATATTACTACTACTCCTACTAATACTACTACTACTACTCATACAGCTACTTCTACTACTATTACTACTACCCCTACTACTCCTACTAATACTACGACTACTACTACTCCTACTACTACTCCTAAAAATACTAGCTATATTACTACTACTCCTACTACTAATAATACTAGCTATATTACTACTACTCCTACTACTCCTACTTCTCATACAGCTACTACTACTACTACTACTACTACTACTACTCATACAGCTACTACTACTACTATTACTACTACTACTACTACTACTACTCATACAGCTACTACTACTATTACTACTACTACTACTCCTACTAATACTACTACTCATACAGCTACTACTACTACTACTATTCCTACTAATAGCTATATTACTACTACTCCTACTACTACTACTACTACTCATACAGCTACTACTACTACTCATACAGCTACTACTACTCATACAGCTACTACTAATACTAATACTACTACTCCTAATAATACTAGCTATATTACTACTACTCCTACTACTCCTACTACTACTACTAATACTAGCTATATTACTACTACTCCCACTACTTATCATACAGCTACTACTACTACTACTCATACAGCTACTACTACTACTACTACTCCTACTAATACTAGCTATATTACTACTACTCCTACTAATACTACTACTACTACTACTACTACTACTACTACTACTACTACTACTCATACAGCTACTACTATTACTATTACTACTACTACTACTCCTACTAATACTAGCTATATTACTACTACTACTTCTAATAATACTAGCCATATTACTACTACTCCTACTAATACTACTACTACTCATACAGCTACTACTACTACTACTTCTCATACAGCTACTACTACTACTATTACTACTACTACTAATACTAGCTATATTACTACTACTCCTACTACTCCTACTTCTACTACTACTCCGAATAATACTAGCTATATTACTACTACTCCTACTAATACTACTACTACTCATACAGCTACTACTTCTACTCTTACTAATATTAGCTATATTACTACGACTACTACTACTATTACTCATACAGCTACTACTACTGCTCATACAGCTACTACTACTACTACTATTACTACTACTACTAATACTAGCTATATTACTACTACTACTACTACTCCTCATACAGCTACTACTACTACTACTACTACTACTACTATTACTACTCCTACTAATACTAGCTATATTACTACTACTCCTACTACTACTACTACTACTACTACTCATACAGCTACTACTACTATTACTACTACTACTACTACTCCTACTACTCATACAGCTACTACTACTATTCCTACTAATAGCTATATTACTACTACTCCTACTCCTACTACTACTACTACTACTCATACAGCTACTACTACTACTCATACAGCTACTACTACTACTACTCATACAGCTACTACTAATACTAATACTACTACTCCTAATAATACTAGCTATATTACTACTACTCCTACTACTCCTACTACTACTACTAATACTAGCTATATTACTACTACTCCTACTACTTATCATACAGCTACTACTACTACTACTACTACTACTACTACTCATACAGCTACTACTACTACTATTACTACTACTACTACTCCTACTAATACTAGCTATATTACTACTACTCCTACTAATACTACTACTACTACTACTACTACTCATACAGCTACTACTACTACTATTACTACTACTACTACTCCTACTAATACTAGCTATTTTACTACTACTACTTCTAATAATACTAGCCATATTACTACTACTCCTACTAATACTACTACTACTCATACAGCTACTACTACTGCTACTTCTCATACAGCTACTACTACTACTATTACTACTACTACTACTAATACTAGCTATATTACTACTACTCCTACTACTCCTACTTCTACTACTACTCCTAATAATACTAGCTATATTACTACTACTCCTACTAATACTACTACTACTCATACAGCTACTACTTCTACTCTTACTAATATTAGCTATATTACTACGACTACTACTACTATTACTCATACAGCTACTACTACTGCTCATACAGCTACTACTACTACTATTACTACTACTACTAATACTAGCTATATTACTACTACTACTACTACTACTACTACTACTACTCCTCATACAGCTACTACTACTACTACTACTCCTACTAATACTAGCTATATTACTACTACTCCTACTCCTACTACTACTACTCATACAGCTACTACTACTACTACTACTACTCATACAGCTACTACTACTACTATTACTACTACTACTCCTACTAATACTAGCTATATTACTACTACTCCTACTACTCCTACTACTACTACTACTCATACAGCTACTACTACTACTACTCCTAATAATACTAGCTATATTACTACTACTCATACAGCTACTATTACTACTCCTACTAATACTAGCTATATTACTACTACTCCTACTAATATTACTACTACTACTACTACTACTCATACAGCTACTACTACTACTCATACAGCTATTACTACTACTACTACTACTCATACAGTTACTCCTACTACTCCTACTACTCCTACTAATACTAGCTATATTACTACTACTCCTACTAATACTACTACTACTCATACAGCTACTACTACTACTCCTAATAATACTAGCTATATTACTACTACTCCTACTAATACTACTACTACTACTCATACAGCTAATACTACTACTACTATTCCTATTAATACTAGCTATATTACTATTACTCCTACTAATACTATGACTACTACTACTCATACAGCTACTACTACTACTACTCCTACTCCTACTAATATTAGCTATATTACTACTACTTCTACTAATACTACTACTACTCCTCCTACAGCTACTACTACTATTACTACTACTACTCCTCCTACTAATACTAGCTATATTACTACTACTACTCCTAATAATACTAGCTATATTACTACTACTCCTACTAATACTACTACTACTACTACTCCTACTAATACTAGCTATATTACTACTACTACTCATACAGCTGCTACTACTACTACTACTTCTCATACAGCTACTACTACTACTATTACTACTACTCCTACTAATACTAGCTATATTACTACTACTCCTACTACTCCTCCTACTACTACTCATACAGCTACTACTACTCCTAATAATACTAGCTATATTACTACTACTCCTACTAATACTACTACTACTCATACAGCTACTACTACTACTACTAATACTAGCTATATTACTACTTCTACTATTACTCATACAGCTACTACTACTACTCATACAGCTACTATTACTAATACTACTCCTACTAATACTAGCTATATTACAACTAATACTACTACTATTACTACTCCTCATACAGCTACTACTACTACTACTGCTCATACAGCTACTACTTCTACTATTACTACTCCTACTAATACTAGCTATATTACTACTACTCCTACTACTCCTACTCCTACTCCTACAGCTACTACTACTACTCATACAGCTACTACTACTATTACTACTACTACTCCTACTAATACTAGCTATATTACTACTACTCCTCCTCCTCCTCCTACTACTACTACTCATACAGCTACTACTACTCCTAATAATACTAGCTATATTACTACTACTCCTACTAATACTACTACTACTACTCATACAGCTACTTCTACTACTCCTACTAATACTAGCTATATTACTACTACACCTACTAATACTACTACTTCTCATACAGCTACTACTACTACTACTACTACTACTAATACTACTACTACTCATACAGCTACTACTACTACTACTCCTACTAATACTAGCTATATTACTATTACTCCTACTACTACTACTACTACTCATACAGCTACTACTACTACTACTACTACTACTACTACTACCCATACAGCTACTACTACTATTACTACTACTACTCCTACTTATACTAGCTATATTACTACTACTACTCCTAATAATACTAGCTATATTACTACTATTCCTACTAATACTAGCTATATTACTACTACTACTACTCATACAGCTACTACTACTACTACTACTCCTACTAATACTAGCTATATTACTACTACTCCTACTAATACTACTACTACTCCTATTAATACTAGCTATATTACTAGTACTCCTACTACTACTATTCCTAATAATACTAGCTATATTACTACTACTCCTACTAATGCTGCTACTACTCCTACTAATACACGCTATATTACTACTACTCCTACTTCTACTACTACTCATACAGCTACTACTACTACCACTACTCATACAGCTACTACTACTACTACTAGCTATATTACTACTACTCCTACTACTTATACAGATACTACTACTACTCCTAATAATACTAGCTATATTACTACTACTCCTACTAATACTACTACTACTACTACTCATACAGCTACTCCTCCTCCTAATAATACTCCCTATACACATAAAATGCGGTGGGGGGGAGGGGTCACACACGGATGGTGTTTGCTGTACTCCTGGTTTATGATCGTACTGCTCCCCATTCATTTTATGTGTTGCTGGTTTTTTACTTTTACAAGTGACTTGTTGTTGCTCTGGACAGGAAGTAAGTGGAAATGATCCCAGCAAATCTACAGAAACCCAACAGAGATTTGAACCTTCTTCACTCCTTCAGAAGAAGAAAGAAATATTTGGTTGGTTCCACTTTACAGAGGAAGTTCCTCTTTCTCCAGTCGGGTTCCTCCCGAGGTTGTTGGGGGTTCCTTGAGGAAGACGAGAATTCTGCCTCTCCGATGAGTAACAAATCACCACAATACTCTTCTCTCTCTCTCTCTCTCTCTCTCTCTCTCTCTCTTTATATTTCCTGTTTATTAACATTTATTTTCATTACAAATCACAAAACAATCACACAAGATACAAAAATGTATTAAAAACAATTTACAAAAATCCCCTCCCAAAAAAAATGCCCCCCCTTCATGAGCCCCAGATATGAATCCTACTACACACACATTACTATCTAATGTATGGATGTTTATTGATTATAGATGAATCCCCTGTATACTCCTCCCCTTTATCCTTTATCCCCCTCTCCACCCCTCCCCCCTAATTATGACTCTATTTTATGATGGCAGTTTTAGTAAATCTCCCCCATTGTCATTCTCTGATGTTCCTGAAAGTCTCCCTCTGGTCTCCATCTGACAAACCTTCACATTGATGACCCCGATCTCCTAACACATCCACTTCCACCCCTTAGTAAGAATCCTTCTCTATTCCTGACCCTCTACTATCTGTTGTAGTGATGTTCCCTTTATCAGACAGATGAGGCCACGTGTGGAGTAAACAGCATTCTAAGTAATTGTCATGTAAAGGGTCCTTAATGTCCCCCATAGATGTGTTGGTCAGGCGTGGTGGAGACTTCTCTACAATGGTGGACACTTCTCTACAATGGTGGACACTTCTCCTCAATGGTGGACACTTCTCTACAATGGTGGAGACTTCTCTACAATGGTGGACACTTCTCCTCAATGATGGAGACTTCTCTACAATGGTGGACACTTCTCCTCAATGGTGGACACTTCTCCTCAATGGTGGACACTTCTCTACAATGGTGGACACTTCTCCTCAATGGTGGAGACTTCTCTACAATGGTGGACACTTCTCTACAATGGTGGACACTTCTCTACAATGGTGGAGACTTCTCTACAATGGTGGAGACTTCTCTACAATGGTGGAGACTTCTCTACAATGGTGGAGACTTCTCTACAATGGTGGAGACTTCTCTACAATGGTGGAGACTTCTCTACAATGGTGGACAGTGGGGAGAAGGTTCTCCTCACAGGACTATGAGGTCCTTCTTCTTCTTCCATAGGATAGTCAGCAGAGGTGTATAGAAAAGGGGGGTGTTCACTGTCATGGTTCTTGTCAGAGATACTGATACAGATTTTCACCTTCACCTTAAAGACGTTGTAAATCCTCCTGTTTTACATCCTATCTATTAAGGTGAAAATACTTCAGTCCCCGGCCCCCCGGCCCCCCGTTTTCCTCACCTGAGCCCTAGAAAGTCCCACATTGAGGACGTGCGCTTCCTCTGCACGGGGGAGGGGCGAGTCCTGCATTGGCGACTATAACCCCCGAATGCTGGAGTTGGGAGCGTGCCCACAAGGTGACCCCCTCAGGAGATCGCTTCCCAGAGGGGGTTATCTAATGGGGGAGGAGCCGAGAGAGCCGCCGGGGGACCCCAGAAGAGGAGGTTCGGGGCCAATCTGTACAAAACAAGCTGCAGAGTGGAGGGAAGTGACATGTTTGTTATATAAATAAAAATCAAACCTTTAGTATGACTTTCAGGCTCCAATCACAGCGGACCGCGGGCAGAATCTCTGCAATTCCCAATCACTGCACAATGCGGGACGTGTTTACAATGTCATTACTTCTAATGGAACCCCAATTGTACCCCCATTTTACTGCGATTGTCGTGCTGTAAATTGTGCTGCAAATCACAACGTGTGACGCCGTCCTCCAGAAGAAGATCAGGTTTGTTTTTTATTGCGGCGCGGTTACCATGCGACAATTACCGCACAATTGGGACGCCATTAAGAAGCCATTTGAAATCCGCAATTCCACCCGCAATCAGGTGTGAATGGAGCCTAAAGCCGGGGACACACCATCGGATTTTCCGCGGGCAAAGCGTAGGACTTTTCTCCGAAGGGCGTTGGCCGGGAACTCGTCTTGCATACAAACGGCAAAGAATTGTCGGGCAACAAACACGAAATGACGTGGTTTTTCAGCTCTTTAGCGCCACCCTTTTTTTTTGCCACTTCTGATAATGTTGTGTTATGGTGAGCATTGCTTCTGAGCATGCGTGTTTATACTTTGGACTTTTGTCCGACGGACTTGTGTACACACGATCGGATAATCCCACAACACACATTTGTTGTCGGAGATTTTTAAAGCGTGCTATCCAACATTTGTTGGTGGAAAATCCGACAACAATTGTGCGATGGAGCGTACAAACGGTCGGATTTTTCGTCACAATTCCCATCAGGAGATCCGATGGTGTGTGGGGCCTTAAGACTAGAAAATACAAAAGATTTGTGTTGATAATGAGGATACCGGATTCTGATTGGTCCAGCATATAGTAGATCCTAAAGATCTGATAATTGGGGTGTTTAGGGGGGTGTGTCAGACTGCGATGTGACACCAAACTTCCTTTTACATTTGATCTGCACATTTCTGGTCTACCAATGATTGGCCTATTAACCAGTTCCCACCCAACCTATCACAATATAACGGCTGGGCGGAGCCTCTCGTCAATCCGGGTGGACGTCACATGACCTCCTCCTGAATCAGGGACATATCTGATGACTGATCAGTGTACCGGCTTGTTGGTCACATGACAGTTGTACACAATAGGTGGCTTTTTTTTCATGCCATCCATTGTGTACAATTGTGTTGCTAGCTGTGATTAGTCAGTGTGATCACATGGTACAGAGAGGACCAATCACAGCCCATCAGCACCATGTGATTGGCCAATCATAGATAATCAAAACAAACTGAAGGAATCAGTTTCATTCAGTAAAATGTTTGTTTATAGTAATGTAATGCCCTGTTATAAGCAATCATAACGTGTTAAAAAAATTCCTGATCACTTCCCCGGAGTTCACAATGTTACTATCAGAACATTAGATTTGTCTGGTCACAGAGTATTAAAGAAAAAAATAATTGTACAAAAAAGAAAAAAAGAATTAAAAAACTATGAATGTATTTTTATTTCCGTGGTGTCACCAGTCAGGTATATGATGACGCCGCTCTGCACCGGTGATCGCATGTTAAGAAACTAAATCAGATTTTTTTTCCATTTCTTCATGTCCCAAAAAAAAGACAAAATTACAATAAAAAAAACTTTCCATGCCTCTAACTAAATACCTTGGAATGTCTATTTTCCAATAAAAGGGGTCATTTGGGGGGTATCTGTCCTGTCCTGGTGTTTTTGGGCCTCAAGAAATGAGATTGCCTGTCAGTACATCCGGATCGATCGATTTTCAGATATATATCCCATAGTTTGTGGATTCTATAACTTTCCTACAGACTAAATAATAGACACTGATTTGGGATATTTTCACCAAAGAAATGGAGCAGAATACATTTTGGCCTAAATGTATGAAGAAAGATTATTTATTAACAACATTTTATAACAGAAACAAAGACAAATGCATTTTTTTTTCAAAATGTTCGATCATTTTTTATTTATCAAAAAAAAAAAAACAGTGGTGATTAGATAGAAAAAAACTGTATTTGTGTGAAAGAAATGATAGGAATGTGATATGTGTAGAGTGTTGTATGACCGCACAATTGTCATTCAAAATGTGACAGCGCTGAAAGGTGAAGATTGGCCTGGGCAGGAAGGGGGTAAAAGTGTCCGGTATTGAAGGGCAAAAAAAAAAAATCAGCAATGCTAAATAATGACAAAAATACCAAACAATATGAAGTCAAACATGTGAGTCCATCACAGTCCATTAGAGCTGCACGATTCGGACTAAAATGAAAATCACTATTTTTTTGCTTAGAATAAAGATCGCGATTCTCGTGGCGTAACATCATCTTTCACATTATACAAAAAAATTGGGCGAACTTTACTGTTTAGTTTTATTCATTAACCACTTCAGCCCGGAAGTGTTTACCCCCCTTCGTGACCAGAGCATTTTTTACAATTTGGCACTGCGTCACTTTGGCTGACAATTGGGCAGTCATACGACGTTGTACCCAAACAAAATTTATGTTCATTATTCCCACAAATAAATCTTTCTTTTGGTGGTATTTGATCACCTCTGCGACATTGTGGCGCACAGATCGGACACTTTTGACACTATTTTGGGACTATTGGCATTTATACAGCGATCAGTGCTACAAATAGTCACTGATTACTGTATAAATGACACTGGCAAGGAAGGGGTTAAACACTAGGGGGCGATCAAGGGGTAAAGTGTAGGGGGGATTGTCTCACTACAACATGACAGAGATCACTGCTCCCGATGACAAGGAGCAGTAGATCCCTGTCATGTTGCTAGGCAGAACAGGGAAATGCCTCACCCACTCCTCTCAGGGATGCCTCTCAGCTGCAACACTCACCAGCCCATTTGGCTTCTTCTTTCCTGGAGATTTTCCTGGCAGTGTTCTCCTGTCTTTTACTTGCTCCCGTGCCTCTGGACAGGATAACCTCATGTACCATAAAGAAGGTTCCTTGCGCAGCTATGCCCAGGTCCAAGGACACCACCCAGACTAGAGGAGCACCCCTCCGGGGCCACCGACAGCCTAACACTACATCTCTATCTTCCACCCGAACTCCACACTGCCCCAGCTGGGCTGACCCAGAGTTTTTGAGGGGGCCTTCCCCCTACCAACCAATCTGTTGGGGATTGGTCAGGGCCCTCATAAATACTCCAAACAGCTCCTCTTCCCCTCCACTCCCATTCTTCTAGAATCTTCCACCAGTTTCTAGAAATAGGGGAAGGTCTAATGCCCTGTACACACAGTCGGACTTTGTTCGGACATTCCGACAACAAAATCCTAGGATTTTTTCCGACGGATGTTGGCTCAAACTTGTCTTGCATACACACGGTTACACAAAGTTGTCGGACAATCTGATCGTTCTGAACGCGGTGACATAAAACACGTACGACGGGACTATAAACAGGGCAGTGGCCAATAGCTTTCATCTCTTTATTTATTCTGAGCATGCGTGGCACTTTGTCTGTCGGATTTGTGTACACACGATCGGAATTTCCGACAACGGATTTTGTTGTCGGAAAATTTTATATCCTGCTCTCAAACTTTGTGTGTCGGAAAATCCGATGGAAAATGTGTGATGGAGCCCACACACGGTCGGAATTTCCGACAACAAGGTCCTATCACACATTTTCCGTTGGTGTCCGACCGTGTGTATGGGGCATTAGAGATGCTGCCTGTGAGTCATACCAGCCTCCCTGAGTCACTCCCCTGACCCAGATAAACCAAAACTACACAGGCTTGGCTGTCATCCAAACCCGACAATTTACCTACACTTAACAAAAAACCTATTCTACTTCTAGCCCACTAGAGGGTGCTACACTCGCATTGCCTCGCTAGTATATACTGTATATATCTGACAGGATATCATCTGTGACAACTCTACAAGACCCATGGTCCTACCTAAGGGTGGTGATCATCTCCCCTTTTCTCTGGTTTTATTCCCCGGAGATCCGAGTATCCTCATTGTTGCCTCACACTTGGCTTGCTCTCTCTTGAGCTTTAATTAGTGAGAGGTTACACAGTGATCCTTCTACCATACCTATCTAATTATTCTACTCTGCTACCTATAGCTTTTTACATCTGTAAGAAATGAGATGTTGATGATCCTCCTGAATGTCCCCCCCCACCAACCTTATTTCTTTAAGGGGTGCGTCCCTCTCATTGCATTATGGTAGATCCTGTCTTATCCTCTCTATCGATGGCAATTTTCTCTTTTGCTCCTTACCTATGTATACTTATTCTATTCTTCAATAAAATGTTTGAAGAAGAGAAAATATATGAAAGATTCACCAAAATTCTAATCAGCCAATCAACAGGTAAGAATTATTACACCCCAGTACACCATGATAATTGTATTACATGTATGACCATCTCAGCCGCTTTATCTCCTCCATAGGAATCCTCACATTACAGGGAGATGAGAAATGTCTTTATTTTACAATGTATCACCAGCCAGGTTCTTAGGAGTAAGGCCCCTTTCACACCATCACAACCATCCCATCCACCTGTCCATTTTTCGGGCCACTCATTGACTTCTATGGTGAGACGGATGTCAGTGGATCTGTGTCCTCTGACACCCACCTGACATCCGATCCGACAAGATCTGCTGGAAACAGACGTATAGAGATACGTTCTCCATCCGTCCAGTGGGTTGGATGGGATGGAAATGGACAGGCGGTCGGTTTTCATGGGATCTCCCCATAGAGGAGAGCGGGACTCTTACAGGTCAGTCTCTGCACAGTGAGCGGATCCCCCCGTGTGAAAGGGGCCTAAAAGTTCAAATGACATTTTATTTATTACAACTTTATTCCACATTAAATTGTATGAAAACCCCTGAATGTCCCTCTGATCTGATCTGCAGTATATGGTCTGCGCTCCATTAAACGTTCCTCAATAATATCACTGCACTAATAGCTGCTTCTCTATTTTATATTCCATTAATATATAGAATGTCACTCAGTATTATAGAGAATGAAATCCCAATTCCTGCTGTGTATGTAATGATCAATACATAGACTGATCATATACAGTAATGCCCCGTACACACGATCGCAAATTCCAACCATGTGTGCGCTCCATCGGACTTTTGCTGGCAGAATGTCCACCAGCAAAAGATTGAGAGCAGGTTCTCTATTTTTCAGACGGAAAAAGTTTCTATCGGAAATGCCGTTCGTCTGTAGCAATTCAGACGCACAAAATTGCTACGCATGCTTAGAAACAATTTGACGCATGCTCGGAAGCATTGAACTTCATTTTCTGGGCTCGTCGTAGTGTTGTATGTCACTGTGTTCTTGACAATCGAAAGTTCAGAGAACTTTTGTGTGACCCGTGTGTATGCAAGACAAGCTTGAGCGGAATTCCGTCCGGAAAATTCAGATGGTGTGTACAGGGCATTAGATTTTCATAAACTTCCATCCCATCCCCCATTGGGATCCCACCAGTACTCTTCAAGGGCTCCTCTGTCCCCTGATTTGGCCGCTCCCATGTGGGTGACACGGAGTCCGTTCAGAGAACAAGGATTCCACCACCATGGGGGAGGGGGAGGGGAGCCGGCTGTGTAAGATAAATACCGGGATGACAGATAAATGCTGGCTGTGTTCCCTGAGTCAGGTTATATATGAAATATTCAGTTTTTATCTTCTTCATTACAAAACAGAATCCCCCATCCTGTCCTGGTGTATTACTTCATCTGTGATGATCCATTCATGTTCCCTCCCCCCTCCTCCATTCAAAGCAATGTCCCCTCCCCCTCCTCCATTCACAGCAATGTCCCCTCCCCCTCCCCCATTCACAGCAATGTCCTCTCCCCCATTTACAGCAATGTCCCCTCCCCCTCCTCCATTCACAGCAATGTCTCCTCCCCCCTCCTCCATTCACAGCAATGTCCCCTCCCCCCTCCTCCATTCACAGCTGTAGCCGAGTCTCTTCCTCCGGGGTCATCACATATAAATCTTCATTTCTGGTCGGAGCTTTTTCAGCTTTTCTAGTTCTCTTCTTGATTCCTCTGACAAGTAGTAGGATTCTCTGATCCTAGAAGAGAGGATATAAAGAGTCATCAGATCTGAGCAGAATTCTCTCCACTATTTCCCAGCATCCTCCAGGATATCTATTAAGCTCACCACACACATTACAATCTGATTGTACAATCTCTGTTTGATCTTCCAACAAGTATGTAGAGTAAGGATCTGTCTGATTGTATAGAGACTGATAGGATAGTTTAGGTCGGTCCTCATATTACATCGTTCTGGAAGATATAAAGCTGATTGTATAAAGATTGTATGGTCAGATTGTACTGTGTGTGATGATCTTACACCATCCTGTCACCTTCTTGTAGGACTTTACCAACTAAGAAGTGACACTGCACAATGGAGGATGATGGGAGATATCAGATTATAGAACAGGAAATCTTCCTCCTCATTGGTCATTTGTTCTGTGATGTCCCAAACCCACCAATCACAGTCACACTTCTCTTTCTTTCTCATCCAATGAGGGACACAGCAGTTCAGATAAGTTTGTGTTATACTGCCACCTACAGGAGAATCTGACACTGGCAAATGAAAACATTGTGGGCGGGGCCAGGATAATCCCTCCTACTCCCAGCATGCCTCAGTTTTTTGCTGGTGTCCTAGGAGGAGGGATGTCTTTTCTCTACTCTGATGAGAAAAGTTTAAAGTGTTATTAAACCCAAAAGCAAACATTTCTTATATTGCAGCTCAGCAATTCTTAGATGTGATGGCTGTGAAAGATTTCCTTTTTTTGGCTTTCTTCTATTTTCATTTGGTGAACCAGCCAGCAGGTCTTTTCAAAAGCACAACATCTCCAGCAGAATGTATCAGTTTACATGGATGAGACAAACCATTCAACACTGGCAGTGGTGATTAATATAATCAGCTTTTATTTATTCATGAAAAACTTTTATCCCCCAAAAACTGTTTGTTGTAACTGACTATAAAGTGTGAGTTGGAGTTTGGCTTCAATTTGTTAGTGTATCTAAATCT
Source organism: Aquarana catesbeiana (assembly GCA_037953035.1). Classification (NCBI taxonomy): domain Eukaryota; kingdom Metazoa; phylum Chordata; class Amphibia; order Anura; family Ranidae; genus Aquarana; species Aquarana catesbeiana. The sequence continues at coordinate 521,379 of JBBHAA010001892.1, read as the reverse complement.
GCTAATACATTTATCACAACCATTCAGCCGACTAAAAATGCTACTGTGCCTCCTTTTCTCATTCCTCCAGAGTTGTGTCTCACTAATACAGGAGATGTCTTACTGGCCAGACCACCAGGAGATAATAGAGGAAAAAAAACGAATGCAGCCCCCACATCTAATGATTGGTCAGCTGTGATATGACATTCTTGGCTTTCACTTTTGTGCATCTTTTTTCTTCCATTCAATAAAGATTGTTGTAGATTATTGGTGATGTGATGTATAAATACAGATAAGTGGCTCCTCCCCATGAGACTGGAGATGTGTGAAGGATGTGTGTTCCCCGGTGACTGGTCTCTCTCACCTTCTGTCTGCAGGAATTCTATTACTTTGCTGATCTGAACTCTCTCTACAAGCTTGAGCTGTTTCCTGTCCTCTGCTCTGTACATTCCAGCTTTGGAGATCTCAGAGTCCATCCACTGTCCATGTTGTACTTCTTATTATCTAATCATCAGTCAGATTTACATGTCATAACCATCACCAACAATTCCATCTTCTGTGGAGGATTATCAGCAATCAATGCTGGAGACTAGAGGGGACTTCCTCACACTGCACTTCTACTTTACCATAGTACCAGTACTGGTATGGGGGATGGGTGTTGTATGGAAGGCTGGGGGGGGGGGCAATGCTGTCACATTTTATTCTCATAGGGGGTTATTTTTGATAGGGGGCTTCAGTCCATTATCCACTATTAATACAATTATTTAGTACATGAGCTTCCCATTGTACCATTTTATATTACTTTTTTTGTCATTTAAAGTATATCTAATCCCAAGAAGAAGACTTGGATGTCTTGTATCTCCATCGTGTGTCCTCCTCCTCGGATGTATCTAGGAAGGATTTCAATGCAGTCATGCAGCACTGAGGATTTCTGACAGCAAAGGCCATAAGCTCCTCCCCACCTTCCCCTGCAGAATCTCTATCTGATCTGCACACAGCATTAGCAGCCTTTCATCTTTCATCTATCTAGACTCTATTGGATGCCAAGTCTCTAAAGCCCATGAGAGATGAACTTGTACCTAAGGAATCAGCCTTCTGCCATTACTCCCAACATAAACACTCAGAGGGCACTTTCACACTGGGGCAGGCGTCAGTGGTAAAGCACCGCTATTTTTAGCGTCACTTTAACAGCGTTTGCGGCACTTTTAGGCCACTAGCGGGGCGCTTTTCACCCCTGCTAATGGACAAAAAAGGGTTAAAAGTGGGCAGTGGCGCTTAAAAGTGGGCAGGGGTGCTGTAGGAGCAGTGTATACACCACTCCTACAGCACCTCAAAGATGCTGCTTGCATGACTTTTTGGAGCGTCCTGCCATCGCACCGCTCCAGTGTGAGAGCCCTCGGGGTTTCTCACTGGAGTGAGAGGAGAGGCGCTTTACAGGCCCTATAGCACCTGTAAAATGCCTCAGTGTGAAAGTAGCCTTATTGATGTGGTGAGCACCACTTTAAACCTTGGAGAACAGCCAGTCCCCTCCACCAGTGCACTCCCCAGCCTAGGCTCCTTAGGGGCTCCTAAGACCACCAAGGCCTTTCCAGTGCATCTTCTGGTTGCAGTCTTGCTTTATGGAAAATCCTGACAAGCTCATTGTGCCTCCCAAGCAATCTGCCATCCTTGTAACCATTTGAGAAAGAGTTTGTTAAAAAGTGGTGTGCCCCCCCCATGGAGTCAGCAGTATGACCCATCACTTGAAGTATCTGGATCTAATCCTAGAGTATTTCATAGAGTATTTCTTCCTCGGGTGAAACTTCAATCTCTCTGCTCCTAGACCGGGATTCTTCAGTCCAGGAGTCTTTTATGAGGGGCTCACCCATAAGTGCAGCTAGATCTCTTATAACTATGAGGTGTAAATGTTTTATAAGAGTTCACAATGTCCTTAGTGGTGGTTGTTGATTTTTGAAGAATTTTGGATTGCACATGGTGTTTCACTTTTGCACTATAACTATACAAATCTCTAATTGTGGTATGTGTTTATATTCATTAACTGCAGTTTTACAGAAGGTTCCTAAAGTGTTATAATAGATATACATCTTATATCTTATACCAGGTTATTTTGTGGAGTGTGCACTGGTGGACATTAGGGCTCCACACTTGAGTGATACAACTCTGGGGCGGAATCACCGCAATTCTGCCCGCAATTAGAAATTGTGGCAAATCACAGGACGCTTGTGTGATGCCAATACTTCTTAATAGCACTCCAATCGTGGTGCAATTTTTTTCAAGAAAGATCCCAGGTGAAAGTGTACCTGATAACAGGTTGACACTGTAGGTACAATTAAAAATGGTGTACCAACGTCCCGATAGTAATGTGTCAAGTATGAGAACTAATAAATTTGGACTTTGAGGGCACACAAGCAATTAAACTATGAAAATTATGAAGAATAAAAATGGTTTTATTTTATTACGTTTAAATTTTAAAATTATATAAATGATTGAATATTGTCACTAATACAATTTACATATAGAAAATCTGTATATAGATAAGTCCTATCCTGCATGCTGTTTGAACCCAACCTTTAATATGTATATTCCAACATTCAAAATAGAGAAGGGAAAACAACTTCCCAAATATAGATTGCAGTTATGAATGTAGGAGACAATCTGCGTTGAGTTGCAGGTCAGGTAGGTTTTCTCTATAATTGCTCGACATATTGTGCATTTATAACGCTTCTTCAGGAGCTGGAAATAATTCTGCCCATATGATCAGGCCAAGTAGAAAAATGTAGGTGTAATGTTTGCTCTTGGTCGAGCAATCAATCGCTAGATTGCATTTGAGAAGCTGGTAACAAATGGCAAAATGCTGCGTAAGCAACCAAAGTAACCCCAGTTTACCACGGTAAGGATAAGCGTAGAAAGGAAGTCTTTAGCAATGACTTGCAGAGACCAAAATTTCTAGATTTCAATGGGGAACTTGAGAGGTATGGTATGGCTTCCCTGATGAGGCAGCTAATACCACAACCTGGGGGAGGGAGTTGCTCATTTGCACTGTTCTAACAGTAAAGAATCCCTTTCACGGTTTAAAAATTCAATCTTGTTCCATCTAGTTTTAAATCATGGCCATGGAGGTCAGAGAGATTAGAGTAAACAGGTTGTTACAGTTTATATAATCACCTTTTATATACACTATTTATACATTGTGTCATATTCTTCTTTACTTAAATTATAATTGTTAATATTGCCTGATAAGAAGATCTCGGACACTCCTCTAATAACATCCTGTACTACTTCAACTTTACATATGATTACATCATACTATTGATTTCTGAATACTGATACTCTGACTTTCTTGTACCTGTTTTGATACACTTATGGTTGTTTATGATATTGTAAATATTTTACGGACTAAAATCAATAAAAAACATAAAAGATCCTGTTCTTTGGAACTTCAAAACTGATCCATCAACTCCCCCCGAGACCAGAACAATTAAGTGCCGGTTCACACTTGTGCGAGTTTATAACGAATGCGTTGCGTTAAACAAAAACTAGATTTGCATGTCATCCAAAAAGTAATTGTTTTCAATTCAATCGTTTACATATATGCATTGCAATTCCTCTTCGAAAGCGATGCGATAAAAAAAGGTTCTTGTGCGAGTTTACAGTGTTGCGTTGCGAATTTAGTCTCCATAGACATCAATGGAAGCTTTTACGGCAATTATGGTGTTTTCCATGTTTAAAGTTATTGGCGTGTGAAGAAAACGCCATTTGTTTGCCAGGATTCCGAAAATACACTCCACAACTCTTCGTGCTCTTGTTAGCCGATAATTAAAGACCCTTTTCTCCACAGACAGTGACCGGTTAGCATATGGCCTGAGCATTTTTTCTGAAAGAGCGAAAGCCTCATCACCGACAAATATTAAAGGGAGAGAGGGTTCTGATGTTCCAGGGAGTGGTCGTTCGTTTGAGAGGTCTAGTGCGTTCTCCCGAATCATTCTTCCAAAACTTGAGTGGGAAAAAATGCTGGAGTCAGAACTGCTTCCATAAGAACCAATGTTGATGTAGGTGAACAAGCAGTTTGCATCAGCCACTGCCAGAAGAACGAAAGAAAAATATTTTTTATAATTAAAAAATTTTGTCCCACTACCGACTGGCCTCACAATTCTGATGTGCTTGCCATCTATGGCACCAACACAGTTAGGGTAGTCACAGCGCTACTAAAACAACTCAGCTTTGGTGTTCCATTCCTCTTTGTTTGGTTTTCTCATGACCACATCTCTTAGGACCTCCCAGATGGTGATACAGGTGTCATGCACAATTGTGCTCACCGTAGATTTTCCCAATTTGAACTCGTAGTGTAAGCTGGCAAATGAATTTCCAGTTGCTAGGTATCTGAAAAAAATATAAAATAAATTTGTTATTTTTTTTTTTTTATTACAGAAGGACTCATACGCACTAGGTGGAGGAGCCTCAAGGACACACTTCAGAGACACCAGAGACACCAGAGACTGCAGCGTGAATCGAGGAGTGGGTCTGGTGCCCCCCCAAAGCATCCCTATGCCTTCGCCAGATATATGGATTTTTTGAAGCCAGTACTAGAATTGAGGAGGTAAGTTATGATACATGAATCGGTCACTCTACCATCTCTATCTAGTCCTAACCCTAACCTTTACTTCTCCCCCTATCAGCTATACTTTTTATTTCATAACAGAGTTCCAATTTAAATTTTTTGTATTGCAGCATGGAAGCAAGTTGGGAGGAGGAGGAGGAGGAGGAGGAGGAGGTGCATGCTCCTAGTGTTGACGATGATGAAGGAGTATCATTTGCTTGCACAAATCAGGAGGATTCATCTATGGAGCTCCAGGGTGAGCTGATCGAGGTAATCAAGTCCTCTGCTCAGGAGTGGGATAATGAGGATACAGATGTTTCGACACCATCCAGCAGAAGGCAAAGACAAGCATCTGCTTCCCGCAGGAAGAAAAGCAGCAGGGCAGCAGAACAGGTTGAAGACCAGGACCAGACCAATAAATTACTAAATATAGTGTCAGGTATCACTGAACAAATTGATGCCCAGCGATGCCCTCACACTATGTTTGCCATTAGTCTGGTGCTGCTTCTCAAAGAGGTCTTGCCAGACCATTACTTTAATATGAGGATTGAAGTGCAACATTGCATCCATTCATTCACTGTGCCACGCCATGTTTCTGTGCCAATGCACGACATTCCTAGTCCTAAAATATTTACTCCCATTTCTTCTGCCTCAAACACTGCACCAAACTCTTATCCCTCTAGTTTTGCAGAACCCTCTAGCATTTATGAGACCCCCAGATCACAAATCCCATATCCTATTCCTTCACCTGTTGCCTCAGTAATTTCACCCCCAAGTAGAACCACGGATATCAGCAGACAAATGGATATGAGACCACTTGACTCAACATCTTACCATGTCCCGACACAAAACAGACCAGTACAGCTCTACGAGCAAATACCGTCCGTGGCAAATCAATTTCCACCTGCAACAAGACCAATGGAACAGCAGAAACCGACAATTCCAAGTCATTATCCATATCACAATTGATCGCTTGAAGTAGCCTCAAACATGCCTACACCCTATCGACAATATGGGTCCCCAAGTGTACCACCAGATAACGAGATATCCCCACCTGTGTTATTGAGGAAATATCCCTCAACACAAGGTGAAGCCTTGCAGCTAACACCACCAAGCTCTTCAACAGCAACACTACAACGGCATGATTTAACCAAGACTGATGAACATAGTTCACCAAGTTTTTTGAATTTGTAGATGACTACCTGCTAATGCTGCTACCAATTTCATGTTGAAAATTGATACTTTCTTTGTTAGCGTTATGTTTTTGTTAAAGTATTTTTTATGGGGCGTGGCTTAGCAATGGCTGAGTGAAGACGTGCATGGTCAGAGCTCCCTGCCCGAACCTGCCAGCACAGACCAAAAAGCATCTTTCAATTCATGTGAACAAGGCATGAACAGCACCAAACGATACAGGACACGATCATCTACACGGGGATCTAACCACCGGACTATACAACCTGGGATACCGCACTTTTTTAATGGCAAAACCGTCCTATCTCCGGGCGCCATAGTGGCTGCACCATGTGTAACATCCATGGCTGCCACCTCTATTGGATCGCAGAGTCTTCCTCCCCCTTACACACAGGCACCTATGTCCCTCACGGGGACACCGGCAATATTTTGCTCAGATATGGAGTGCTCCTCATCGACCCAGGCCCCCATAGAGGCAGATCTCCGCAGCATGCTCAAAGCCCTTCCTACAAGAGTGGACATAGAGGCCCTCATCCTGAGAATAGAGGAGGCACATAGTAAAGACATTCATGAGGTAAAAGCAGATCTACACAATGTGGAGAATCGTGTCACCTCCGGAAGGAACAGACTTACTACTTTGGAAGATAAAGTCCAAGCTCTGGAACAATCGCAACATGCCCACTCACTCAAGGCCCAGGAGATGCAACTCCATCTAGAGGAAATGGAGGACCGCAGCTGCCAAAACAACTTACGGTTACGGGGGATCCCGGAGGCCACCGGTCCTGAAGACTTAGCCAAAACAGCGACGGCAATCTTCCACAGGCTCCTGGCAGACTCACCTTCTAACCTGGAAATCGATCGGATACATTGCACCCTGGGGCCCAAATCTACGGATCCCACCAGACCCCGAGATGTATTGTGCAGACTACACAGGTACGCACAGAAGGAAACCCTCTTGCGGAAAGCCTGGGACCAGGGAGACATCGAATTTGATAGTGTCCACATTCAAATTCTTCCAGACCTCTCGAGAGCCACATTACAGCGTCGCGCCATGCTGAAACAGGTGCTGGAGGTGGCGAGAAGGCAAGGATGCACATACCGGTGGGGGTACCCATTGGCGGTCACCTTCTGGACGGAGCGAGCATCTTTCACACTGCGCACTCCAGCAGATCTCCCAGCTCTTTTTGCCTTTTATGGAGGCAGAACCAATCCCGGTGCCGAACTGGTTACAGAAAATCCCTCGACCTACAGGCCGCCTTGGCCCGGCTATGGGCAGATCTAATCCACCTGCACGCACCCAACGATCCAGGGGTTGCTCCCGCATCAGGCCCGGAAATAATGCCCGTGAGTCTTAACAGCAAAGTGGGGATCCAAGATCCAAGAACTTTTAGTTTCTTTATTCATCAATTTAAGTTTTTTGTTCTTTCTACTTTTACTGGCGATCACTTGCATTACCCTAAGGACAGCCCTAAATGAGTTATCCTGGTCAACCTGTTCATGCCAGTCTATATGGGATGTGACCCCCCCTTTTTTCTGACCCCACAGCGGATGTGTATTTGTGCCCTTGTTCTGCCAGCAATGCACCGGGTCCTGCCGCCCCCTTGCCCTGTTTGGATCTAGTGCTAATAATGCGCAGTAGAGAACACATCAGGCGGCAGGGGTCGGCAGAGAATTTGTGACTGTCCTCCCCCTGGTGGTCCTCCCCCTCCCCCACCTGCTCGAAACTATATCCACCAGGGAGGTGAGGGAGGCCCTGCTCCTCCCAACAAAATCCCGGAGACTTTCAACGGAGATGCGAATGAGTGTTGGAGATCGAGCCGCCGGCCGGGTTACTGACCATCACAAACTGCTCATCTGAGATTATGGCTGGGACCGTGAGTGCCGCTCTCCTGACTCAATATCTGGTGCGAGCACAAGACCTCCTCGGAGGGCTGTGCGGACCACTAGATGGTTACATGTGGTGGGTGGGGGGAGGGGGGAATGGCGGGGTTTGATGAAGGGATCGATGGCAGTCGGGCAGATAACTGAGATATGTTTATGCTGCGGGGGGAGGGGAGCCGGGGGGGTTACTGAATTATAATAGCATGTGGCCACAGGGGACTTGGGGATGGTGGCGGGGAGCCTGTAGAGGCGATGGATGGTTGGGCGGCGTTGCTCCCCCTCCATACGCGGTCTCCCTGGGCGTCGCTCCTGGGGCCTCATGGCAAAGAAGCCTACAGCCATACCCGTGGTCATGTCGTTCTTAGAAAGACGGGGAGCGGCATGGCTGGTGGTTTCAAGAGGGGCAGACAGGTTTAGTTGATGTAAATGCAAGATTATTTGGTTGAAATACCTACTATGATGTTCCTGTGTTGTCATTGTGATTAATGTCAGTCATAAACAAGGGGTACTAAAAATCTGTATTATTATATTTCCATGCTTCCACCTGGTTTATACAAGTATACTATGTTAGTTCACATACTCTTATGCAACTATAGGTTTGTGGGGGTTGGGGGACAGCAGGGACCTCCACGCTTGGCTCTTGCTAGACTCACCTCCACATAGGCATACGCTTCAACCTGGGTACCCCTGGTGGGCGTTGAAGCATTAACTTGCTAAAACTTTTAGTCTCAACTCTGTTGGCTGGTGCCGACTGAGGGCGCTAACCTCAAGACACACCAAACCACTAAAAATCTCTACCTTTCTAAATATCTCTTCTCTATTTACTACACTTTCTCTCAACCTACTTATTCCCTCCCCCCCCTTAATTCGCCCACGAACATGGAGGTACTAAATGTGATCACTCTTAACGTGAAAGGGCTCAATGTCCCTGAGAAGAGACGTATGCTACTAAACGATATGAAGCAAATGAAAGCAGACATTGTGCTGCTACAGGAGACACACTATAAGGAAAACAAACTACCGATACTTAAAAACAGACACTACCCAACAGTATACCACTCTACCCACTCAGCAGCCAAATCTAGGGGGGTCTCTGTTCAGATTTCAGCAAAAGTCCCGTGGACCTTGACAGACATTAAGACAGACACGATGGGGAGGCTCCTGTTTTTAAAGGGCCTCATAGGTGGCGCTAAAGTGACCATCGCTAACTTCTATGTCCCAAACGTCCAACAAGACTCTTTTGTGAAGAAACAATTAGACTCGCTCCAAAACTTTACTAAAGGCCAACTCATCATTGGAGGCAATTTTAACATCCCCCTACTTCCCACAGAGGACACCTCTACAGGGTCCTCATCAGTCACCAGAGGTACACGTAAGAAGATACACGCTGCATTCCATGCATCACAACTAGTAGATTTCTGGCGTCTTTTTCACCCGGGCGAAAGGGATTACACCTTTTTTTCCCGCCCCCATCAAGCGTATTCGCGCATTGACCTTTTTCTAATCCCTCAAAACCAATTGCACGCTGTCAAAGGTTCGGCAATTGGGTCTATCACCTGGTCAGACCATGCTCCAGTCTCAATGCAATATGCTCTAGCTGACTATTTTAGGGGACAAAGAAACCCATGGAGACTTAATGAAAGTCTCTTACAAAATCCAGACGTAGTTGTGGACGTGACTAAAGAAATTACACAGTACTTCCACACTAACACTTCAGCTGACGGAGACAGGGGTCTGATTTGGGAAGCACATAAGGCGGTGATCCGTGGGGTGCTTATAAAGCATGGTGCATGGCTGAAAAGACAAAGAACTGCACAATTAACAGCACTTCTAGCCAAGCTACGTAGTTTGGAAAAGGACCACAAACAGACACCGACCAGAGCGCGGGGAAGTGAACTGGACATGGTACACACACAGATTACAGACCTCCTACACTATAAAGCGAAGGCGGCACTTCAAATTTCCCGAAAGAGAATTTACGAATCGGGCAATAAATGCAGTAGATTACTCGTACAATCGCTAAAAGCGCAGAAAACGGCGTCATATATACCACACATATACAGTCCTACAGGACGGAAGAAGACTCTACCCCAGCAGATTACACAAGAATTCATGACTTACTACAAGACATTATATAATTTACAAATGACAGCACCCCCCACCGAACACATAACGGATTATATAACAAATTCTCATATGTCTACTCTGCCGTCCACGATGCAAGACCTTCTTGATGAACCCATAACATTATCAGAAATACAATTGGCGATAAAAAATGCTAAAAAAGGGAAATCTCCAGGACCGGACGGACTGACCATTCAATACTATAAGACCCTACTCCCGTCACTAGGACAACACTTGCTTAAACTTTTTAATGACTTAGGTAAAGGTAATACGCTACACCATGACCCATTACAGGCCCAAATAGCAGTGATTCCCAAAGAAGGTAAAGATCCGACGCAGTGCGGGAGTTACCGTCCAATATCCCTCTTGAACACAGACCTAAAACTATTTACTAAGATACTGGCCACCAGAATACAACAACAGATAACTAGTTTGATACATCTCGACCAAGTAGGGAAGCACGAGACAACACTACCAAAGTCTTGAACTTAATTAATAAAGTAGAAGGGTATGGCTCTGTTCCTTTATCCAAATTGTGATTTCCTATCTATGTGCTATATACTTCATAAAATAAAACCTAAAAGTATCAAATTTCATACATGGTGTTGCTGTACATATCATATATTCCAAATGGCACCTTGTGGACGTTCATACCAGTGTGAAAGAGGTGATCGGAGGTGAGGGAAGGGGGAAGGGGGGAGGGGAAAAAAGGTGGTGGAAGGGGGGGAGTATGGAGAGGTAAAAAGTTAATGAAAAAATCCACTAAGTATCCAAAAAACAATCTAGTATAGTGCGAACGTGCTGTCAAAATCATAAAAAAGTCCTTATTTGTGCACATGTGATGTTCGTGTTTGTAATCCTTCTGCTGTTAAAAATCCGTACTCTAAATGTGCAGCCACTCACCAGCTTACTTCACCCCTGCAGGGGTATCAGGCAGTCACAGTTTAAGCCACTGTGCGGCAATCTCTGGCAGACTCAGGATCGCAGTGTGTCATATAAAAAAAAAGAAGGGGTGCCCATAGTGTAAAATCGTTTTTTAAAAAAGATTTATTTAAACAAGTGGAGAGGTACTCACAATTTAAAAGTATGTATCAGGTAAAACAGACAAAAATCACGGTTAACCATCAGCTGTTGCGAGCAAGTTGTTTTGGGAAGCACAGATTAGGCCACGCCCTACGTGTTTCGTCATCAGGACGTCTACGGGAGCTCCCTCAATGCAAAAAAAGTTTTAAAAACAGCCGTTTTTTCAGGAGCAGTGATTTTAATAATGCTTAAAGTCAAACAATAAAAGTGTAATATCCCTTTAAATTTCATACCTTGGGGGTGTCTATAGTATGCCTGTAAAGGGGCCGCATGTTTCCTGTGTTTAGAACAGTCTGACAGCAAAATGACATTTCGAAGGAAAAAAAGCCATTTAAAACTACCCGCGGCTATTGCATTGCCGACAATACACATAGAAGTTCATTGATAAAAACGGCATGGGAATTCCCCACAGGGCAACCCCAAACCAAAATTAAAAAAAAAATAAATGAAGTGGGAGACCCCCTAAATTCCATACCAGGCCCTTCAGGTCTGGTATGGATATTAAGGGGAACCCCGGCCAAAATTTAAAAAAAAATGACGTGGGGTTCCCCCTAAATTCCATACCAGACCTATGGATTTTAAGGGGAACCCCGCGCCAGAAAAACAAAACGGCGTGGGGTCCCCCCAAAATCCATACCAGACCCTTATCCGAGCATGCAACCTAGCAGGCCGCAGGAAAAGAGGGGGGACGAGAGTGCGGTGACCCCGCCCCCCTCTGACGCACAGGACATGATGGGACTTCCCTGTGGCATTCCCCGTGACGTCACAGGGAAGTCCCGTCAAGTCACCATGCGTCAGAGGGGGGCAGGGTCACCGGGTGGCCCCGCCCCCGTTATTTAAGAGCCGTCAGACGAAGAGATGCCGTCACACAGCGGGAGCCTCCCTCCATGACAGCATGGATGCGGAGCGGCCCAGAGAAGAAAATGAAGAAGAGAAAAGGAGAAGAAGGAAGAAGAGAAGAGGATGAAGAAGAAGATGAAGAGAAGAGCGGGAGCCTCCCCTCATGCCATGGGTGCAGAGCGGCCCGAGGAGAAGAAGATAGAAGATGCCGCGGAGGAGATGCTGGACGAGAACACCAGAGGAAGAACCAGAAGAGCCAGAACAACCAGAAGAAGATGAAGGAAGAAGCATTTAAATAAAGGAATTGTCAAAAACTGTCTCTTGTCATTTTTAACATTTTTGACAGTTTTTTAGTGAAATGGTAGGGGTAAGTACCCCCTTACCATTTCACACAGGGGGGGGCCAGGATCTGGGGGTCCCCTTGTTAAAGGGGGCTTCCAGATTCCGATAAGCCCCCTGCCCGCAGACCCCCACAACCACCGGCCAGGGTTGTGGGGATGAGGCCCTTGTCCTCATCAACATGGGGACAAGGTGTTTTGGGGGGCTACCCCAAAGCACCCTCCCAATGTTGAGGGCATGTGGCCTGGTATGGTTCAGGAGGGGGGGCGCACTCTCGTCCCCCTCTTTTCCTGCGGCCTGCCAGGTTGCGTGCTCGGATAAGGGTCTGGTATGGATTTTTGGGGGAACCCCACGCCGTTTTTTTTTTTTTTTGGCGCGGGGTTCCCCTTAAAATCCATACCAGACCTGAAGGGTCTGGTATGAAATTTAGGGGGAACCCCACGTCATTTTTTTTTAAATTTTGGCCGGTGTTCCCCTTAATATCCATACCAGACCTAAAGGGCCTTGTATGGAATTTAGGGGGACTCCCACATCATTTTTTTTAATTTTTATTTTGGTTCGGGGTTTCCCTGTGGGGAATTCCCATGCCGTTTTTATCAATGAACTTCTATGTGTATTGTCGGCAATGCAATAGCCGCAGGTAGTTTTAAATGTTTTTTCCTTCGAAATGTCATTTTGCTGTCAGACTGTTCTAAACACAGGAAACATGCGCCCCTTTACAGGCATACTATAGACACCCCCCAGGTACGAAATTTAAAGGGATATTACACTTTTATTGTTTGACTTTAAGCATTATTAAAATCACTGCTCCTGAAAAAACGGCCGTTTTTAAAACTTTTTTTTGCATTGATCCATGTCCCCTGGGGCGGGACCCGGGTCCCCAAACACTTTTTATGACAATAACTTGCATATTAGCCTTTAAAATTAGCACTTTTGAATATTCATGTTCGTGTCCCATAGACTTTAACGGTGTTCGCGTGTTCGAGCGAACTTTTTTCCTGTTCGCATGTTCTGGTGCGAACCGAACAGGGGGGTGTTCGGCTCATCCCTAATCACGCGGTACACTTAGGAAGGCTCATAGACTGGTGTCGCCACCAAGAGACCAAGATGTGGACTCATACAATCCCACACCACTATTCCACTGGGGGGCATTCCATGGTGTTATCAGGGCATACCAACAGATCTCAGACGCCACCCGCTGATAGGTAACATGGCATGAATATGTTCACAGCTAATTTCCCAGATGACTCTTACATCCCAAAATTCACCTCTATATCCTGTAATAGGCAACCCTTTGTTCAAACCGGGATTAGAAGATGGAATCTTCTGGAAACTTGGGGAGGCGGGACTACACCTAGCATCCCACTATAGCAATGGGGGACGTTGGAGAACACATAAAGAACTCTCCGATCCCGTCGGCTTATTCCAACTAGACTTTATACGAACACTCCAGTTGCAACACTTCCTCAACTCTATTCCGCCCCCACCCGCGGAAAACAACCAAACCCCTACGACCCTGGAGGTAATCCTTACAGAGACGGGACACGTTATCGTTGGCCTACAATCTCATAAATACTTCCCCTACAGACTTTGTTCCGCCGGGACTGTTGAAATGGGAAATGGAATTAGATTGTAGGTTTAACACCATAAGGAGACAACGTATTCTTGGATTCACGCACAAATCATCTATTTGCGCCAAGATCCAAGAAACAAACTATAAAATACTTTCCCGATGTTATAGAACCCCAGCATTATTGCATAATTTTTTCCCTACGACATCAGAAATGTGCTGGTGTTGTCAGAGGGAAAAGGGAACCCTCTTGCACATTTTCTGGAATTGTCCCAAATTGGCACACTTCTGGAAAGTGGTACGAGAAACAGTACCAAATTTTACTGACAGGACAATAACAGATGACCCTGCATTCTTTTTGTTGCACGCTACAGACACCCCTGACAGAATTTAAAAGAAGTCGGTGATATGCCATCTACTGGATGCAGCCAAGGCTTGCATTCTGCTTTGTTGGAAATCTTCCCTCCCGCCGACTATTGATATGTGGCTGGAGAAAGTAGAAGAAATAAGGAAAATGGAAGACCTCATCCTGACGGCACAACACAGAGAAGAAACATTCTCTAAGACCTGGCAATTATGGACCATGTTCATATACTCATCTGCAGGCCAAGCACTAAGAAGGACTGACGATGTCCCATGACCGCAAAATTCACAACGCGCAACCGATACCTCCCCGGCTGAAATGTCAGCTCCCTGACAAACTCAGAACACATGACGCTCCATGTTCGTGGGTTTTAAAACCCCAAAACCCTCAAACCCTTACACCCCCATTCCCTTATATCTCTCCCCTATCTACTCCCCCTTTCCTACCTTCCTTTCTCTGCTATTATCTTATTCTTCATACTTCTTATTAACTCTTTTACTAAAGAAAAGAGGACCAAACCCGTGGACAATAATACTCCATAGAACCATTTGAGTAAAAAAAGAGTGCATATCCTTTAAGGCAGCGGTTTCTACCACGTTATATCTGGTATAGTTAGAAGGTTTCATGGAAATGAGTAACCGCAATGCACAATGTATGTCTTTTCTTGTCACTCTGTACTAAATATGTTATAAATGTGATACTGTGTAACTTGTTGGTCCATGTGGGCCGGGTTCTACATATAAATAAACAATTAAAAAAAATATATATATTTTTTATAATTTTGAATAGTGTATTCCAAAATGCTATCATATTTTGAATGGCTCAGAGAAATAGAGATGTAGAAAAAAAAGATTAGGGGGAAAGTGGAGATGAAGATGCGAAGGAGGGAGGGAGGATGAGAGAGTTGGAGATGACAAGGAGGATGAGTTGGAGAGATAGAGTTTGAGTTACTAAAGTTTTGTAACTAACTTAATATTAAAGTTCAGTTACGTTCAAGCTAGACAGTCAGAGGAAGCAAGCCAGTCAGACGAATAAAGAGAGTCAGGGGAAGTTAGAGAGTCTGAGGGAGTTAGAGTCAGAGGAGGTTAGAGGGTCAGAGGAGGTTAGAGAGTCAGGGGAAGTTAGAGAGCTAGAGAGTCAGAGGAGGTCAGAGAGTCAGAGGGAGCTGGATTGTTTCCAAAATATTTCATGCCAAGTATGTAATCCAAAAAAATTACGTATTACGTTTTTTAAAATAAAAAAAATTAATACTTTTTTTGGAAAACAATTTTGTTGTCATATCTGTCTGCATTCTTAGCATTCCTTACTATAGCTTACTATGGTGCATAGCATAAAATTTCACACACAAAGTAGATCTATAAAATTTACCTTAATGTAACAAGCAACCTTTCCGCTGGCTCTACACTATTCCGAAAGGTGGTGTTCTGATACTCCAAACGTGTACCAAGCAGCCAAAGAAATTAATCGAAACTAAGGAATAAAGCCACAAGTTCAATGTAAGTGACAGGCTAAAGCCCATACACAAAATCAAATAAAATGGTAATAGGAAAGAGTTCTAGTAAAAGGAGAAAAGCGATCAAAAGTAGGATTGGTGGTCAGTGGGATTGGGGGTCAGTAATATTGGTGGTCAGTGGGATTGGTGGTCAGTGGAGTTGGTGGTCAGTGGCATTGGTGGTCAGTGGGAATTGGTGGACAGTGGCATTGGTGGACAGTGGCGTTGGTGGACAGTGGCATTGGTGGACAGTGGCGTTGGTGGTCAGTGGCGTTGGTGGTCAGTGGCGTTGGTGGTCAGTGGCATTGGTGGTCAGTGGCATTGGTGGTCAGTGGCGTTGGTGGTCAGTGGCGTTGGTGGTCAGTGGCGTTGGTGGTCAGTGGCATTGGTGGTGAGTGGGATGCATGCCCTTAGGTTGGTGGTCAGTGGGATTGGTGGTCAGTAGGATGCATGTCAGTGATAGATAGTAAGAAGGAGGGAGGAGAAGGAAGAAGGGTACAGGTACCAACCTATTTACTGACATCCGGGAATAGTTGAAGAACTTCTCCTCATGCTGCCTGAGATCATTGTAGAGGATCCTAAACTGGCCTCTCTCTTCCCTATTTTGAATAATTGGATGGACCCAATATCTTCTTGTACTCATCAGTCTCTTCCTCATCCTCCTCCTCCTCTTCCTCCTGGCTTTGTCCATCGGGACTGCAGCAGTAGCAGTAACAACTGCTGCCATGATCAACGGCATTTGATGAAACATAATGATCAAAAATCAAAATCCTCACTGACTACTCACAAACAAACCACACTCCTCAACGACAATACTCTCCCACAAAGGAAAACAAGAAAGAGCACAGGAAGTTAACACCCTTTTTTCTTGCCTTTTCGATTGGCCTGAGCACAAATCGCATCTGTGCCCAATTTACATTGAAAGCGCATACAATTCACATTGAATTCACAATACAATCACGCTGGTAATAATCAAACACGCAATGAAAAAATTTGCATCAAAATCGCATCGCACAAGTGTGAACCGGCACTAAGGGTCTCTCCACCTCTCTGCTCATTATCTTATCTAGTAATACAGAATTGTATTTATTTTCATGGAGATCAGATTACTTTATAAAACTTCAGTGAATATAATAAAAAAAAAATTAATGGACTACAGACCCCAATATTGTCATCCATGTGAAGAGACGGCGATAACGCCATACACAGGATGAGCACAGAATACACTATAATCTCCTTGTGTATGGAGCATGAATGGTATCAGCAAACTGTATGAGGCTGGAATCAGCATTGCTAGCGATTGGATGGTGTCATGGAACATCTCACACTCCGCTTGAGTGCTTCCTCCCAGTCTGGACTCAGATATCAGATATTCCAACTGCTCATAAGCACAAAACAAGGCGAGACTTGCTTAGATGCTAACATGGACTGTTTTTATTAGAACCAGAATACAGTCTTATATACAGTAGAAGATGAGGTTCAACCCTCCTGCTCATATTACTCTAACAATACACCTGTAACCTAATTAACCTAATTAACATGAGCTAGTTTACTAAATTATTTACCCAGACCAGATGACTCAGAGACATGACCTGTAGGACACAGACTTGTGGTCACCAAGCTTCACACAGTAGTATAAACACAATAGCAGGAGCTAATTACAATTAACAATACAAACAACAATTTCCCCCCTCCTCAGCCAAGTCATCAACAAACTATAGTAGGAGTAGACTGTTTGACTCCTAGCCAGTCCTGGAGGCCAATGTGATCAGCTCACACAATTAACATGTTGAGTTCAGAATCAAACAAACCAATAATAGTCTCTACATACATCCTGGGAGATATTGTGGACAAATATTACTGTCCCATTTTAAGTAGTCCAGCCAGGATAGCACAGGGTGACTTAGACATAAGAGGTGTATGGGGAGCTGAAACAAGGGCATCCCCTACTTTCCAAGGGATTCTGAGTTCCACGGACCCTCCTGTCACAGACGGGATGATTTTTAATTGATATTCTATTTATCTCTGCTGATAAGAGCTCTGTACTCATAGGAAGTAATGGGGAGATCCCCTGACACTTAATAGCAGATGGTCATCTCAGGTGACAGGAAGCTCATATGAGGCTCTGATTGGTCATTGCAGTAAGATCAGATTTCCCCCGTGTATGATCACCTACAATCACATCTATATTACTACTTATTGGACTTCATAGAATATCGGATTATAACAAGGTTACAGGAAAAGACTATTTCATGGCTGATAACAGAGTGTGATAATATCCAAGAATTAGGCTGCTCGGTTCCATGTTGCAATGCAGTGCTAACAAATAAGAGCGTACACAGAGCTACTGAACCACGTACAGAGTTTACTGTAATATAATTGTAACAATGTGAATTCAGTTTTTAAACTCAGATATCACAAATGAAAATGGTAACAATACATTCACATCTAAAGTCAAACTCAATGGTTGCTGGGGAAGTATATGCAGACATGCAGAAAGCAGGACTTATTCTCAGTGTGATAAAGTCCTGACATTGAGCACACTCCCACCTGAACCCCAGAGCATAAACTCATTAAACTGTCAATGCAATTTCAAATACGATGCAGTAATGTAATACAGTATATATATATATATATGTATGTATATATATATATCTACAACTTATACTCAAGGGCTCCCCCTAGGTTGTAATGCAGTTCTTAGAGTGCATAAAAGAAGTAAGAGCACTTTATAGAGAAAAGTAAAGTCTGGTCTTCTTTCTTCAGCTAGCTTATTATACTGCAGTATTTGTAATCCAGGAAACAAATAAGTAGTAAGTTATAGTAAAGATGATGAATAAGTAACTGTGTGCTTGGTTATATAGAGCACTTGTGAAACTTCTTCCCTACTGAAGGATGCAACACCGTGTTCACTTTGCAGTATAATAAAACAAACTCTGAGGCCTCACTGTACACAGTCTAAATAAATGAAACCCTTCTGTGGGACTACAGGTCTCACTAGCCTTCTGGAACTGAGTCTGTACAGCAACAAAGTATTAGATCAGTCTGGGCAAGTGCCCGCTCACCACACAGGGCCCAGATGCTTGTACTGCTTCGCTCCTGATAGTAAAAATTACATGACACGGCTTGGGGACAAGTCCTTTATTAAAAGATAAAAAATTAAAACTGTCCCACAAAGTCTTCTTCTTCTTCTCCTGCTCCGCCGACGGACCGAAAAAGAGAAAAAAAATACGTGATCAACTCGCCTCCATGGGAGGCACCCGCCGTAATGACCATCTTCTCAGATGACAGCTCTTTTATAACTGAGGGTAGTCCACGTGTGTCAGAGGGGGGTGGGGTCACCCGGCAATGTTATCATGTGGCCCCGCCCTCAGTTATAAAAGAGCTGTCACCTGAGAGGACGGTCATTACAGCAGGTGCCTCCCATGGAGGCGGGTCAGTCCCGTTTTTTTTTCTTTTTTGGTCCGTCGGCGGAGCAAGAGAAGAAGAAGAAGACTTTGTGGGACAGTTTTATTTTTTTATTTTTTAATAAAGGACTTGTCCCCAAGCCGTGCCATGTCATTTTTACCATTTTCACACTTCTTTTGTGAAATGGTAGGGGTACATTTGTACCCAGTTGCTATTTCACACAGGGAGAGGCCGGGATATGGGGGTCCCCTTGTTAAAGGGGGCTTCCAGATTCTGATAAGCCCCCTGCCCACAGACTCCCACAAGCACCGGGCAAGGGTTGTGGGGATGAGTTTCTTGTCCTCATCAACATGGAGACACAGTGCTTTGGCTACCCAGAGGCACCCTCCCCATGTTGAGGGTATGTGGCCTGGTACGGTTCAGGAAGGGGGGGCACTCTCGTCCCCCCCTCTTTTCCTGCTGCCTGCCAGGTTGCATGCTCGGATAATGGTCTGGCATGGATTTTTGGGGGCCCCCATGCCATTTTTTTTTTAAATATTGGTGCGGGGTTCCCCTTAAAATCCATACTTTGAGGTCTGGTATGGATTTTGAGAGGGACCCCCTTGCCTTTTTAAAAAAAAATTTTGGTGAGGGTTCCCCTTAATAACCATACCAGACCTGAAGGGCTTGGTATGGAATTTGGGGGGACCCCCACGCAATTTTTTCTTACATTTTGGTTCGGGGTTCCCCTTAATATTCATGCCAGACCCAAGGGCCTGGTAATAGACTGTGGGGAATCCCATGCCGTTTTTTTCCTACTATGTTTGAATGGGAGCGGATCTTGTGGGCTAACGGTTCCATAAGGAGGTTGAATATCAGTGGAGAAAGGGGACAACCTTGGCGTGTCCCATTTGATATAGGGAAGGTGGAGGAGAGCATTGCCATACAGTAAACCTGAGCGGAGGGCTTGGAGTAGAGAGCCATTATAGCAGATAATATGTGACCTTGGAATCCAAATTTCTGTAATGTCTGTTGGAAGTATGACCAGTGTATCCTGTCAAATGCCTTCTCTGCATCTAGAGCCAGAAGCAGAGAAGGCACTTTCCAAAGTTTGGTGTGGTGTATGATATTGATTATACGCCTTGTGGCGTCTACCGTTTGTCTCCCTTTTGTGAACCCTGATTGGTCCTGGTGAATTAACGTAGGAAGGATGTCAATAATCCTGCTTGCTATTACTTTGGCAAAAAGTTTCAGATCGTGGTTCAATAGTGATATGGGGCGGAAATTTTGAGGGAAAGAGGCTTCCTTACCAGGTTTAGGCAGTGTGATAATTAAAGCTTTAAGCATATCCTCAGGGAGAGAAGAAGAGATCACAGCTACATTGAATATCGAGGTAAGGGGATCTATTAGAATAGGGGTAAATTGTTTATAGTATTTGGCAACAAAGCCATCAGGCCCTGGTGTTTTGTTGTTCGGAAGGAGTTTGATAGCGTTTGCTATTTCTTGGGTGGTGAATGGGGAGTTCAGAGTTTCAAGTTGTGGAGCGGATAAAGTGGGTAACTCAATAGATTGCAGAAAAGATGATATGTCTAGAGGTGTGGGTTGTTTAGTGTTGGGGTCTTCTTTCAGATTGTACAGGGAACTGTAATATGCGCTAAACGCATTTGCTATATTTTGGGGGTTAATCAATTTTTCCCTAGTGAATGGGTGGTACAAAAAGGGGATGGATGTTTTAGTGCGTCGCCCTTTAATTTGCTTGGACAAAAGTTTGCCCGCTTTATTACCAGTGGCATATAGGATGGATTTAAGGCATCTGTGGTTGAATTCAAATTGCTCCAATAATAAGGACCGGAGTTCTAAACGGAGTTGGCCCAATTTAGTTTTAAAATGATCGTTTGCTTTTTGTTTGTTTAAAGAGTCGAGAACATTAATTTCTTTAACGAGGTCATCTATGTGCTGCGATCTCTTTCTCTTAGCCCTAGAGAGCTTAGCTGAATAAAAATACCCCACATATAGGCCTTATGGGCCTCCCATACTGTAGCTGGGTTTGTAACTGAGTCCGTGTTGATGTTGAAGAACTGTTCCAAATGATCTTTTAGAATGGCACAGTAGGGGTCTTTTTGGTGGATGTTAGTGTTCATACGCCATAGGAATGTCGGTGAGTGGTGGGACGAGTCCGTGAGGGTGATGCTGACTGGAGAATGGTCTGACCAAGTTATCGAATGAATGTGAGAGGCGGAGATTTTTTGTAGCGTCCACTGATCGGTAAGGAATAAGTCCATTCTGGAATATGAATTGTGACACGGTGAGAAGAAGGTGAAGTCGCGTTCTGATGTGTGCTGGCATCTCCAGATATCCTGCAGTTGAAATTCTTTCAGAAGAGGGCCTAAGGAGAGATTACGACACCTGGATGTGGTTGAGGAGTCCAATTCGAAATCCGGAGTCAAGTTAAAGTCTCCACACCAAAGAAGAGCACCTTTTTGAACAGTGTCAATTTTATGTTTGAGTTTTCTTAGGAACTTGATTTGGTGGACATTCGGCGCATATACATTTACTAAAGTGAACAAGGCGTTGTTGAGGGAACACACTAGTATGATGAACCGGCCATTGTGGTCCAATACCTTGTTGTGCAGTTCAAAGTTTATAGCGGAGTTAACTGCAGTTAGGAGCCCTCTTTTCTTGGAGTTTGAACTTGCCGTGAAAATGTGCGGGTACTGGCTGTTGGAGCAGTTAGGTGGAGCTGTGTCTTTGAAGTGTGTCTCCTGAACACACAAAATGTCGCAGTGAGATTCTTTAGCCAGTTTCCAGAGGGAAGATCTTTTTGCTGGATGGGTGAGGCCTTTAGCATTAATCGTCAGGAATTTGATAGACATTCTGAACGTGGATGAGATGAAAATTCCAAAGAGACCTGAGTTGTTAGCTTGGAGGGAGTATTGGGGAAGTTGTCTACAAGTGTTAGCACTGTAGTATCTATGCCCCTAGGAAAGTTGTGTAGTGCGGAAG
This sequence comes from Aquarana catesbeiana, assembly GCA_037953035.1. Classification (NCBI taxonomy): domain Eukaryota; kingdom Metazoa; phylum Chordata; class Amphibia; order Anura; family Ranidae; genus Aquarana; species Aquarana catesbeiana. The sequence continues at coordinate 499,529 of JBBHAA010001892.1, read as the reverse complement.
ACCAGAGATGGTGGGCAACAACAATAACACAAAACCAAAACAAAAAAAGAACACCAAAAAGAGAAAAATATGTAAATCTTTAGATGAGAAAATGGTTGACTGTGAGCCAAGTGGCCGTGCAGATGGCCTTGCAGGAAAGTGCTGTGCACTTACTTGGCTAACTTGTGGGGAAAAATTTCAAGTGGCCTAGTCAGAGCTCTGCAGCTGACCGGGACATAACTGCTAGCTTAGTAGGACCCCGTTTAGCGGCTGGAAGAGTAGCGGGGACGCTGTGGTAGTTGGGCGTCAAGCTGCAGGATAGGGACCATGCGGTTTTCAGATGGTGCATTTGTATTTTCAGTGATTATTCCCCAGGAGCGGAGGTGCTGCAACCCTTCATTCAGGTTAGTAGCTGTGAATTTGGCTCCTTTGAAAGTGATCAAAAGCTTAGCTGGGTTTATCCATTTGTATGGCAGATTGTGGTTTCTCAAGACTTTGGTGACTGTATTAAGTTCTCTGCGCAGTTGGAGGGTATATTGTGATAGGTCAGCAAATATTTGGAGGTGCGAGTATGGCTCGGGTAGAGATTTTTTGCTTCTGGATGCCCTCATAAGTTGTTCCTTGACATGGTAAAAGTGTATATGTAAGATCACATCCCGTGGTATGGTATCAGGTAGGGAAGGCAGTTTCGGCAGGCGGTGGATGCGATCAATCACCATTTCCATATTTTTAAGGTCAGGTAAAACTGCTTTGAAAAGCCCTTTTGCATAGCTTGGTAGCTCGTGGGGCTGCACTGATTCTGCTATTCCTCTAATTTTTATATTGTTGCGACGTGACCTGTCCTCCAGGTCCGCCATTTTGCGCTTGATCCAAGCGCAGTCCTCGAGATTCTCCTCATGTGCATCAACAAGGTCGTTTACAGTCGATGCAAACCCCCCTAGTTGATTCTCAATTTGGGACACTCTGCCTGAGTCTGAGGATATATCAGCGTGTAGACGCTGCATAATGGATAACATGTCTGACTGCATAGAGTTCCTGAGGGTAGACAGCATGTCCTTAAGTGTAGTGTCAAGAATAGGTTGATCATTTGTAGGGAAACTAGCAAATGGATCAGAAGCACTGCAGGGGTTAACAGCATGTGTAATGCTTAGGCTCACCTCAGGTGCTGCTGTGCTGTCTGTGTCAAGCCTCATCCTTGCCTTCGCTGGGCTTCCTGTTTGTGGAGTGCCTGGATATGAGGTAGGCAAGCCTTGTTCAGGGTTAGTAAGCTCCATAAAATCCTCTCCCTCCTCCCCAGTGATGCGGCCTTGTGAGGAGATATGCCGAGAGGGGAGAGATGCAAGTGCTGCAGCCGCGGTGCCATCTTGGATTCGTCCAGCGGCCGGCTGATTCATATAGGCCGTTATTTTCTGTGGGTGCCGGTCTCCCTTGCGCTTGTAGAATGTCATGCCACACTGCTGGGGGTAAGGAGAGTCCCAGGGTGTAGTTTCTGTCCGCAAACGAGGTCTGAGTGCGCTGGAATATGTCGCTGAATCCTGGTCTCCACAGAGCTTTAGAAAAGCACGTCCATGCTACTCGGATGCTGGCCACGCCCCCATGCCGTTTTTTTTCAATGACTTTTATGTGTATTGCCGGGACCGACAATTCCTTATAGCCACAAGTACTTTTCAATGACTTTTTTTCCTTTAGAAATGTCATTTTCTGCAGGGACTGTTGTAAACATGGGAAGCATGTGCCACTTTACAGGCATACTATAGACACCCCCAGGTATGACATTTAAAGGAATATTTCACTTTTATTGTTTCACTTTAAGCATTATTAAAATAACTGCTCCCAAAAAAACATCAGTTTTTAAAAATTTTTTTGCCATTGATACATGTCCCCTGGGGCAGGACCTGGGTCCCCAAACACTCTTTTATGACAATACCATGCATATAAGCCTTTAAAATTAGCACTTTAGATTTCTCCCATAGACTTTTTCAAAGGGTGTTCCGCGGCTTTCAAATTTGCCGCGAACACCCCTATCCCTATTGTAGTTTATACAGTGATCAGTACTATAAAAATGTACTGATTACTGTGTAAATGACACTGGCAGGGAAGTGGTTAAACACTAGGGGGCAATCAAGGGGTTAAGTGTGTCCTAGGGAGTGATTGTAACTGTGGGGGCGTGGGCTTACTACAACATGACAGAGATCACTGCTCCCAATGACCGGGAGTAGTAGATCCCTGTCATGTTGCTAGGCAGAACAGGGAAATGCCTTATTTACATAGGCATCTCCCCGTTCTGCCACTCCGTGTCACGATTGTTGTCCACCAGCGGACATCAAGTCCACAGGACCTACGGGCACACTCACGGAGTACTAGGCGGGCGCGTGTGCAGCCACTAAGCTGCATCTTAAAGGGGACATACACATACGCCCATTTGCGCAGCCGTGCATTGTGCCAAGGTACATCATCATGCGCTGGTCGGCAAGCAGTTAATGAGGAATGCCAGACTATAACTACACGACTAGCACAAAGGGGTTCCCCCAAATCAGCTGTTCAGAGAGGATCGGCTAATGCTAGGGCTAAGAGGAGAGAGGATCTACTTTCAGTTACCGCACTAAAAAAACATAGCAACAGAAATAAACATCTTTGTATAGGGACAAATAGGAAGAACAAATGTTTGGCAACATTTGTAACCACCTTCTCACAAGAATACCATCAAGTTGTTAATATAATAAAGAAAAATCTTCCCATCCTCTATTCAGACAAAAGTCTCCACAAAGTTTTAAAATCAGGGTGCCGTTTTTCCAGTAGACGAGAACCAACTTCGGGCTCCTTGCTGTCACCTAGCTTATTTTCATCTAGAAAATACCAACCCACCTGGCTCTCATATCCAGGCTGTTACCCATGCAATCTAAAAATGTGCAGATAATGCCATGCTAATATTGTATTAAATCTTTTAACTCAGCAATCACTGGAGAAAGCTTTGACATTAATCAATACATTAATTGTGGAACCAAGTATGTGGTGTATCAAATCTGCTGCATTTATTGCAACCTGCAGCATAGTGAATTTACCACATGTGCTTTACTAACATTATTGTGATTCTGTCAATCCAAATGCAAAGCATATTTCAAATGTCTCATATCACTTTAAACAATGTCATTCTGGTGATTTGTCCTCCTTTAAGTTTACTGGCATTGAATGAGTGACTCCTATGCCCAGCAGTGGGGATAGGAACAGACGGCTTCTAGGTAGGGAGACATGGTGGATATTTAGATTACAAACCAGGGTCCCTCAGGGGTTAAACCTCAGACGGGACCTGGATTTACATTTAAGTTGATTCTCTTCTGCACTACCTTCCTCTTCCTTTTTAGCACAATTTCTATTCTCCTACTGGGAATTCTTGCTATTAATTCATTTTTTGTTTTGTCACCTTATTGGACTTTAGACCCCTTTCACACTGAGGTGTTTTTCAGGCATTTTTGGGCTAAAAATGGAGCCTGTAAAGCGCCTGAAAAACGCCTCCCCTGCAGTCCCAGTGTGAGAGCCAGAGTGCTTCCACACTGGGGCGCTGCACTGTCAGGACGTTAAAAAAAAGTCCTGCAAGCAGCATCTTTGGGGCAGTGGAGAAGCGGTGTATACACCACTCCTCCACTGCTTCTGCCCATTGAAATGAATGGGCACCGCTGTCGAAGTGCCTGCAAAGTGCTTCAGCAGCGGCACAAAATGTGCACATTTAACTCTTTATTTGCCTCTAGTGGGGGTTAAAAGCTCCCGCTAGTGGCCGAATGGCACCGCTAAAACTACGGTAAAGCGCCGCTAAAACTAGCGGCGCTTTACCGTCAACGCCTGCCTGCCACAGTGTGAAAGCAGTCTTAATGTCTTTTTCTAATTATGTAACCAATTATGTTTGTGCTTTTGATTCAATTTGCGTCTGTCCATGTATGGTGAAGACGACCAAAAGATTCCCCTTTGACGGGATTTTTAAGGCACTACCATAAATAATACAATGTAAGTACAAAATAATTTTTATTACAAAAATAGAAAAAAATATACAAAATATATACTCTGGGACACGCTGGGGGGAGTTGCCTTACAGACGCTCCTTCATCCCTGACCTGGATCAGCCTTTGGCTGTCTCCAGGGCAGGCTTGCCATGCCGGTGGGAGTGGACAGCGGCACACAGCTCCGAGGCGTGGCGCCGTGACGTCTACTGCTGCTTTGCGTTCCAGCTTGGCTGGCGCGCATGCACGGTGCATCTTCGGGGCCGGTGCTTGTGGGGAGGTGTGGCGCGGCCCGCACTCAGGGGGCCTATTGACTGGACCAGAAGGGTACACATGCCTTTCTAAGCTTACAATCAGCCAGCTGCTGGGGGGTGGGCTGAGAGAGTTCCGGGCTAGACATTTTTTTCAGCTGATTCTCATTACAATCAGCTGACAGCGTAACCCGGCAGACATAAATATTGAGCTCATTCACTCTGATCTTGTGATCGGAGGAGGACGGTGGATTGATGCTGTGTCCCTGGGCTGAACAAGTAGGTGGGGTTTTTTGGCAACTTGGGCTATCTTTTCTCGTTTTTTACTCTCATGCCCATCTAAGTTGTGTGATTGGTTTTTATTTTCTTATTATTCTCTACTATTGGAATACACTTACCTATATTAGAATTACCTTTATTCCCCCTGAATTAGGTTCCCTTACAATCTGCAGCTGACTTGTTGCCAGCCTGGACTCTCAGCCTCTCTCCTCTCTCCCCCACATAACAGACTGAAGGTTTTACCTTTGGATCTAGTTCACAGGTATGTTACCTACTGCTGGTCCCTACACATGTATCTACATCTTTTACACACTTTGGGATCTGATTTACTATCGATCCTACCAGTTGCTATTGCTTACTCCTACCTTTTGAATCATCATTTCTTATAGGGCTGTGTTCTTGGTTCTAGGTCCGGACACGTTTGGACCGCAGCCTGCGCACAAACGCCGCGCCAAACATTCAGGTGCTGCGTTTTTCAGCACAAATTGGAATCTTTTTCCTGATATATCAGCTTTCTACAATACCATTTGGATGACTAGTTTTTAGGTGACTTTTGGTGCACACGGCCTGGGAGATCTTTGTGAAGCAGATTTTATGCCATGGATACTCTTATAGCATGTGTACTTTGGAAGTGAGTATGGCTTTCACACAGACCTTCACTGGGTGTGGGGGGATTGTCATCTAAGTTGTGTGTGATGCTAATAACTCTTTTTGACTTTGTAACCTTGTAGATGGTAACTCACTTGGTGAACCCTGATGAAGGATTCTCTGAAACGCGTCGGTTCAGTGAGACTTATTATATCTTGGTTTTGGATGTTTCTTCCATTGCTATGCTATTTGTACCTATAACCACATGTACTTTGTTTTTGATGTATCCATTTGTACATATTTTTTGTATTTGATTTGTATATATTTTGTATATATTTTTTTATTTTTGTAATAAAAATTATTTTGTACTTACATTGTATTATTTATGGTAGTGCCTTAAAAATCCCATCAAAGGGGAATCTTTTGGTCTTTTTCAGATTCATTGGATGTGGCACACCCTTTTTTACTACTTTCTGTCAGACTCTTTCTCTGTCCATGTATGGTGTTTCACCTCTCCAAGTAGCTTTACTGTATTTTTCGCTCCATAAGATGCACCTAGGTTTTAGAGGAGGGAAACAAGAAAAAAAATATTCTGAACCAGATGGTGTACTAAAATATTTACCAGTGCCCATGAAATGCAGCCTTACCTGTGCCACCTCCACCTCGCACAGACTGACATTCCTTATCGATCCGCCTGTCACTCAGAAGACAGAGCGAATAGGCCACTTAGGCTGCTCTGTCTTCTGTGAGTGAGTGACAGGCGGAAGATAATCCGGCGTTAGCCGCCGCCGGCCTGGTATTTTAATTGCCCACATTTACGCTTTTTCCACTAACCTATCTTGGAGAAGTTGTGGAAGCCCAGGGAACATACAGGGCCGGATTTCCCACAAGGCCACCGAGGCCAGGCCTCGGGGCGGCAGTGGTACAGGGGCGGCGCCGCGGCCGCCCAAAGGCTATTTTTTTTTTGTTGAGTATGGAGCACGGCCGCAGCGGGTGTGTTATCAGAAAGCCACTACGCTGTGGCATTCTGGGAGCTGTAGTCCAGACGAGCACCCTGTGATTGGCCGAACAGGGTCATGTGCGGGCGGCCGTCATGGGCACCTTTGATTGGCCCAGGGGAGCTGGTCACTGTATAGGCGGGGCTGCTCTGTGGGTGATCTGCTGTGGGAATCCCGCCTCTCTGCCTGGCGTGCTGACTGTATGTCTTCTGAGGTCTCTCATCTACCCCCTCACAGACAGTCAGTGTACCCTCTCTCTATCAGCCCGTCCCTCTCTCTATGCCCCGCCCCTCTCGGTCAGCCCGTCCCTCTCTCTATGCCCCGCCCCTCTCGGTCAGCCCGTCCCTCTCTCTATGCCCCACCCCTCTCGGTCAGCCCGTCCCTCTCTGTCAGTGCCCCCCCTCTGTCAACCCCCCTCTATCAGCCCACCCTTCTGTCAGCCCCTCCTCTCTGTCAGTGCCCCCCCTCTCAGTGCCCACCCCCTCTCTGTCAGTGCCCCCCCTCTCAGTGCCCACCCCCTCTGTTAGTGCCCACCCCCTCTCTGTCAGTGCCCCCCCTCTCAGTGCCCACCCCCTCTCTGTCAGTGCCCACCCCCTCTCTGTCAGTGCCCCCCCTCTCAGTGCCCACCCCCTCTCTGTCAGTGCCCTTCCCTGTCAGTGCCCCCCTCTCTGTCAGTGCCCTCCCCTCTCTGTCAGTGCCCCCCCTCTCTGTCAGTGCCCCCCCTCTGTCAGTGCCCTCCCCTCTCTGTCAGTGCCCCCCCCCCTCTGTCAGTGCCCTCCCCTCTCTGTCAGTGCCCTCCCCTCTCTGTCAGTGCCCTCCCCTCTCTGTCAGTGCCCACCCCCTCTCTGTCAGTGCCCACCCCCTCTCTGTCAGTGCCCTTCCCTGTCAGTGCCCCCCTCTCTGTCAGCCCCCCCTCTGTCAGTGCCCTCCCCTCTCTGTCAGTGCCCCTCTCTCTGTCAGTGCCCCCCTCTGTCAATGCCCCCCTCTCTCTGTCAGTGCCCCCCCTCTGTCAGTGCCCCCCCTCTGTCAGTGCCCTCCCCTCTCTGTCAGTGCCCTCCCCTCTCTGTCAGTGCCCCCCTCTCTGTCAGTGCCCACCCCCTCTCTGTCAGTGCCCCCCTCTCTGTCAGTGCCCCCCGCTCTGTCAGTGCCCCCCGCTCTGTCAGTGCCCACCCCCTCTCTGTCAGTGCCCACCCCCTCTCTGTCAGTGCCCCCCCCTCTCTGTCAGTGCCCCCCTCTCTGTCAGTGCCCCCCCTCTCTGTCAGTGCCCCCCCTCTCTGTCAGTGCCCTCCCCTCTCTGCCAGTGCCCCCCTCTCTGTCAGTGCCCCCCCTCTCTGTCAGTGCCCTCCCCTCTCTGTCAGTGCCCTCCCCTCTTTGTCAGTGCCCCCCCTCTCTGTCAGAGCTCACCCCTCTGTCAGTGCCCACCCCTCTGTCAGCCGCAGCAGAGTGCACCTTGCCAGCCAGCCAGCCACCCACTGACCTACAGCAGGGATCCAGGCCAGCCTACCGCAGCAGTGTGCACCGTGCCAGCCACCCACCCACCCACTGACCCACAGCAGAAAACCAGCCAGCCACAACAGGAGCCACCCACGGTGACCCACCCACACCAGGGAGCCAGCCAGGCACAGCAGGGTGCTGACCAGCCACCCACTGGAATCAGCCACAGAGGACGTGGGAGTCAGCCACCAACAGGAGCCAGCCACCAACAGCAGCCAGCCACAGAGGACACGGGAGTCAGCCAGCCACAAAGGACACAGAGCCAACCAGCCACAGAGGATGCGGGAGCCAGCCAGCCACAGAGGACGCAGGAGCCAACCAGCCACAGAGGACGTGGGAGCCAGCCAGCCACAGAGGACGCGGGAGCCAGCCAGCCACAGAGGACGCGGGAGCCAGCCAGCCACAGAGGACGCGGGAGCCAACCAGCCACAGAGGACGCGGGAGCCAACCAGCCACAGAGGACGCGGGAGCCAGCCAGCCACAGAGGACGCGGGAGCCAGCCAGCCACCAACAGGAGTCAGCCACAGAGGACGCGGGAGTCAGCAACATCTGCAGTACCCATAGTTAAGGTAAGAGGAGCGCTACACAGTGCCAATTTTATTTTTACTTTGTGAGAGGTTGGGGGAGGGGTGAGAGTCATGGCACAAGGAGGGTGTCCCATGAGGAACAGAGTGAATGAAGGTGTTCACTGTACACTCTGTTAGATAGAGGCCCCCTCCAGGTCCCATTATACCCCTGTTCAGTCTCTAATGGGACCTGGTGGGGACTCTTTCTAACAGATTCTATAATGGACACTGAATGGGCCTCTGTTAGAGAGACCCCCCTCCAGGTCCCATTAGACTCCTTTTGAAGTCTGTAATGAGGGTCTGTGACGGGGGTTTGTGATGAGGCAGGGGGGATGTGACGTAAGGGGGGGCTAAGGACACTGATGTAAAAGGGGGTTGTGATGTAAAAGGGGGTATGTGATGTAAAGGGGGGACTGAGGACACTGATGCAAAAGGGGGTCTGTGATGTGATATGAAGGGGGGGACTGAAGACACTGATGTAAAAGGGGGTCTGTGATTTCTGCACTAGCAAAACACAGGTCTCTCCAAGGGCAATAGAAAACAATTGTTTTCTATGTGTCCTGTTCACACTGCAACAGCGCCACTGCATGCTGAGCAGTGTGGTGCAAAATGCATACTGTTTCTATGCACTGCAACTGAGCTGTGGTGCATAAAAATGAATGAAATGTATTTGCATAAAGAACTAGTTACGATCATCTTTGGGTCAAGAAGGACTGAACAGTTTAGCTTTACTTGCCATTGAGTCAGAACTTTTAAATACTTTGTACTACGAAGATATTATCGATGAGTTTGCCAAAAAAAGTTAGAACTAAAAAATTGTAGGGAGTTTCTTACTACTATAATCTTTAAAAGGCATTTTCTGCATTACAGAGTATTTTCAGTCTGTACAATTAAAGCCAGTTATTTTCAGTGTTCTCGTGTGTGGAGATATGTTTTTAATTGATCTATTGTAGCAGTCATCGATAAAGGACCAGAATGGTGGTGTGGGTGTGTGTGTGTGTGTGTGTGTGTGTGTGTGTGGGGGGGGGGGGGGGGGCATTGAAGGACCCGGCCTTGGGGCGGCAAAGGGAGTAAATCCGGGCCTGGGAACACATTGTACATCTGGTGGGACTGTCAAACCCTTACTAAATTTTGGACTATGCTCTCCAAGCTACTTTTTTCCATCATCTCGCCTCAAATAGTAATTGGGTATGGACATGGATACCTGGTTCCTGTCCTCACACAGAGTCATCTCCCACATATTCATAGACACCCGCCTAGCCATTGCAAGAAATTGGAATCCCCCATATTACCTCCAACTCAGAATTTATATTTATTTTAAACAACCATTGCCTAATGGAATATATGTATGCCAAAGCCCACCTACAAATTCCTGCCTTCCAAAAACACTGGGACTCTTGGCTCAAACACCCCAAATACATGCCCCTCTCATGATAGCATTACCACACCCCTGAAAGCCTTACACCCTGTCCATACTCCACCTACCACCCCTTTTGATAATGCTCTAACTACTCACTGCGTATTAACTGTGAATGTTAATATCTACTAAGCACATCCTAGAGACCTCTAAATGCATTCTAATGACCTATCTACACCCTTTGTTGATACATATCCTGTTCTTTAACTGATTGTTCATTTGACAAACGACTGTTCAGCTTTGTTCTTTGTAATTTGGAAAGCTTATAATAAAATAAGGTTTAAAAAAAGTAAAACAATCATAAAAAATGCATTTTCATTTTCTTGACACATTTTCCAAAAACTTGTGGAAAAAAATGACATATTCAAAAGACTCATTATGCCTCATAGAATATATGGTGGGATGCTTATTTTCCAAAATGGGGCCATTTTGTTAGCATTTCCACTGTCCTGGTGCTCCAGGGCCTTCATAGTTGTAATAGGTATTCAAGAAATTAGATGTGTAATTTATGTCCCTAAAACACTTGATGGTGCTCCGTGCATGTTGGGCCATACCTTGGAATGTCTACTTTCCAAAAAGGGGTCATTTGGGGGGTATTTGTACTTTCCTGGCTTGCTAGTGTCTCAAGAAATGAGATAGGCAATCAGTACATCAGGTGTGATCAATTTTCAGTGATTGGCACCAATGTAGACTCTATAACCTTCACAAAGACCAAATAATATTTACAGAATTGGGATATTTTTTCCAAATATATGTAGCAGTATATATTTCTGTCAACATGTATTAAGAAAATTACTAATTTGCTAAATTTTATAACAGAAATGAAGAAAAATGCATTTTGTCACAACATTTTTGGTCTTTTTTATTTATAGTGAGCAAAATAGAAACCCAGTGGTGATTAAATACCATCAAAAGAAAGCTCAATTTGTGTGAAAAATTGCAAAAATATCATATGGGTACAGTGTTGTATGACTGAGTAATTGTCATTCAAAGTGTGAGCACTGAAAGCTGAAAATTAGCCATGGCAGGAAGGGGGTGACAATGCCCTGTGGGAGAGGGTTAAATAAATTGGCTTTATGTAGAGACAAACATGATATAAAATATATCTCCATTATTATTATTTGATTTAACTAGTTTGGACATAACAGTCCAGGATTGTATATTTATAGACAATTTGTAGAAGAGAAGAATGTTATCAGAAGAAAATAAATTTATCCCCCCAGAATGAATGTAACTATTCTCTACATGAATGGAACTCATTTCTCTTTATTGGAATCATTAATATGAGATCACTTTATAAAAGACGATCGATCATCTACACTATTGGAGGATTTTTCTTTTTGTGGACCCCAATTACTAAATGTAACATGAGAAGTGGATGAGGTGTTGTGATCCATTCATTATTCCTGTATGGGGATTGGACCATACACACTCACACTAACCTCTAGGCTTTTACCTTCAACCTTCTGCTAAGTCTTGGATTCAGTTGTGGAGATTCACTTTGATGGTCACAGAAGTCTCACTCATGTTGTGGAAACTTCATTGACTAAAAGTGACACCATTGTACTTTGGGATTTCCTTTGAACATCATGGTGGAGAATTTGATCTTATGGTGTGGAGAAGATTTTATTATTACCGTTCTTTATTTGGACTTTTTGAAAATTTGTACTAATATTGATGCACTAATTTTATATCTGCTGATTATAAATTCTTTTCATTAGTTATCAGTGAAATAGTCTCCATACCATTGTTATATATACACTTATAGGGAGTTTTGTGATGAGGAGTCTCACTTTTATTGTTATATTGTCACATTTATATTGTGTGAATGTTATATACTAGTGCTGCAGTCTTCCATATTATACTAGATGTGATAATTCCACCAATAGGGATCAGATATAACAATTCCATTCACTACAAAAATACACTTTTGATACATGTGAGGAAGGGCAGATCTCCTGTAACCTTTTCACAGCTACTTCAATCTATATAACATATAATGTACAAAAATACATAAACATGAAGAGCAACAAAGTTATCTTATAAAATTACAAACATCAAGAGAAAGTTCATAAATATGAAAAAGCAGATTTCCTACAAGCCATTCACCACTACTTCCATCTCCAATCACCATACAGTGACTTGTGTAGTAAGACCCCTTTCACACTGCAGCACCGCTAAAGTGCCGGTAGTTTTTGCGGTGCTTTAGTGGTGTTATCGCGGGTATTTCATGCCCTAGTGGGCCGGTGATAACGGGACCTTAAAAAAATGAAAAAAGACCCAGTTTTGTGGCACTTTGGAAGTGCTGCTCATTCATTTCAATGGGTAGGGGTGTTTTGGGAGCGCTATTTATGATGCTCATAACCCGCCCCAAAGATGCTGCTTGCAGGACTTTTTCTAATGTCCCACAAGCGCACCGCCCCAGTGTGAAAGCACTCTTACAAATAAATGGGAGGCAGTTTTCAGGTGTTATTTTTAGTGCTAAAATGCCTGAAAACTGCCTCAGTGTGAAAGGGGTCTAACAGAAATACCAGAGATTCATCCAGATGGATTAAATCAATGCTGATCATCTTCCACCTCTTTGCAGCAAATTCAATCACCCTCCCCCACACCGGTGAGCAAACAGGTCACTTACCAAAAGGTTTGTCCCCACAAGGCCCAGACACGCTTGTTTATATCCTTCCAGCAGCGCCACTCCACTCAAGCCGGCTTCCGATGAGAACAGACTGTGCCACGGAATGTCAGACCTCCAGGTAGTATCTCCAATATCACCCGAGGTATCCAGACAATGGCCGCAATCACATTACATAGAAAAGAAAAAGCCTCCATAGTGCATAATCCTTAAATATATATAGAATCACAGATTGTACACTTCCATCATATACACCAGTATACACAGAACTCAGAGCACACACCGCTCCGGACTGCAGCCGTTTATGATGGAGTCCAGGCAGTGACATGGAGGCTTTTTCTTTTCTATGTAATGTGATTGCGGCCATTAGTGATATTGTATTTTTGCACATTATATGTTATACAGACTGAAGTAGCTGTGAATTTTTATTATTGATCACTATTGGTGGAGTTATCACATCTACATTAGAAGTGTTGGTATTCGGACACATTGTAGGTTGCAGATTTCTCATTTGTCTCATCACACATTTTGTCACTAATGCCCTGTACACACGGTTGGATTTTCTGATGGAAAAAGTGCGATTGGATTGTGTTGTCGGAAATTCCGTTCGTGTGTGGGCTCCATCGGACTTTTGGAATCCATTGGAATTTCCGACACACAAAGTTTGAGAGCAGGATATAAAATTTTCCGACAACAAAATCCGATCTTTAAAATTCCGATCGTGTGTACACAAATCTGACGCACAACGTGCCATGCATGCTCAGAATAAATTAAGAGACAAGAGCTATTGGCTACTGCCCCATTTATAGTCCCGAAATACGTGTTTTACGTCACCGTGTTCAGAACGATCAGATTTTCCGAAAACTTTGTGTGGCTGTGTGTATGCAAGACAAGTTTGGCCCAAAATCCGTCGGAAAAAATCAGATGGATTTTGTTGTTGGCATGTCTGATCAATGTCCGATCGTGTGTACAGGGCATAAGTGTAGAGCTCTATACATAGAATTATATTATACTATTTGTACTTCTATATCAAACTTCCTGCTGGCAGCTGGTTTTCATTTATTATATTTTCACAAAGTTGTTCATATTTTATTTTTTCATATTTTTTAGTGCAGATATTTCATTTTTTACATTTTTATATCCAGCTTTATAGAACTGTCTGATGTTGGTGATATATAGGGACAACCAGGAGATGAAACATATCTCCATTATTATTATGTGATTTATATTATTTAGACATACACTACATTACCAAAAGTATTGGGACACCTGCCTTTACAAGCACATAAACGTTAAGGGCATCCCAGTCTTAAGTAAGTGCAGCGCTATGATTGCAGGGAAAGGGAAAAACGGTATGTGATTCAAACATATATGTGACAAAATGATACAAACTCTAACATAATAGATGTGAATGGATATTAAGCAATGTGCTAAGATAGTGACTGAACTACACACAAATGTCCAAATTGAACAAAATGATGAAATACAGTCCAATTAGGTTTGTGATCCAATACACATGTGAGAAGTTCCTGGCATTCATGGGAACCTTGGAGTGAAAAATGGAAGCAAACACCACCACCGTGAAAGAGGGAGGAGGCTTACCAGATAATATTGACTTGGCGGGGCATATACCACCCATGTCAACAAGGCTTGTTGGGTTCAAACCACCCAATGGGGGATAGCAGATCCTTGAACTCTGTCAGTCAATCAGCCTTAGACGGTCATGAGATGTTAGCTGAAGGCTCCAGGAGTCTCGGGGAGCATGAAAACTTATTGTCACAGGAAGGGTATCATGTAATAGAGAAAGGGGGCTGACATAGCACGATATCATTTAAAAAGAAGGTGGTTTATTAAAAATATAAATTCAACACTCATGTTTGGAAGAAATTGATACAGCATGTAAAAGTATGAGGCGATGTTAGCAGAAGGTCCACCCAATGCGTTTTGACTGCACAGTCATCATCTGGGGTGTGGACCCCAGGAAAGCATCGCTTAAATGGAGATAGTAACCCCAGAGTTTGCTTGACACTGGAAGTGATCCCAAATGACATCACTTCCTGTCTCCATGTCTAAATCCAAAACACAAAATCAAGGAACAGTTTGTACATACGAATGGATTGCATATAGAGATAGCCAGCACCTCCAAATGGCATAACAGAATGCATCTCACAGTGCGCCATGCACCAAAACACACAGTCTGTAAACCAAGCCTCGTTGTGAAATCAAGGCATGGTTGTCTGGCTTCCATCTCAAACTAAACAAGCCTCGTTTTGAAACTGAGGTTTGGATAGGTTACTTCTTCTTTGTATATCTTTACTTTGTGTATTGCAGCGTCAGGTCTATTAGCCAAACCTCGCTATGAAGTTGAGGCGTGGCTATATGGCTTCCATCACAACCAAGCCTCATTATGGGACTGAGGTGTGGATTGGTGACTTCTGCCCTGTAAACCAACTAAGCCTCCCTCCAGAGGCGAAGCCCAGAATAACAATCAGATATAGCACGATAAACATAGAGGACGTGTCACATAATAAACACGGGTCGCATGACCATCCACAGATGGGTAAATACAAAACCTAAGAGAATATAAAAAATAAAAAATAAGCCCGCTTATTTTTTATTTTTTATTTATTATGTATTTTTTTATATAAGTCCCATAATGAGGCTTGGTTGTGATGAAAGCCATATAGCCACACCTCAACTTCATAGCGAGGTTTGGCTAATAGAACTGATGCTGCAATACACGAAGTAAAGATATACAAAGAAGAAGTCATCTATCCAAACCTCAGTTTCAAAACGAGGCTTGTTTAGTTTGAGATGGCAGTCAGACAACCATGCCTTGATTTAACAACGAGGCTTGGTTTACAGACCGGGTGTTTTGGTGTATGGCGCACTGTGAGATGCATTCCGTTATGCCATTCGGAGGTGCTGGCTATCGCTATCATGCAATCCATTCGTATGTACAAACTGTTCCTTGATTTTGTGTTTTGGATTTAGACATGGAGACAGGAAGTGATGTCATTTGGGATCACTTCCAGTGCCAAGCAAACTCTGGGGTCACTATCTCCATTTAAGCGATGTTTTCCGGGGGGTCCACAACCCAGATGATGACTGTGCAGTCGAAACGCGTTGGGTGGACCTTCCGCTAACATCACCTCTTGCTTTTACATGCTGTATCAATTTCTTCCAAATGGGAGTGTTGAATTTATATTTTTAATAAACCACCTTCTTTTTAAACGGTATCACACTATGTCAGCCCCCTTTTTCTATTACATGATACCGTTCCTGTGACAATAAGTTTTAATGCTCCCCGAGACTCCTGGAGCCTTCAGCTACCATCTCATAACCATCTAAGGCTGATTGATTGACGGAGTTCCAGGATCTGCTGTCCCCGTTGAGTGGTTTGAACCCAACAAGCCTTGTTGACTTGGGTGGTATATGCCCCGCCAAGTCAATATTATCTCCTCCCTCTTTCACGGTGGTGGTGTTTGCTTCCATTTTTTACTCCAAGGTTCCCAGGAATGCTAGGAACTTCTCACATGTGTATTGGATCACAAACCTAATTGGACTGTATTTCATAATTTCATTCAATTTGGACATTTGTGTGTAGTGCAGTCACTATCTTAGCACATTGCTTAATATCCATTCACATCTATTATGTTAGAGTTTGTGTCATTTTGTCACATATATGTTTGAATCACATACAATTTTTCCCTTTTCTTGCAATCATAGCGCTGCACTTTATTTATTTTCTACCTACTTAGCTCTTTGTCTAGAGCCGTGCTGGCTGCTGGATTGCGGGGTCACAGCGCAGTATACACTTTTCATCATCCCAGTCTTAAGCCTCGTACACACGATCAGATTTTTGGATGACTGTTCATCCGTTTTTTGTGGCATGCTAGTCTCATATCGAAAGTGAAGAGGTTACTCCCCAATACGAAAATTCTCGTCCAACAGAATACAACTTCAGAAGTGATATAATGTGTTCAATAGTTTTGTATGTATTCTTTTGTTCTGAGCATGAGTAGTCTTGCTCTTACAATTTTTTTTGGACAAAAACCGTACTAATTAAACGAAAAGCAGACATTAAGTTCACGTACGATAAAAATTTTTATAGTCTGCACATCCAGCTTTTGTCAGACGAAAAATCTGAATCGGCTATCAAAAGGACCATACTAACGGTCCAAAAATCGGCAGATTGTTTGTTCGGATTAAATTTTACTTCCCATTTTCGTATTGTGTGTATGGGCCTTTAGTCCGTAGGGTTCAATATTGAGTTGGCCCACCCTTTGCAGCCATAACAGCTTCATCTCTTCTGGGAAGGATCTCCACAAGGTTTAGGAGTGTATCTATGGGAATGTTTGACCATTCTTTTAGAAGTGCAATGTTAGGTCAGGCACTGATGTTGGATGAGAAGGCCTGGCTTGCAGTCTCCACTCTAATTCATCCCAAAAGTGTTCTATTAGGTTGAGGTCAGAACTGTCTAGGCCAGTCAAGTTTCTCATTTATGTCTTTATGGACCTTGCTTTCTGCACTGCCCCAAATCATTTGGTGGAGGGGGGATTATGGTGTGGGGTTGTTTTTCAGGGGTTAGGCTTGGCTCCTTAGTTCCAGTGAAGGGAACTCTTAAGGCATCAGCATACCAAGACATTTTGGACAATTTCAGGCTCCCAACTTTGTGGGGACAGTTTGGGGACGGCTCCTTCCTGTTCCAACGTGACTGTGCACCAGTGCACAAAGCAAGGTCCATAAAGACATGGATGAGCGAGTTTGGGGTGGAAGAATTTGACTGGCCTGCACAGAGTCCTGACCTCAACCCAACAGAACACCTTTGGGATGAATTAGAACAGAGACTGTGAGCTAGGCCTTCTCATCCAACATCAGTGCCTGACATCACAATTGTGGTTCTGGAAGAATGGTCAAACATTCCCATAGACACACTCCTAAACCTTGTGGACAGACTTCCCAGTAGAGATAAAGCTGTTATAGCTGCAAAGGGTGGGCCAACTCAATATTGTACCCTACGGACTAAGACTGGGATGCCATTAAAGTTCATGTGTGTGCAAAGGCAGGCATCCCAATACTTTTGGTAATATAGTTTAACAGTCAAGGATTGCATATTTAGGCTCCATGCACACTGGCTTAAAAATTGCTGCCACTACAGGAGTTTTGTGTTCTGCCTGTAGAATCAGCTCCATGTTCTCCTATGTCTCCATACACATTGGGACGATTACACACATATTGTGAGCTCAATGTTTAGAGGCAGGAAAAAAACCCTTCTGGTTCATGTTTCTGAAAAAGTGTGTATAAAGGGCACTATCTGGACAAATATATGCTCCAATACTCTAAACCAATAGTGCTTCACCCGGAGTGACTATAGAATGCACTAACCAGATTTCCCCAGCCAGCAAGTGACCATAAAGCATGAAATGTGAGAAACTGCTCGATTCATAGGTCAGTCTCCATCATAATCCACATCTCTCTCCTCCATACATGGATATATATGATCATGATTGAATAAGCAGGGATATGTAAAAAAAATCTCTCCAGTATCATATATCCTCCACAATATTCATAAGCCTCCTTCTCCCATTACAAGACTCTGTGGAATTTTCTTTGCCACAAAGAGCCACAGAAGGCAGGTATAGTGTAATAAAATTTTATCTAACCACTTCAGCCCCGGAAGAATTTACCCCCTTCCTGACTTTTTGCGATTCGGCACTGTGTTGCTTTAACTGACAATTGCGCAGTTGTGCGACACGGCTCCCAAACAAAATTGATGTCCTTTTTTCCCACAAATAGAGCTTTCTTTTGGTGATATTTGATCACCTCTGTGCTTTTTATTTTTTGCGCTATAAACAAAAAAAGAGCGACAATTTTGAAAAAACGCATTATTTTTAAATTTTTGCTATAATAAATATTCCCCAAAAATATATGAAAAAACTATTTTTTTCCTCAGTTTAGGCTGATACGTATTCTTGTACATATTTTTGGTAAAAAAATTTCAATAAGCGATTATTGATCGGCTTGCGCAAAAGTTATAGCGTTTACAAAATAGGGGATAGTTTTATGGCATTTTTATTATTTTTTTCTTTTAAATGGCGCGATCAGCAATTTTTATTGTGACTGCGACATTATGGCAGACATAACGGACATTTTTGACACATTTTTGGGACCATTGTCATTTATACATCAATCAGTGCTATACATATGTACTGATTCCTATGTAAATGACACTGGCAGTGAAGGGGTTAACCACTAGTTGGCAGTGTAGGGGTTAAGTGTGTCCTAGGGGCGTGTTTCTAACTGAGTGGCATGGCTGTGTGTGACATGTGACTGATCTCTACTCCGATGACAAGGAGCAGAGATCAAGTGACACTTTCACTAGGCAGAACGGGGAGATGCTGTTTACATCAGCATCACCCCATTTTTCCTCCCCGTTAGGCAATTGTGGGTATCCCCGCAGTGATTGAGTCTGCGGGACCTGCGACCCGACTCACAGATCTTGCTGTGCACGCATGCCCGCTGGCCACCTCTTAAAGGGGAACGTACAGGTATGTGGTTTTGCCTGTACGTACCCTTCTGCCGCAGTATATCTGAGGTGGTCGGCAAGTGGTTAAAAGAAAGCTGCACTTACATATGTGTAAAACACAAAGCGCTGTGATGCTAAATAGCTGATAATTACACATAAAACCAAGTGAGGCTGCTATCAAAAGAGAGTGTTTTCAGAGTCGCTTAAAAAGAATAAATAATGATATTTGAAGCGCTTCACAATGTGCATGAAAATTAATATACAAGAATAAATATAAATACTCAAATAAATCCAGCGGTGAGTAAAAATTCCTAAAAAATCCAGCAATCAAAATAGTGTAAAATTATAAAAAATTAGTGACACCAAATGTGTAAAAAAATTCACATAAAAAATCCACATAAAAATAAATATATAGGGATGTATTCAGAAGGTTCAATTATACAGGTGTAGAATCCTAATTGGTATAGAGCTTTTGATCACTAGCAAAGCTGTTTAAAAACACTTGCTTAATCAAGGTGCTCATTGACCTTTATAGTAACAATGTGTTTTTTTGCTTCTGTTCACAACCAATGTGAGAATCATAAACAGGTTTCATTAGACAGGCAGATAAGAGAAAAAAACAATCATTGTGCAATAGTTAGGATACCAAGGTACACAGGCAAACTTCAATCCACTCACGTGTGCCTTATAATGATAAGGCATATGCAGGTTTTACTATAGCAGTCAGCCGCCCTTTGCACTTACATATGTCCAATATGATACAAACGACACAAAAGGCAGCTCAAGGGTCTGTAGAATCGATCCTGCACTGCTGTGTGACTAGCGGCATGCGGTGTGCGTTGAATGTGTTTGTGTCCCTCGCGCTGTGTAGAGTAAAGGAATGTGTCTACATCCAAACGTAAATGAATATATTTATAAATATATATATAAAAAAATAAATAATGTGCAAAGTGTCAGCGTGAGTAAATGGTGATGATGTCTCTAAGGACTGCAGCAAAATCAAAAGTGTTCACATTACACTCATCACATATAAATGAATACTGACATAAATGTGACTAAATACGTGCAGCTGAAACAACTGTGGAAAACATGAATAAAAACTGTGAATATGCTCAAACAGTAATAAAGAAAATGATCCAAGTGTGCTAGTGAAAATGTTCTCTTCATAGATAAAAGTTCATAGTATTGTGTGACTGTAGCTGGGATCAAATATGTGGGAAGATGATGGTGATGATCTTTCTATGGAGGAATCCAGTAAACCCGGGCTCTCTAAACTCTTACCTTAAGAGAAGCAAATGCGAGCGTCAAATATTTGCTTTGGTGGATCCTGTGTGGTGTGGCTGCTCGGTAATCCAGCTAAGGCTTCTCTGATGGTTGGATAATCCTCCCGGTATACAAATACCTATCAGATAGAGGAGGGATTGCCCACCTGGGCTCCACCGGTCCGGTGGATTAAACAGGGAAGGGAGAGAGAAAGGCCTCCAATAGTGTAGTAATTTAGGATAAGATACTATTTATTAGAAAATTAGAGTGGTCTCTTACATTTAAAATACTTAAAAACAGCAAAACAGCATAAACAAACTCAGGAGCGGCGTCTGAGGCGCCTCCTTACTGACTTCCGGTTACGTCTGCTCTCTTGCCACGCCCTACGCGCCCTATGTCACCGCTCGTGACTTCATCTGGGGACGTGTGCGTTCCAACTGCCCCGCGGAAGTGGAGGGCTCATGTCAGTTTGTGTGTCAATCCTCTCTTCTATGCATTTCACGCTCTGCGCGTGTCATTGCGTTTTTGATTGGAGCTTTCTGGCAGAGAAAATGCAAAACTCTCCTAAACTCATCTAAACTTTGTACAATAAAATCTTTATATGAAAGTTTTTTCTGCCAAGGGAACTGACATTTTTTAAGCCCAGTGTGCATGGAGCCTTATGGAGTCCAAAGATGGAATTTGATGACATTCTCATATTTCTATATTATTTATGTGGTTTAGATATAAAACTGTCCCAGAATATTATTGTCTCAGTCAGTCCTGTTATACTCACTGTAATTTCTCTATCCGGCTTGTTGTCAGAGTTTCCATCAGATCCCTGAAATGAGGACCCCCCAGATTGTTCGCCGACAGGCCCAGTGTCCTCAGTGTCTGGTTATTTCTTATTCCAGATGCCAGGTGGGGGCAGGAACTGTCTGTCAGGCAATTATAGGACAATCTGTAGAAGAAGAGAATAATGTTACCAGTAGAAAATGAATTTCTCCCCCAGGAATGAATGTAACTATTCACTACATGACTGGAACTCATTTCTCTTTATTGGAATCATTAATATGAGATCACTTTATAAAAGACAATCGATCATCTACACTATTGGAGGATTTATCTTTTTGTGGATCCAAATTACTAAATGTGACATGAGAAGTGGATGAGGTGGTGTGATCCATTCCTTATTCCTGTATGGGGATTGGACCATACACACTCACACTGACCTCTAGGCTTTCACATCCAACCTTCTGCTAAGTCTTGGATTCAGTTGTGGAGATTCACTTTGATGGTCACAGAAGTTCCACTCATGTTGTGGAAACTTCATTGACTAAAAGTGACACCATTGTACTTTGGGATTTCCTTAGAACATCATGGTGGAGGATTTGATCTTATGGCGTGGAGAAGATTTTATTATTACCGTTGTTTATTTGGAACTTTTTGTACTAATATTGCTGCACTAATTTTATATCTGCTGATTATAAATTCTCTTCATTAGTTATCAGTGAAATAGTCTCCATACCATTGTTATATATACACTTATAGGGAGTTTTGTGATGAGGAGTCTCACTTTTATTGTTATATTGTCACATTTATATTGTGTGAATGTTATATACTAGTGCTGCAGTCTTCCATATTATACTATATGTGATAATTCCACCAATAGGGATCAGATATAACAATTATATTCACTACAAAAATACACTTTCATACATGTGAGGAAGGGCAGATCTCCTCCAATCTATTCACAGCTACTTCAATCTATATAACATATAATGTACAAAAATACATAAACATGAAGAGCAACAAAGTTATCTTATAAAATTACAAGCATCAAGAGAAAGTTCATAAATATGAAAAAGCTGATTTCCTACAAGCCATTCACCACTACTTTCATCTCCGATCACCATACAGTGACTTGTGTAGTAAGACGCCTTTCACACTGCAGAGCCGATAAAACAGCCCTAAATCGCTGGTCATTTTTGCGGTGCTTTAGTGGTGTTTTAGCTGCACTTTTCATGCTCTAGTGGTCCGGTGACAACGGGACCTTAAAGTGGATCTCCACCGATATTTTAAAGTAATTTCCCTCCAAAGCCGCTGTGTGTGCTGATAGAGAATTGGCATATTTTTCCCTTAAACTCACTGTTATATACTGTATAGTAGTCGGCACTTCCTGTCCTCGGCCGCTGCATTTCCTCCCCTCTCTGCAATGCCTCCTGAGAGATGTTTGTCATCAATCCCAGGAGGCAATAGGCATCGCTGGGCCGTAGCATCGCATTATTTCAAAACCGGAAAAGATGTGATGCAAGGCGGCCAGCGCCATTTTAAATAAGGGCAATCAGGCTTTTGTTGCCATGGTTACCAAAGATTCTTATACACAGAGATTGACAGTGGGGGAGGCAGCTGGAGCATCTGAGCTCTGATTACATACAGAGCCCAGGGGAGGGGACAGACGCACCATGTACTGATTTATAATAGAGAAATATGATGGGGCAATTTTGATGGGGCAAAATGATGGGGCAATTTTTATGGGGGCAGTTTTGTTGAGGCAATATGATGGGGCAGTCTTGATGGGGCAGTTTTGATGGGGCAGTTTTGATGGAATCAATGTGACGGGGTAGTTTTGATGTGGCAAAATGATGGGTCACTATGATGGGGCAGTTTTAGATGGGGCAATTCTGATGGGAGCAATTTTGATGGGGCAGTTTTGATGGGGGCAGTTTTGACGGTGGCAATATGATGGGGCAGTTTTGATGGGGCAATTCTGATGGGGGCAATTTTGATGGGGCAATTATGATGGTGGCAATTTTGATGGGGCAGTCTTGATGGAGGAAGTTTTGATGGTGGCAATATGATGGGGCAGTTTAAAAGGGGGCAGTTTTGATGGGGCAATTCTGATGGCGGCAATATGATGGGACAATTCTGATGAGGGCAATTTTGATGGGGCAGTTTTTGATGGTGGCAATATGATGGGGTAGTTTTGGTGGGGCAATTCTGATGGTGGCAATATGATGGGGTAGTTTTGGTGGGGCAATTCTGATGGTGGCAATATGATGTGGCAGTTTTGATGGGGCAATTCTGATGGGGCAATTTTCATGGGGCACTTTTGATGGTGGCAATATGATGGGGCAGTTTTGATGGGGGCATGTGATGGGTGTTGTGATACGCTTTGCTGGGGGCAATGTGATGCGATTTGTGGGGGGTATTGTGATGCGAATTGCAGAGGGTGTTGTGATGCAATTTTGTGGGGGGTGTTGTGATCTGATTTGTGGGGAGTGATGTGATGCCATTGGCAGGGGGTGTTGTGAAGCGATTAGCGGGGGTGTTGTGATGCGATTTGCAGGGAGCTATGTGATGCAATTTGCGGGGGGTGTTGTGATACGATTTGCGGGGAGTGATGTGATGCCATTTGCGGGTGGTGTTGTGATGCGATTTGCATGGAGCGATGTTATGCGATTTGCGAGGGTGTTGTGATGCAATTTGCGGGGAGCTGTATGATGCGATTTGGGGGGGTTGTGATGCGATTTGCAGGGAGCAATGTGATGCCATTTGCGGGGGGATATGTGATGCGATTTGCAGGGGGTGTTGTGATGTGATTTGCGGGGGTTGTTGTGATGCAATTTTCTCGGGGCGATGTGATGTGATGTCATAGAAATTCATCTTTACTTGGTCTACGCCATTTGCAGGTAGGCAATGCAAGAAATAATGCAATTGTAATTTATTTCCTGGTTCCTGGAGGGAGGAGGGGAGGAGAGGTTTGCATAGCTAAGGGGCAGCAACTTCCTCTGACACTGCCGTAGCTATGGAAACCTGACCTGAAACCTATCACACTGCTTGTGCTGCACTGAGCATGTGCGAGATCTGCAAGGATGAGATCCAGGAAGAATTACAGTCTGGCTTCAGATGCCCACACTTAAGATGGCCACAACCTGCTGGAAGTTTATAAAATAACAAACTAATTCTATAAACTAACAAAACGGACCTTAGTTTACAGATTAACTTTACAAGAATACATTAAGCTTGTGTATTATAGGGTATTTTTATTTAAAAAGTATACATTCGGCCGGAACACTGCTTTAAAAAAAGAAAAAAGACCAGTTTTGTGGCGCTTTCAAAGTGCTTGGAAGTGCTGCCCATTCATTTCAATGCGTAGGGACATTTTGGGAGCGCTATTTATGATGCTCATAACCCGCCCCAAAAGATGCTGCTTGCAGGACTTTTTCTACACTTGTCCCACAAGTGCACCGCCCCAGTGTGAAAGAACTTATACAAATAAATGGGAGGCAGTTTTCAGGCGCTATTTCTAGCGCTGAAATGTCTGAAAACTGCCTCAGTGTGAAAGGGGTCTAACAGAAATACCAGAGATTCATCCAGATGGATTAAATGAATACTGATCAACTTCCACCTCTTTGCAGCAACTTCAATCAACCTCCCCCACACCGGTGAGCAAACAGGTCACTTACCAAAAGGTTTGTCCCCACAAGCAAGGCCCAGACATGCTTGTTTATATCCTTCCAGCAGCGCCACTCCGCTCAAGCCGGCTTCCGATGAGAACAGACTGTGCCACGGAACGTCAGACCTCCAGGTAGTATCTCCAATATCACCCGAGGTATCCAGACAATGGCCGCAATCACATTACATAGAAAAGAAAAAGCCTCCATAGTGCATAATCCTTAAATATATATAGAATCACAGATTGTACACTTCCATCATATACACGAGTATACACAGAACTCAGAGCACACACCGCTCCGGACTGCAGCCGTGCATGATGGAGTCCAGGCAGTGACACAGAGGCTTTTTCTTTTCTATGTAATGTGATTGCGGCCATTGTCCTTTATACCTCGGGTGAAATTGTATTTTTGCACATTATATGTTATACAGATTGAAGTAGCTGTGAATAGGTTGGAGGAGATCAGGATCATCCCTTGCTCACATGTATGAAAATGCATTACATTTTTATTATTGATCACTATTGGTGGAGTTATCACATCTACATTAGAAATTTTGCAGATATTAAATGTTTTACATTTTTATATCCAGCTTTAGAGAACTGTCTGATATTGGTGATATATAGAGACAACCAGGAGATGAAATATATCTCCATTATTATTTGATTTATGTAGTTTAGACATACACTATATTACCAACAGTATTGTGACGCCTACCTTTACTAGCACATGAACTTTAATGGCATCCCAGTCTTAAACCTTGTACACACGATCAGATTTTTGGACGACTGTTCGTCTATTTTTAGTGGCATGCTAGTCTCATATCGAAAGTGAAGAGGTTACTCTCCATATGAAAATTCCCTTTCGACAGAATACAACTTCAGAAGTGATGTAATGTGTTGAATAGTTCTGTATGTATTCTTTCGTTTCTTAGCATGCGTAGTCTTGCTCTCACAATTTATTTTGGGCGAAAGCTGTACTGATTAAACAAAAATCAGATGTTGAGTTCACATACGATAAATATTTTATAGTCTGCACATCCAGCTTTTGTCGGCCGAAAAATTGGAATTGGCGGTCAAAAGCACCATACTAACGATCATGTTGGATAAGAAGGCCTGGCTTGCAGTCTCCACTCTAAAAAATACCAAAGGTGTTCTATCGGGTTGAAGTCAGGAGTCTGTGCAGGCCAGTCAAGTTCCTCCACCCCAAACTCGCTCATCTATGTCTTTATGGACCTTGCTTTGTGCACTGACAAATCATTTGGTGGAGGGGGGTTATGGTGTGGGGGGGTGTTTTTCAAGGGTTGGGTTTGTCCCCTTAGCTTCAGTGATTGGAACTCTTAAGGCATCAGCATACCAAGACATTTTGGACAATTTCATTCTCTCAACTTTGGGGGAACAGTTTGGGGACGGCTCCTTCCTGTTCCAACATGAGTGTGCACCAGAGCACAAAGCAAGGTCCATAAAAACATGGATGAGCGAGTTTGGGGTGGAGGAACTTGACTTTGGGATGAATTAGAGCAGAGACTGCAAGCCAGGCCTTCTCACCCAACATCAGTGCCTGACCTCACAAATGTGCTTCTGGAAGAATGGTCAAACATTCCCATAGACACACTCCTAAACCTTGTGGACAGCATTCCCAGAAGAAATAAACTGTTATAGCTGAAAAGGGTGGGCCAACTCATTATTGAACCCTATGGACTAAGACTGGGATGCCATTAAAGTTCATGTGTGTGTAAAGGCAGGCGTCCCAACACTAGGGATGAGCTTCGAGTTCGAATCGAACTCATGTTCGACTCGAACATTGGCTGTTCGCCAGTTCGCCGAACAGCGAACAATTTGGGGTGTTCGCGGCAAATTAGAAAGCAGCGGAACACCCTTTAAAAGTCTATGGGAGAAATCAGAAGTGCTCATTTTAAAGGCTAATTTGCATGGTAGTGTCCTAAAAAGGGTTTGGGGACCCGGGTCCTGCCCCAGGGGACATGGATCAATGCAAAAACAAGTTTTAAAAGCAGCAGTTTTTTCGGGAGCAGTGATTTTAATAATGCTTAAAGTGAAACAATAAAAGTATAATATTCCTTTAAATTTCGAACATGGGGGGGTGTCTATAGTATGCCTGTAAAGGGGCGCATGTTTCCCGTGTTTAGAACAGTCTGACAGCAAAATGACATTTCAAAGGAAAAAAGTCATTCAAAACTACTATTAATGATTATTAATTATTATTGATTATTATTAATTAATGCCGGTCCGACAATACACATAACAGTTCATTGATAAAAATGGCATGGGAATTCCCCACAGGGGAACCCCGAACCAAAATAAATTAAAAAAAAATGACGTGGGCATCCCCCTAAATTCCATACCAGGCCCTTCAGGTCTGTTATGGATATTAAGGGGAACCCCGGCCAAAATTTTTAAAAAAATTGTGTGGGGTCCCCCTCAAAATCTATACCAGACCCTTCAAGTCTGGTATGGATTTTAAGGGGAACCCCGCACCAAAATTAAATAAAAAATGGCGTGGGGTACCCCCAAAAATCCATACCAGACCCTTATCTGAGCACACAACCTGGCAGGCCATAGGAAAAGAGGGGGGGATGAGAGAGCATCCCCCTCCTGAACCGTACCAGGCCACATACCCTCAACATTGGGAGGGTGCTTTGGGGTAGCCCCCAAAACACCTTGTCCCCATGTTGATGGGGACAAGGGCCTAATCCCCACAACCCTTGCCTGGTGGTTGTGGGGGTCTGCGGGCTTATCGGAATCTGGAAGCCCCCTTCAACAAGGGGACCCCCAGATCCCGGCCCTCCCCCCTGTGTGAAATGGTAAGGGTACCATTTCACAAAAAAACTGTCAAAAATGTTAAAAATGACAAGAGACAGTTTTTGACAATTCATTTAAACGCTTCTTCTTTCTTCTATCTTCTATCTTCTTTCTTCTATCTTCCTTCAGTTTCTTCCACCATCTTCTTCTTCTTCTGGTTCTTCTGGTTCTTCCTCCGGTGTTCTCATCCGGCATCTTCCTCAGCGGCGCCTTCTTCTCTTCATCTTCTTTTCTCGGGCCACTCTGCATCCATGATTGGATGGGAGGCTCCTGCTGTGTGACGCTTCTCCTCTTCTGACGGTTCTTAAATAATGGAGGACGGGGCCACCCGGTGACCCCACCCCCTCTGACGCACAGGGACTTGATGGGGACTTCCCTGTGGCATTCTCTGTGACATCAGAGAGGAGAAGCGTCACACAGCGGGAGCCTCCCATCCAAAAATGGATGCAGAGCGGCCCGAGAAAAGTAGATATAGAGAAGAAGGCGCCGCTGAGGAAGATGCCAGATGAGAACACCGGAGGAAGAACCAGAAGAAGAAGAAGATGGAGGAAGAAACTGAAGGAAGATAGAAGAAAGAAGATAGAAGATAGAAGAAAGAAGAAGCGTTTAAATGAATTGTCAAAAACTGTCTCGAGAACACCGGAGGAAGAACCTGAAGAACCAGAAGAAGAAGAAGAAACCGAAGAAAGATAGAAGATAGAAGAAAGAAGATAGAAGAAAGAAGAAGCATTTAAATAAAGGAATTGTTAAAAACTGTCTCTTGTCATTTTTAACATTTTTGACAGTACAGGGGGGAGGGCCGGGATCTGGGGGTTCCCTTGTTAAAGGGGGCTTCCAGATTCCGATAAGCCCCCCACCCGCAGACCCCCACAACCACTGGGCAAGGTTTGTGGGGATGAGGCCCTTGTCCCCATCAACATGGGGACAAGGTGTTTTGGGGGGCTACCCCAAAGCACCCTCCCAATGTTGAGGGCATGTTGCCTGGTACGGTTCAGGAGGGGGGGTGCTCTCTCATCTCCCCCCTCTTTTCCTGCAACCTGCCAGGTTGCGTGCTCGGATAAGGGTCTGGTATGGATTTTTGGGGGGACCCCACGCCATTTTTTAAAACATTTTGGCGCGGGGTTCCCCTCAAAATCCTTACCAGACCTGAAAGGTCTGGTATAGATTTTGAGGGGGACCCCACGCCATTTTTAAAAAAAATTTTGGCCGGGGTTTCCCTTAATATCCATACCAGACCTGAAGGGCCTGGTATGGAATTTAGGGGGACCCCCACGTCATTTTTAAAAAAAATTTTGGTTCGGGGTACCCCTATGGGGAATTCCCATGCCATTTTTATCAATGAACTTTTATGTGTATTGTCGGACAGGCAATTCACTAATATCCGCGAGTAGTTTTAAATGACTTTTTTCCTTTGAAATGTCATTTTGCTGTCAGACTGTTCTAAACACGGGAAACATGCGCCCCTTTACAGGCATACTATAGACACCCCCCAGGTACAAAATTTAAAGGAATATTACACTTTTATTGTTTCACTTTAAGCATTATTAAAATCACTGCTCCTAAAAAAACTGCCATTTTTAAAACGTGTTTTTGCATTGATCCATGTCCCCTGGGGCAGGACCCAGGTCCCCAAACCCTTTTTAGGATAATACCATGCAAATTAGCCTTTAAAATGAGCACTTTTGATTTTGAACATTCGAGTCCCCATAGACTTCAATGAGGTTGGTGCAAAGTTTTGATCTGTTCGCAAGTTCTGGTGCAAACCAAACCAGGGGGGTGTTCGGCTCATCCCAACCCAATACTTTCGGTAATATAGTGTAATATTCCATTAGTGGATATTTAGGCTCCATGTACACTGGCTTATTGCATTGCTGCTACTACAGGAGTTTTGTATTCTGCCAGTAGAAGCAGCTCCATGTTCTCCTGTTTCCATACACATTGGGATGATTACAGACATATTTTGAGCTCAATGTTTAGAGGCAGGAGAAAAAAACTTTCTGGTTCGTGTTACTGATTGGAGCTTTCTGGCAGAAAAAATGCAAAACTCTCCTAAACTCATCTAAACTTTGCACAATAAAATCTCTATATGAAAGTTTTTTTCTGCCAAGGGAACTGACATTTTTTTAAGCCCAGTGTGCATGGAGCCTTATGGAGTCTAAAGATGGAATTTGATGACATTCTCATATTTCTATATTATTTATGTGGTTTAGATATAAAACTGTCCCAGAATATTATTGTCTCAGTCAGTCCTGTTATACCAGTGGTTCTCAACTCCAGTCCTCGGGACCCACCAACAGGCCAGATTTTAGGTATTACCTTGGGGAGATGCAGACTAGAATACTGCAATCACTGAGCAGCAAGTGATATCACCTGTGATGTATTTCAGCTATCTTGCAAACCTGGCCTGTTGGTGGGTCCTGAGGACTGGAGTTGAGAACCACTGTGTTATACTCACTGTAATTCCTCTATCCGGCTTGTTGTCAGAACTTCCATCAGATCCCTGAAATGAGGACCCTCCAGATTGTTCCAGGACAGGCTTAGTGTCCTTAGTGTCTGATTATTTCTTATTCCAGATGCCAGGTGGGGGCAGGAACTGTCTGTCAGGTGATTATTCTCCAATCTGTAGAAGAAGAGAAGAATGTTACCAGAAGAAAATGAATTTCTCCCCCAGGAATGAATGTAACTATTCTCTACATGAATGGAACTCATTTCTCTTTATTGGAATCATATGAGATCACTTTATAAAACATGATCAATCATCTACACTATTGGAGGATTTCTCTTTTTGTGGACCCCAATTACTAAATGTGACATGAGAAGTGGATGAGGTGGTGTGATCCATTCATTATTCTTGTATGGGGATTGGACCATACACACTCACCCTGACCTCTAGGCTTTCACCTCCAACCTTCTGCTAAGTCTTGGATTCAGTTGTGGAGATTCACTTTGGTGTTTGCAGAAGTCTCACTCATGTTGTGGAAACTTCATTGACTAAAAGTGACACCATTGTACTTTGGGATTTCCTTAGAACATCATGGTGGAGGATTTGATCTTATGATGTGGAGAAGATTTTATTATTACCATTCTTTATTTGGACCTTTTTTGAAAATTTTGTACTAATATTGCTGCACTAATTTTATATCTGCTGATTATAAATTCTCTTCATTAGTTATCAGTGAAATAGTCTCCATACCATTGTTATATATAAAAAAAAGTAATAAATTTGCGCTTACTCAGTGGTGTAAGCAGCTAACACAACAAATAGAAGATTTGCTAAAAACAACAAATGTAACAAAGTGTAGCACTACAAAAAAATTAAATGCAAATAATGAAGAAAACGGTTGAAAGAAAATCTCTAGTGTCTATTTAGAAGTCCATCACATGTAGTAGTGAATCACAGTCCATATACAAGTGAGGCCATCATGATCACCATGTGTAGAAAATGGAGAATGTGAAAATACCGCCACCAGAGTAAATTGAGGCCTACCAGAAAGTTCAGACCCAAAATAGCATATGCTCAATGGGTCAAAACAGCTTGTATTGTCCACCGACAATGAAAGGAAAGTCTTGATGACCAGCAAAAGATGAGGTCTTAAGAACCTTCACAGGAGTGTCGTATATATATGTAAGCATGTGAAGATACCATAACCAAAGTGAATGGAGGTTTTACCGGAGAGTTTGAACCCAAAACAGCAAACTCCGTATGGGTAAAACCAGCTTGTATTGCCCACCGGCAATAGAGGGAAGGCCTTGGCAACCAGGAGGAGATGGAGTCCCAGGGGGCTTCATGAAAGTGTCTTCTCCATAAAGATGGTTAAACGTCCAAGGACATGGCCCATAAGGAATAAAAAAGGGGCCACATAGTGTGATTCCGTAAACAAAGTAACTTTTAATAAAAGAAATACACTTACATTTGAGTAGGTTAAAAAGCACTTGTACATAAAATGAAGGCGGCAGCGGACTCCACTGCCTCCTTCTTTTTATGTACAAGCGCTTTTTAACCTACTGGGGCAATTCTGATGGGGCTGTTTTGATGGGGGCAATATTATGGGGCGGTTTTGATGGTGGCAATATGATGGGGCAGTTTTGATGGGGGTAGTTTTGATGGGCAATTCTGATGGGGCAATTTTGATGGGGCAGTTTTGATGGGGCAATATGATGGGGCAATATGATGGGGCAGTATGATGGGGCAATATGATGGGGCAGTTTTAGATGGGGCAATTCTGATGGGAGCAATTCTGATGGGGCAGTTATGATGGGGACAGTTTTGATGGTGGCAATATGATGGGGCAGTTTTAAAGGGGGCAGTTTGGATGGGGCAATTCTGATGGTGGCAATATGATGGGGGCAGTTTTGATGGTGGCATCTTGATGGGGTAGTTTTGGTGGGGCAATTCTGATGGGGCAGTTTTAATGTGGGCAATTCTGATGGGGAAGTTTTGATGGGGCAGTTTTGATGGGGGCAGTTTTGATGGGGCAGTTTAGATGGTGGCAATATGATGGGGCAGTTTTGATGGGGGCAGTTTTGATGGGGCAATTTTGATGGGGCAATCTTGATGGAGGAAGTTTTGATAGTGGCAATATGAGGGGGCAGTTTAAAAGGGGGCAGTTTGGATGGGGCAATTCTGATGGTGGCAATATGATGGGGCAGTTTTGATGGGGCAGTTTTGATGGTGGCAATATGAAGGGGATAGTTTTGGTGGGGCAATTCTGATGGGGCAGTTTCAATGTGGGCAATTCTGATGGGGCTGTTTCAATGTGGGCAATTCTGATGACGCAGTTTTGATGGGGGCAGTTTTGATGGGGCAATTCTGATGGGGCAATTTTGATGGGGCAGTTTTGATGGGGCAGTATGGTGGGGTAGTTTTGATGGGGCAATTCTGATGGGTTCAATTTTGATGGGGCAGTTTTGATGGGGGCAAGATAATGGGGCAGTGTTGATGGGGTAATTCTGATGGTGGCAATATGATGGGGCAGTTTTGCTGGGGCAATTCTGATGGGGCAATTTTGATGGCGGCAATATGATGGGGCAGTTTTGATGGGGGCATGTGATGGGTGTTGAGATACGCTTTGCTGGGGGCAATGTGATGCGATTTGCGGGGGGTGTTGTGATGCGAATTGCAGAGGGTGTTGTGATGCAATTTGTGGGGGGTGTTGGGATGCGATTTGCAGGGAGTGATGTGATGCCATTTGCGGGGGGTGTTGTGAAGCGATTTGCAGGGGGCTATGTGATGCAAATTGCGAGGGGATATGTGATGCAAATTGCGGGGGGTGTTGTGATGCGATTTGCAGGGGTGTTGTGATGCAATTTGCGGGGGTGTTATGATGCGATTTGTGGGGAGCTGTATGATGCAATTTGCTGGGTTCAATGTGATGTGATTTGCTAGGGGTGTTGGGTCAGTAGCTTCCTCTGACACTGCCACTGCTATGGAGACCTGACCTGAAACCTATCACACTGCTTGTGCTGCACTGAGCATGTGCAAGATCTGCAAGGATGAGATCCAGGAAGAAATACAGTCTGGCTTTAGATGCCCACACTTAAGATGGCCACGGCCTGCTGGAAGTTTATATAATAACAAACTAATGCCATAAACTAACAAAACGGAACTTAGTTTACAGACTAACTTTACTAGAATACATTAAGCTTGTGTATTATAGGGGTATTTTTTTTTAAAAGTATACATTCGGCCGGAACACTGCTTTAAAAAAAGAAAAAAGACCAGTTTCGCTGTGCTTTCAAAGCGCTTGGAAGTGCTGCTCATTCATTTCAATGGGTAGGGGCATTTTGGGAGCTCTATTTATAATGCTCATAACCCGCCCTAAAAGATGCTGCTTGCAGGACTTTTTCTAATGTCCCACAAGCGCACCGCCCGAGTGTGAAAGCACTCATACAAATAAATGGGACGCAGTTTTCAGGCACTATTTCTAGCGCTGAAATGCCTGAAAACTGCCTCAGTGTGAAAGGAGTTTAATAGAAATACCAGAGATTCATCCAGATGGATTAAATCAATGCTGATCAACTTCCACCTCTTTGCAGCAACTTCAATCAACCTCCCCCACACCGGTGAGCAAACAGGTCACTTACCAAAAGGTTTGTCCCCACAAGCAAGGCCCAGACATGCTTGTTTATATCCTTCCAGCAGCGCCACTCCGCTCAAGCCAGCTTCCAATGAGAACAGACTGTGCCACGAAATGTCAGACCTCCAGGTAGTATCTCCAATATCACCCGAGGTATCCAGACAATGGCCGCAATCACATTATATAGAAAAGAAAAAGCCTCTATAGTGCATAATCCTTAAATATATATAGAATCACAGATTGTACACTTCCATCATATACACGAGTATACACAGAACTCAGAGCACACACCGCTCCGGACTGCAGCCGTGTATGATGGAGTCCAGGCAGTGACATGGAGGCTTTTTCTTTTCTATGTAATGTGATTGCGCCATTGTCTGGATACCTCGGGTGATATTGTATTTTTGCACATTATATGTTATACAGACTGAAGTAGCTGTGAATAGGTTGGAGGAGATCATCCCTTGCTCACATGTATGAAAATGCATTACATTTTTATTATTGATCACTATTGGTGAAGTTATCACATCTACATTAGAAGTATTGGTATTCGGACACATTGTAGGTTGCAGATTTCTCATTTGTCTCATCACACATTTTATCACTAAGTGTAGGGCTCTATACATAGAATTATATTATACTATTTGTATTTCTATATCAGACTTCCTGCTGGTGGATGGTTTTCATTCATTAAATTTGCATAAAGTTGTTCATGTTTTTTAGTGCAGATATTAAATGTTTTATATTTTTACATCCAGCTTTAGAGAATTGTCTGATATTGGTGATATATAGAGACAACCAGGAGATGAAATATATCTCCGTTATTAGGTTTATGTAGTTTAGACATACACTATAATACCAAAAGTATTGGGACGCCTGCCTTTACAAGCACATGAACTTTAATGGCATCTCAGTCTTAAGCCTTGTACACACGATCAGATTTTTGGACAACTGTTCGTCCATTTTTTGTGGCATGCTAGTCTCATATCGAAAGTGAAGAGGTTACTCTCCATATGAAAATTCCCTTCCGACAGAATACAACTTCAGAAGTGACGTAATGTGTTGAATAATTTTGTATGTATTCTTTTGTTTCTTAGCATGCGTAGTCTTGCGCTCACTATTTATTTTGGGCGAAAGCTGTACTGATTAAATAAAAATCAGATGCTGAGTTCACGTACGATAAAAATTTTATAGTCTGCACATCCAGCTTTTGTCGGACGAAAAATCATAATTGGCTGTCAAAAGCACCATACTAACGATCATGTTGAAATAGAAGGCCTGGCTTGCAGTCTCTGCTCTAATTAATACCGAAGGTGTTCTATCAGGTTGAGGTCAGGACTCTGTGCAGGCTAGTTAAGTTCCTCCACCCCAAACTTGCACTCATCTATGTCTTTATGGACCTTTGTGCACTGGCAAATCATTTAGTGGAGGGGGATTATGGTGTGGGGGGATTATGGAGTGGGGGTGGGGGGATTATGGTGTGGTGGGTGTTTTTCAGGGGTTGGGTTTGGCCCCTTAGTTCCAGTGAAGGGAACTCTTAAGGCATCAGCATACCAAGACCTTGTGGACAATTTTATGCTCCCAACTTTGTGGGAACAGTTTGGGGAAGGCTCCTTCTTGTTCCAACATGACTGCTAACCAGTGCACAAAACAAGGTCCATAAAAACATGGATGAACGAGTTTGTGGTGGAGGAACTTGACTGGCCTGAACAGAGTCCTGACCTCAACCCGATAGGACACCTTTGGGATGAATTAGAGCAGAGACTGCGAGCCAGGTCTTCTCATCCAACATCAGTGCCTGACCTCACAAATGTGCTTCTAGAAGATTGGTCAAACATTCCCATAGACACACTCCTAAACCTTTTGGACAGCATTCCCAGAAGAAATGAAGCTGTTATAGCTGAAAAGGGTGGGCCAACTCCATATTGAACCCTACAGACTAAGACTGGGATGCCATTAAAGTTCATGTGTGTGTAAAGGCAGGTGTCCCAATACTTTTGGTAATATAGTGTAATAGTCCAGTATTGGATATTTAGTCTCCATGCACACTGGCTTAATACATTGCTGCTACTACAGGAGTTTTCTTTTTTGCCTATAGAAGCAGCTCCATGTTCTCCTATGTCTCCATACACATTGGGACGATTTCAGACATATTTTGAGCTCAATGTTTAGAGGCAGGAAAAAACCTTCTGGTTCGTGTTTCTGATTGGAGCTTTCTGGCAGAAAAAATGCAAAACTCTCCTAAACTCGTCCAAACTTTGTACAATAAAATCTCTATATGAAAGTTTTTTTCTGCCAAGGGAACTGACATTTTTTAAGCCCAGAGCCCATGGAGCCTTATGGAGTCTAAAGATGGAATTTGATGACATTCTCATATTTCTATATTATTTATGTGGTTTAGATATAAAACTAGGGCTGAAACGATTAATCGATATTATCGATAATAATCGATAATGAAAATCATTGTCAACGATTTTCATTATCGATTAGTTGGTCTGCACCTTCCTTCTGTCCGTCCGTTTAAATAAATCCTCCCTCCTGTGTCCTCGGCGCCACCGTTTGTGACCAGGCACGTCTGCGCCGCCGCACGTACGCGGCACGCCTCTCCCCCTGCTCACTGACGTCATCCCCACTGATCTTCTCAGTTCCGCCCGCTGCCTCGAGGGAACAGAGAGGCGAGGGCGAGAAGCCGCGAGGAGAGCCGAGCTTCACATTCATTGTGAAAGGTAGCGGCTAAACACAATAAAAACATAGGAGGAGCCAGTGACAATCTTTGCCATTAAAAGTTACGAGAACAGCCGCAGCAGCAGCTCTGGGGGAGTCACGCTGTCAGTGTCTTGACTGTTTAACATTTATGCCTAAACACTTGGGAAGCTATGTGAGTGTATCTTTTTGTGGTTATCTCTCTGCTGTGTTCCTTATCTGATCATTGTGCAATGGTGTCTTTATTTTCTCTTCACATGAATCGTTTACATTGAGATGATAAGAAAGTGAAACCAAGCCAAGCCATCATTTACTCTTAACTTGGAAAAGATACTTTGAAGCTATTTATGTTTGTGAGGTTAACTATCAGGCTGAATACCAACTTTACTGAGCTTAACCCTTTCAATGCATTTGCCATTGGACTAATGGGTGAATATTGATAGAGGAATATTCCATTTTTTTTAATTGCTTTCCTCCTCTTCCTCCCAGTCAGTTTTTTTCAAAAAATGTTTGCAACCTATCACATTTTATTTTTAAATGATTTAATATTATCATGCACTATTCACTAAAGTGGTAGTTGGCGATTATTGGAATTATCACGTTCTCACTAATCATATTTCTGGAAAACTAATTATATAAATGTTTTTTTTTTGATGTTTGGATTTGTGCATATTATATTATAATTGTAGTGGTTATCACACAAGTTGATAGTTTAAAAATTGGAGTGCATCAATATATTTTTTATTAACATTAAAAACAGTACATTTTTATGACCAGTGCCCCATCCTAACAGTATTCCTGGGGAGGGGGGGAGTGCCCCATCATTGGTGTTCCGGGGGGTGGCTGCCTGGAATAGTAGTACCCCATCATTGGTTTTCCTGGGAGGGAATAGACATAGTGCCCCATTGGTGTTCCTGGCAGGGGGGGGGATAGTGCCCCATTGGTGTTCCTGGGATGGGGGGAATAGTGCCCCATTGGTGTTCCTGGGAGGGGTGGGGGGATAGTGCCCCGTCATTGGTGTTCCCGGGAGGAATAGCACCCCGTCATTGGTGTTCCCGGGAGGAATAGCGCCAGTCATTGGTGTCCCTGGGAGGAATAGCGCCCCGTCATTGGTGTCCCCGGGAGGAATAGCGCCCCGTCATTGGTGTCCCCGGGTGGAATAGCGCCCCGTCATTGGTGTCCCCGGGAGGAATAGCAAAAATGGCACATTACGATTTTTTTTATGATTTTATCCGATTAATCGATTAATCGAAAAAATAATCGGCCGATTAATCGATTATGAAAATAATCGTTAGTTGCAGCCCTATATAAAACTGTCCCAGAATATGATTGTCTCAGTCAGTCCTGTTAAACTCACTGTAATTCCTCTATCCGGCTTGTTGTCAGAGCTTCCATCACATCCCTGAAATGAGGACCCTCCAGATTGTTATTAGACAGGATCAGTGTCCTCAGTGTCTGGTTATTTCTTATTCCAGATGCCAGGTGGGGGCAGGAACTGTCTGTCAGGTGATTATCATCCAATCTGTAGAAGAAGAGAAGAATTTTACCAGAAGAAAATGAATTTCTCCCCCAGGAATGAATGTAACTATTCTCTACACGAATGGAACTCATTTCTCTTTATTGGAATCATTAATATGAGATCACTTTATAAAACACGATCGATCATCTACACTATTGGAGGATTTCTCTTTTTGTGGATCCCAATTACTAAATGTGACATGAGAAGTGGATGAGGTGGTGTCATCCATTCACTATTCCTGTATAGGGATTGGACCATACACACTCACACTGACCTCTAGGCTTTCACCTCCAACCTTCTGCTAAGTCTTGGATTCAGTTGTGGAGATTCACTTTGATGGTCACAGAAGTCTCACTCATGTTGTGGAAACTTCATTGACTAAAAGTGACACCATTGTACTTTGGGATTTCCTTTGAACATCATGGTGGAGGATTTGATCTTATG
Organism: Aquarana catesbeiana; assembly: GCA_037953035.1. Taxonomy (NCBI): domain Eukaryota; kingdom Metazoa; phylum Chordata; class Amphibia; order Anura; family Ranidae; genus Aquarana; species Aquarana catesbeiana. The sequence continues at coordinate 461,543 of JBBHAA010001892.1, read as the reverse complement.
GTGTGGAGAAGATTTTAGTATTACCGTTCTTTATTTGGAACTTTTCTTGAAAATTTCTACTAATATTGCTGCACTAATTTTATATCTGCTGATTATAAATTCTCTTCATTAGTTATCAGTGAAATAGTCTCCATACCATTGTTATATATACACTTATAGGGAGTTTTGTGATGAGGAGTCTCACTTTTATTGTTATATTGTCACATTTATATTGTGTGAATGTTATATACTAGTGCTGCAGTCTTCCATATTATACTAGATGTGATAATTCCACCAATAGGGATCAGATATAACAATTATATTCACTACAAAAATACACTTTCATACATGTGAGGAAGGGCAGATCTCCTCCAATCTATTCACAGATACTTCAATCTATATAACATATAAGGTACAAAAATACGTAAACATGAAGAGCAACAAAGTTATCTCATAAAATTACAAATATCAAGAGAAAGTTCATAAATGTGAAAAAGTGGATTTCCTACAAGCCATTCACCACTACTTCCATCTCCAATCACCATACAGTGACTTGTGTGTAAGACCCCTTTCACACTGCAGAGCCAATAAAACAGCCCTAAATCGCTGGTCATTTTTGCGGTGATTTAGTGGTGATTTAGCTGCGCTTTTCGTGCCCTAGTGGGCCAGGTGACAAAGGGAAAGTGAAGCTCCCCCCATATTTTAAAGTAATTTCCCTCCAAAGCCGCTGTGTGTGCTGATAAAGAATTGGCATATTTTTCCCTTAAACTCACTGTTATATACTGTATAGTAGTCGGCACTTCCTGTCCTCGGCCCCAGCCCAGCATTTCCTCCCCTCTCTGCAATGCCTCCTGGGAGATGTTTGTCATCAATCCCAGGAGACAATAGGCATTGCTGGGCCATAGATTTGCATTATTTCAAAACTGGAAATTACGTGATGCAAGGCGGCCAACGCCATTTTAAATAAGGGCAACCAGGCTTTTGTTGCCATGGTTACCAAAGCTTCTTATACACAGTGATGGGCGGTGGGGGAGGCGGCTGGAGCATCTCAGCTCTGATTACATACAGAGCCCGGGGGAGGGGACAGACACACCATGTACTGATTTATAATAGAGGAATATGAACTCTGATGGGGGCAAGTTTGATGGGGCAATTTTGATGGGGCAGTTTTGAAGAGGCAATATGACGGGGCAGTCTTGATGGGGCAGTCTTGATGGGGCAGTTTTGATGGGGCAATATGATGGGGCAATTTTGATGGGGGCAATTTTGAGGGGGCAATTTTGATGGGGCAGCTTTGATGGGGCAGTTTTGATGGGGGCAGTTTTGATTAGGCAGTTTTGATGGGGGCTGTTTTCATGGGACAGTTTTCATGGGGCAATTCTGATGGGGCAATTCTAATGGGGCAATTTTGATGGGGCAGCTTAGATGGTGGCAATATGATGGGGCAGTTTTGATGGGGCAAATCTGATAGGGGCATTTCTGATGTAGCAGTTTTGATGGGGACAGTTTTGATGGGGGACAGTTTTGATGGTGGCAATATGACGGTGCAGGTTTGATGGGGTGCAGTATTGATGGGGCAATTTTGATGGGGGCAGTTTTGATGGGGCAGTTTTGATGGTGGCAATATGATGGGGGCAGTTTTGATGGGGCAATTCTGTTATGGGCAATTTTGATGGGGCAGTTTTAATGGGGCAATATGATGGGGCAGTTTTGATGGTGGCAATATGATGGGGCAGTTTTGATGGTGGCAATATGATGGGGCAGTTTTGATGGGAGCTGTTTTGATGGGACAGTTTTCATGGGGCAATTCTAATGGGGCAATTCTGATGGGGCAGTTTTGATGAGGGCAGTTTTGATGGTGACAATATGACGGTGCAGGTTTGATGGGGCAATTTTGATGGTGGCAATATGATGGGGGCAGTTTTGATGGGGCAATTCTGTTATGGGCAATTTTGATGGGGCAGTTTTGATGAGGGCAATATGATGGGGCAGTTTTCATGGGGGAAGTTTTGATAGGGCAGTTTTGAAGGGGGCTGTTTTAATGGGACAGTTTTGATGGGGCAATTCTGATCAGGCAATTCTGATGGGGCAGTTTTGATGGGGGCAGTTTTGATGGGACAGTTTTGATGGTGACAACATGATGGGGCAATTCTGATGGGGCAATTTTGATGGAGCAGTTTTGATGGTGGCAATATGATGGGGCAGTTTTAATGGGGCAATTCTGATGGGGGAATTTTGATGGTGGCAATATGACAGTGTAGTTATGATGGGGCAGTATTGATGGTAGCACTATGATAGGGCAGTTTTGATGGTGGCAATATGATGGGGCAATTCTGATGGGGCAATTTTGATGGGGCAGTTTTGATGGGGCAGTTTTGTTGGTGGCAATATGATGGGGTAGATTTGATGGGGCAATTCTGATGAGGCAATTTTGATAGGGGCAATTTTTATGGAGGCAGATTTGATGAGGACAATATGACGGGGCAGTTTTGATGGGGCAATTTTGATGGGGACAGTTTTAATGGGGGCAGTTTTTATGGGGCAATTTTGATGGTGGCAATATGATGGGGCAGTTTTGATGGGGCAATTCTAATGGGGAAGTTTTGATGGGGGTAGTTTTGATGGGGCAGTTTTGATGATAGCAATATGATGGGCAGTTTTGATGGTGGCAGTTTTTATGGGGCAGTATTAATGGGGCAATTTTTATGGGGCAATTCTGATTGGGGCAATTTTGATGGGGCAGTTTTGATAGTGGCAATATGATGGGGCAGTTTTGATAGGGGTAGCTTTGAGGGGGCAATTCTGATGGAGCAGTTTTGATGGGGCAATATGATAGGGCAGTTTTGACGGGGCAATTCTGATGGGGCAGTTTTGATGGTGGGGAAATATGTTGGGGCAGTTTTGATGGGGGCAATTTTGATAGTGGCAGTTTTGATGGGGCAGTATTGATGGGCAAATTCTAATGGGGCAATTTTGATGAGGCAGTTTTGATGGGGGCAGTTTTTTATTTGGCAATTCTGATTGGGGCAATTTTGATGGGGGAAGCTTTGATGGGGCAATTCTGATAGGGGCAATTCTGATGTAGCAGTTTTGATGGGGGAAGTTTTGATGGGGGAAGTTTTGATGGTGCCAATATGAAGAGGCAGTTTTGATTGTGGTAATATGATGGGGCTCGTTTTGATGGGGCAGTTTTGATTAGGCAGTTTTGATGGGGGCTGTTTTGATGGTGACAATATGATAGGGGCAGTTTTGATGGGGCAATTCTGTTATGGGCAATTTTGATGGGGCAGTTTTAATGGGGCAATATGTTTGGGCAGTTTTGATGGGGGCAGTTTTGATTAGGCAGTTTTGATGGGGGCTGTTTTGATGGGACAGTTTTTATGGGGCAATTCTAATGGGGCAATTCTGATGGGGCAGTTTTGATGAGGGCAGTTTTGATGATGACAATATGATGGGGCAATTCTGAAGGGGGCAATTTTGATGGAGCAGTTTTGATGGTGGCAATATGATAGGGCAGTTATGATGGAGCAGTATTGATGGGGGCAATATGATGGAGCAGTTTTGATGGTAGCACTATGATAGGGCAGTTTTGATGGTGGCAATATGATGGGGCAATTCTGATGGGGCAATTTTGTTGGTGGCGATATGATGGGGTAGTTTTGATGGGGCAATTCTGATGGGGCAATTTTGATAGGGGCAATTTTATGGGGGCAGATTTGATGAGGACAGTATGACGGGGCAGTTTTGATGGGGCAATTTTGATGGGGACAGTTTTCATGGGGGCGGATTTTATGGGGCAATTTTGATGGTGGCAATATGATGGGGCAGTTTTGATGGGGCAATTCTAATGGGGAAGTTTTGATGGGGTAGTTTTGATGGGGCAGTTTTGATGATAGCAATATGATGGGCAGTTTTGATAGTGGCAGTTTTTATGGGGCAGTATTAATGGGGCAGTTTTTATGGGGCAATTTTGATGGGGCAGTTTTGATGGGGCAGTTTTGATGGTGGCAATATGATGGGGCAGTTTTGATAGGGGTAGCTTTGAGGGGGCAATTCTGATGGAGCCGTTTTGATGGGGCAATATGATAGGGCAGTTTTGATGGGGCAATTCTGATGGGGCAGATTTGATGGGGGAAGTTTTGATGGGGTAGTTTTTTATGGTGCCAATATGAAGGTGCAGTTTTGATGGTGGTAATATGATGGGGCAGTATTGATGGGGCAATTCTGATGGGGCAGTTTTGATGGTGGGGAAATATGATGGGGCAGTTTTGATGGGGCAATTTTGATGGTGGCAGTTTTGATGGGGCAGTATTGATGGGCAAATTCTAATGGGGCAATTTTGATGAGGCAGTTTTGATGGGGCAGTTTTTTATTTGGCAATTCTGATTGGGGCAATTTTGATGGGGCAGTTTTGATGGGGGAAGCTTTGATGGGGCAATTCTGATAGGGGAAATTCTACTGGGGCAGTTTTGATGGGGGAAGTTTTTATGGTGCCAATATGAAGGGGCAGTTTTGATTGTGGTAATATGATGGGGCAGTTTTGATGAGGGCAGTCTTGATGGGGGAATTTTGATGGTGGCAATATGACGGTGCAGTTTTGATGGGAGCTGTTTTGATGGGACAGTTTTCATGGGGCAATTCTAATGGGGCAATTCTGATGGGGCAGTTTTGATGAGGGCAGTTTTGATGGTGACAATATGACGGTGCAGGTTTGATGGGGTGCAGTATTGATGGGGCAATTTTGATGGGGGCAGTTTTGATGGGGCAGTTTTGATGGTGGCAATATGATGGGGGCAGTTTTGATGGGGCAATTCTGTTATGGGCAATTTTGATGGGGCAGTTTTGATGAGGGCAATATGATGGGGCAGTTTTGATGGGGGCAGTTTTGATAGGGCAGTTTTGAAGGGGGCTGTTTTAATGGGACAGTTTTGATGGGGCAATTCTGATCAGGCAATTCTGATGGGGCAGTTTTGATGGGGGCAGTTTTGATGGGACAGTTTTGATGGTGACAATATGATGGGGCAATTCTGATAGGGCAATTTTGATGGAGCAGTTTTGATGGTGGCAATATGATGGGGCAGTTTTAATGGGGCAATTCTGATGGGGGAATTTTGATGGTGGCAATATGACAGTGTAGTTATGATGGGGCAGTTTTGATGGTAGCACTATGATAGGGCAGTTTTGATGGTGGCAATATGATGGGGCAATTCTGATGGGGCAATTTTGATGGGGCAATTTTGATGGGGCAGTTTTGTTGGTGGCAATATGATGGGGTAGTTTTGATGGGGCAATTCTGATGAGGCAATTTTGATAGGGGCAATTTTTATGGGGGCAGATTTGATGAGGACAATATGACGGGGCAGTTTTGATGGGGCAATTTTGATGGGGACAGTTTTCATGGGGCGGTTTTTATAGGGCAATTTTGATGGTGGCAATATGATGGGGCAGTTTTGATGGGGCAATTCTAATGGGGAAGTTTTGATGGGGGTAGTTTTGATGGGGCAGTTTTGATGATAGCAATATGACGGGCAGTTTTGATGGTGGCAGTTTTTATGGGGCAGTATTAATGGGGCAATTTTTATGGGGCAATTCTGATTGGGGCAATTTTGATGGGGCAGTTTTGATAGTGGCAATATGATGGGGCAGTTTTGATAGGGGTAGCTTTGAGGGGGCAATTCTGATGGAGCAGTTTTGATGGGGCAATATGATAGGGCAGTTTTGACAGGGCAATTCTGATGGGGCAGTTTTGATGGTGGGGAAATATGTTGGGGCAGTTTTGATGGGGGCAATTTTGATAGTGGCAGTTTTGATGGGGCAGTGTTGATGGGCAAATTCTAATGGGGCAATTTTGATGAGGCAGTTTTGATGGGGGCAGTTTTTTATTTGGCAATTCTGATTGGGGCAATTTTGATGGGGCAGTTTTGATGGGGGAAGCTTTGATGGGGCAATTCTGATAGGGGCAATTCTGATGTAGCAGTTTTGATGGGGGAAGTTTTGATGGGGGAAGTTTTGATGGTGCCAATATGAAGAGGCAGTTTTGATTGTGGTAATATGATGGGGCAGTTTTGATTAGGCAGTTTTGATGGGGGCTGTTTTGATGGTGACAATATGATAGGGGCAGTTTTGATGGGGCAATTCTTTTATGGGCAATTTTGATGGGGCAGTTTTAATGGGGCAATATGATGGGGCAGTTTTGATGGTGGCAATATGTTTGGGCAGTTTTGATGGGGGCAGTTTTGATTAGGCAGTTTTGATGGGGGCTGTTTTGATGGGACAGTTTTTATGGGGCAATTCTAATGGGGCAATTCTGATGGGGCAGTTTTGATAGGGACAGTTTTGATGGTAGCAATATGATGGGGCAGTTTTGATGGGGGCAGTTTTGATGGGGCAATTCTGATGGGGCAATTTTGATGGGGGCAGTTTTGATGAGTACAATATGATGGGGCAGTTCTGATGGGGGCATTTTTTTGATAGGGCAGTTTTGAAAGGGGCTGTTTTAATGGGACAGTTTTTATGGGGCAATTCTGATCAGGCAATTCTGATGGGGCAGTTTTGATGGGGGCAGTTTTGGTGGGACAGTTTTGATGGTGACAATATGATGGGGCAATTCTGAAGGGGGCAATTTTGATGGAGCAGTTTTGATGGTGGCAATATGATGGGGCAGTTTTAATGGGGCAATTCTGATGGGGGAGTTTTGATGGGGGACAGTTTTGATGGTGGCAATATGACAGTGCAGTTATGATGGAGCAGTATTGATGGGGGCAATATGATGGAGCAGTTTTGATGGTAGCACTATGATAGGGCAGTTTTGATGGTGGCAATATGATGGGGCAATTCTGATGGGGCAATTTTGATGGGGCAGTTTTGTTGGTGGCAATATGATGGGGTAGTTTTGATGGGGCAATTCTGATGGGGCAATTTTGATAGGGGCAATTTTTATGGGGGCAGATTTGATGAGGACAGTATGACGGGGCAGTTTTGATGGGGCAATTTTGATGGGGACAGTTTTCATGGGGGCGGATTTTATGGGGCAATTTTGATGGTGGCAATATGATGGGGCAGTTTTGATGGGGCAATTCTAATGGGGAAGTTTTGATGGGGTAGTTTTGATGGGGCAGTTTTGATGATAGCAATATGATGGGCAGTTTTGATGGTGGCAGTTTTTATGGGGCAGTATTAATGGGGCAGTTTTTATGGGGCAATTCTGATTGGGGCAATTTTGCTGGGGCAGTTTTGATGGTGGCAATATGATGGGGCAGTTTTGATAGGGGTAGCTTTGAGGGGGCATTTCTGATGGAGCAGTTTTGATGAGACAATATGATAGGGCAGTTTTGATGGGGTAATTCTGATGGGGCAGATTTGATGGGGGAAGTTTTAATGGGGTAGTTTTTTATGGTGCCAATATGAAGGTGCAGTTTTGATGGTGGTAATATGATGGGGCAGTATTGATGGGGAAATTCTGATGGGGCAGTTTTGATGGTGGGGAAATATGATGGGGCAGTTTTGATGGGGCAATTTTGATGGTGGCAGTTTTGATGGGGCAGTATTGATGGGCCAGTATTGATGGGCAAATTCTAATGGGGCAATTTTGATGAGGCAGTTTTGATGGGGCAGTTTTTTATTTGGCAATTCTGATTGGGGCAATTTTGATGGGGGAAGCTTTGATGGGGCAATTCTGATAGGGCAGTTTTGATGGGGGAAGTTTTTATGGTGCCAATATGAAGGGGCAGTTTTGATTGTGGTAATATGATGGGGCAGTTTTGATGAGGGCAGTCTTGATGGGGGAATTTTGATGGGGCAGATTTGATGTTGGCAGTTTTGATGGTGGCAATATGATGGGACAATTTTGACGGGGCAATTCTGATGTGGCAATTTTGATGGGGCAATTCTAATGGGGACAATTCTGATGGGGCAGTTTTGATGGTGGCAATATGATGGGGCAGTTTTGATGGGGCAATTCTGATGGGGCAGTTTTGATGGGGGAAGTTTTGATAGGGGTAGTTTTTATGGTGGCAATATGAAGGGGCAGTTTTGATGGGGCAGTATTGATGGGGCAATTCTGATGGGGCAGTTTTGTTGGGGCAGTTTTGATGGTGGAAATATGATGGGGCAGTTTTGATGTGGGCAGTTTTGATGGGGGCAGTATTCATGGGGCATTTCAGATGATGGCAATATGATGGGGCAGTTTTGTTGGGGCAATTTTGATATGGTCAGTTTTGATCGGGGCAATATGACGGGGCAGTTTTGATGGTGGCAATATGATGGGGCAGTTTTGATGGTGGCAATATGATGGGGTAGTTTTGATGGGGCAGTTGTGATGGGGCAGTTTTGATGGGGCAGTTTTGATGGGGCAGTTTTGATGGTGGCAATATGATGGGGCAGTTTTGATGGGGGCAGTATTGATGGGGCAATTATGATGGGGGCAATTTTAATGGGCAGATTTGATGGTGGCAATATGATGGGGCAGTTTTGATGGGGCAATTCTGATGGGGTAGTTTTGATGGGGGCAATATGATGGGGGCATCTTTAATGGGGCAGTTTTGATGGTGGCAATATGACAGGGCAGTTTTGATGGTGGCAATACGATGGGGCAGTTTTGATGGGGGTAGTTTTGATGGGGCAGTTTTGATGGTGGCAATATGACACAGCAGTTTTGATGGTGGCAATATGATGGGGCAGTTTTGATGGGGGCAGTGTTGATGGTGGCAATATGATGGGGCAGTTTTGATGGGGGCAGTATTGATGGGGCAATATGATGGGGCAGTTTTGATGGGGGTAATTTTGATGGGGCCGTTTTGATGGTGGCAATATGACGCAGCAGTTTTGATGGTGGCAATATGATGGGGCAGTTTTGATGGAGGCAGCATTGATGGGGGCAATATGATGGGGCAGTTTTGATGGGGGTAGTTTTGATGGAGCAGTTCTGATGGGGCAGTTTTGATGGTGGCAATATGATGGGGCAGTTTTGATGGGACAATTCTGATGGGGCAGTTTTGATGGGGGCAATATGATGGGGGCAGCTTTGATGGGGCAGTTTTGATGGTGGCAATATGACGGGGCAGTTTTGATGGTGGCAATATGATGGGGCAGTTTTGATGGGGGCAGTTTTGATGCAGAAGTTTTGATGGTGGCAATATGACGGGGCAGTTTTGATGGTGGCAATATGATGGGGCAATTTTCATGGGGGCAGTATTGATGAGGCAATTTTGATGGGGCAGTTCTGATGGGGGCAATTCTGATGGGGCAATTTTGATGGGGCAGTTTTGATGGTGGCAATATGATGGGGCAGTTTTGATGGGCCAATTCTGATGGGGCAATTTTGATTGGGAAGTTTTGATGGGGCAATATTGATGGGGCAATTTTGATGGGGGCAATATGATGGGGCAGTTTTCATGGGGGCAGTATTGATGGAGCAATTTTAATGGGGCAGTTTTGATGGTGGCATGTGATGGGGTGTTGTGATGCGATTTGCAGGGGGTGCTGTGATGTGATTTGTTGGGGGCGATGTGATGCCATTTGCGGGGGGCGATGTGATACGATTTGCAGGGGTGTTGTGATGCAATTTGCAAGGGTGTTGTGATGCAATTTGCCGGGGTGTTGTGATGCAATTTGCGGGGGTGTTGTGATGCAATTTGCGGGGGTGTTGTGATGCAATTTGTGGGGTGTTGTGATGCAATTTGCAGGAGTTGTTGTGATGCGATTTGCGGGGGGTGTTGTGATGCGATTTGCGGGGGGGTGTTGTGATGTAAAATAAAAGGGAGTGGGAATAGGGCCCAAGGTGTCCTTACCTTCAGTGAAGGAAAAGGAACAAACTGCGGCTTAACCTTATATAACTTTATTAGAACAATTAGTAGAAAAAACATTTTAATCTTTGAAAGGAAAGCATAAACAATAGGAGATTGCATAAGGTCATAACTGACAACGTTGTCACTTAAAAACGCGCCCTTGAGCTCAGCCATATCCCAGTCATCCACACGTGTTAATCATCTCAAGTCATTAAGTGTGACTTAATATATAATGCTTACATGTGTTTAGGCGAGGTGAGTTCCGGGAAACCTTGGTAGCACAAGTTGTTACCCGTATTGTGCTTAACCATGGACCTCCAGACTCCCTATATATGCCTATAGAGCTACTGCATTAAGTCTTTGCAGTGTGGAAGAAAGCATTGGTTATCTCAGACAAATAAATGCAATTCTGGCTAGAAAGTATTCCTGATAGTGAACAGGACAGGTTTGATTTCTGGATGTAGCACTGTCAATCATAGAGATAATATAAAAAAAATGCAGCATGCTGTGATGCAAGCATGCGACTTGAGTCAAGGAGAAACAATAGATCCACAACAAGCCTGTTAGTCATTCAGCACCATGTTTCCATGAAACATTAAAGATAGCACCGCATGTAGTTTGGATAGGAAAATATAGTCAGCTGAGTCAAAACACAGAGCCTCCAAAAAAAAATAATGTTCAGGCTGTGATTGCTTGCTGGATATACCAGTTGAAAAGAGACTTACTGTTTAGATGATATTAGTCCTCAATTGCAGCAACAAGGCGGTGAATCCAGAGTCCTTTGCAGGGGTCCACAGGTGTGCAGGATGCGAATCTCTGTATTCCTAGTCCTGGTGACACGCACAGGATGTTATCCACTCAAAGCCAGCATGGGGCTGCCTGGCCATTTACTTCCAGTTTTCAGTTGTTTGTGGATTTCCAATTTGCGGAGATAAGATGAGGGCTAAAGAGTGATGAAAAGCCCAAGTTGGCTATCGGCAGAGGGCATGTGTAGGCACACACACTGACATGTTTCACCCACTTGTGACGTGGGTTTCTTCACCCTGAAACATGGTGCTGAATAGGGTGCCCACGGTGTCCCGGATTGCTCGGGATTGTTCCTTATTTCAGATTTTCGTCCCGTGTCCCGGGCACCTTCATTCCGGGACAATACAGTGTCCCGGAATGGAAAAAAATACACACCGCCAGCACCAGTCCGACTCCGCCACCCTTATAATCATAAACTGTGTAACAGTAAAACACACACATCATCATATGCTTAACAGTTAACTGGTTGCTAGGCTAGGGCCGCCCGCCCCGCGTCTAGCAACCAGTGACATTAGCGGACACCATCACGTGGGCAGTCAGGCACATTGTGGGCACTGGGCAGTGACCTACGGCTACAGCTGAGCAGCGCGCCTCTGTCCTCCGCTCCGAGAGATAGAGAGAGCAGCTGCCAGCCTGGCCCAGGCAGCCAGCCACACTTACTAGCCTGTGGCCCTGTGCCCAGTCAGTGCCAGTCCCGGGGCCGCCAACTATCCAGCAGCCGGTGCAGCAGAGAGCAGCAGCACATTGCCAGCAGCGCAACCCGACTCCGAGCTGCCCGACTTCAACTTCTCCAGTCCAGTCTCCGAGTCCTCCCTCTCTCCCGCCCACGAAGTCCGTGAGTTTGCCGCCCGCCGCCGCCAGACAAACTTCCAGGTTAGTGTAACTTTACACTTACAGTGAGCAGTGCACACTCCCCCTCCGTTCTGCTGCTGTCCCCTCTCCATTCTGCTGCTGTCACCCACACTCCCCCTCCATTCTGCTGCTGTCCCCCACACTCCCCTCCATTCTGCTACTGTCCCCCCCACCCCCCTCAATTCTGCTGCTGTCCCCCACACCCCCCCTCCATTCTGCTGCTGTCCCCCCACCCCCCTCCATTCTGCTGCTGTCCCCCCCACCCCCTCAGATCTGCTGCTGTCCCCCACACTCCCCTCCATTCTGCTGCCGTCCCCTACACTCCCCCTCCATTCTGCTGCCGTCCCCCACACTCCCCCTCCATTCTGCTGCTGTCCCCCCACCCCCCTCCATTCTGCTGCTGTCCTCCACACTCCCCTCCATTCTGCTGCTGTCCCCCCCACCCCCCTCCATTCTGCTGCTGTCCCCCCACCCCCCTCCGTTCTGCTGCTGCCCCCCCCACCCCCCTCCATTCTGTTGCTGTCCCCCATACTCCCCCTCCATTCTGCTGCTGTCCCTCCCACCCCCTCCATTCTGCTGCTGTCCCCCACACTCCCCCTCTGTTCTGCTGCTGTCCCCCACACTCCCCTCCATTCTGCTGCTGTCCCCACACTCCCCTCCATTCTGCTGCTGTCCCCCCCACCCCCTCCATTCTGCTGCTGTCCACCACACTCCCCTCCATTCTGCTGCTGTAACCCCCCACCCCCCTCCATTCTGCTGCTGTCCCCCCCACCCCCCTCCGTTCTGCTGCTGTCCCCCACACTCCCCTCCATTCTGCTGCTGTCCCCCACACTCCCCTCCATTCTGCTGCTGTCCCCACACTCCCCTCCATTCTGCTGCTGTCCCCCCACCCCCTCCATTCTGCTGCTGTCCACCACACTCCCCTCCATTCTGCTGCTGTAACCCCCCACCCCCCTCCATTCTGCTGCTGTCCCCCCCACCCCCCTCCGTTCTGCTGCTGTCCCCCACACTCCCCTCCATTCTGCTGCTGTCCCCCACACTCCCCTCCATTCTGCTGCTGTCCCCCACACTCCCCTCCATTCTGCTGCTGTCCCCCCCACCCCCCTCCATTCTACTGCTGTCCCCCCACCCCCCTCCATTCTGCTGCTGTCCCCCCCCACTCCCCTCCATTCTGCTGCTGTCCCCTCCCACCCCCCTCCATTCTGCTGCTGTCCCCCACACTCCCCCTCTGTTCTGCTGCTGTCTCCCCCCACCCCCTCCATTCTGCTGCTGTCCTCCACACTCCCCCTCCATTCTGCTGCTGTCCCTCCCACCCCCCTCCATTCTGCTGCTGTCCCCCACACTCCCCCTCTGTTCTGCTGCTGTCTCCCCCCACCCCCTCCATTCTGCCGCTGTCCTCCACACTCCCCCTCCATTCTGCTGCTGTCCCCCACACTCCCCTCCATTCTGCTGCTGTACCCCCCACCACCCTCCATTCTGCTGCTGTCCCCCCACCACCCTCCATTCTGCTGCTGTCCCCCCCCACCCCCCTCCATTCTGCTGCTGTCCCCCCCACCCCCTCCATTCTGCTGCTGTCCCCCCCACCCCCTCCATTCTGCTGCTGTCCCCCCACCCCCCTCCATTCTGTTGCTGTTGTCCCCCACACTCCCCCTCAGTTCTGCTGCTGTTGTCCCCCACACTCCCCCTCAGATCTGCTGCTGTCCCCCACACTCCCCTCCATTCTGCTGCTGTCCCCCACACTCCCCTCCATTCTGCTGCTGTCCCCCCACACTCCCCTCCATTCTGCTGCTGTCCCCCCACACTCCCCTCCATTCTGCTGCTGTCCCCCCACACTCCCCCTCACTTCTGCTGCTGTTGTCCCCCACACTCCCCCTCAGTTCTGCTGCTGTTGTCCCCCACACTCCCCCTCAGATCTGCTGCTGTCCCCCACACTCCCCTCCATTCTGCTGCTGTCCCCCACACTCCCCCTCCATTCTGCTGCTGTCCCCCACACTCCCCTCCATTCTGCTGCTGTCCCCCCACACTCCCCCTCAGTTCTGCTGCTGTTGTCCCCCCACTCCCCCTCAGATCTGCTGCTGTCCCCCACACTCCCCCTCCATTCTGCTGCTGTCCCCCCACACTCCCCCTCAGTTCTGCTGCTGTTGTCCCCCACACTCCCCCTCAGTTCTGCTGCTGCTGTCCCCCACACTCCCCCTCCATTCTGCTGCTGTCCCCCACACTCCCCCTCCATTCTGCTGCTGTCCCCCACACTCCCCCTCCATTCTGCTGCTGTCCCCCACACTCCCCCTCCATTCTGCTGCTGTCCCCCACACTCCCCCTCCATTCTGCTGCTGTCCCCCACACTCCCCCTCCATTCTGCTGCTGCCCCCCACACTCCCCCCCATTCTGCTGCTGTCCCCCCCACCCCCCTCAGATCTGCTGCTGTCCCCCCACCCCGCTCCATTCTGCTGCTGTCCCCCACACTCCCCTCCATTCTTCTGCTGTCCCCCCCACCCCCATCCATTCTGCTGCTGTCCCCCACACTCCCCTCCATTCTTCTGCTGTCCCCCCCACCCCCATCCATTCTGCTGCTGTCCCCCACACTCCCCCTCCGTTCTGCTGCTGTCCCCCACCCCCTCTGTTCTGCTGCTTTCCCCTCACCCCCCTCAGTTCTGCTGCTGTCCCCCACCCCCCTCCATTCTGCTGCTGCCCCCCTCCGTTCTGCTGCTGTCCCCCTCCGTTCTTCCTCCATGTCCACCTTCGTTCTGCTGCTGTCCCCCTCCGTTATGCTGCTGTTCCCCCCCGTCCTGTTGTAGCTCCCCATTCTTCCTCCGTGTCCCCCTCTGTTCTGCTGCTGTCCCTCTCCATTCTGGTGTCCCCCTCCGTTCTCCCTCCGCGTCCCCCTCCGTCCTGCTGCTGTCCCCCTCTGTCCTGATTTTGCCCCCCTCTGTCCTGCTCTCCCCCTCCATTCTTCTGGGGGGGGGGCGGGGGGCGGGGTGTCCCTGAATGGCAGTTTGGAAATGTGGTCACCCTAGTGCTGAATGACTAACAGGCTTGTTGTGGATCTATTGTTTCACATGCTTGCATCACAGCGTGTTGCTTTTTTTATATTATCTCTATGATTGACAGTGCTACATTCAGAAATCAAACCTGTCCTGTTCACTAACTATCAGGAATACTTTCTAGCCAGAATTGCATTTATTTGTCTGAGATAACCAATGCTTTCTTCCATATTGCAAAGACTTAATGCAGCAGCTCTATAGGCATATAGGGAGTCTGGAGGTCCATGGTTAAGCACAATACGGGTACTGACTTGTGCTACCAAGGTTTCCCGGAACTCACCTCGCCTAAACACATGTAAGCATTATATATTAAGTCACACTAAATGACTTGAGATGATTGACACGTGTGGATGACTGGGATATGGCTGAGCTCATGGGCATGCGTTTTTAAGTGACAACGTTGTCAGTTTCTACCTTAGGCAATCTCCTATTGTTTATGCTTTCCTTTCAATGATTAAAATGTTTTTCTACTAATTGTTCTAATAAAGTTATATCAGGTTGAACCGCAGTTTGTTCCTTTTCCTTCACTGAAGGTAAGGACACCTTGGGTCCTATTCCCACTCCCCTTTTATTTTGACTAATTCTCCTGTTCTGACAAGGAACACCACCCTATTAGGTGAGCTGGTAACCTGTTACCTGAATTGACCAACGATACTGGACATCAGGACCCCGCCCATTGCGTTTTTTACTACGGTGTTGTGATGCAATTTGCGGGGGGCGATGTGATGCCATTTGCGGGGGGTGATGTGATGCCATTTGCGGGGGGAGATGTGATGTCATTTGCGGGGGGTGATGTGATGCCATTTGCGGGTGTGCGATGTGATGCCATTTGCAGGGGGCGATGTGATGCCATTTGCGGGGGGCGATGTGATGCCATTTGCGGGGGGCGATGTGATACGATTTGCGGGGGGCGATGTGATACGATTTGCGGGGGAGTTCATTGTGATGCGATTTGCTGGGGGTGTTGTAATTCAATTTGCTGGGGGCGATGTGATGCGATTTGCAGGGGGTGTTGTGATGCGATTTGCAGGGGTGTGTTGTGATGCGATTTGCTGGGGGCGATGTGATGCAATTTGCGGGGGGTGTTGTGATGCAATTTGCTGGGGTTATTGTGATGCAATTTGCGGGGGGGCGATGTGATGCCATTTTCGGAGGGTGTTGTGATGCGATTTGTGGGGGGTGTTCTGATGCAATTTGGGGGAGCGATGTGATACGATTTGCGGGGGGTGTTCGTTGTGATGCAATTTGCAGGGGCGTGTTGTAATGCGATTTGCTGGGGGCGATGTGATGCAATTTGCGGGGGGTGTTGTGATGCAATTTACGGGGGTTATTGTGATGCAATTTGCGGGGGGGCGATGTGATGCCATTTGCGGGGGGTGTTGTGATGCGATTTGTGGGGGGTGTTGTGATGCAATTTGCGGGGGTTGTTGTGATGCAATTTGGGGGAGCGATGTGATACAATTTGCGGGGGGTGTTCATTGTGATGCGATTTGCTGGGGGTGTTGTGATGCGATTTGTGGGGGGCAATGTGATGCCATTTGTGGGGGTGTTGTGATGCGATTCGCGGGGGCTATGTGATGCGATATGTGGGGGTTGTTGTGATGCAATTTGTGGGGGTTGTTGTGATGCAATGTGATGTGATGTCATAGAAATTCATCTTTACTTGGTCTGTGCCATTTTCAGGTAGGCAATGCAAGAAATAATGCAATTGTAATTTATTTCCTGGTTCCTGGAGGGAGGAGGGGAGGAGAGGTTTGCATAGCTAAGGGGCAGGTAAAACAATATGAATAAACAGCGCTTACTATGATCAGACAAATATTTTTAACGAAAGTTGTAAAGCAACCAAATATTCAGGAGATTCATGCCAGAAAATCCAATTAATAATTGTGTTTATTATTACTCTTCCATTGCATTGTGTAACCAAAGGTAAACTTGAACCAGGATTACATTAGAAAAGGAATAAAAACACCTCCACTTCCCGGAGGATAACAAACGGAGCTACGCAAAAGGTGGAGTAATTGAATAACCAGGATTACTATTACTATTAGGGCTTCCTAGACAGTGGGCCCCAAACAGGGCAAATTATACGTGACTAATAATCAAATGTGCAAATAGGCAAGTGCAGCATCAATAGGTATGTACAATGAAGGATAATAATGGCATAAAAATTATAAATATATAAAACGTGTAAACAGTCTGTGCAACATCAAATAACCAAGAAACACAAACAAAAAGTGACATGCAAAATATAAGGTATATAGATAATAAATATTAATTGATGCAAAAATCCACACGTGTGAGAAATGAAAGTGAAGATCCAAAAAGTTCATAAGAATCTTAAATAGAGAGACAAAATCTTCAAAAAAATGTGGTCATATATGATGCAATCCAAATCATGCAACTCCCGATTGAAGTGTGTAAAAAATAGTTCATAAAAAGTGCCCAGTGCTGACAATAAATCCCAGGTGTGTGATAAATATGGTCCCCCGAGCCTCCCACCTCACGGCTGAACGACAACACCCTGATTGACAACCATATACGATGTAATCAGTTTCATGATCCCCAATGATAATTTCTATAGGGATCTCTTATCACCGCCCGCACTCCGCTCCCAGGTCACCCAGTTAGTCAGCCCCACAATACAAGAAAAAGGGGGAAGTACTTCATAGTGACTCGGTTGAATTGATGATAGGCAACTCCTATCCTCATATTGATTAGTGGTTCCAAATTAATAACTACTGCAGTAGGGAACAGACACAAAAGATACGCTCAGCATCTTTCCAAATTACTGTTCTGCTTTATTATGACGCAATTGAAGGTTTTTATGCACATGATTACGTAGGTATCACATTAATATTACAATTGTACGTTTATGGTAACAAGGGGCGTTACATAGACAGGCTTATTCTAATCAGGACTCAAAAGAATGTAAACATTTACTGAAAACATTATTAGTGCTGTGTGCACAGTGAGGGCAGAGTGCAATACATACAAAATACAATACAATTATATACAGAACTTACAAATTTCCATTACAGTCTCCCCTCTTTTGATCAATATTTTGATCACTAACCATACCTGCTATCACCTTTAACCTGGAACCTCCACACGCTTAGGTGGAGGTAGTCCTGGCCAAAGAGGCAAAAAACTCCATTGTGGAGAAAATAATAGCTGAGCAACTTTTTCATTACAAAATGACTTTTCATTGTGAAAAACAAATGATTGATAAGACATATTTACAGAGTACTGGCTGTACACTCCTGTGGCCAGAATGGCCTTCTAGCTTAATTGTTGGCATGCTGACTTATCAGCATATGTAAACACAGACAATTCTACATAAAATGGAAGACGTACAAAAGACAAATATGACTTCAACATGGCTAAACTATTTTTCAAATATATATATATCCCTTACAATTAAAGTAACTGAATCAAAAAGTACCCTAGACTGTGATCACAAGAGGGAAACAAATCAAACTCAGAGATTTCTTTAATTTAGTCATTTTTGCAGTGTCTGGTGTGGATCCAGGTGACTTTTCCTTCAAGTTTTGCAAAAACTGTACATGAAATAGATGCTGTATTGAGTCTCCAAACATTTCCTTATATATAAATGTCTCTTAACAATCCACAAGTCACCTGGCTTTAGTTTTAGATCCTTCCAAACTTTTAGGATCTGGAATTGGGGAGAAAACACATAAATGAGTTTGTCAAAAACCTTAAAAGATCAGCAACATTCTCTATGAGATCCGAATGAAGGACTTCAGCTGCTGAGACAAAATATAAGCAAGTGAGTAACACACTCCCAAACAAAATCTCATAGGGAGAGAGTCCAATATCCCCCTTAGGGGCTTCATAAAATATAAGAAAACATTCAGGCAAAAGTTCTCTAGTTTCTTACTTTACTTTGTCCGCTATATTGTAGACAGTGGGGGTGTAAAAATAAAACCTCAAAACTTCTATTAAGGACTCTCCTATAAAAAATGATTTCTTTTGTTACTCTCTGTACTTTCTGCACTCTATATTTACAAACTACTTCTGATAACACTTTTTACTGTGGCCTTTGCAGTAGCATTTGCCACTGGACATCCAAAAAACATGTCCATACAGACAAAATGCATACTTGTAAGATCCTGACTTGGGCATCTGGATATATCTTTTTTGTAATCTCTGGGAGGGATCTTCAGCTTTTGGTAACACCTTTGGTAACAGGTAAAACAAGAAGTGGTGTGTTATAAAAACAACTGTGGTGAACCCTGGCTCTATCCCACGCTCATTTACTAAGGCAGCCATAACTGCTTGTGACTGATGACACGGTTCATGTGTCAAGCTGAAGGGAAAAGAGTGGCTGGCAGACATAAATGATCACCTTTTCCAAAGTCCTGTTTCATAAGAAGTTGCCCCCTGTGGACCACTTGTTCTTCTCGTTCTGGGGTCCTTAAAGTTGAATTATTAATCCCAGCTATACTGGGCCAGAACTAGGGTGGAATCTGTGAGTTGCACAGACCCATCAAGTGTCCGGGGCTGTAAATGCAGCATCCTTAGAGTCACCTGGTCTGTTTCCATGTGTGAAAGTTAATATGGCTACCTCAGCAAGAAGCTGGAAGGCTGAAAACAGCCAATCAAATTAACTTGGCATGCTTTATTGGTTTACCTGCCGAAGTAAAAACAAACTTCTGGCCCTTCAAATGGAACCAAAAGCTCTCTATATCTCGACTATCTATATAAATATACACTCTTTTTATAGCTCACAGGCTTTGCTAACACATGGAGCTCTGCTTCTTGAGCTGGGGAAAAAGGATCCAATGACTTTGAATACAGAGTATCCTTCTGGGTGATAAACTGCATACTCAAATCTACAAAAAATGTAATATCTGGGTCTTCAGGGAGTGTGTCCTACACTGGACTCACAGCAGCTGATTCCTATGTCATCAATTTAACACATGCGTCTTTTCCTTTCTTTTGAATAAATGTACGCATTTTTCATTGTTAGATTTGTACATAAACAAACTCATATTTTAAACCTTTCATTAGACAAACATTTAGTTAGCTGTAAATTTGCTGCACAGAATGTCGGACCATTGACCAAAACAATATCTAACTTTGTCTAATAGCACCTTTGCATAAAAGCTACAGCTCTGATATATCGGGGTGAACCCTTCATTACTGGGTCCAGCTTGCATAAATATATTACAATGGCTTGTTTTCTATCACACTGTTTGTGTAAGAACTCCAGTTTCATGTTTCAAAAGACAACTTCTTCCTGGCAATATTATAATAAATGATAACAATACCCTGCGGTCATGGAGAGATGCCCATAAATCCAAAATATTCTTCTGCTTATACCACTGCACTTACAAGAAAAATGGGCACATCATTTCACAATCCACACATTCTGCTTTGGATTTCAAAAATAAAAATAAATAAAAACAAAAGGACCAGTAATCTGTATGATGGACCAGAAAGCATCAAAAACTATAAAACAACTGGCTGCAGGCGGCATCTATCCTAACAGGGTGTGTGGACTTGATGTGATGGGTCTGTTATATTTAAATTTTATTTATTATTACTCTTACATCATGGACCGCACATCAAGTTTTCATCAAAAACCTTACAATATCATTTTTGTAGAAAAACTTCTTATGTATCCCATCCATCTTAGCTTTGTTAAATATTATGGCAGCTTTATTCAAAATAACAACCTCATCTTAATCTTTTTTTTCTCTCAATAAGGGCTTATTGTATAAATGTAAAATTACAAAATTGTTATCTTAATCTAAACTAATCTCATTCATTACAAATTTCCCCATTAACCTGGACTTCATTTCCAACCAAAGGTTGTCTAAACCAGTTTCAATATATCTATATTATTGTTAAAATTGTTAAACTCATATTAGAAATTAATACTCATTACTACTTAATTTTACTTAATTTCCCTTTTTTAAATGCACTGTTTCCACTATCAAAGGATATTCAATTTGTGTAATACACGGTTAAATGTAACCTTCATTTTACCATGTTTGGAAAACAGATTCAAAATAATTGTGATGATTACCATTAGATTCGTTAACCCGGCACATTTTGTTATAAATGTTTTGTCTAAAAAACTGGAATTGGCATGATGTCCTTCCAGCTTATCACTAACCTCTCATCCCAGCCACATTTCTTTCATGAGAGCACAAAGGAGGGGGTCACATCTGCGTACATGACACACACAAGCAATAGAACTAAAGGTCCCAGCATTCGCACACACACACCTATATCTCTCTAAAATCGCTTACATTTTTCCCATTTGTACACAACACATGCATATCATTCTCTCACTTTCTTTTAACTCTTTAATATTTCCCTGCCTAAATTCTGCTTTCCTTATTTTGTTTAAATAACTTTTATATCTAGCTTCTATGATTCTATGATCAGATGGGGAGCCACAGTGCTCGTCCCATCTTCCCTCTCTGACAACATATAAAGTATTCTGTTTTACCTCTCATTTCTCTGTTTCTGACTTTTACTAGTTGCAGTGCCTGATCCCAAATTCATCCCACAACTTAACATGAAAATGTCCCTTTCTGTCTAGTTCTAATGTCACCCTTGATCCATCCTGCTCACATAGATAACTGTTTCTTTAGCTATTTACTCTGTGTGATTCTTAGTCCCTGTGGACTTTGGTAACCCAGTTACCCAATGTGGATCACTGTCCACTCTAACCATTAATCTAGGGGCTCAGTATAGGCGGAACCGCACCTTTGGTTCATATGTAGCGCTCCTCTTGCGCTAGGCATTTTTGAGGGTCTCTTACCCTTCATTCCCTTACTTAATTCAATGCCCATAATGACTGGCCAGTCTTCTCTACGTGTGCCTATACCCTCTTGCCTCTAAACTACTTTATCTAGCAGATGTACTACATATACCTGTGAACAGTACTATTCTTCCCTTTCTTATTTATAACACTCCGATGGACAATAGACAGGGACAACATAACATATAACCACCAATCAATACAGTTCGATTAAGGGGAGTAAAATAAGTACCCTTTGTCCCGAAAATGCCTTACCGATCAAGGAAGTCTGATAACTCAAATGTAAGCAAAAGGCTTACCTCAGCCGGCTGATTATCAGAAATTCCCGGATCGTCTCAAGCTCCTCGTTTCGGATACTCAGGGTCACCTGGAATCCCCTCCTAAGGCAAAGCTCGCCATGCTGACTCGGTTGAATTGATGATAGGCAACTCCTATCCTCATATTGATTAGTGGTTCCAAATTAATAACTACTGCAGTAGGGAACAGACACAAAAGATACGCTCAGCATCTTTCCAAATTACTGTTCTGCTTTATTATGACGCAATTGAAGGTTTTTATGCACATGATTACGTAGGTATCACATTAATATTACAATTGTACGTTTATGGTAACAAGGGGCGTTACATAGACAGGCTTATTCTAATCAGGACTCAAAAGAATGTAAACATTTACTGAAAACATTATTAGTGCTGTGTGCACAGTGAGGGCAGAGTGCAATACATACAAAATACAATACAATTATATACAGAACTTACAAATTTCCATTACAATAGTGTAGTAGTTAATACAATGATTTTTATTCTAAGTAATGCACTTACATACAGCGATAAAAGCCAGACAACCACAAAGAAACTGCTAACCGATCCGGCCGTGATCAGGAAGCCGAATGAAGCCTGCCTCTCCTCCCTGATGCGTTGCGTGACTGTCACGTCACTTTTTCAAAGGGTATGGAGACAGGCATATGGAGATGACTCATATAGCATAAGGGTAACCATAGTAACCTCTGCTTAACAACTTTACAACCGGCCCATAGCGGAATGACGGCAGCAGGGCGGTTGCTTAACTCTGGGATCACGTCATATGACGTCTTCCCAGAGTTCCCCTCTCGCGTGCCCCCTGGGGCGCGCACCTGAACACATCCGTGACTGCCGGGTCCAGAGGACCCAGCGCATCACGGATCCCGGTAAATGGCCACTGATCGCGGCCGTTTACCATGTGATCGCTCCGTCAAATGACAGAGCGATCACATGTAAACAAACCGGCGTCATCTCATGATGCCGGTTCCTCTCCTCCCCTCTATGTACCGATCGGTACACTGTGAGCAGAGGGGGGATGGATGGATGACAGTAGCGTTGTGGGCTGCATCTGTAGTGCCCACAGCGCTAACCAGTGACATCCAGCCATCCATCCATCCATGCTCAGCCATCCCTAATGCTCTGCAATGCCCTGCAATACTCTGCAATGCCCCAGAATAATGTGCCATACTCTGCAATACCCCACAATACTCTGCAATACCCCGCAATACCCCACAATACTCTGCAATACCCCGCAATACCCCACAATACTCTGCAATATCCTGCCATGCTCAGCCATACTTGGCGATACCCCGCCATACTCGACAATACCCCGCCATACTCGGCAATACCCCCGCCATACTCTGCAATACCCCGCAATACTATGAAATACCCTGCAATACTCTGCCATACCCTGCCATACTCTGCAATACTCGGTGATACCCTGCCATGCTCAGCCATACCCTGCCATGCTCAGCCATACCCTGCCATGCTCAGCCATACCCTGCCATGCTCAGCCATACTCGTCCCCTTTATGTGGCCAGGCTGTGGAAGTCTCACACATGTGGTATCGCCATACTCAGGAGGAGTAGGAGAATCTATTTTGGGGTGTCATTTTTGGTATGTACATGCTATGTGTTAGAAATATTGTATAAATGGACAACTTTGTGTAAAAAAAAATGCGTTTTAACCACTTCCCGCCCACCGGCTGTCTTACGACATTCTTGACTTTGTGCGGGGATATCTGAATGATAGGTGCAGCTACAGGCATCATTCAGATATCAGCTTTTTCAGCCGGCGATTCCCTACACCATGAGAATGATCATAGCGGCTGTTCCACTGCTTGATCGTTCTTACGGGAGGCGAGAGGGGATGTCCCCCCTCCCGCCACCCTCCGGTGCTTCTACCGACTCACCGCTACGATTGAAGCCAGAATCTTTTTTTAAATTTTTTTTTACCCCATATCTCACTGTAAAGAGGACCTGTCATGTCATATTCCTATTACAAGGGATGTTTACATTCCTTGTAATAGGAATAAAAGAGGTCAATTTTTTTTTTAAAGCATCAAACTAAAATAAATAAAGTAAAATGAACAATAAAAAAAAATTTAAAGCGCCCTGTCCCTGTGTGCTCGCATGCAGAAGCGACCGCATACGTAAGTCCCGCCCACATATGAAAATGGTGTTCAAATCACACATGTGAGGTATCGTGCGATCGGTAGAGTGAGAGCAATAATTATGGCCCTAGACCTCCTCTGTAACTCAAAACATGTTACCAGTAAAAAATTTTAAAGTGTCGCCTATGGGGATTTTTGCGTAGCGAAGTTTGACGCCATTCCACAAGCGTGTGCAATTTTGAAGGGTGACATGTTGGGTATCTATTTACTCAGCATAACTTCATCTTTCATATTATGCAAAAACATTGGGCTAACTTTACTGTTTTGTTTTTTTTTAACACAAAACTGTTTTTTTTTTCCAAAAAAAGCGTTAAAAAAATTGCTGCACAAATACCGTGAATGAGTTTTGGGGTGTAATTTGTGGTATACATATGCGGTGTGTGAGAAATAACCTGCTAATATGACAATTTTGTCAAAAAAAAGTAAAAAAAAAAAAAAACTTGATTTTGCAAAGAATTGTGGGAAAAAATGACAACTTCAAAAAACTCACCATGCATCCTTCTAAATACCTTGGAATGTCTTCTTTCCAAAAAGGGGTAATTTGGGGGGTATTTGTACTTTTTGGTGTGTTAGGGTCTCAAGAAATTAGATAGGCCGTCAGTACTTCAGGTGTGATCAATTTTCAGATATTGGCACCATAGCTTTTGGACTCTATAACTTTCACAAAGACCAAATAATATCCACCGATTTGGGTTATTTTTACCAAAGATATGTAGCAGTATAAAGGTTGGCCAAAATATATGAAGAAAAATTACTAATTTGCAAAATTTATTAACAGAAACTAAGAAAAATGCATTTTTTTACAGATTTTTTGTTTTTTTTCTTTTATAGCGCAAAAATAAAGAACCCAGTGGTGATTAAATACCACCAAAAGAAAGCTCTATTTGTGTGAAAAAAAGGACACAAATTTCATATAGATACAGTGTTGCATGGCTGAGTAATTGTCATTCAAAATGTGAGAGCACCAAAAGCTGAAAATTGGTCTGGTTATTAAGGAGGTTTAAGTGCCCAGTGGTCAAGTGGTTAAACAGGCGTCGGAGTGAAACCAGTCACTCGTCTAAGTAATTAACATACTATAATAAATATATTAATAATAGGTAAAGAATTAAAAACATTTTGCGGGCATTGATCAATAACTTATTAAAATAAAATTAAAATAATTAAAATCTAAAAATGTATGAAGGCTTCCTCTAGTGGGCAGTATAACATTACAAATGAAAATATAACAATTTAAAATAAAGCTACCATCTAGTGGACAGTATGATATTCCAAGTGCACATTAAAAAATAAAACAGTAGGTAACAGTTGGTAATGTAACACCAAATGGCAAAGAGAGCCATAGTATAATTAAATATAATAGATTATTTAAAATGACTTAGTAAAAAGTTGAAGAATATCACATAAACATCATTGCAATATTCCAAAATAAATAAATTACAAGACTTCCCAGGGGCCAGTTTCCTAAAATTTTGAGAAAGGATAGTAAAACGAAAGCAGGTGACGCTAAATCTAATATTCAATTAAGTAACTAATAAATGCTGAAATAATGTTTATTAATTCCATAAGCAAGATAAAGGAGGGTGAAGAGACTAAAAAATCCAAGTTTAATAATTTGAAATAAAGCAAATAAGATCAAATTCCACATTGTGTCCTAGTGGCGTGAAAGTATGGAGCTCATTGCTAAAGGGCAGCAACTTCCTCTGACACTGCTGTTGGTATGGAAACCTGACCTGAAACCTATCACACTGCTTGTGCTGTACTGAGCATGTGCGAGATCTACAAGGATGAGATCCAGGAAGAAAAATACATTCTGGCTTCAGATGCCCACACTTAAGATGGCCACGGCCTGCTAGAAGTTTATAAAATAGCAAACTAATGCTATAAACTAACAAAACGGACCTTAGTTTACAGACTAACTTTACTAGAATACATTAAGCTTGTGTATTATAGGGGTATTTTTATTTTAAAAGTATAAATTTGGCAAGCACTCTCTCCTTCTAAGTGGATGTTCAGGAGCGTCACTCAGAAGGAGCGGGATTGTGCGCAGGCCTGCTCAGCAGTGCGATCCCGATGCGTTTGTGTCACCCGGACAAGGCACATCAACGATCGGCAGGAGGGCTCTGTGATTGGCCCTCCTGATCACATGACAGCTATGTCCAATCACAGCCGTCATGTGATGTAAACACAGAGATGGTTGCTAGGCTCTCCTCTCCTCACACGAAAGTTGTTGGTGAGGAGAGGAGAGGGGATCGCTGCAGCCAGCTGGTGATCAGTGAGTATGAGCTGTCTTTTACAGCTTTTTACTCACTGATCACCAACCTAGTGTCACCACACATGTCCCCACACAATGTCTCCAAAACACGTCCCCAAATGAATAAAAAAAAACACCTGTCCCCCACATATGTTCCACTAAAATCACATGTCCCAATGATTTCCTGCACACATATGTCTGTGATCACTTGCGCACATCTGTACATGATCATTTGCGTACATCTGTCCGTGATCACACAAACCAATTATTATACACTCAACAGAAATTTTTTTACCAAAAACATGTAGCAGAATACATTTTGGCTTAAATTTATGACAAAATTCGATTTTATTGGATTTCTTTTAAAACAGAAAAAAGAAAATATTGGGTTTTTTTTCCAAATTTTGCTTATATCGCAAAAAAAACAAAGTCGTGAAGAAATACCACCATAAGAAAGCTCTATTTGTGCAAACAAAATGATTGTCATTGAAAGAGTGCTGAAAGCTGAAAATTGGCCTGGGAAGGAATTGAGCGAAAGTGCCCAGTATTGAAGTGGTTAAAACAGTTTGTTTGCTAGAAAATTACTTAGAACCCAAAACATTATATATTATTTTTTTTCTAACACCCTAGAGAATAAAATGGCGGTCATTTTAACACTTTTTTTCACACCGTATTTGCGCAACGGTCTTACAAGAGCACTTTTTTTGGAAAAAAATCACTTTTTTTGAATAAAAAAATAAGACAACAGTAAAATTAGCCCAATTTTTTTTATATTGTGAAAAATAATGTTACCCTGAGTAAATTGATAACCAACATGTCACGCTTCAAAATTGCGCTCACTCGTGGAATGGCGACAAACTTTTAGCCTTAAAAATCTCCATAGGCGACGGTTAAAAAATTCTACAGGTTGCATGTTTTAAGTTACAGAGCAGATCTAGAGCAGATCTAGGGCTAGAATTATTGCTTTCGCTCTACCGATTGCGGCGATACCTCAAATGTGTGGTTTGAACACCGTTTTCATATGCGGGTGCTACTCACGTATGTGTTTGCTTCTGCACGCAAGCTCACCGGGTCAGGGCGCGTTTAAAATTTTTTATTATTATTATTTATTTTACCTTTTTTTATTTTTACACTGTTTTAAAAAAAAATGTCACTTTTATTCCTAGTACAAGGAACGTAAGCATGTCAGGACCTCTTAAATATGAGATCTGGGGTCAAAAAGACTTCAGATCTCATATTTAGACTAAAATGCAATAAAAAAAATAGTAATTTAAAAAAATTATTTAAATAAAATGTGCCTTTAAGAGCTGTGGGCGGAAGTGACATTTTGACGTTGCTTCTGCCCAGCAATTGTGTGGAGACGGGTGGGGGCCATCTTCCCCTCACTCGTCTCCATACCTGACAGGAGACAGAATGCGATCGCCGCTGCCGATGGCTCCGGTAAGTGGCGGAAGGCACCGGATCACGGCGGGAAGGGGGGCCCTCTCTCCGCCACCGATAAAAGTGATCTTGCAGCGAATCCGACACAGAGACCACTTTTATCTTTACGGACTGCCTGCTGAAGACGAGGATACTGGGGTTATGGCAGCTAGCTGCTGCTATAACAACGATATCCTCCTTCAAACAGCCCCTGTAAAACTGTGGTGGGTGGTTCGTAAGTGGTTACAAAAAGAAAAAAGACCAGTTTTGTGGCACTTTCAAAGCGCTTTGGAAGTGCTGCCCATTCATTTCAATGGGTAGGGGCATTTTGGGAGTGCTATTCATAATGCTCATAACCTGCCCCAAAGATGCTGCTTGCAGGACTTTTTCTAACGTCCCGCAAGCGCACTGCCCCAGTGTGAAAGCACTCATACGAATACATGGGAGGCAGTTTTCAGGTGCTATTTCTAGTGCTAAAATGTCTGAAAACTGCCTCAGTGTGAAAGGGGTCTAACAGAAATACCAGAGATTCATCCAGATGGATTAAATCAATACTGATCAACTTCTACCTCTTTCCAACAACTTTAATAAACCTCCCCCACACCAGTGAGCAAACAAGTCACTTACCAAAAGGTTTGTCCCCACAAGCAAGGCCCAGACACGCTTGTTTATATCCTTCCAGCAGCGCCACTCCGCTCAAGCCAGCTTCTGATGAGAACAGACTGTGCCATGGAATGTCAGACCTCTAGGTAGTATCTCCAATATCACCCGAGGTATCCAGACAATGGCCGCAATCACATTACATAGAAAAGAAAAAGCCTCCATAGTGCATAATCCTTAAATATATATAGAATCACAGATTGTACAATTCCACCATATACACAAGTATACACAGAACTCAGAGAACACACCGCTCCGGACTGCAGCCGTGTATGATGGAGTCCAGGCAGTGACATGGAGGCTTTTTCTTTTCTATGTAATGTGATTGCGGCCATTAGTGATATTGTATTTTTGTACATTATATGTTATACAGACTGAAGTAGCTGTGAATTTTTATTATTGATCACTATTGGTGGAGTTATCACATCTACATTAGAAGTGTTGGTATTCGGACACATTGTAGATTGCAGATTTCTCATTTGTCTCATCACACATTTTATCACTAAGTGTAAGGCTCTATACATAGAATTATATTATACTATTTGTACTTCTATATCAGACTTCCTGCTGGTGGCTGGTTTTCATTCATTAGATTTTAACAAAGTTGTTCATGTTTTTTAGTGCAGATATCTTATTTTTTACATTTTTATATCCAGCTTTAGAGAACTGTCTGATATTGGAGATATATAGAGACAACCAGGAGATGAAATACTGTATATCTCCATTATTATTATTTTTAGATTAGATTAGATTTATATAGTTTAGACATACACTATATTACCAAAAGTATTGGGACACCTGCCTTTACAAGCACATAAACTTTAAGGGCATCCCAGTCTTAAGCCTCGTACACACGATCAGATTTTCTGATGACCGTTTGTTCATTTTTTGTGGCATGCTAGTCTCATATCGAAAGTGAAGAGGTTACTCACTATACAAAAATTCTGATCCTACAGAATACAACTTCAGAAGTGATGTAATGTGTTGAATAGTTTTGTATGTATTATTTTGTTTCTTAGCATGCGTAGTCTTATGCCCTGTACACACGGTCGGATTTTCCGACGGAAAATGTGTGATAGGACCTTGTTGTCAGAAATTCCGACCGTGTGTAGGCTCCATCACACATTTTCCATCGGAATTTCCGACACACAAAGTTTGAGAGCTTGCTATAAAATTTTCTGACAACAAAATCCGTTGTCGGAAATTCCAATCGTGTGTACTCAAACTTGACGCACATAGTGCCACACATGCTCAGACTAAATTAAGAGACGAAAGCTATTGGCTTCTGCCCCGCTTATAGTCCCGACTTACGTGTGTTACGTCACCGCGTTCTGAATGACAAGTTTGAACAAACATCCGTCAGAAAAAATCCATGGATTTTGTTGTCGGAATGTCCGATAAATGTCCGACCATGTGTACAGGGCATTACTCTTACAATTTATTTTGGGTGAAAACTGTACTGATTAAACAAAAATCAGATGCTGAGTTCACGTACAATAAAAATGTTATAGTCTGCACATCCAGCTTTTGTCAGACAAAAAATCGGAATCGGCTGTCAAAAGCACCATGCTAACGACCATGTTGGATTAGAAGGCATGGCTTGCAGTCTCTGCTCTAATTAATACCAAAGATGTTCTATCGGGTTGAGGCCAGGACTCTGTGCAGGCCAGTCAAGTTCCTCCACCCCAAACACGCTCATCTATGTCTTTATGGACCTTGCTTTGTGCACTGGCAAATCATTTGGTGGAGGGGGGATTATGGTGTGGGGGGATTATGGAGTGGGGGAGGGGGGATTATGGAGTGGGGGGTGTTTTTTAGGGGTTGAGTTTGGCCCCTTAGTTCCAGTGATAGGAACACTTAAGGCATCAGCATACCAAGACATTTTGGACAATTTAATTCTCTCAACTTTGTGGGAACAGTTTGTGGAAGGCTCCTTCCTGTTCCAACATGACTGTGCACCAGAGCACAAAGCAAGGTCCATAAAAACATGGATGAGGGAGTTTGGGGTGGAGGAACTTGACTGGCCTGCACAGAGTCCTGACCTCAACCCGATAGGACACCTTTGAGATGAATTAGAGCAGAGACTGCGATCCAGGCCTTCTCATCCAACATCAGTGCCTGACCTCACAAATGTGCTTCTGGAAGAA
Source organism: Aquarana catesbeiana (assembly GCA_037953035.1). Lineage (NCBI taxonomy): Eukaryota > Metazoa > Chordata > Amphibia > Anura > Ranidae > Aquarana > Aquarana catesbeiana. Next base: position 431,337 of record JBBHAA010001892.1, on the reverse strand, counting down.
TTGTCAAACATTCCCATAGACACACTCCTAAACCTTGTGGACAGCATTCCCAGAAGAAATTAAGCTGTTATAGCTGACAAGGGTGGGCCAACACAATATTAAACCCTATGGACTAAGACCGGGATGCCATTAAAGTTCATGTGTGTGTAAAGGCAGGTGTCCCAATACTTTTGGTAATATAGTGTAATAGTCCAGTATTGTCCAGTCCAGTACTGGCTTAATACATTGCTGCTACTACAGAAGTTTTGTGTTCTGCATTTAGAAGCAGCTCCATGTTCTTCTATGTCTCCATACATATCGGGAGGATTACAGACATATTTTGAGCTCAATGTTTAGAGGCAGGAAAAAAAAACCTTCTGGTTCGTGTTTCTGATTGGAGCTTGCTGGCAGAAAAAATGCAAAACTCTCCTAAACTCGTCTAAACTTTGTACAATAAAATCTCTATTTGAAAGTTTTTTCTGCCAAGGGAACTGACATTTTTTAAGCCCAGTGTGCATGGAGCCTTATGGAATCTAAAGATGGAATTTGAAGACATTCTCATATTCCTATATAATTTATGTGGTTCAGATATAAAACTGTCCCAGAATATTATTGTCTCAGTCAGTCCTGTTATACTCACTGTAATTCCTCTATCCGGCTTGTTGTCAGAACTTCCATCAGATCCCTGAAATGAGGACCCTCCAGATTGTTCCCAGACAGGTCCAGTGTCCTCAGTGTCTGGTTATTTCTTATTCCAGATGCCAGGTGGGGGCAGGAACTGTCTGTCAGGTGATTATAGGACAATCTGTAGAAGAAGAGAAGAATGTTACCCGAAGAAAGTGAATTTCTCCCCAGGAATGAATGTAACTATTCTCTACATGAATGCAACTCATTTCTCTTTATTGGAATCATTAATATGAGATCACTTTATAAAAGACGATCGATCATCTACACTATTGGAGGTTTTTTTTCTTTTTGTGGATCCCAATTACTAAATGTGACATGTGAAGTGGATGAGGTGGTGTGATCCATTCATTATTCCTGTATGGGGATTGGACCATTCACACTCACACTGGCCTCTAGGCTTTCACCTCCAACCTTCTGCTAAGTCTTGGATTCAGTTGTGGAGATTCACTTTGATGGTCACAGAAGTCTCACTCATGTTGTGGAAACTTCATTGACTAAAAGTGACACCATTGTACTTTCCTTTGAACATCATGGTGGAGGATTTGATCTTATGGTGTGGAGAAGATTTTATTATTATTAACATTCTTTATTTGGAACTTTTTTGAAAAATTGTACTAATATTGCTGCACTAATTTTATATCTGCTGATTATAAATTCTCTTCAGTGAAATAGTCTCCATACCATTGTTATATACACACTTATAGGGAGTTTTGTGATGAGGAGTCTCACTTTTATTGTTATATTGTCACATTTATATTGTGTGAATGTTATATACTAGTGCTGCAGTCTTCTATATTATACTATACTAGATGTGATAATTCCACCAATAGGGATCAGATATAACAATTACATTCACTACAAAAATACACTTTCATACATTTGAGGAAGGGCAGATCTCCTCCAATCTATTCACAGCTACTTCAATCTATATAACATATAATGTATAAAAATACATGAACAGCAACAAAGTTATCTTATAAAATTACAAATATCAAGAGAAAGTTCATAAATGTGAAAAAGTGGATTTCCTACAACCCATTCACCACTACTTCCATCTCCAATCACCATACAGTGACTTTTGTTTTAAGACCCCTTTCACACTGCAGAGCCGATAAAACAGCCCTAAATCGCTGGTCATTTTTGCGGTGCTTTAGTGGTGATTTACCTGCGCTTTTCGTGCCCTAGTGGGCCGGTGACAACGGGACCTTAAAGTGGAGCTCCACCCATATTTTAAAGTATTTCCCTCCAAATCCGCTGTGTGTGCTGATAAAGAATTGGCATATTTTTTCCCTCACTGTTATATACTGTATAGTAGTCGGCACTTCCTGTCCTCGGCCGCGGCCCAGAATTTCCTCCCCTCTCTGCAATGCCTCCTGGGAGATGTTTGTCATCATTACCAGGAGACAATAGGCATCGCTGGGCTGTAGCATCACAATATTTTAAAACCAGAAATGATGTGATGCAAGGCGGCCAGCGCCATTTTAAATAAGGGCAACCAGGCTTTTGTTGCCATGGTTACCAAAGCTTCTTATACACAGTGATGGGCGGTGGGGGAGGTGGCTGGAGCATCTCAGCTCTGATTACAGAGCCCGGGGTAGGGGACAGAGACACCATGTACTGATTTATAATAGAGGAATATGATGGGGCAGTTTTGATGGGGGCAGTATTGATGGGGGCAGTTGCTATATTCTTAATATCTAAATTTTAATTGGCTTTATTCAGAGTATGAATTCCCTATAATTGTATGAATGGCAGACTTTGTGTTAATAACATCCAGATGGTGACCTTATTAACTGGGACCACAAATATCTAGAAACTGTCAGGATTTTGACGTATATTGTAAATATTATATATATGTTTTTCTAAGGTATTCCTATGTAACTGATATCTTGACATAGAAATTGTATGTTTTCTGTAGACTGGCTGCCCCTTATCCATTTCCTGTGTAGAAGGAATTCCACTCTTCATGTGTATGTATGTAATTAGAGATGCTGTTCATATTACTTACTCTTTTGCCCCCACCCTTGTAGGGAGTAAAAGGGGAGGTAATATTGAGAGTAATTATGGGAGGGTTTGGTTTTTGAGGGTGAATTCAAAGGATCCAGTTTGTGATGTAAGGGAGAGCTGATAGAGGTTCAGCCTCTTTCTACTTCAAGCTACACACAGCTCCTTCTTCAACACACAGAATTTTCTTCAGCACACAAAAGGTTAATCAGCCATCTTAAGAAGACATAGGAAGACCACATGGCCTGAAGATTATTCAATGAACTTTGTTTTCCTATCTTTGAAACAAATGAACTATACTTGAATCTTTTAATCATATATGAAGCAAAACATTTATTCTAGACTATTTTTGTATTTTCCAAGTTTTTGTGTGTACAATAAAACACACAGTTTGATTTAAGCTGACTCAGACATAATTAAGGAAATTAATCTCACAATCAGTCATCATTATTGAAAGCTTTTTCACAATATTAAGCTTATTATTACAGCAGTTTTGATGGGGCAGTTTTGATGGGGCAATTATGATGGGGCAGTTTTGATGGTGGCAATATGATGGGGAAGTTTTGATGTGGGCAGTTTTGATGTGGGCAATTCTGATGGGGCAGTTTGATGGGGGCAATATGATGTGGCAGTTTTGTTGGGGGCAATATGATGGGATAGTTTTGATGGTGGCAATTTGATGGGCCAGTTCTGATGTGGACAGTTTTGATGGGGCAATTCTGATGGGGCAGTTTTGATGGTGGCAATATGATGGGGCAGTTTTGATGGGTGCAGTTTTGATGGGGCAGTTTTGATGTTGCAATTCTGGTGGGGGCAATTTTGATGGGGCAGCTTTCATGGGGCAGCTTTGATGGGGGCAATATGATGGGGCAGTTTTGATGGGGGCAGTTTTGATGGGGGCAGTTTTGATGGGGCACTTTTGATGGTGGCAATATGATGGGGCAGTTTTGATGGGGGCAGTTTTGATGGGGGCAATATGATGGGGCAGTTTTGATGGGGGCAGTATTGATGGGGCAATTCGTGTGGGGTAGTTTTGATAGGGGTATTATGATAAGGGCAGTTTTGATGGGGCAATTCTGATGGGGCAGTTTTGATGGGGCAGAGTCTACCAACTGAAAAGGTAGCTGTTGAAGTGCTAGCAATTTAGCCAAGCTAGCATTCAACCACAGGGCATGTGGATGGCTGGGAGCGAACTTCTTTCGGCGGTGCAGCAGCTGGGGCAAGGAAATTTGCCTGGTACATTCTGACGTTGGTGTAATGATTGCAGATTGCCCCATGTACTTGGCTGTGACACACCTAATTCTATACCTTCATTCCTCTCAGTGCAGGTCTCAGAGAGGACTGAAGGTGTAGTGGGGTTGGAGATCCCAGCTGATGAGAAGCAAGGAGAGGTCCGCTTTGTTCTTTGGTGTGGGTCTTTTAGGTACGCTTGCCAACAAACTGCATGGCAGGTCAACATACATCTGGTCAAGCATGTGGTGCCCAAGCGGTAGATGTTTTGGCCACGTGAGATACGCTTGAGACATATGTTGCAAATAGCAGCGGTGGGATCTGAAGCACTCGTCTCAAAAAAGACCCACACCAAAGAACTTTTGGAATAACGCACAGAGACAGCAGCACCCTGCACATGCGGAGCTCTGCAGTGTGATGCAGTCAGTGTGCTGACCTTAAGCTGGCCCCTGGAGGGCATCCTGCCTCGTTGGTGAGCTGGGGGAACATGACTGCCAGATTACTGTCCTTCTTGGGCACCCTCTCTTTCTGGGCTCACGTTACTGCCTTCCTCTAGCTGGGTACCATCATCAGAGCCTTCAAAACGTTGGGCATCCTCCTGGAGCATGTACCCAACACTGTGGTCAAACAGTTTGGGGGGCTCCTCAGGAGGACATGGTTGGGCTAGGGAAGTAGTGACTGTTGCCATTGAGCCGAGGGAAGAGGCCACGTTGGCAGCTGCTTTGCCAGACATAGTACCCTGAGCCTGGGTGAGAGAGGATGAGGAGGATGAGGACGGCTTGGTCATCCACTCTACCAAGTCTTCCGCATGTTGTGGATGAACACGGCCAGCTGCCAAAAAAAAGGACAAGCGTTTTCCACGGGCTGTTGAGGATGCACCGTCTCCACGACCAGCACTGTTGCCTCTAGACACAGAGCCTGCTTGCCCACTTTTACTGGCTTGTGACTGTCTGCCTCTCCTTGTTGGCCTTCCAGACATACTAATGACCTGCAGTGAGATGTAGCTGCACAAAGCTGGGATGTATATATATATATATACTGATACTGCAACTAGCAGAATCAACTGCCTGCCTGTAGTATTATTAGTATGAGAACACCAGCAGTCTTCAGGTAGCTTTAGGCGCATACTGTGCAGAGGACACAGTACACTAACTGTAAATACTGTGGATGCCTGCCTGTGGTATTAATAGGAGCGGAACAACAGCAATTGTCTCCAGGTAGCTTTAGGTGCACACTGTGCACAGGACACAGTACACTAACTGTAAATACTGTAGCTGCCTGCCTGTGGTATTAAAAGGATCAGAAGACCACTAATTTTCTTCAGGTAGCTTTAGGTGCACACTGTGCCGAGGATGCACTACACTAACTTATAAATACTACAGCTGCCTGCTATACTAATAGGATCAGAAGAACACCACCAATTTTCTTCAGGTAGCTTTAGGTGCACACTGTGCAGAGGACGCACTACACTAACTTGTAAATACTGCAGCTGCCTGCGGTACTGTACTAATAGAATCAGAAGAACACCATTAATTTTCTTCAGGTAGCGTTAGGTGCACACTGTGCAGAGGACGCACTACACAAACTAAATACTACAGCTGCCTGCGGTACTGTACTGATAGGATCAGAAGAACACCACTAATTTTCTTTAGGTAGCTTTAGGTGCACACTGTGCAGAGGACGCACTACACTAACTTGTAAATACTTCAGCTGCTTGCGGTACTGTACTAATAGGATCAGAAGAACACCACTAATTTTCTCCAGGTAGCTTTAGGTGCACACTGTGCAGAGGACGCACTACACTAATGCCCCGTACACACGGTCGGATTTTCCGATGGACAATGTCCGATCGGAGCGTGTTGTCGGAAATTCCGACCGTGTGTGGGCTCCATCGGACATTTTCCATTTTCCGACACACAAAGTTGGACAGCAGGAGATAAAATTTTCCGACAACAAAATCTGATCGCGTCAATTCCAACCGTGTGTCGCCTGTTCCGACGCACAAAGTGCCACGCATGCTCAGAAGAAATTCCGACACGGGACAACTCGTTCTGGTAAACTTAGCGTTCGCAATGGATACAGCACTTTCGTCACGCTGCAATGTTCAAAATGGTTTAATACAGCGCACTCTCTTCTTCTTTATAATGTGACAAGAATTAAGTAGTTTTGATGCTCATATTCACACACACTTCTCACAAACTTCTTTCGTTACTATTTATCTGGATTCCCTCAATATATTTTGATTTCTCACATCTGACAACATATTTTTTTTTTACTTTAATGTAGATACTTTTTTTGTGTTTCTCTTTTTTAATTTTTTTTTTTGGTGATTTTGATTTGTACTCCCGAAAATGTTTGTGTGTTTTTTGTGACAAGTTCCCACAACACCATTGATATGTTGTTCTATTTAATCTGTAGGAGATTGTTTGGTGTTGTTGTCCCTTGTTAATTTCACATTGTACTTTAGAAATGTACCTGAATCGTCACCAACAAACTGTCCTTTTTGGATGAAAACACACACAGGAGAGTAGAATTTACCTAAAAAAATTTTATTAAGGGGTCACAACTATAAACAAAGAGGGAGGCAACACTGGAGAAACTGCAGAAATTGGCGAAGCCTGGGACCCCCAGGGCAGACATCAATTATTTAAAAGCAAAATTGGTGGCCTGAGGAGTCCATATCTAAGGGAGGGCAGTCTGGTCCAGAAGTCCCAGAGATCCGGAAAGCAGCAGATGACATCTGTGTCCCCAGGCTGTGGTCATACGAGAGACTGCATCTTCTGTCAGACCAGACTGAACCCAGGGTCATCACTCTTTGGTCTTCCTTCCACGCTTCCTTTCAGCCTTTGGCTGTGGTGGTGGAGTTGTGGCAGCAGGAGGAGGAGGATCGTCGATCTCAATGACATCCGTCTTGTGTGTCAGTTCGCCACTCTCCCCCCTACGTAGGACTTTATAAATCAGGTCCTCAGAGATCTTGCGTTGGCCCTCCTGCATGCCCAGCAATTTGGTGGCAGCCATGCAGGCAAAGGCCTCTTCAGGACTGGGGAAGGCTCTGAGGGATGCCGAAGCCTCCTGGATCAGCCTGTATGCTGAATCCTGCACAGGACTGGGGGTCATCTTCCTGGCTCGTTTATGTGGCAGGCGGAGGGGAGGAACCTGAGACTCAGTCAGGCTGCGACTTGTCCCAGGCTTCTCTTGGCTGCCACTTAGCCCCGCCTCCTCCTGGCTGACACTAATCCCCGCCTCCTCCTGACTGCCACATTCCACAGCCTCCTCCTGGCTGAGGTCTTCCTGTGTATGAAAAAGGGACATAGTTTTAGTATTTTTTACATCAATCACACACAATTTTCACCTCCTGACTGCTGAAAATTGAATGTTAACAAATATAACAGACTATCATTCTGAGCCCAGCATTTTGCATTCTTGTCCCAATTTTGTCCCAATTTTGCCCACTACTGTCTATTGATATGTAAAACACTCTTTTTAATCAGCAATTAATGATCAATAATAACATCTAGTAAACATCATTTATTTATTGCCCAGAAATCTGTAGAAGAATGCTATACCTGACTCCAGCTGGGCTCCTCCACTTCTTCCTGGCTGGAAGTCCCAGGTTGGACATCGGAAGCCTCAGCTGGTATGGAAGGAAGCGTGGAAGGAAGAGTGGAGAGGGATTCCCTGACTTCAGTGTGGTCTGACAGAAACCGCAGTCTCTCGTAGTACCACAGCCTGGGGACATAAATGTCATCTGCTGCAGCTCCGGACCTCTGGAAATCTGTGACCTTCTTGCGCTCCCTAAGATATGTGCTCCTCAGGCCACCAATTTTTGATTTTAAATAGGGGATGGTTGCTGTGGGGACCACCGGCTTCACCAACTCCAGCAGTTTCTCCAGCGCTGCCTGCCTCTTCTGTTTATGGTTATAGTGGGGGTGTCTCACTTGCCACAGACAGGGCAGCTCTATGAACAGGGGCAGGAAATTGTGGTCGTTGAACCTATCCATTTTCTCTGCAATACACAAGACAAACCCTAATGTCAGGCCAAACTCCCCTAATCTTGTTACAATATAGGCTTCCATTCGAAGCAGTATAGGCCCAAGTTTAGATCCTACCTTCGTTAGCACGATCGGCGTCTCCGATGCTCCTTTCTCCGCTCACAGATCGTACGTAAGACGCGCGCGTTACGATTTATACACACTGCGCATGCGTATAACTCCGCCCGCCCCTGACGTTCTTTCTATTCTATTCCCTGCCCCTTTTCGTTCGGCGCAGTGGAGGAAGAGCACATGGCGGATAGACAGCAGGATCATGCTAATTACAGCAACGAGGAGGAGGAGGAAAGGCCGGAGCCTGAAACGTCCCGATCCAGAAGGAGATTAAAGGACTCAAATATGTCCTTTGGGGAGATGTTGGAGATGGTGGACATCCTGAAGAAGGCCGACTATGATGGAAAGTATGGGCCTTACCCCAACCCCAATGTCCAAAAGGCCAAGATCATGGCGAAAGTGGTCAGGAGTCTGCACCGGAAATTCGGGGTACGACGATCGAAAGATCATCTCAGGAAGCGGTGGTCGGACCTGAAATTACGAGAACATGAGCAGTACAGAAAGATCCGGAGAGTGCTGCAAAAAAGTAAGTAGTTGTGCTGTGTTCCTATTTTTTTGTGTTTATTACGTTCGTGCTGCTCCATGTGCTTTTAGGAACTGTTGTACAGTTTAAAATGGCAACTTTCATGTTCATGGGCACATTATTCGTTTGGATCACACATTTTTATTTCGGACGATAAAATACCATTTTGACGCCCTATACTTGTCTTCAAAGAATTGGGTTGTGTAGATGGGTTTGTTACTAGAATGAAATGCAAACTAGATTGTGTGTAAGGAGAGGACACTCAGCAGCTGTTTTCACATCTGGACACTGGAGCACTAGTGTGGGACCCCAGAACACCATTTTTATTAGGGGGGCCACACAGGTGCTCCAGTGTATACTATAGGGGGGGCTACATCTGTGAAGCTTGTACTAAACAGGTAAAGTATTGCAGCTTGACAAAGGACACTAAAAAAGCTACATCTTGGAACTCGGCTAAAATAGACAATTGTACCCCACTTCCAAGCAATGTTTCATCTTTCTAGTTCTGCCATCAAATATCTGTGTGCTAATTATACCATTTTTGTTTTGCATAGGGGAGAAAAGACTCGGAGGACACCCCTCATCCGAGGAGACCAGAGCCTCCCCCCTCTGGAAGAAGGGGAAATCCCCCAACACAAGATGAGCAGGAGGAAGAAGACGTGGTGGAACTAGTCACCACAACAGGTGAGTGTCTGCGACCACAGGCTCAGATAAGAGATGGATGGCGGCATATTTTTTAGACCTAATTTATTTTGGGTTTCCTCTCTTTTTAGGTGATCGTGAGGTTGTGGATGAAGATCCTTTCACATCTGAAAGTGCCCAGATCCTAATCGGGGAGATCATGGGGTGTAATTTACAATTGGAAAACATCAAGCAAAACATCAATGATGTTATTCCAAAATATAAAAACATCATTGATGTTTTGGGGCGAGTTTAAAACCCCTCCAAATCACTTTCTTCTTTTGTGTGCTACAATGTGCGAAATGTTTTTGTGATTTTTCCCAAAGCCAAATTTGGAGGATGCGCACACTGTGTCAACATGTGCTATCTGACATCACAGGAGATCAATGGACGCGTTTTGGGGGTGCAACCCCTTCCTCAATAATAAAGTAGCGGTGAGGAAGGGCTTTCTCCCCCAAAACATGTCCCTTGATCCCCCTGATGGCAGATAGCACATGTTGACATTGGGAAATTTGTGTGCATCTTCCAAATTTGGCTTTTCTTGGGGTGATTTCCCCCCATCTGAACGCAATATCAAACATAGTTCCTAAATACTCATGTCTGATATTGCCTTCAGGTTCTACGAAATGTGAACTTTGTAAGATCAAGATTTGTGTCTTTCTTGTTGCTTTTACACAGGCCTGTTTTCTATAAAATGCACATTTTGATTTTGGATAATGACACCACAAAAATTAGTATACAACAAACATGTTGGTTTGTCAGAAAAACCTTTGGTAAATGCACATGGGATTGTGCAGGTATTAAAAAGATTGTTCATCAAGAATGTGTGGATTATTGTCTCAACACTACAACACTTTTGGGGTGATGTAATTGTTGTTTTATGAGAAAATGGGGGTTATTTCCTAAGGGCAAATCCTCTTTGCACTACAAGTGCAGTTTCAGTGCAGTTGCAAGTGCACTTGTAGTGAAAAGTGTCTTTGCATTTAGTAAATAACAGCCAACAGTGCTTTGTATAAGGTTACACAATCACAACATTTTCTGCACTCCACACATTTCTGTCAGGGTCAGCTCAAACAAACACAAGCAGTAAATGTCCACAAAGAAGAGCCTGGGGGGAGATGCCTGTCGAGAACTTGAGGTCCTACATTCTTCTCCCTGTGGCCAAATACCGCAGGGTAGCGACCAACCTCTGCTCCGGAGTGATGGCTTGCCTCATGCAAGTATCCTGCCTGCTGATATAGGGGGTCAGCGAAGCCAACAAACTGTGAAACACGGGGTCTGTCATCCTGAGAAAGTTCCTGAAATCATCAGGATTATTCTCACGGATCTCACAGAGCAAAGGCATATGACAGAACTGGTCACGCTGAAGCAACCAATTCTTGGTCCATGAACTCCTCCCCACCCTGTTCATGGTCTGGACTTGTGTCAAGGTCAGGACCCCAACACCAAGCCCCCGCACAGCACAAACTCTACGAGGAGTACGCATACGAAACATGGCTAGAAAACGGTCGGCTGCTCAGAACGAAGTAACAGAACGCACTGAAGAACAGCAAGGCCTGTGAAGAGCGACCTGAAAACCAGTAACGAACGAACAAGAATACAATGACTACCTAAAGTCACGCGGAACTTGCTTGCACGCACTGAAGAGCAGATACAAACCCACAAGCACAAACTGAATGGCAGAAAACGATCTGAAAGCCATGAGTCTGAAAAAGCGCGAATCGTCTCTCACCAAACTTTTACTAACACGAGATTAGCAAAAGGAGCCCAAAGGGTGCTGTGCTTGGTTCTGAACCGGCCTTTTCTAGTCTCGTCGTACGTGGTGTATGTGACCGCGTGGTTGTCGATCGGAAATTCCGACAACTTTGTGCGACCGTGTGTAGGCAAAACAAGTTTGAGCCAACATCCGTCGGAAAAAATCCTAGGATTTTGTTGTCGGAATGTCCGAACAAAGTCCGACCGTGTGTACGCCCTTTAACTTGTAAATTCTGCAGCTGCCTGCGGTACTGTACTAATAGGATCAGAAGAATACCAGCAATTTTCTTCAGGTAGCTGTAAATACTGTAAAAACACCTGCCTGCCTGTCAGTAGTAGGAAGAGAATAACAGGAACGGATCTAGCTAAACTGAATACAGTGTAATATATTATATATATATATATATATATATATATATATATATATATATATATATACACATATACATACACACACACACACACACACACACACACACAAAACACCTAGGATATATATATATATACACAATACACTGTTAGTGCATCTAACTGACTCGCCTGCCTACTCTAACTTAAATCAAATGACACTCTCTCTCTGTCTCTCTCTCAATGCCGGAACACACTACACAGGGCTGCCGTGCAGGCGGCCTTATATAGTGTGGGGCATGTACTAAACCCCCTGAGCCATAATTGGCCAAAGCCACCCTGAAGTAGCTGTGAATAGGTTGGAGGAGATCTGCCCTTGCTCACATTTGTGAAAGTGAATTTTTGTAGTGAATGTAATTGTGACATATGATCACTATTGTTGGAATTATCACATCTAGTATAATATGGGAGACTGCAGCACTAGTATATAACATTCACACAATATAAATGTGAAAATATAACAATAAACATGAGATTTAACACAAAACTCCCTATAAGTGTATATATATAACAATGGTATGGAGACTATTCCACTGATAACTAATGAAGAAAATTTATAATCAGCATATATAAAATTAGTGCAGCAATATTTGTACAAATCATCAAAGTCCAAATAAAGAACAGTAATAATAAAATCTTCTCCACACCATAAGATCAAATTCTTCGCCATGATGTTCAGAGGAAATCCCAAAGTACAATGGTGTCACTTTTGATCAATGAAGTTTCCACAACATGAGTGAGACTTCTGTGACCATCAAAGTGAATCCCCACAACTGAATCCAAGACTTAGCAGAAGGTTGGAGGTGAAAGCCTAGAGGTCAGTGTGAGTGTGTATGGTCTAATCCCCATACAGGAATAATGAATGGATCACACCACCTCATCCACTTCTCATGTCACATTTAGTAATCGGGATTCACAAAAAGAGAAAACCTCCAGGATATCTAATTCTCATCACACACATTACAGTCTGATTGTACAATCTCTGTTCGATCTCCCAACAAGTATGTAGTAGGGATGGGCCAAACACCCCCTCCCTGTTCGGTTTGCACCAGAACATGCGAACAGGCAAAAAATTTGTTTGAACACGCGAACATCGTTAACCGCTTGCCGCCTGCCGGCTGTCATATGACAGCCAAGCGGCGCGGCTCTCATTCTGTGAGGCCGTAATATGATGCCCTCACCTTCCCAACCCACCAGGGAGCGTGCGTGCGCTGCCGACAACAATCATGTGCGTGCCGTGTCACTGGGGACCCGATGCAAAGGCCCGGTGGCCTAATATATATTGTGCAAAAATACATAAACATGAAGAGCAACAAAGTTATCTTATAAAATTGCAAACAACAAGACTTTATACATGTTAAAAAAGCTGATTTTCTACAACCCTTTTACCACTACTTCCATCACCATACAGTGACTTGTACAGTAACAGAAAAAGGAAGTCCCAGAGATTCATCCAGATGGTTTAAATCAATGCTGATCAGCTGCCGCCTCTTTGCAGAAAATTCAGTCAACCTCCACCACACCGGTGAGCAAACAGGTCACTTACCAAAAGATTTGTCCCCACAAGCAAAGCCCAGGTCAGCAGGCAGGAGCGTAGCTGGGACACAAGCCAAAAGGTCTTTACCAGCTGGGCAGCGAAGGTACAGGAATATAAGATGGAAGCAGAGTCAGGATAGAGGCCAGAGTCGGTACACAGTCAGGCAGCAAGGCAGAGAAGCACAAGACAGGAAAAGAGTCAGAGTACAAGCCAAGGTCCCAATAGGCAGGCAGGAATCCAGAGATTGGTCAAGGGCAAGCTGGGTCAAGCATGGGTAGGCAGATATAGAAGGTCAAGGCACATTTCAACAGGAACTAGCTGAAGACCACTCAGCAATCTATTAATGCCATAGTTCAGCTTAAATAGGCTGTTTGGCACCTGTGCACACACTTGTACATGTACGTGTGTGTGTGCTCATGCGCATGCACATATGCACATTTATTCTTGTGTGCATGCTAATACATTTACACATGTGCACTAATGCCCATTCTGTATTGAGCCTTTGCTCATAATTATGAGCATGTAATGGCCTTATGGTTCCAACTGAGCTTCTCTTACACACTACACTGACAAACTTCAATATACTACAGTAAAAATGCATGGAAACACTACACTGACACTACAGTAAAACTGCATGGACGCACTACACTTAACGTTGCACTATCACTATATTCACACTACACTGACACTCTACTCTCACAACAGAATCACAATAGCAAACTATAGCACACTAACTCACTAGTAGCAATGAACAGCGCCCTGTTCTATATCTCGCCACTCCAACATCGCACTGCAAATGGCTCCCCTGGGCAGGAACCTTTTATAGTGTGGGGTGAGTCTATGAGCAATGAACCATGATTGGGTTAAGTCATCATGACTTTCTCCAATCATGGCTCTGACAATGCTCTGTGCCCTGATTGGGCAAAGCCTTTATTGCTTTAGCCAATCAGAGCTTAGAATTCACTGTCCGGTGTGCAGTGCATTGTGGGACATATGATGGGCGGAACAAACAGTTGAATGCCCTGCCAATATGGGTGTTCACCAAGCGGGTGAATAGCTAATGTTTGGGCCAAACTTTTGCCCAGCCCGAACAATTTGCCCAACACTAGTCTTTTACCCTACTACAGTACTTCCTCACAAACACAAAAACCCCTTAGGAATATCCATAAGCCAACTTTTTTTATGACAGCAGGTATTCAGCATGTAACTGTTACAATCTACCTCTCCATTTATGTGGGGTAAAATGCAGATTATAAGAGTTAGTTTTCACATTTTCCAAAACAAATCCATTTATGCTATAGAGCCCTTGCATATACATATAGCGGATGTAATGGGGTTTATATACTAAAACTGGAGAGGCCAAAATCTGGTGCATCTCTGAATGGCAGCCAATCAGCTTCTAACTTCAGCTTGTTCAGTTAGGTAAACTCTCCAGTTTTAGTAAATCAGCCCCAGTGTGTTCTGAATGAAGCTGTTTCTATGTAGTGTGATCACAAAGGCTAACCGCCTACTGCAGTCTCTGCCGTTTGACAGTTCTTATATAGATAAGGGGCAGATCCACCTGGTGACGTCACCTGTTTTCCCCCCTTGTGACGTCACTGATCCAGCATGCATTGGTTGGTGACATTGTAAGGGGGCAGGGTCACCCGCTGATATCATCGAGTGACTCCGTCCCTTAGCTATTCAAGAAATGTCAAGTGGAGAAGCTGGCATTCGGCAGGGAGCATTCAACAAGGCCAGAGGTTTTTTTCTTTATACGGGTCCGTTGTTGCAGCGAGCGGCGTGATTGACGATGGAGCTACATCGGGGGACATTGTTTTTTTTTTTAAATAAAGGAATTGTCAAAAACATTTGTACTGTCTTTATTCTCTTTTTGCACTTTTTTGGTGAATGGGTAGGGGTAAGCAAAGTTAATTTGTGAAACGAGTCAACTCCTGCTGTGGTTCATCTGTACCTGTATCATGAACTGTTCATCTCTTCAATAAATCAATTTGTTTATCCTCTATTTTGTGGAGTGTGGTCAATACATTTTTTGACGGGTACTATGTACCCCATACTCATTCACATGGGGGGAACCAGGGTATGGGGCCCCCCTGTTAAAGGGGGCTTCCAGATTCTGATAAGCCCCCAGCCTGCAGAACCCCACAACCACAGTCCAGGGTTGTGGGAAAGAGGCTATTGTCCCCATCAACATATGGACAAGGTGCTTTGGGGTGTGGGGGGCAGAGGCCCCCTGCCCCAAAACACCCTCCATGTTGAGGGCATATGGCCTGGTATGGTTCAGGAGGGGGTGGCCACTCATTCATACCCCCCTTTCCTGACCTGCATGCTCTGATAAGGGTCTGGTATGGATTTTTTTAAATAAATGGTGTGGGGTTCCCCTTAAAATCTATGCCAGACCCAAAGGGGGAGGGACCCCACACTTTTTTAAAAATGTTCTATTGTTTTGTTTACATTTCAGCTGTCAGTGGGGAAGCCTGCTGACAGCTGATGAGTCATTGATTGTTAAGGATGCAGTGGACGTCTGCTTAAAGCAGACCTTCAGTCATTTTTTTCAACTTTCCATCTATTAAATCGTCTGCCCTTGTTGTTTTAATTTTGGATGGTAAAACTGTTTGCCTGTAAATACCTTTTACAGCCCACTTCCTGTTTCTTGTCTGATAAAAAGCCTAGGCTTATGACATCATGCACAGCTCTCCCTCTCATGAGATTTTACCAGGAAGGAAGGGGGATAAGTCATAGAAGGGCCAATGAGAGCTGCAGGGCTGCAGAGCTGTTGGTGTGCCTCTGTGTAAATCCAGGAAGTGAACAGGCAGCAGCTTCAGCTGCCCACAGTTAAAATGGTTGCAGCCAGACTAAAACCTCATACACACGGTATGATTGTTGGCAGGCGATTGTCTGTTGACAGACTGTTGTCCTAAAATCTTACCATTAGTACGCTCCTTTTGACAATTGTTGTCCAACTTTTGACCAACAAATGTTGGATGACAGGCTGGTAAATTTTTGGTGGACAACAGTCTGACATCAGATTTTTGTATCGTCAGTACACAAATTCGTCACACAAAAGTTGAAAGTAAAAACACGCATGCTCGGAATCAATGCTCACCAAACACAAAATTAGCATAAGGGGCCCAAAGGGTGGTGCTCAAGAGCTGAAATTCCTCGTAGTACATCACTACATTTGCGCTTGTTGCACAATAATTGTGTACCGTTAGTATGCAAGACAAAGTCCTGGTACACACCCTTTTGACAAAAATCAGACTCTCGGCTGGCCAACAATCGTACCGTGTGTACGAGGCTTTAGTGGAGGGAGATTACTAATTGCACATGTCAAGTTATTAGCATTTTTTTCTGCTCCAAGAAGCTAAATAGTGTTATCCTATGTGTGTAATAGTGTTATCCTATGCACACTTCATTAGGCTTATCAGCATTTTTTTGAGCTTCAGCATCTAGGAGCTGAAAAAAATAATGATTTTGTAGAGTGTTTTTCCAGCAGAAAAACATACTGAATGTTCCTAAACACTCCCAAATGCTCCTAACTGCTTTTAAATTCTACTAACAACTTTTTTGTGAGCTTTTTTTCCTTCATGTACTGCAAAAAATGCTAATGCTCTTCTAAAAGCTACTAAAATGCTACTAGAAGCTGGCACAAAAATGCTATTATCAACATTTTTTTGTTAACCATTTTTTTCCAAGCGTTTTGAGCTTATGAAAAATGCTAGTGTGCATTGAGCCTTAAAGAGTAACTTCACTTTCAGAGGAAAAAAAAATTATATATATATATATATATATATATATATATATATACACAAACACATTTAGGCCACTACAAACAAATGAAAGGCTGCCATGTAGGATTCAGTGCTAAAAACACAAAGCGGTCATATCAGGACCCAGGTGTAAATGGCATCAGAACGTCTCCATCACAAAAGGTAGGGAGAGACTACTTCTATTAAATTGGCAGCCTAAACCGGCTGATACCTAAGAATAGGCCGAATGACCCCCTGTTCGGTTCACACCAGAACATTGCAAATGTTCGGAACGGAATAACAAACCCCATTGAAGTCTATGGACCCAAACTGGAAAAATCAAAAGTACACATTTTGAAGGCTTATATGCAAGTAATTGGGCACTGGGCATACAATGATTATGAGAGTCTGGGTACTGCCCTGGGGGACATGTATCAATGAAAAAAGTTTGTAAAAAACATAATTTTTAAATGAGCAGTGATTTACTGATGCTTAAAGTGAAAGCATCAAAATGAGAACATCAAAAATGAAAAATTCCTTTTAATATAGTGCCTAGGGAGTACGCTTAGTCTACCTGTAAAGTGGCACATCTGTACTGTGTATAGAAGCTGCTGCAGCAATAATTACATTTATAAAGCCAAAAAAATTACATATTCCCTGCAAGCTTTCTTTAATTAAAAAAAACAACAGCTTGGGGAGCCAGCCTGTATGATTAGGCCGAAATATAGTGCATTGGAAACAAGATTAGAGATTTTTGGATAAATTCTGGTGTCTCTTCTGCAGACTTTGGATACAAGTAACAGGTGCAGAAAAATTGGTCTTTCACACCATAACCCTACAGAGGTACTTTTGATGAAAGAAAGCATTACCTTGCTGTCACAAATTGAAATGATATCCAACTGTCAAACAGGTGTGGAAAAATTGGCCTTTAAGGGTTGTGCCCATGAAACCTATACCAAAAATTTCTTCCAGATGAAATCAACACCCACAACACTAGGCAGCCTAGAAGTCTTGCAGAGCTTCCACATCCCAAAAACACTTTTTTGATCCGCCCCGTGAACACCCGCTTGCTCAGCGGGGATCGCTCCGCCGATCCCCGCTGAGCAGGAAGATGACAGGTCCATCGCTGCACGCTGTGCAGCTACGGACCTGTCAGAGCGCCGCTCTCCCCTATGGGGGGATCGGATGATGACGGACCGTAGTGTCCGTCGTCACCCGATCCAATCCGAAAACGGATGGAAAAGTAGGTTTTTCCTCCGTTACACTTTTCGGATCGGAGCGGGGTCGGATGTCAGCGGACATGTCACCGCTGACAACCGACGCTCCATAGGGATGAATGTATGTCCGTTTTTCATCCGAAAACGGAAGGATGAAAAATGGACATACGGATCCCTCGTGTGAAAGAGGCCTTAATCAGTGACGTTGGCAGCAGGATCTTCATAGCTGCTGGTAATACAGGACTGATTCATTTTGATAAATGTCAGCCGCACAGTCTGTGGACAGATACGCTATATTATCAGTAACAAAACCTCTGGCAGTACTGAATGCCTGTTCAGAAAGCACGCTGGATGCAGGGCAGCCCAGGATCTCAATATTGGGCAAGTTCTGGCCAGTGGTCTATTCTTATGACCCAGTAAAAAAACAAGAAAACGGAGGCGCCTCTGGGTGCAGACTTTAAAACAACTTTATTAGTTAAAGGCAGCAACAGAGATTGCACTCATATTTAAGTTGAACTGATAAGGCATAGAAAAGTCCCAAAAGCAACCAAGGTGGTCCGTGAGGTCAGTCTCTCATGGCCATGGATATGTCTCCTCTGACTGGTCTCTGGTACGCTGGATGTATTGCGACCGACAGTGATGGATGAACATCAGAGTGTGGCTTGGAAAGCAAACAGTGATGCAGGCGATGGGTGATGATGTCACAAACTATGCAACACTTTTCCTGAGCCGGCTAGCCGTGAGTGACTTGATGGCTGCACTCCTTTGTCAAGCTTAAACTCTGGTGTCCCTTCATCGCTGTCGGCCGCAATACATCCAGCGTACCAGAGACCAGTTAGAGGAGACATTTCCATGGCCAGGAGAGACTGACCTCACGGACCACCTTGGTTGCTTTTGGGACTTTTCTATGCCTTATCAGTTCAAATTAAATGTGAGTGCAATCTTTGTTGCTGCCTTTAACTATTATAGTTGTTTTAAAGTCTGCACCCAGAGGCGCCTCCGTTTTCTTGTTTTTTTTAGTGTCTTTTGGGAATATGGCTTCCACTCCCACTGGAAGGCTGCCATGAATGTGCACTCTTCACATCATCCTTACCATTCACTCCTCTGTGCTATTATTATGGACTTTACTATTTTTATTCCTTATGGCCGTATCTTATAGTTTTATTTTTTGTATATTTACATGCACAACATTGTTCTTTATTCATTTTGGATTCTTGCTTTTAATTTTTTGCACCGAACACTTGTTTAATCATATTAAACAAATGAATAATTGTGCTATTACAAGGATAAGATACAAGTGATAGCTGCCAGCATTTAACAATGTGGTGCACAGTGCAGGGAAATATGTAGATACTAGACACATGCAGCACTAAATAGATGATAGGAATGTGCGTTTACATCCTATATATACATCACATCATATACCGTGAAATAAATAACAAAATGATGTGTTCATATCCTATATAAGGTACCGTATAAGTGGTATTTAGTGGAGTGAATTGCAATCAGTGAACATTCACAAATAACTGAAAAAGCAAAGAAGGTCCATTCACATATGATAGAAAATAAAAAAGTCCATAGGAATTGAAGGTTCATGGGCATGTATGGTGCCACATTTTAAAATAAGGCAGAGACTGGAGCCGAATATAGATAAAGATTTCAGTTCACACATAGATCTTCTTATATTCAAACTCAAAGATGTAAATGGCAGAAATGAATATCCTTACCAGAGGAGATGGACACAGTCACTGTACGGTGGAGTGTCATACGAGCTTAAGGGTCAAACGATCCCCGGGGTATCAGACTGGAAAATCCTGGTGGTGGGTTCCATCCGGGGCAACCGTAGTTGTCAGATGATATGTGGATCCGCAGCGGATAGAGATGTCACTCTCAGAGGGAAAAAGTTGTTAGGGAAAGCGGCTTCCAACTCATGGGTGTCCCATTCATAAAGGAAGGAAGGAAAAAAATCTCCACATAGGGCATAAATCCAATATAAAAATGCTTTTATTTAAAAAGCTAGAAAAATCTTGACAACGCACTTGGATAGATTAAAAGTGATCACAAAACAAAGATGGAAATAAAATTGCGTGGTAGCAGAACATCTGAAAGCTTTAGCAACCCGACATGTTTCGGACCATAGTCCTTCTACTGGGGCATATAGCTAGATGTCTGTACCACGCTCACATATATACACCAATAATTTAATAAGATAGCTAACCGCTGTGTATGCCGCCGAGGGGCGGACATAGCAGCCAATCAGTAACAACCTCTGTGTAGAGGACTGCATTGCTGACAGTCCAGAGACACGGACAAAGCCATCCTCCAATTGCAACACCCGAAGCAGGGTCATGTGATGGCGTCACTGTGTGTGATGTCATTGCGCACCGGCCGCCGCGCTCCGAGCCTCCATTTCACTCAAGGAAGTACAGATGTTACAGGCCAGGAGGTGAGGTAACCACACCCACACTGGCCATGGAGGGATGTCATTGCGCATCAATCCGAGGCGTTCCAATGCACTCAACTTCCGGAGTCCCCGGAAAGAAGAAAAGAACGCTCTGGGTGGCAAGAAGAGGGCAGTATACATAAATATACATAATAAAACTTGAAATAGGAAAAAACTGGAAGAAGTAGTTATATTCCCTTTCCATATATATATATACATATATATGTTAAAAGGAAAAGTATATTCTTGTATGAATAGATGTAATATTGGGTCAGTGTGACATAAACACAAATTAAAAAATAAAAAATAAAATAAAAATAAAAAAATGTCCATTAGATGATGTGAAACCCTGATCAGCGACCATGTATAATATAGGGTCCTACAAGAAATATATAATGACACAAAAACATATATCAGTAGTAGGGACTATTTAAGCTATTAGGACTTATTTATAAATGCGTTTATGTCCCATTCCACGTTCAACCCATGGGGGGAGTAGCTTTTCAACTGGTAGATCCAGAACGTTTCAAGCTTAGATACCCCCCTGGTACGAGGACCCCCCCTCCATGATGGGAAAAACTTATCTATAACTTGAAACTTAGAGCCCCTCGGATTTTTACTGTGAAACTCTAAGAAGTGTCGAGGGACACTGTGATTAGTGCAACCTTTCTTAATATCAGTAATATGTTCATTAACTTGGGTATTAAATGATCTTATAGTACGACCCACGTACTGCATATTGCAGGGACATGTAATGAGGTACACAATGTAGCGAGTAGTACATGTAACAAAATGTCTAATCTGATAAATGGTGGAAGTAACGGCAGACTGAAAACATACAGATGATTGCCACAAAGGTTGTGTATATATACACTGCATTTTTTGCAGGGATAATACCCTTTGGTTTCTGGAAAAAAGGATGGTTTTGTGGGCGCTTCAATAACGTTATGGGAAATGCGATTCCGTAAAGATGGAGCCCCTCTGAAGGTGACACCTGCCCTAGTGGGAAGCACCAAACCTAGAACAGGGTCATTTCTCAGGATGTTCCAGTGGCGATTCAAAATTCGTTTGATTTGTCTGTGTTGGACAGAGAATTGGGTGAACAAGGACCACTTGGACTTATCATTGGGGATTGGTTTAGGTCGCACAGTTGTCAGCGTCTTACGGTCAATGAGAGAGACCTTTGTAATCTCTTGGTTTATCTGGGAAGGTTGATAAAAAGCCATAAAAAGATTGGCGAGGCTGGGGGCAAACTTAGCCCCCATAGCTACGCCTTTCCTTTGTAGAAAGAATTGGTTGTTATACCAAAAATATTTTGTTTGTGTTGCAAAACGAAGAAGTTCCATATTGTAATATTGTTGTGATGGCGGAATGTTTTCACTGGCGTTTAGATCGTGTTCAACAGCCACCAAACCCAACTCGTGTAGGATGCAGGTGTATAATGCTGTAACATCTGCAGTGACAAGAATAAGAATGTTCCGCCATCACAACAATATTACATTATGGAACGTCTTCGTTTTGCAACACAAATTATTTTTGGTATAACAACCAATTCTTTCTACAAAGGAAAGGCGTGACTATGGGGGCTAAGTTTGCCCCCAGCCTCCCCAATCTTTTTATGGCTCTGTGGGAGGAGGATGTCATCTACCCTGCACAGCGACCAGAGCTGTGCCTGTGGGCCAGATATATAGACAACATCCTCCTCCTATGGAAAGGCGATGAGGAAACCCTTCATGACTTTATGGCCACTCTTAATCAGAATGACAGGGGCATTACCCTTATGTATGAGCTCAGTACAGTTTCAATCCACTTTTTAGATCTGGAGATCGCCATTTCTGACCGCCGCATTGTAACTACCACCTTTTTCAAGCCAACGGACAGAAATGGTTACATCTCCACGGACAGCTGCCATTATGGTCCTTGGCTTGACTCTGTCCCTCACAGTCAACTACTACACATTCGTAGAAACTGTACAAACGCTGTCGATTTTTTGCAACAAGCACAGTTCTTGAAAGAATGTTTCTTGGAAAAAGGCTATCAACCTTCCCAGATAGACCAAGAGATTACAAAGGTCTCTCTCATTGACCGTAAGACGCTGACAACTGTGCGACCTAAACAAATCCCCAATAATAAGTCCAAGTGGTCCTTGTTCACCCAATTCTCTGTCCAACACAGACAAATTAAACAAATTTTGAATTGTCACTGGAACATCCTGAGAAATGACCCTGTTCTAGGTTCGGTGCTTCCCACTAGGGCAGGCGTCACCTTTAGAGGGGCTCCATCTTTAATGAATCGCATTTCCCATAACATTATTGAAGCGCCCACAAAACCATTCTTTTTTCCAGAAACCAAAGGGTATTATCCCTGCAAAAAATGCAGTGTATTTATACACAACCTTTGTGGTAATCATAGATCTGTATTTTTTCAGTCTGCCGTTACTTCCACCATTTATCAGATTAAACATTTTGTTACGTGTACTACTCGCTACGTTGTGTACCTCATTACATGTCCCTGCAATATGCAGTACGTGGGTCGTACTGCATAAGATCATTTAATACCCGAGTTAATGAACATATTACTGCTATTAAGAAAGGTTGCACTAATCACAGTGTCCCTCGACACTTCTTAGAGTTTCACAATAAAAATCCGAGGGGCTCTAAGTTTCAAGTTATAGATAAGTTTGTCCCATCATGGAGGGGGGGGTCCAAGTACCAGGGGCGTATCTAAGCTTGAAACGTTATGGATCTACCAGTTGAAAAGCTACTCCCCCCATGGGTTGAACGTGGAATGGGCCATAAACGCATTTATAAATAAGTCCTAATTAGGGATGAGCTTCGAGTTTGAGTCGAACTCATGTTCGACTCGAACATTGGCTGTTCGCAAGTTCGCCAAACAGCGAACAATTTGGGGTGTTCGCGGCAAATTCGAATGCCGCGGAACACCCTTTAAAAGTCTATGGGAGAAATCAAAAGTGCTAATTTTAAAGGCTTATATGCAAGTTATTGTCATAAAAAGTGTTTGGGGACCCGGGTCCTGCCCCAGAGGACATGGATCAATGCAAAAAAAAGTTTTAAAAATGGCAATTTTTTCAGGAGCAGTGATTTTAATCATGATTAAAGTCAAACAATAAAAGTGTAATATTCCTTTAAATTTCATAGCTGGGTGGTGTCTATAGTACGCCTGTAAAGGGCCGCATGTTTCCTGTGTTTAGAACAGTCTGACAGCAAAATGACATTTCGAAGGAAAAAACTGATTTAAAACTACTCGCGGCTATTGCATTGCCGACAATACACATAGAAGTTCATTGATAAAAACGGCATGGGAATTCCACATAGGGGAACCCCGAACCAAAATTAAAAAAAAAAGACGACGTGGGAGTCCCCCTAAATTCCATACCAGGCCCTTCAGGTCTGGTATGGATATTAAGGGGAACCCCGGCCAAAATTAAAAAAAAAATGACGTGGGCTTCCCCCTAAATTTTAAGGGGAACCCTGCGCCAAAAAAAAAACAAAACAGCGTGGGGTCCCCCCAAAAATCCATACCAGACCCTTATCCGAGAACGCAACCTGGCAGGCTGCAGTAAAAGAGGAGAGGACGAGAGTGCGCCCCCCCTCCTGAACCGTACCAGGCCACATGCCCTCAACATTGGGAGGGTGCTTTGGGGTAGCCCCCCAAAACACCTTGTCCCCATGTTGATGAGGACAAGGGCCTCATCCCCACAACCCTGGCCGGTGGTTGTGGGGGTCTTCGGGTGGGGGGCTTATCGGAATCTGGAAGCCCCCTTTAACAAGGGGACCCCCAGATCCCGCCCCCCCCTGTGTGAAATGGTAAGGGGGGGCACACTCTCGTCCCCCACTCTTTTCCTGTGGCCTGCCAGGTTGAGTGCTCGGATAAGGGTCTGGTATGGATTTTTGGGGGGACCCCATGCCATTTTTTTTTTTTTGGCGCGGGGTTCCCCTTAAAATCCATACCAGACCTGAAGGGTCTGGTATGGAATTTAGGGGGAACCCACGTCATTTTTTTAAAAAGTTTTGGCCGGGGTTCCCCTTAATATCCATACCAGACCTGAAGGGCCTGGTATGGAATTTAGGGGGAACCTCCACGTCATTTTTTTTTTTAAATTTTGGTTCGGGGTTTCCCTGTGGGGAATTCCCATGCCGTTTTTATCTATGTGTATTGTCGGCAATGCAATAGCCGCGAGTAGTTTTAAATGGGTTTTTTCCTTCGAAATGTCATTTTGCTGTCAGACTGTTCTAAACACAGGAAACATGCACCCCTTTACAGGCATACTATAGACACCCCCAGCTACGAAATTTAAAGGGATAATACACTTTTATTGTTTGACTTTAAGCATTATTAAAATCACTGCTCCTGAAAAAACGGCCATTTTTAAAACTTTTTTTTGCATTGATCCATGTCCCCTGGGGCAGGACCCAGGTCCCCAAACACTTTTTATGACAATAACTTGTATATAAGCCTTTAAAATTAGCACTTTTGATTATTCATGTTCGTGTCCCATAGACTTTAACGGTGTTCGCACATTCGAGCGAACTTTTTTCCTGTTCGCATGTTCTGGTGCGAACCGAACAGGGGGGTGTTCAGCTCATCCCTAGTCCTAATAGCTTAAATAGTCCCTGCTACTGATATATGATTTTGTGTCATTATACATTTCTTGTAGGACCCTATAATACACATGGTCGCTGATCAGGGTTTCACATCATCTAATTGATTTTCTATTTTTATTTTATTTTTTATTTTTTAATTTGTGTTTATGTCACACTGACCCAATATCACATCTATTCATACAAGAATATACTTTTCCCTTTAATATATATATATATATATATATATATATATATATATATATATATATATATATGGGAAGGGAATATAACTACTTCTCCCAGTTTTTTCCTATTTCAAGTTTTATTATGTATATTTATGTATACTGCCCTACTCTTGCCACCCAGAGCGTTCTTTTCTTCTTTCTGGGGACACCAGAAGTTGAGCGCATCGGAGCGCCTCAGATTGACGCGCAATGACATCCGTCCATAGCCAGTGTGGGTGTGGTTACCTCACCTCCTGGCCTGGTACATCTGCACTTCCTTGAGTGAAATGGAGGCTCGGAGCACAGCGGCCGGTGTGCGATGACGTCACGCACAGTGATGCCGTCACATGACCCCGCTTCGGGTGTTGCAATTGGAGGACGGCTTTGTCCGTGTCTCTTGACTGTCAGCAATGCAGTCCTCTACACAGAGGTTGTTACTGATTGGCTGCTATGTCCGCCCCTCGGTGTCATACACAGCTGTTAGCTATCTTATTAAATTATTGGTGTATATATGTGAGCGTGGTACAGACATCTAGCTATATGCCCCAGTAGGAGGACTATGGTCCGAAACATGTCGGGTTGCTAAAGCTTTCAGATGTTCTGCTACCACGTGATTTTATTTCCATCTTTGTTTTGTGATCACTTTTTATCTATCCAAGTGCGTTGTCAAGATTTTTCTAGCTTTTTAAATAAAAGCATTTTTATATTGGATTCATGCCCTATGTGGAGATTTTTTTCCTTCCTACCTTTATGAATGGGACGCCGCTTTCCCTAACAACTTATTCCCTCAGAGTGACATCTCTATCCGCTGCTGATCCACATATCATCTGACAACTAAAGTTGCCCCGGATGTAACCCACCACCAGGATTTTCCAGTCTGATACCCCGGGGATCGTTTGACCCCTTAAGCTTGTATGACACTCCACCGTACGGTGACTGTGTCCATCTCCTCTGGTAAGGATATTCATTTCTGCCATTTACATCTTTGAGTTTGAATATAAGATCTATGTGTAAACTGAAATCTTTATCTATATTCAGCTCCAGTCTCTGCCTTATTTTAAAATGTGGCACCATACATGCCCATGAACCTTCAATTGACAGTGTCCAAGTAAGCCAGCCAGACACTGTCACGTTGGACTTTTGTATCACAGACAACGTCATTGTATGACGAAACACGCGTCGGGTGGGAGGACGTGCTGACGTATCACGTGCTGTCTTCGGAGAGCCACGGGCACTCGCAGGCCAGCCGGCCATCTGTTTTTGCTTGATCATTTACTCCATATTGTAAGTGCTATCCTTTTTACCAATTAAACTTTTATTACGGTATCACACTATGGCAAACATTCTTTCTTTCATGCCCTGATGTTACGGCACCGGAGGGCCCTTATCACTCATTGATCACACATTGATCCTGGATCAGTGCTCCCTGAGAGTTTGGCATCTGTTACTCTCTTAAAGGCCCTGGCTGGTTTTAAGCCGCAAGCTCTTTTTTGCTTGCCTCTGGTAAGCGTGCATTTGTTTTGGTGTTCATTATCACCGGTGATGGAAGATTGCACTGTTGCACTTTGAATACAGCTCACTTCATACTGTTTGGAAGGTTGCACTGTTGCACTTTGCATCCAGCTCATTGCTTACTGTTTGGACATTTCTTTTTTTCATTATTTGTTTTTTTTTAGTATTGGTGTGATCATCACACTCTAGATCACTTTTTAGCGCAGCTACTATTTACCTATTGACTGTGCATATGTTCTGTATTTCATATGTTAGCTGCTGCTTCACTCTTTAGGTTGGTTTATTTTATTTACTCACCCTGAGCGCGGTATTTACACCCTTTTTTTCCTATTTTGTATATATAACCCATGGTATCGCCAACTAGAAAGCTCTCCATCTCTGTTTTCGCCCCTAGATAATCGTCCACCATATGATGCAGACGCTGCCAATGGGATTTTGAAGCTGGGCGCCGAGGACTAAAAAAATTGTGAAGTGCATCAATTTGGTCAGCCCCCTTCTCTACAGCTCCTATCTTGACCAACGGAAGCCTCAAAACTGTGTTTTCCACGACTCTGTAACCTATCAGGAAAGGCATTAGCTAAACTCCTCTTTAAGGTATCCTCAAGAGATTTCATCTTCTGCTCTTTCTCTGGGGATGGGATAAGTTCTGAGACTTTTCCCTTATAACGGTGGTCAAGGAGGGTTGCCAACCAATAGTGTTCCTTCTCCTTAATGCCATGTATTCTTGGGTCCTTTCGCAGGCTTTGAAGCATGAGGGAGCCCATGCACTGCAAATATGTGGAGGCATGAGAAGCAGACTCTTTGAGGGTCACTGAGGATTACAGATTCTGTAACTGCCTCCTCCCAGCCACTTACTACTCCCAAGGGTTCTGGGGGCAGAAACCATCTCTTAAGGTTTGACGTATGTCTTCCTCTGCTTCAATGCCTCCAAAACTGTGAGAATCCTCCTCCTCCCTCTCCTCTTGTGTGTTCTGTGGCATAGGAACAAAGGTGTCTACATAATGTAGGCCTTGAGAGGAAAGAATGTCCTCCTCTTCATCACACTGTTCTGCCTCGAGTACTCTGTCCACAATGCCATGCAGAGCCTGATCCATCAGGAAGACAACAGGGATTGTGTTGCCTTATTAATCTCCATTAATAGCTGTAAAATATTGTAATTAGGAATATATTACATTTAGCTTGTATCTATGCAGGCCAGAACATATTAATCTTCACACATATCTCCAGACAAGTCGGTGCCCAGGCTTTTGCGTACAAACAATGGGTTTCAAACCTCATTGTGGTACACAAACTCACTTCAAAGGATCCCATGATGGGATATGCAATGGAGGTAGGCCCACCCCAGGCCAATACTTTACTTCCCGGGAAAGTTCAAGTCAATCTCCTGCCTTAATAGTCACAAGGATTTGCATTAAAGGGGCTGACTTATGCAAAGTATAGGGATTGGAGATGCAGCCAATCCTTAACCAGCAATAGGGAAGCTCACCAATCAATTGCCACGCTATTCCAACCAATGAGGCATCAGCCTGTATTGATATACACAGACTAGATGGGAAAGATTTTCTCTCTTTATGGTAGAGCAGCCATCAGAATGCAACCTTGGTGAGAAACGGGTTAATTATGGGAAAGGTCTGCCCTTTTACTTGTAACTAAATATGTTTGTAGATTAATGTTTTAAGGAATATACTCTGTATTCCTTCATGTAATTCTTTTATTTTAACCAAATCTTTTTTTTTTTGGTGTAAGACTATAAATAGATGTTTGTGTATTAGATTAGCTCAACTACTTCCTAATAAATGTTATTATATTAGAACTTTCACTCTTGGTCAAAGAACTCTCATTTAACCCACCTCATATATTTGAGATAATAAATCTTAAATATAATAAACGGATAACAAATTGTGTCACTGAAGCATGCATTGTCATGGCTCACCATTCTTATGGCCTCCTCAAATGGTGGTCATTGGCGCGGGGGAAAAAAGCTGAGTTGGCCTGAGCCAGTCATTGTGCCATTTTCACACAGGTACTCATTGACGGCCCTCTGATACATATGCAGCTGCTGCAGCATTGCCAAAGTCAAGTTCCATCTGGTGGCATGTAACAAATCAGGCGGTTTATGGGCAGGTGGAATTCCCACTGAATTTAAGCCAATCAAATATTGGCTTTGTATGACCGCCTGAAATGGCTAGACTCTCTGGCCTGCTTTAGTAGATCTTCCAACCCTGGGTACCTATTTAAGAAATACTGCATCACCAAATTGAGGACATGTGCCAGGCATGGCACATGTGTCAACTTTCCCTGTCTAAGGGCAGACAGGAGGCTTATGTCATTATCACACACCACCATTCCTGGCTCCAGCTGGCATGGCATGAACCACCTCTGGGTCTGCCCCTGCAAAGTTGCAGGAATCTCTGCTGTGGTGTGGTTCCTGAACCCTGGACACATCAGCTGAAGCACTGCATGGCACCTTTTGACTGGTTCATTGACCTGACTCATTGAATAGCCCATTGAAACACTAAGGGGGTACTTGTGGTTCTCAGGACAATTCAGCAGAAATGGGTATGGAGGAGGAGGGGGCGAAGCTGAAAAATCTCTCTCCATCACCACTAGTTGTGTGAAGATGTGGCACTACAACAAACTGCAGCACTGTCCTGCAGCATCCTTCCAAGTTGCAAGCAGCGTTACCCAGTGTGCTGTGAACAAAATATATCGTCCCTGAGCATGCTTGCTGGACCACGTGTCAGCAATAATGTGGACTTTTCAGCTGACTGCCTTGCCCAATGATGCCACAACATTGCCTTCCACATGATGGTACAGAGCTGGAATGGGCTTACATGAAAATAAATAGCGACTGGGAATTTTTGGTACAGCACATTCTGCAAATTCACAGGGGGACAGAATCCACCAGACAGAAAAACAGGAGTTGTAAAGCCAGCAGCTTTGACAAACTTGCATTTAGATGCTGGGCATGTGGGTGGCAGTGGCTATTTTTTTTTGCTGCTGCAGATGGGGCAGAGACATTTTCTTACTATAGTCTACAGCTGGTGGTGTGCTATTGGCAGATGTGCTGCAAGGACCTGGGACACCCTGTGCTATACCATCATCCCTGTCAGTGGAGACTGCTTAGAAGTCATAAGGTATAGCAGGGGTAGACTGAGGTGAGGAGTGAGAAGCAGCAGCATTGTGTCCCTTTTGTGTGGCTTTCAGGTGCTCTTGCCAATGGGCTGAGTAGTGGGAAGTTAAATTCCTTGTCAAGCATGTGGTACCCAAGTGGCTGGTGTTTTTTCCCCGCTTGATGTGCTTGAGACAAAGTTACAAATTGCAACAGTGATCAGCTGAACATGTGCTAAAAAAAGGGCCAGACAGCTGAGCTGTGGGAAGTGGGCCGAAAGATAACAGCTTCACAATGATGGAATAGGGTGGCTGATATCTACTCTTCCATGATGGCTGCCTTGTTGGGGTTGTGCCTCACCCTCACTTTTCTCCTCTGCTCTATCCAGCACCCAAGTTGCATCAGTGACATCATCATAATCTCCTCCATCCTCATTATCACTGGATACAACTTGGCAATATGCTGCAGCTGGGGGAACATGACTGCCAGTTCCTGTACCAGTGTTCTCTCCTCTCTGTAGGCTCATGTTCCTTCCTTCTCCAACCTCAGAACCATGATCTGAATCGAGTAATGGCTGTGCATTGTCAAGGAGCAAGTGGCTGACGCTGTGTTCAAATAACTCAGCTGACTCCTCCATGCCTGATGCTTGGGCTATGGCAGGAGTAATTTAGCCACTCTGGCAGCTGCAGTGGACTGCGCACTAATCTATTCTTGGGTGACTGAGGATGAGGATGGTTTAGGAAGCCAGTCTAAAATATACTGTGTTAAACGTGCAGTACCGCATTGCAATATACTGTGTTAAACACGCACTAATGCACTGAAATAGACTGTGTTAAATGTGCACTAAAATATACTGTGTTAAATGTGCACTAACACACTGAAATATACGGCTTTAAATGTCACATAACGCACAGAAATATACTGCGTTAAACCTGCAGTAACACACAAAAATATACTGTGTTAAACGTGCACTAATGCACTGAACTATACTGTGTTAAACATCACATAATGCACTAAAATATACTGCATTAAATGTGCAGTAATGCACTGAAATTTACTGCAGTAAACCTGCCCTGACAAAATAAACCGACACTAATGTAAAAATGAATGGTCACTTCACTCACACTGACTGAACTATCACTAGATTCACACTAAACTGATACTCTACACTGACAATAGAAGCACAATAGCACACCAACTCGCTAGCAGCACTGAACAGAGCCCTGTTCTCTCTCCACGCCAATATCACACTGCAAATGGCCGCTATTGAAAGAATACATTTATAGTGTGGGGTGGGACTAAGAGCAATGAGCCATGATTGGATAGAGTCATCATGACAGCATCCAATCATGGCTCTGATAGTGCTCTGTGCCCTGATTGGGCAAAGCTTTCATTGCTTCAGCCAATCAGGGCTCCCAATGCACTGTGCGGCGGCTCAGTTAATTGTGGTCATTCGGCGGGCGAACAAATGGTCAAACGTCTCAATAATTCAGATGTTCGTCGAACGGGTGAACAGACAATGTTTGGCCCAAACTCATGCTCAGGCTGAACCGTTCGTCCATGCCTACTGATACCTTTACCATTAAACCAGACATTAGAAAAGGATGGGGAAAGAAGGAAAGTCAGAGAAACGAGAGGAAAAAAGGCATAAGAAAAAGAGACAATGTTTGGCCCAAACTCATGCTCAGGCTGAACCGTTCGTCCATGCCTACTGATACCTTTACCATTAAACCAGACATTAGAAAAGGATGGGGAAAGAAGGAAAGTCAGAGAAACGAGAGGAAAAAAGGCATAAGAAAAAGAGACAATATTGGCCCAAACTCATGCTCAGGCTGAACCGTTCGTCCATGCCTACTGATACCTTTACCATTAAACCAGACATTAAAAAAGGATGGGCAAAGAAGGAAAGTCAGAGAAACGAGAGGAAAAAAGGCATAAGAAAAAGAGAGGTTGTGGGTAATCTCAATAAACATAGGATCTTATATGTTAGAGAAGGTGGTCAAATCTGGATGGGCATAATCAATCCTAGGATGCCAAATCTGGAATAACATCAGAGTCCACCAAGATGGCTGTCAACTTTTCATGAATTATAATGTCATTCATGCAGTGTTTAACTACATCACAGCTAAGGGTAGGAGGTTTCCAAGCCCTGGCAATAGTTAATTTAGTAGCTGTAAAAAGGTGGGCAGCCAATTGGTGTTCTGAACGAAAGGGAAAGTTGATTGGTTTAAGTAGAGCCTTTACAGAAATCTTGAAGCTCTTCAGGGAATTTCAATCTTGCTGAGCACCCCTCTTTTCACCCAATCAGACATGTGGGAATCCAATGAGAGAAAGAGCTGGGAACACACTGCTCAAAGCCAACTGCGAGGATCTGATGAGCTGCTGAAGAGATTTGGGTGCCTGCCTGGTCTGCAGCCAGGGACATCCAATGGAAACAAAGAAGAATGGCAGCAAATCCGGAAGTAAAATCAAAAGAATTTATTGAAAGTTCATAAAATCAAGTGAACATGACAAACATCAGTCCAAAAAAGGTGTTCAGTGGACGCGTTTCACACAGACGTGCTTGCAAACCCCAGTTGCATTGTATATTCTGTTTTCGCATCTGTTCCAGGAGGGGTCAGAGGAGATTCCTTCTCTTTAATGTCTCCTGCGACAAATCCGCAAAGATCTGGTGGTCTGCACCTTCACATTTCAGCGGAGGCTCGACCCCCAGGCTTCTCCATATTTGTGCTTTATCTTCATAATTGTGGAACCTCACTATTTTTTCTCTTGGGGTTTTAAATGGGGTACCATTTGATCTTTTAATCCTGTGTACCCTTTCAAATTTTAATGGTTCTAATGTTTGTCTGCTCTGCCGCTGGTCAAAAATCCTTCTCATTGTTTTCATTAAATTTTCACTCTGCGTTATTTCTCCCCACTAATCCTCAGGTTTTTCCTCCTGTTACAGTTCTCTTAAACCTCTATTTTATATGCCATGTTCCTCTGTTGTAATTGTAAGTTTTTAATTACATTTTTTAACTCTTTTACTACTTGTGTATGAATATCCAATCTTCTTTCTGTATTTTTTTTTGTATCTTTCTGTATTCTGTGTTCTACCCGTGACAATAGGCTGGGTAAAAGTTGGCTCAGATCTTTATGTAAAGTTACCATTTCTGTTTTTAGAGAATTTTCTAACTACAAACATCTCTGCTATTTCTGTTGTAGCGGTATGTTCACCACTTGGTTACTAGCAATCCGACAATTACCCTGCTGCCAGACCCCCATCTATCATTGAAAACAATGAGCAATTCACAGTTTACTTCCTCAGCATACTTCTCTGCAGACTGTTGCTCCTTTTCCTCTGCAATGACCCCTGCAGAATATTTCTTCCACTGACTTCCTTCCACTGTTACCGTTCCTCCACTCTAAGCTGCTAGATTACGGTTACTTCACTTCCATTTGAACAAGAAAGAATCACTCTGAATAATTCCAGCTTGCAGACCATAATGGTGTTGCTTCAAAACATCAATAAGCCAGAGACATACACAGCTTCTCCCCGATGGCCCATTGAGTCTGGTAGACACACAGTCTTTTGGAAGGTATTACCAGTGTGCTTCACCAGGCCAGAGATACTCGGTACCTCCCCCGATGGCTCGACACATGGTAATAGGTGGACCACTGATACCAGCCAGTCCAAAATTGCAAACACTGTGTTCCCTGGCCACAGCATTTCTCACTACTCTCAAAGATCCTCTTATAATTCTTCAGCACTGACCTTCTTCAAAGTACATGTCCTGTGTTCCCTGGTCACAGCAGCTTGACTTTAGCTCTGCCACTTTCCTCCTGACTCTTTACTGCTACTTCTTCTTCACCAGCCTTCATCTGTGTACAAGTCCTGTGTTCCCCGGTCACAGCAGCCCGACACCAGCTCCTTGATGAAGATTCCTATGGCTCCTCCAGCCCTCCTCCGCGCTCGGCGCACCCCCCACATGGGGATGCCCAGAACAACAACTCAGCACTCCATTCTATCTTTTCCTGCTCTCAGAACTCCTCCCTGATGGCATGTGATCTCAGCTTATATAGGAGGCCTGTCCCCTGCCAATACCAAGAGGTAATTGGTCAGAGCTCCTCACATGATCTGCCTACCACTCAGACTTCAGGTCCAACCCCCATTCCAGAAACATCTTTCTGAAAATAGGGGAGGCATCTCTGAATCAAAGTACAGGTGACCACACCCACCACTGCACTGTACACTCCCAATCCCAAAATCAAAACAGACAGGCCCAGCGCACAACATAATCTGGCAACCTCACCAACACCCCCTTTCCTCTCTCTGATCACAACCTCATTACTTTCACTGTATCCTTGCCTCCAACCACCCATCCCTCCAAGCAGCAAACAATTACTTGTAGAAACCTTTGCCACTTTAACCCTTCTCTTCTATATTCTGCTACTGACCACCTATATGACATAATCTCTCCCCTGTCCTGTCCTGTCCTGTCCTGGCCACCTCTGTCTACAACAGTTCACTCTCATCATCACTAGATGCACTTGCACCTCTAACCACACGCAGAATCAGGCCCCGACCGTTACAACCTTGGCAAACTGACAACACTAGAAATCTCAAGAGACATTGCCGTGCTCTTGAACAACTGTGGCATAAAACCAAATGCCTGCAAGACTTCACCCTATATAAATCTGCCCTTCTGAAATACAATTCATGCCTCCATGCTGCCAAACAAGCCTACTTTGCCTCTCTTTTTAATTCCCTGTCATCCAGTCCCCGTTGGCTCTTCTCAACCTTTAACTCTCTGCTTCATCCCCCACCCCCTCTACCCACTAACTCACTCAATGCCCGAGATATTGCCAATCACTTCAAAGACAAGATTGATGCAATTCGTGAGGATACCTCCATTGTGCGTACATCTTCCCCACCCAACATTTATTAAATAACAGATATGTGGCGCTATTCCATCAATCAGTAGCAACAATAGAAATGTAAAATGTAATGGGCAGATCAAACCCCACCTTCTACAATAAATGTCCGGAGAAAGTACCCAATAGCTTGACAATAAATGTCACCATGCACAAGTGGATAAAAAATATGGAGATACAATTCTGAAGTATGGGAAAAATAAAGAATATAAATATAATTTCAGTGCTTAATGAAATATACCGGTCTCCCCTCATTAAGTGAAAAAAATTTTTTTCAATGTGAATCTGTGAATATAAAAAGCTGACTTCTCAAATAGGATACTCACAACCAAAAATCATACATAAGTGATAAATCAGTACCTTACAAATAAATCAGTACCTCATAAATAACCACTGAAGATGAAATAAATATAAATGATGACAAATATGGTAAAGTGGCTCTTAAAATTGAGCTTGCGTATATAAATATTTAAGTGACAAATAGTGCAAAAAAATTCATATGTTCGGTAAAAAATGTGCAATATATAATAAATACCCAGATGAAAATTTCAATCATACCATAAAATAATAATAAATAAGTAATTAAGATAAATAAAAAAATGATTATAATAGGGCAGCTAATCCCACCACAGAGATGCTGTCCCAAACGGTGACAATAGTGCAATGTAGTCCATACAAAAAGTGCAGTAGTGATGGGTGTTTTCCACAGCAAAGTCTTTAAACACAGTGCAAAAACAATGTGCAGTGACTGGTAATTTTTCTTCTATGCACGTTCTAGTGCATCTCCCAGGTGTTTCCCCCAGCCTCTCACCTCCAGCAGCGGCCCCCAATGGGCCAAGTAGAGCGGGTGGATAATAACTAGGAGAGGATGTGTTTCCTGCAGCGTGTCTTTAAACATCAAATGAGTCTGTCTCTCATCCACAGCTCCCAGCGCTCTCAGCGGTCCCAGCAGTTAATCAAGAACAAAGGAGAGGTCTCATGGTGCAGTATTAAAAACACATTTATTTGGAAAAAACGTAGTTACTTTCTCCGGACATTTATTGTAGAAGGTGGGGTTTGATCTGCCAATTACATTTTACATTTCTATTGTTGCTACTGATTGATGGAATAGCGCCACATATCTGTTATTTAATTAATTTTTGGGGAACTGAGTGGACCTATCTATGTTGGCGGCTCTCCATCGGGTATTTTACCGTCAGTTTCAAGATTCCCTTACTCACATTGTGGTTTTGCGCACTAGTTCTCACTTATCTAGTTCCCCACCCAACATACCTTGCCTAACAGCACATTCAACACTCTCCTCTTTTGAACTGGCTACTACTAAAGAGGTTACAAAACTTTTCTTAGATGCCCACTTAACCAATTGTCCCCTGGATCCTGTTCCCTCACAACTTCTTCTATCCTATGCTCCCTCACTCACATCTTCAATCTCTCCCTCTCTAGTGGCACCTTCCCCTCCCCTCTAAAACATGCACAGATCACTCCCATACTTAAAAAGCCCTCACTGGACCCCACCAGCCTGAACAACTTAAGACCCATCTCATTGCTCCCATTCACCTCTAAACTTCTAGAATGCTTAGTCTACAACCGTCTTAGCTCCTACCTCAGTGAAAATAACCTTCTTGACCCTTTACAGTCTGGCTTTCGCTCACAGCACTCTACAGAAACTGCCTTACTAAAACTCACTAATGATTTACTAACTGCTAAAACCAACAGCCAGTATTCCATACTCCTACTACTTGACCTATCTGCGGCCTTTGATACTGTTGACCCCCCGTTCCTTCTCAATAAACTACATTTCCTTGGCCTCCGAGATTCTGCTCTATCCTGGTTCTCTGCCTATTTATCACAGCGCTCCTTCAGTGTCACCTACAACTCTGTCTCCTCCTCTCCATTTCCCCTTTCTGTGGGGGTCCCCGAAGGCTCTGTTCTTGGACCCCTTCTCTTCTCTATCTACACCTCCTCCCTTGGTCACTTGATAACCACCCACGACTTCCAATACCACTTATACACTGATGACACCCAAATCTATCTGTCTACTCCTCACCTCACTCCTTCAGTCTCCTCTCGCATTACTAACTGACATATCAGCATGGATGTCGCACCACTTCCTTAAACTAAATCTCCCTAAAACTGAGCTATTAATATTCCCCCCGCCCATGCCCCCCTCCATGACTTTTCCATTAAAATCAACAATGCAACCAATAGTCCCTCCCCTCACGCCAGGGTACTCAGTGTAATCCTAGACTCTGACTTGTCATTTCAGCCTCAAATCCAATCGTTGTCAAAAGTTTGTAGAATTCACCTTCGTAACATCTCTAAAATTCACCCCTTTTTAACAAATGAAACTACCAAGCTCCTCATTCACTCCCTTGTTATCTCTCGCCTTGACTATTGCAACTCCCTTCTCATTGGCCTGCCTCTCCATAGGCTATCCCCTCTTCAGTCTATCATGAATGCTGCTGCCAGACTTATCCACCTTACCAACCACTCAGTGTCTGCCAACCCTCTCCTCCAATCCCTACACTGGCTCCCAATCACCCAGCAAAATAAATTCAAAATACTAACCACAACATACAAAGCCATTCACAACTCTGCCCCAAGCTACATCACCAATCTTGTCTCCAAATATCACCCAAATCGTCCTCTCTGCGCTTCTCAAGACCTCCTACTCTCAAGCTCTCTCGTCTCCTCCTCTCATGCTCGTCTCCAGGATTTCTCCAGAGCCTCTCCCATCCTCTGGCACTCACTACCTCCACCTGTCCGGCTATCCCCTACTCTTGCTACCCTCAGGCGGTCCCTGAAAACTCATCTTTTCAGGAAAGCCTATAACGTCTCTAACTAATCTTTTACCACTTCCATCAGCTCATTCCCCACAGTTACAACCTTTTGTACCACCTGCCCCACCCTATTAGATTGTAAGCTCTTCTGAGCAGGGCCCTCTTAATCCTCCTGTATCTTATTGTATTATAACTGTATTGTCTCCCTTTTATATTGCAAAGTGCTGCGTAAACTGTTGGTGCTATATAAATCCTGTATAATAATAATAATAATAATAATAATAATAATAATAATAATTTTACCTGCACACATCCCTAAACTTAGGAAAAATCCTACTCTAGCACCTACCTTCAGGTAGAGGGTGCTACACTATTGTTGGTAGTTGAGTTTTTCAAGTTTGTTCTTCCAGATATCCTAAATCACTGTCACTTTCGATCTCAGTTTCCACTCTTGATTGGGTTAATGTATTTGGGCCCCCCTTTATGTTAGCTTGTCCATTTTTAATGTTCTATGTTACTTGTCTGGCCCGAGTTCCTGGAAGATTATCTGTTACTGACTTGTCATGGCACTCTCCTTGAGACATTTTTTTTTATAGTCCCTGGGCTTGCACTTATTTTGGGCAATTTTGCTGTTTCACTTGCTTTTGCTGATTTCCCCTTCATTGCTGTTATGTGCCTTTCTTCTCCTCTTTAATCCTCTTCTCCTGCCACACACACTTCCTCACTGCAACTTTATTGTCTGTCTTTCCCTGACACCTTCCTTATTTCAAAAAGAAAACACTTGACCTCCTTAGTACTTTTAGCCCAATTGTAAAAAAAACTAGAAATGATGGTGCCAGAGATTCCTGGATGGTCGGATGTTAGAAGGGGAGAAGAACTACTGGAGGACAGAACACTACTGGCACCTGATCTCAAAAAAGACAGAGAAACAAGAATGGTTTGGACTGGTGGAGGTTGGGGGGGCAGTGGGGCTGGTAGGGGGAAAATAAGTTAAATTGATGGGAATCATGGCTATCCGGCGTGCTCTGAGCCTCTGCCCCTAGTGAGAAGGGAGGGAGGATTAGCGAAGGCGTCAGTTAGAGTTCTGCCCTAAGAAGGAAGAGTAGTCGAGGTGAAGGCCCAAATAGAGGAGGAAGAAGTCTACTCAAGGACCAGGGATAGGTCAAAAGCTCTAATAATTAAGATCTTTAGTATTAGAGAGGGAGTGGAGGAGGGTAGGGAAGGGTGGGGGAGAAGAATATACTGTGCCAGACACCTGGAAGATCTCTTTGCTCTCATACCTTCTCTCTCAATCTTGGTTAGAACCTCCCCTTTGATAACAATGTATATCTCTGCATTCTCATCTGCCTTAGGGGGAATGTATGATAGCATAACATTTTTTATCATAGGGGAAGTGACCAAGATGGCAGCAGTGTAGGACACTTGTTGAGGAGCTCTGCATCCATAGGGGGATTTCATCCTTTTCTCGCAACCTGAGACTTCTAAAAACTGCTACAAAACCCCCAGATCACACCAGACAGGGAATGAGATGGACATGGAACAGACCTAAGGCACAAAAACAAGGGAGTGTTCCGAAATCTGCCAAGTCTCCTGGAGGAGCAGCGGCACATGTGGCCAACAAGTACAGCATGGCGTCCCCAACGGAGGCCTCGGATCCTGCACTCTTGGAGCAAAGTAAATTTGATGCTCTCATGTAGGCGATCACCGGCTGCCAGTCCTCACTGTCAGATCTTACCAAGATTGACATGGTTCAGCTGGAAGTCAGGCGGATCCAACAAGACTTTGATAAGATTTGCCAGAGGGTGATGGAGACTGAGCATCGGCTTGGAGATACTGAGGACATGGTCCGTGATCACACAGCCTCCCTCACACACTTCAGGTGAGGGTGAGATCCCTCGAATCTAGAGCCGAAGATGTGTAAAACCGCAATTGGAGGAACAATCTGAGGATTTGTGGGCCTCCCTGAAGGATCGGAGGGACCTGACCCGGCTGCGTACATGAAGCGGCTGCTCCATACACTTTTTCCCCAGGCAGCCTTCTCGCCCTTCTTCACGGTGGAGTGGGCGCACAGGATGTCATCACAGCACAGACCACCTGGCTCCTCACAGCGCATCTTTATATTCAGGCTTCTAAACTTCCGTGACCGAGACCTAATCCTCAGGGAGGCCAGAAAGATGCAAGAGATCCGTCATGCGTCCGCGCCTCTGATGTTCTTTCCATATTACTTGGTTGACACCCAGAAGCTCCAGAGATCTTTTGATGAGGTGAAACAGGCTCTGAGAGTCAAAGCCATAAAATATAGCATGTTATTCCCAACGCGCCTTTGGGTGCAAGATGGAGAATCCACACGGTTTTTCACCTCGCCAGCTGAGGTCTCACTGACTCAAGAGACCTCCTGCACATTCAGATGACTGGGAATCGAGAGTACTTAGCTGTTCTCTCTCTACCACATACCCTGTCTGCTGCCATTCATATACAAGACTGTGTGGATGAGTTACTATCCTCCTGCATAAGCCCAGGCACATGTGAAGGATATGAATCTATCCCTAATTAAGGACACGGATGCTGCCAATGTTATGCTGCTGGCATATATGGCATTAATTCTACACTCCTGCTCCCATCAGTCCCCTTCTTTGGAGGTACTGGACTTATCCCCTTCAGTGATTACTTTCAGTTGATGACTTATGTATGACCTGGTTCTCTACTGGGTTATAACAACTTACTGATGGACCTGATGGTTGCAGTTTCCTACGTGATCCCCATGGATTTTGGCTGCTTCATGTCCCAAGGAACTTGCATTGGAAATCTGTGTCCTGGACACTATGCAGAAGTCTGTTTAACTGTTTCCCGACCGTTGGAGGTATCTCCTCTAGACATGGTGTAACTGCACACCCTTTGTTCTGCCCCCTATAATTTCTAATTCTTTTTCCATCTATAAACTGTTGGCTGCTCTCTGTTCATGACCCCAGGTAGCCATTGACTATGGTTTGGTTTGGGATAATAGCATACCCTGGTTTGGGTGGGTGTGCGAGGTGGGGGGAGGGGGGGTGTTGGAACAGGTTGAAATGTTTATTGATTCAAAAGAATGAATGCTTTAGGGGTGTAGCGCCAGCATTTTTGCTTATTGATGTAGTACAATGTTAACTTATGAACAGTGTTATATTTTAATGTGTGGCACCATCTAGTGGCCAAATTGGTAAATGGACTTTATTTTATTTTTACTCTTTGAAGAATATCAGAGGAAGTGACTTTTATTTACTTTCCACAACTACCTACCTACCCAGAATGCCGTGTGATTTACCCAGCAGGACTCAGTATGGAATTGCATGCTGGGTAGTCTATAAAAAGGCTCCGCGTGGCCATCTTAGGTCTCTTTGGATGCATGGCCTGGCCAGGCTGGAGAGATGCTGGGATAGAACTGAGAAGGATCCAGGCTGACAGTCGGAGTCATCAGAGGGTTCTGGTCTACTTTTCAGAGCAGAGCGGTGCGACGGCACCGGCCGGAGAGAAGCAAGACCCAGTACACCGGAGGGAGCTGTCTTGCTACACAGACCTGGTTGGGTGAGAGGGTTGTTGCCCAAAGTTTTCCTAAAGCACTATCACACACCTGATTCTGTAACACAGTATGCTGGGACCTGTAGTCCCACACAGGGGAATTGAAGGAACTAGAGACTGAGTTCAAATAGGCCTCAAGCCTACCCTTCACCGCAATATTAACGCTGTGTTGAACAAAGTTAATTGCATCAGAGACAGTTACAGGTTACTACACTACAGGAATATACCTTCTCCATCTATTTTGTTTAATCTTGGTGTATTTGACCGCTGGATTACAAATTATAATTCATAACTGCTAGCAGAAGACAGAAGACAAAGAGAGGACTTCCTATTCTATTGCAAGGCCTTGCATCCTAGTTGTGATTAATAGAGAGTTTACACTCTAAAGCAGGGGGAGCTCCCTAGGGATTGTTATTGTGCTATATAACCTTGTCTTCTTGTAGTTACAAGCACGCAGTGGAAGTGGGAAGGTGCCCAGAATTAAGATATTTCCCATTCTGGCATTAGTCCCACTTGGAGACGCACTTCCCGAGATCAGTTAATACCATTTTGTGTGTACAACTTATTGTGTATATTCACTGGGCTGTTGTGCTATGTTGGTGTGACAGTACCAGTATTGTACTACTGCTTTCATATTGATTCGAGGAAAAGGTTATGTTTCCTGGTTAAGTACAACTTGTGTGGAGTGTTGTTCCTTACCCAACAGGTGTAATATCGAATACCCAGGTAATAATAAAGGCATACTGTTATACTTTACATTGTGAGGTTATCCCTATCATTAGCTACACACTAACACTGCACCACAGTTGTGTCAAGGGGCTGAGTCAAGTCATTGGGGGTGGTAAGGCAGAGTACAGGCCCAAATCAAAAATATCAGCAGCTTCTTCGGGGGTCAGTGCTTCAGGGGTATATGTGTTGCTGCAGAAAATGCTTGTGTTCTCTTTGAGTGCTATAAGGAGGGAGGGTGGGGAGGGGCGGTGTTGCCTGTTTCCTGGGGTCCAGATGCTTTCCTGTCCCAGCTGTCTCTACAGTGCCTTATTAACTTCCATCCTCATCTATGGCTCCCTTAATAATGATATCGTGGAACGTCTGGGGCCTTAACTCCCGGATCAAACGTTCCCTAGTATTTAACTTTCTTAAATCCCATTGCCCTGACATATGCATCTTTCAGGAAACCCACTTGATGGGTAGCAGAGTACTTGGGCTTAAAAAAACCCTGGGTGGGACATTATTATCATTCCACTTACTCCTCATACGCCAGAGG
Organism: Aquarana catesbeiana; assembly: GCA_037953035.1. Taxonomy (NCBI): domain Eukaryota; kingdom Metazoa; phylum Chordata; class Amphibia; order Anura; family Ranidae; genus Aquarana; species Aquarana catesbeiana. The sequence goes on along the minus strand of JBBHAA010001892.1, from coordinate 389,056 downwards.
GGTGAGCGTGCTTATCCACAAGTCCCTGTCTTTCACTTTAGTAGATTTGCATCTGAACCCAGGGGGAGATTTGTTATATTACATGCTGTAATTGTGAATGTACCTATGGCAGTGGTGGGGCTATATATCCCCCCACCGGCATCTTTGACCCTTTTAAATAAGATTACCCAGTATCTTGCTAATATGTTGGTGGACAATGTGGTGCTGGCGGGAGATTTTAACATGCCTCCCTGCCCTGCATTGGACAGGCTGATGTCTCGCTGGGCATCCACCTTCGCCCTCACTGATGTCTGGCGCTGGAAAAATCCCTTCCAGAGAAGGTATACATGTCAGTCTGCCACCTATGTGACCATGTCCAGAATAGATCTTGTTTATGCCAGCAGACCAGTCTTAGCAAAAGTTCAGGAAATATCTATTTTATCAAGGGGGATATCTGATCACACACCTGTCTTGCTGCATCTGAATGTTTGCCAGGACCCCACGACTGCTTGTGGCATTTATCCCACTTCTAGATCTTGGATGAAAGGGTTGCCCCCGCCGCTGAGGCAGATATCACTAGATACTGGAATTCTAATCCCCCTGCAACCGACCCATCTTCTGACTGGGATGCATTCAAAGCCCATGTAAGAGGTTACTACCAGAAGAAGATAGGACAGGTTAGATGGCAGTCAGGGCGAGACTTGGTTATGGCAGAACAGAGGGCTACCACACTTGAACAAATCTATGTGAACACCAGAGATGAAGTGACGCGTGGAGACCTGCAGTGTGCTCTGTGCAAAGTAATGCTACTGAGGACTACGTCAGCTAAAAAACTCCTACATCACCAGTCACAAAGGGTCTTTGAACAGGGTGAGCGGACTGGCCATTCTCCTGGAGTGGCTGTCCAGGGAACAATCGGCCATGACGGGAATTGCCAACATTAAGAATTCTGATGGACAGTTGGTGTCTGACCCTGGGGGTATAAATGCTTGCTTTGCCTCTTTCTACAGAGACCTATATTCCTCCAGGGCTAAATACTCCATGGCTGAACTTCAGGCTTCTCTGGAGGGTGTTCAGCTTCCGGCCCTGACGGAGGTGACCTGCCGGAGACTGGACGCCCCGTTCACCCTCAAGGAGCTACAGCAGGCTATTGACTCCATGCAGGGAAATCAACAGGAGACCATGATCTTCCGGCGGAGTTCTATAAGGCTCATGTGGAAACACTGGCCTGTAGGTTATTGGAGGTGTTGTCAGCCTCATTTGAGACAGCTTCTCTCCCCCCCTCGATGTTGGTGGCTGTTATAGTGGTAATACACAAACCTGGTAAAGACCCCGAGCTATGCTCCTCCTATAGGCCCATTTCACTGCTCAATGTGGACACAAAGATTCTTGTGAAGGTACTGGCTAATCGCCATGGCAAGGTTATTTTATCTTTGGTCCATAGGGATCAGACTGAGTTTATGCCGGGAAAGGGTACTGATATCAACCTGCGGAGACTCTATACTGTGATGGTGGGGATCCCAGCTTGACTCGGTGGAGTGGGAATACTTGTGGCTTGTCCTCCAAAAGTTTGGGTTTACGCCCCAATATATTTCCTGGCTGAGGATGCTCTATTCGGCCCCCTCGGCCAGAGTTCGGGCAAATGGTGTACTTTCACCCTCCTTCCCACTCCACTGAGGCACCAGGCAGGGCTGTCCTCTCTCTGACTCTTTTTGCATTGGCAGTTGAGCCGCTGGCAGAGCTTCTGAGCACCTATGGAGAGGTCCGGGGTATTTCCTTTCCCCTTATGGTCGAGAAAGTGTCACTATACGCAGACAACATGCTGCTATATCCACAGGATACCCGCTGCTCTCTCCAAGCGGCTTTAGCTATCATTGACAGATTTGGATATTGCTCTGGAGTAAAAGTGAACTGGGACAAATCGCTCCTGTTCCTGCTATCGGCGGGAAATCAATTAGTAAGCCCACAGACTCCCTTGCAACAGGTATCCCAGTTCAAGTATCTGGGGATTTCGATTCAGAGGGACCCAAAGAAGTATTGTTTCCCCAAAAATAAGACCTACCCTGAAAATAAGACCTAGTGTTATTTTCCAGGAAGGCTGCAATATAAGCCCTACCCCGAAAATAAGCCCTAGTTTTAAAAGCTTGTAAAATCCTATAATCCAATCTATTACAGTAGTATATAATGTACAATGTGTGTGTTTTTGTAATATAATTGCGGGGAAGAGAGCTCCGGCGGGTCACAGAAGCGCAGAGCAGTGCTATAATGAAGGTATTTGGCACAATTATATTACAGGAACACACACATTGTACATTATATACTACTGTAATAGAGTGAATTATAGGATTTTACAAGCATTTTAAATCGGTTCACACTGGGGATTCCTTTCAGGCAAGAAGATAGAGTGGGAGAGACTATAGCACATTACATGGTAAGACCTACCCCAAAAATAAGCCCTACTGTGTCTTTTGTTGCCAAAATAATATAAGACCCGGGCTTATTTTTGGGGAAACACGGTACCTGGACGACAATCTATATCCTGTCCTCCAGCAGCTTGCTCGTAAATGCGGGGTGTGGAAGAACCTTCCGCTCATTAAAATGTCCTTTCTCCCCAAATTTCTCTATGTGTTCTGACACTCTCCAGTCCCTGTACCTGCGGCCTTCTTGCTAAACTTGATCAAATAATCTCCTCATTTATCTGGGTGGGTTCAGTCCCCAGGGTGACTAAAGTAAAGCTGCAAATGTCCCTAACCGAGGGCGGGTTGTCCCTCCCAAATTTCAAACAATATTACTGGGCTGCGCAACTGGTCACAGTAAGATGGTGGTTTACCTAAGATAGTTCAAACCCGGCAGTAAATTTGGAGGCAGCCATCTTGGGATCCTACTCTGAGCTCAGCAACCTAGTCTGCCGAGGACCTAGGTATAGCCCCCAGGTGACTGCTCCCATGAAGACAACACTGCTGGCCTGGAAGCAGGTTACTAAATGGCTTGGTGAGGCGGGATCCATCTCTCCTCACACTCCGCTCTGGGGAAACCCCCAGGTCTGGGCTAGATTCCAGATTACCAAACTAAACCACATTGTAACCGGAGGACGAATTCTCTCCCTGGCGGAGCTCAAGCGGCAATTACATCTGCCTCCAGGGATGTACTTCAGGTACATACAAATTAAGTATGCTATGAGGGCACAATTTTCTGATGGGGTTGCTCTTGCAGTGCACTTGGTCAAATCCCTTCTAACAGCAGCTGAGATTGACCGCGCATTATCCTCCATATACTTGAGACTCACCTGCAGAGCCATCTCGAGTACAGCTAGGCTGTTTGAGGTATGGCAAAAAGATATCCCCGCTCTAACAGAGGAGGACTAGACTGAGGGCTTACAGCAATGCATTCCAGTTATATCGGCCAGGGACCGCTTTGTCCAGCTCAAATTTCTACACTACTACACTCCCTCCAAACTATCCAGAATTTACCCAGGGGTGGCGGATACTTGCCCCAAATGCAGGCAGTCGTGGGTACCTTTATTCACATGGTGTGGGAATGTCCTCTCACACAAACATTCTGGCGGGCAGTGATGGCTCATGTGAATAGGGTTGCAGGTCTGTCTCTAGACAGTGATCCTTTGATATTTCTACTGGGCATTAATGACAATTTGAATACTACCAAGCACACTGGACTATTTATTTTTTATGCGGCCTATTATGCTAGGAAAAAGATACTGTCCAAATGGAAGCTTCCAGAGCCCCCTCAACTTCTGTCATGGAAGGCACTTATTAACTCGGTGCTGCCCTTATATAAACTTACATATATGGGACCTAATTGCCCCCAAAAATTTGAAAAAAATCTGGACACCCTGGGTGCAGGTTAGGCATATTAGGTTCTAGATAGATCTGGTCAAGATGAGTAGTGTCGAAGTGTGGGTGACAGCTAGAATAGATTGCCTTGAATAACACCTGAATAAGGCACATGTTTGCTCTGCTGGATGCAAGACAGGGAAATCCCCATTTAGGACTCTACCTCTTTTCTCTCTCCCCTCCCCCTCTTTACTCTTTCCTTCCTTCTTCCCTCCCTCCTTCTTTTCTCCTCCTCTCCTTTGCCCTCCTGACTTCCTTCCCCCTTCTCTCCGCCTTCTCTTTTCTTATGCACATGAACATGTCAGTGGGTGTATAGCTTTTATAGGTACCGTTCTATACTTAATTGCTAAGCGATTCCCACTGAGGACTGTAAAAGGAGGCTGAGATGCTGGTATTTGTGGATAATATGCAGCAAGAGGTGAATTAATAATTAACCTGTACGGTTTTGGGGGAAAATAAATGTCAGTATTATCTCTCCTGAGAGGATAACTTTTGTAATGTTAAAATATTGTTCTTGTGTATAATGTTTTACTACTTCAGTAAACATTCCTTCTGTTAAAAAAAAAATATCACATAATGTAAGAGGATTAAATAATCCAGTAAAAAGGCATAAGGTCTTGAAAGAAATTAATGACTATGCCACAAGTATAGTCTTCCTACAAGAGACACACATAATACAAGATACAAATATTAAATTGTATTCTAAACATCATCCCATATGGTATTATGGAGACTCCCCAACTAAAAAAGCAAAAAGAGTGACAATAGGAATGGCGAGAGAAGTGAAGTTCTCTTTAGAAGATAGAAAGGTGGACCTAGACGGACAGTTTATATTCCTGAGAGGGAAATTACAGGATATGGAATGTACACTAGTAAATATATATTGCCATAATAGGAATCCGACAGGCTACTTGAAAGAAGAGCTAGGAAATCTGATTGATTATAAAAGGGGTTTATTAATCATGGCAGGAGATCTGAACTTCTGTATGGACCCCAGGGTCGATAGTTTGTCACATGCACTGGGGGCTAGAGACTATCAACTCAGGATGATAAAAAATAAGTTACAGGCAGTCCCCGAGTTATGAACCTCCGAACGACTCCTATTTACGAACGGGTGGTGCCGTGACATTCTGCGCATGCGCGGCCACTTTTCGACGGCGGACACCTAGGAAAACATTGAAAAACATCGGAAAACGACGTCTGCGCATGCACAGCTACTTGACAGAACATCGGAAAACAATGTCTTTGCCATTCTGCGCATGCGCTTCCGACTTACGAACATTTCCAACTTAAGAACAAAACTAGACTATTTACAGTGTAGTGGGTCCTGCTCACAGTGTTCAGCTAAAAGTACAAGTTACTGTAGTGAGACCTCTGCACAGTGTTCATCTAAAGCTACAAGTTAGTGTAGTGCGTCCTGCTCACAGTGTTCAGCTAAAAGTACAAGTTAGTGTAGTGAGACCTCTGCACAGTGTTCATCTAAAGCTACAAGTTAGTGTAGTGCGTCCTGCTCACAGTGTTTAGCTAAAACTACAAGTTAGTGTAGTGAGACCTCTGCACAGTGTTCAGCTAAAGCTACAAGTTAGTGTAGTGCGTCCTGCTCACAGTGTTCAGCTAAAACTACAAGTTAGTGTAGTGAGACCTCTGCACAGTGTTCATCTAAAGCTACAAGTTAGTGTAGTGCGTCCTGCTCACAGTGTTCAGCTAAACCTACAAGTTATTTACAAGCTACCTGTAGAAGGTTGATGGTGTTGTCCTGATCCTATCACTACCGCAGGCAGCTAAATAAGCTGCAAGTTATTTTTTTGCGAGCTCTGCACAGTGTTCACCTAAAGCTACCTGTAGAAGGTTGGTGGTGTTTTCCTGATCCTATCACTACCGCAGGTAGCTAAATAAGCTACAAGTTATTTTTTGCAAGCTATGTACAGTGTTCAGCTAAAACTACCTGTAGAAGGTTGGTGGTGTTGTCCTGATCCTATGACTACCGCTGGCAGCTAAATAAGCTGCAAGTTATTTTTTTGCGAGCTCTGCACAGTGTTCACCTAAAGCTACCTGTAGAAGGTTGGTGGTGTTTTCCTGATCCTATCACTACCGCAGGCAACTAAATAAGCTACAAGTTAGTTTTTTGCGAGCTCTGCACAGTGTTCAGCTAAAGCTACCCGTAGAAGGTTGGTGGTGTTCTCATACTACAGGCAGGCAGTTGATTTTGCTAGCTGCAGTAAAATATATCCCAGCTTAGTGCAGCTACAGGCCATTAGTATGCCTGGAAGGCCAACAAGGAGAGGCAGACAGTCACAAGCCAATAAAAGAGGGCAAGCAGACTCTGTGTCTAGTGCTGGTCGTGGAGACGGTGCATCCTCATCAGCACGTGGCCGTGGGACATGCTTGGCCTTTTTTTCGGCAGCTGGCCGTGTTGAGCCGCAACATGCGGAAGACTTGGTCGAGTGGATGACCAAGCCGTCTTCATCCTCCTCATCCTCTCTCACCCATGCTCGGGGTACTTTGGCAAAGCAGCGGCCTCTTCCCTTGGCTCAATGTCATCAGTGACTCCTTCCCTAGCCCCTCCATGTCCTGAGGAGTCCCTCAAACTGTTTGACCACAGTGTTGGGTACATGCTCCAGGAGGATGCCCAGCATTTGGAAGGCTCTGATGAGGATGATACTGAGCTAGATGAAGGCAGTAACGTGAGCACGGACAGAGGGGGTGCCCAAGAAGGACAGCAATCTGGCAGTCATGCTCCCCTTGCTGGAGCATACTGCCAGGTTTGTTTGCTATTTTCAACATATGTCTCAAGCGTATCTCACGTGGCCAAAACATCTCCCGCTTGGGTACCACATGCTTGACCAGACATATGTTGACCTGCCATGCAGTTCGTTGGCAAGCGTATCTAAAAGACCCACAACAAAGAACAAAGAGGACCTCTCCTTGCTCCTCATCAACTGAGATCTCCAACCCCACTAGACCTTCAGTCCTCTCTGAGACCTGCACTGAGAGGAATGAAGGTGTAGAATTAGGTGTGTCACAGCCAAGTACTTGTGGGCAATCTGCTTTCGGTACACCGACGTCAGATTGTGCCAGGTAAATTTCCCTGCCCCAGCTGCTGCACCGCTGAAAGAAGTTCGCTCCCAGCCATCCACATGCCCAGCAGTTAAATGCTAGCTTGGCAAAATTGCTAGCACTTCAACTGCTGTCTTTTCAGTTGGTAGACTCTGCCCCCTTCCGTGAGTTTGTGGAATGTGCAGTTCCTCAGTGGCAGGTACCCAAACGTCACTTTTTCTCACGGAAGGCGATTCCGGCTCTTTACCGGCATGTGGAAGGCAATGTCCATGCCTCGCTGGACAGGGCGGTCAGCGGTAAGTTGCATATTACCGCTGACTCATGGTCCAGCAGGCATGGACAGGGATGTTACCTAAGTTTCACTACGCATTGGGTGACTCTGCTGGCAACTGGGAAGGATGCAGGACAAGGTGCAGTAGTGTTGGAGGTTGTTCCGCCACCACGCCTCCAAAATGATACTCCTAATGATTGTGACACACCTCTCTCCTCCACCCCCTCCTCTTCTTCCTCCATGGTATCTTCCTGTGCTTTTTCCTCGGAACCAGCGGTGCTCTGTAGGCATTCAAGGGGCTACGCATGTATGCAGGCCAAAAGATGGCATGCGGTGCTTGAGCTGGTGTGCTTGGGGGACAGGAGCCACACTGGGGCAGAGGTTCTGTCAGCTCTGCAGGGGTAGGTTCAGAGGTGGTTGACGCCACGCCAACTTAAGGCAGGAATGGTGGTTTGCGACAATGGCACCAACCTCCTCTCTGCCCTCCGACAGGGACGAATGACCCATGTGCCCTGTTTGGCTCACGTCCTTAACTTGGTGGTGCAGCGGTTCTTGGGCAGGTACCCGGGCTTACAGGATGTCCTGAGGCAGGCCAGGAAAGTCTGTGCATTTCTACCAGTCATATAATGCCAGTGCTCGGCTGGCGGACCTCCAAAAGGAGTTTAACCTGCCCAAGAACCGCCTAATCTGTGACATGCCCACCAGGTGGAACTCAACGTTGGCCATGCTGCAGCGGCTGCACATGCAGCAGAGGACCATCAATGAGTACTGTGCGACTATGGCACCAGGACAGGGTCAGGGGAGCTTTGGATTTTTTTCCCCCATGCCAGTGGGCCATGATCAGGGCTGCATGCACTGTCCTGTCACCATTTGAGGAGGCCACGAGGATGGTGAGCAGTGACAGTGCATGCATCAGTGACACTGTCCCCCTTGTCCACCTGTTGGAGCACACGCTGCGTGGAATAATGGACAGGGCACTTGAGGCAGAACAGAGGCAGGAAGAGGAGGACTTCCTTAGCTCTCAAGGCCCCCTTTATCCAGACAGTGTTCCTGCATGCCCACCGATCACACAGGAAGAGGACAAGGAGGAGGAGGATTGTGTCTGTATGGAGGTGGAGCCTGGCACTCAGCATCAGCAGCAGTCTTTAAGGGATCAGTCCCAAGAAACACATGGACTTGTACGTGGCTGGGAGGAGGTGGCTGCGGACCATGTCGTCCTTAGTGACCCAGAGGACTCCGGACCGAATGCCTCAGCAAACCTACGCTGTATGGCCTCCCTGATCCTGCAAAGCCTGCGTAAGGATCCTCATATTCGTGGTATCGAGAAGGACCAATACTGGCTGGCAACCCTCCTTGATCCACGTTACAAGGGTAAGGTTGCAGACCTTATCTTGCCATCACAGAGGGAGCAGAGGATGAAACATCTTCGGGAGGCCTTGCAGAAAGGTCTGTGCAACATGTTCCCAGAGACTGGGAGGTTACATACTCCTGTTTCTGGACAACGTGTTGCTGAGGCTTCGGTCAGTCAAAGAAGGAGCGGTGGAGCAGGTGGCCGTCTGACCGATGCGTTCAGACAATTTTTTGGTCCACAGCCCCAAGGTATGATCGGTTCCAGCAACCATCGCCAGCGTCTATTTTACATGGTGCAGGAATACCTAGGGGCAAGATCTGACTTGGACACCTTTCCCACCGAAAATCCTCTGTGTTACTGGGTCTTGAGGATGGATCACTGGCCAGAGCTTGCACAGTATGCAATTGAGCTACTGGCCTGTCCTGCATCCAGCGTTCTTTCGGAACGCACATTCAGTGCTGCTGAAAGCTTTGTAACCGATCACAGGGTGCGTCTGTCCACCGACTCGGTCGTTCGACTGACCTTCATAAAAATGAATCAGTCTTGGATCAACAACAGCTACCAAGCACCTGATGCTGATGTAACCGAATATTTTTTTTTGAAATCTCAGATCCCTTCAAAGACTGCCTATGCTGATGCTGAGTGACTATCCTGAGTAATTATCCTCTTCCTCCTCAATGATCACGCTGATAGCTTGTAAGAACATTTTTGGTTCTGGGCACCACCACCAGTGCCTAAGGCCCAATTTTTCAGCCCCTGTTTAACAGGGGTGTGTAATTACAATTTTTGATGCAATACTTTGCAGCCGGGCTCGTTTCTGCGTTCCAACTAGAGTATCTGTGAGGGGTTGCAGTGTTGTGGCACCAGCACCAGTGCCTAAGGCCCAATTTTTCAGCCCCTGTTCAACAGGGGCATGTAATTACAATTCTTGATCTATTATATATATATATATATATATATATATATATATATATATATATATATATATATCATTTTATTTTATAATTGACAATTTTTATTGATTTTCCAAGAAAAAAGGAATTGACAACATAAGATACAGGGAAATACAGTTTGTAGTAGAAAAGGTACTTCTGGTATACAATCAACAGACAGGTGATTAATGACAGTGATATTTATACAGTAATCACTAGAGGTCGACCGATATAATCGGCCGATATTTGGCTTTTTTTACTTAATCGGCAGCGGCCGATTGTGCTGATAAAAAAAGCCGATTATAACTTCAGCGGGACTTGCAAATGACTTCTGTAATAGAAGTCAATGCAAGTTGCCTGTGGAAAGACTTCTCTCCTCCCTGGGCAGCCTGCCAAGTCTGATAAAAAGATACATTGTGTCTCTTCAGGTTCTTTTATCAATAGACTGAACTCCACGTGGAGGAGTTCTCAGTTTAACCATTTAAAGATTAAATCTTTTCTGACACTTGTTGCTTAAAAGTAAAAATCCTGTATTTTCTGCTAGAAAATCACTTAGAACCCCCAAACTTTATATATATTTTTTTTAGCAGAGATCCTAGGGAATAAAATAGCGGTTGTTGCAATATTTTATGTCAAACGGTATTTGCGCAGCGGTCTTTCAAACACAATATTTTTTGAAAAAATACACTAATAAATTTAAAAAAAACTAAGTAGTAAAGTTAGCCCATTTTTTTCATCCAAAAGTTTTGATTACCTGTTTTTTTGTATTTAATATTTAAAATATATTTTTTTTTGTTTTTTTTATCTAAATTCTACATACAAGTGAACTGATTGGAGGTTTGTTTGGTTTAATAAATGTTTAAATGTAAAAAATTTTCTGTATCACTTAAGGTTGCTTTCACACTGGAGCAGGCATGCATTGATGGTAAAACGCTGCTAGTTTTAGCGGCGCTTTACCGTCATTTTAGCGGCGCTATTCGGCTGCTAGCAGGGCGCTTATAACCCAGCTAGCAGCCGAGGAAGGGGTTAAATGTGCCCCTGAAGCGTCGCTGCCGAAATGCTTTGCAGGCGCTTCGGCAGCAGTGCACATTCATTTCAATGGGCAGGAGTGGTGGAGGAGCGGTATACACCGCTCCAAAGATGCCACTTGCAGGACTTTTTTTTAACATCCTGCCAGCGCATCGCCTCAGTGTGAAAGCACTGGGGATATCACATTGAGACTGCAGGGGAGCCGTTTTACAGGCACTTTACAGGCGCTATTTTTAGTCCAAAAGTGCTTGAAAAACGCCCCAGTGTGAAAGGGGTCTAACTGTTAGATTTTATGAGATGAAGGGAAAAAAAAAGAAAAAAAATCGGCCTAATATATCGGCCCAAAAAAATCGGCATTCATATATCGGCCATCGGCCACCACGATTTCTAAATATCGGCATCGGCCAGAGAAAAACCCATATTGGTCGACCTCTAGTAATCACTGTATTTTTATAGCTCTGATCGCTGTATAGATGTCAATGGTCCCAAAAATGTGTCAAAAGTGTCTGATCTGTGTGCCGCAATGTCGCAGTACTGCTAAAAATCACAGATCACCGCCAATACTAGTAAAAAAAGTTATAAATCTTTCCCATAGTTGTAGACGCTATAACTTTTGGTTTTTTTTTACATTTTCGGGGTTTTTTCATTTATAGCACAAAGAATAAAAACCGCAGAGGTGATCAAATGCCACCAAAAGAAAGCTCTATTTGTGGGAGAAAAAGGACGTCAATTGTGTTTGGGTACAGCTTTGCACGTCCGCGCAATTGTCAGTTAAAACGACGCAGTGCCATATCGCAAAAAATGACCTGGTCAGGAAGTGGGTAAATCCTTCTGGTCCTTAAGTGGTTAAACAGTCTTTGAGGTGACAGAGGAATTGGTTTCTCTCCTATCTGCAGTCCATCCAGTTTTCTCCTGTGAGGTAATAACTTGTTGCTGTTTGCTCCCCTGCTGTGCTGTGGTACTGGGGGTTAGACAGTCTGACATGTTTTGTCTCAGATTCTGTGTCTCCTATCTGCATCTGGAAGGCTGCCTGCTGCTGCTTCTGAAGTAAGTGGATGAAAGGAGATGGGTCTTAAAGAGACAAGGTACCTGTTTTTCTTGGTGACAGAATTATGGGTTTTTTCCATTTTTTTTGCAGATATGAGCTCCCCACACCTGTAAGTGGCACAGAAGATTAGCAAAGGTACGAGGGGTTGCGTGGGACATGTCTTCAAAAGAGTGCTTAAGGAATGCAAAGTATGGAGTTTTGCATGATTTTAGGAGCAGAAGCCCTAAACGCAAACACTACAGAAAACATAAGACCTGCCACTGGTCATCTATTTTTTATTAAATTTTAAATGCAGACATATATATTTTTATATAATTTTTGGTAATATACATGTGCCCTTGGATATTTTTCCTTTTGGTTATGCACTTACCAGTATTTATTGTGCCACTGTGGTGGTTTCTTAATGTTTATGATGTTTTTATTCATATTATTACATTTTTATATCTGTTTCCGTTGCTCTGTTTGTTATTTATGGGGACACTTCCGGGATTTCATCCCTGCACAGAGTTCTCCGCCTTTCCTGTTACGTGGTCTGATGAGAATCGCCATGGTAACCTAGCCAGTATAAGACGCGGGTGCTCACGTTGCTTCCATATCTGCTGAAGAAGTCCCCGCCCATTGGGATGCAACGCGTCCGGAACTAGGAAGCGTTGTGACGTCACCCGCGGCCACCACGCATCTCTCTGTTACCATACACGATTACATGCTACATTATCTGGCACAGGTAAGTGCCTTGTTTGTAAGTGCGATACTTGTTTTTTACTTAATAAATTGTACTGTATGGAGAGCACTATGTTGTACTCTTTCTGTTTCATATTACTGTAAATGCTGGGAGAGCACCATATGCTGCCATATGCTTGCCTTTGTCCTGCTGTCTGACTGATCTGGATCTGCTGTGCACCATCCTCATATGACCCGTAAGGGAAAGCACTTTTGACCCTCTATAATCAAAGGGTCCCTGCTATAAGGTGAGAGGCCATCCTTTACATTGGTGGAGGGTTCACAGAAAGTTGCTGAAATGTCAGCATGAAGTCACATGACACCTGAATGATCTGATTGATTTAATTTTTATGGACTTTTATTGTTTCTTTAATTTGAGCGCTGCACCATCTGTTTTTTATTGTTGCTTAGGGATTTGATTTTTGACCCTGGTGTCCAGCTGCTGTGTTCTATATACATATTTGCGCTGATTTGTTCCCTTTTTTGATTTTGACTAGTCATCTGCTGACCAGGACAATCTGCCTTCCTCACATTCCCACACAGGGTGGCTTTCATGCTCCTCAAGCAGCTCACGTGGCAATGGCTCACAAGCATTTAAATCAGCACAATAGAAAATGCCTTGCCCAGCCCATTTTTTCCCATAATGACAGAGTTAAAAGCTCATTGATGAAGAATGGGAGAGATGTGACAAGAAGACCAATTTACAGTAAAGATCTCCAAGCTTTATCTAATGAAGCTGGCTGATACATGTTTAAGCAATGCACTTCCAGGAGTGGATGGTGCCTGCCAGCATCTGGTGCGCACATGTCTTTGCCTTTCAATACCTTTAGGGATCCTATGGATTGAAAAGATGACTTAAAGCGGGGTTCCACCCAAATTTTGAACAATATCTGTATGTATTCTCTTCCTTGCCTAGATGCTGACATGCCGTTTAAAAAAATGTAAATCGCCGTAATTACCTTTTATTTTTCTATTCTTCTTTGCACTTCCTGGTTCTCCTCCTGTGGGAGTAGGCATGTTTCCAGCCTCTCCCAGACTCCACACAGCCTCCTGGGAGCTAGTCTCAGGCTTCCCAGGATGCCACTGAACATGTGCGGGAACTAGCGGTGAATGCTGGGAGCACAGCATTCACCGCATCCAGGAAATAAATGCTTGTGGGCTTCAAATGCCCACAATGAAGATGGAAACCGCCTGCAGTGAATAATATATTATTATTATACGAGATTTATATAGCGCCAACAGTTTACTCAGCGCTTTACAATGTATAACCCTTTCATGACTAAGCCTATTTTTGAAATTTGGTGTTTACAAGTTAAAATCCATATTTTTTGCTAGAAAATTACTTAGAACCCCCAAACATTATATATATTTTTTTAGCAAAGAATCTAGAGAATAAAATGGCGATTGTTGCAATATTTTTTATCACACGGTATTTGTGCAGCGGTGTTTTAAACGCAAATTTTTGGAAAAGTGACACTTTCATGAATTTTAAAAAATCCAAACAGTAAAGTTACCCCAATTTTTTTGTATAATGTGAAAGATGATGTTACGCCGAGTAAATAGATACCAAACATGTCACCCTTTATAATTGCACGCACTCGTGGAATGGCGACGAACTACGGTACCTTTAAATTTCCATAGGCGACGCTTTAAAAAAATTTTACGGTTACCAGGTTTGAGCTACAGAGGAGGTCTAGGGCTAGAATTATTGCTCTCGCTCTGACGATCGCGGCGATACCTCACATGTGTGGTTTGAACACCGTTTACATATGCGGGCGCGACTTCCGTATGCGTTTTCTTCGCTGCGCGAGCTCGCGGGGACAGGGGCACTTTAAAAATTTTTTTTTTTTTTTTTTATTTAATTTATTTATTTTTGTACTTTTTGTACTAAATTGTGTTTAAATTTTTTTTTTTTTTTTTTTACTTTTATTGCTGTCACAAGCAATGTAAACATCCCTTGTGACAGTAATATGTGGTGACAGGTACTCTTTATGGAGGGATCGGGGGTCTAAAAGACCCCCCATCCCTCCTTTACACTTCAAAGTATTCAGATCGCCGAAAACGGCGATTCTGAATACTGTGTACTTTTTTAAATTCGGCGCCATTGGCAGCCGAGTAAACGGGAAGTGACGTCATGACGTCGCTTCCGCATTTACAAGAAGAAGGCTGGAACGAAGCCGCTCGCAGCTTCGTTCCAGTCCGCCCCCAGCCGCCGAAGGCAGCGGACCGGACACCGGGCCTCCCGATCGCACGGGAGGCCCGGTAACAGCGGCGGGAGGCGGCGGGAGGGGGGGGATGTCCCCTCCCGCTCCTCCGGTATAACAACCGAGCGGCTTTTAGCCGCATCGGTTGTTATATTCGGGTAGCCGATCGCCCGCTGAAAACAACGGTACCGGGATGATGCCTGCAGCTGCGGGCATCATCCCGGTATAACCCCGGAAAGCCGAGGACGCATATATGCGTTCGGTCGGCGGGAAGGGGATAAGGGGGACAACACAATTACAGTACAATACAAAAGGTACAGGAGGGCCCTGCTCGTAGAGCTTACATTCTAAAAGGGAGGGGGTGGTGGTACAAAAGGTAATAGCTGCAAAGAATGATTTGATGGGGGTGGCTCAGGGACAGTTATGTGGGTGTGGGATAGGCTTCCCTGAATAAATGAGTTTTCAAGGATCTCCTAAAGGTGGACAGGGTAGGGGCTGATAATAATATAAGTTATTCTTTCCGACGAAATCTGACACAGGCGGACATATTACACACAATATGTGAGTATGTAATGCTGAGAAGAAAAGTTTGTGAATGAACTAAAAAGAAAAAACGATAGATAGGTGGACCCCCGCTTTAAGGCTGGCTCACACCAGATACAGTCCAATGCATTATTATTCAAGTCAAAAATGCATGAACAGTGTTTACCATGGATTCCAATGGCCTATGCCACACCAGTGCAGTATGTTCTAGTACAGTTAACTAAAGGAGAACATGTCACATTTTTTCTCTATGGAATGAATCTATAACATGGCAAAACACATTGAAAAAGCACCTGAACACTTCAAAAGTGTGCATGCAGAAAGACCACTTCAACTCAGAAATTGTGGTAAACTGGTCCGCAGACTTGCAGAAAATCTATACTGTGGCAGGTTTTGTGCCTGTTGACTAGCAACAGCGTTAATGTGATGTTGAGAGCATTAGGAAATGGCCTTTAATGGGTGGGCAGGGTTCTGGAGGACTTGAAGCTGACTGCTGACTTTTGACCGAGGATTCAATAGATCTAGTTTTAGGGCTAGAGCATTCAGTCACAGCCATGAGAGCCTTATGGTGGTGCCACTGGAGGGTGTATGAAGATTCCACACAAGCCCTTTGTTACATTCCCCATAATGGGAGGTTGTTGTTTGGTAAAACATTGGATGAAGCGAGCGACAGAATAAATGTCCAGAGTGTGGCCACAGTCTAAAAAGAGGAAGCAACCATCTTTTTTGCTCAAGTCGGTTAATCTGCTGAAGGGTTCAGGAGGCCAAATCTTGAAGGCCAGTCTGAAATTTACCAGATCACAGTGCGGGGGGCTCAAATTCCTGTTTACACAGAATCAAACTCAGAGCAGGTTGCTAGACACGTGGAAAGTCTTTGAAGGTGGGCCCAACCAGTGTCTTCCAGTGGGAGCCAGGATAGCCTCCTATTTTGGAGGGTTTGGGCAACAAACATCAGAGAGTTAGCTGGGAGTAAAATCACCAAATCCTTTCATCTATGACCACCAGATCTCAAGAAGACAGAATTACCACAATATTACGTACAAGGATTATACTGCAACAAGCCCATAGTTGCCACCAAAAGAACAAAATGGGGTTTTTTCCCCATTCTTTCTAGTACCCAAGGTATCAGGAGCTTTGCCTACTGTCTGGGCTTGAAAAAATTGAATGGGTACATACATAACAAAAGGTTCAAGATGGAGTCCATGCAAACAGTCATGGCGATAGTTCAGCATGAGGATTGGTTAAGAGTCAATCGACCTGGCTGATGTATACTTCCATATACCAATCGGTGCGTAACACCAGAGACATCTGAGATTTGCAGTGACCAGCTGTCACTTCCAGTTCAGGTATTTGCCATTTTTATAACTGACACAGCATCAAGAAACTTTTTAAACATTTTGTTTAAAGTAGTGGCATTAATTTGTCTTTGGAGATAAGGCTCTACCACTACTCGGACAACATTTTGATTGTTGCAGGTGTAAGCCAGGAGCTAGCAAAGAATCACAGCCTTGTCCTGGAAATCCTTTTTCAGAGTTCAGTCGACTAGTGAACAAACATGAAAAACAGTTAGAGATCCGCCGCCCGTACTGTCACTGAGATGGGAGAGGGAAGAGAAATGCGCCTGTGAGGAGAATACATACCGGGAATACACGGCTCCCCTCCCCCCCACTGAGCCAGATACCCTAGGGTCGGTGTGCATTGGAGGAGGTGATCAATCTGGATATCGCAACTAAATATGACTACATGTGCTTTACCCCTGTAGGGATATAAGGATCTGGTTAGTGTGGAACTGAGGGGGAGCACGAGTGTCACTTCACTTCCCACTCAGGATTTGCAATTAAGTGTATGCACAAGTCACTTTGGACACCTGCACAAGTCACTTGGAAATATTGCAATTTGCATTAAAGAATGGACTTTTTATTTTTATTTTTTATTTTGATATACAGTAGGTGACCGCGATATTGTGTCAATCTCGCCGCATTTCTCGGCGAGATTTGACACCTGCGAGCCCCGTCGCAGGAGCCAGCGCCGAGATGGCTCACTCATCGGGAAAGGAAAACTTTGTTTTCCTCCCGCGATGAGTGACAGGCAGTGCTGACAGCTGTCCGGTATGAATCCTGAGGCGGGAACACCGCGCCAAATTTTAAATGAAAAAACCGGCGTGGGTTCCCCCCCAGGAGCATACCAGGCCCTTAGGTCTGGTATGGATTGTAAGGGGAACCCCCCTATGCCGAAAAATTGGCGTGGGGGTCCCCCCCAATCCATACCAGACCCTTATCCGAGCACGCAGCCCGGCCGGCCAGGAAAGGGGTATGGACAAGCGAGCGCCCCCCTCCTGAGCCGTACCAGGCCGCATGCCCTCAACATGGGGGGGTGGGTGCCTTGGGGGAGGGGGGCGCCCTGCGGGACCCCCACCCCCAAAGCACCTTTACCCCATGTTGATGAGGATAAGGGCCTCTTCCCGACAACCCTGGCCGTTGGTTGTCGGGGTCTGCGGGCGGGGGGCTTATCGGAATCCGGGAGCCCCCTTTTATAAGGGAGCCCCCAGATCCTGGCCCCCCACCCTGTGTGAATGAGTTTGGGGTACATGGTACCCCTACCCATTCACCTATGGAAAAGTGTCAATATAAAAAAAACACAGTACACAGGTTTTAAGAGTCATTTATTAGTCAGCTCCGGGGTCTTCTTCCGACTTCGGGGGGTCTCCTTCCGACTTCTCCCGGTGTTCGGCCTCTTCTCTTCTCCCGGTGTTCGGCCACTTCTCCCGGGCCCCGCCGCTATCTTCTTCCAGCTCTATTGCCAGCGAGGGGCCTGGTCTGCTGCCGCGGTCTGCTGCCGCTGTCTCGCCGCCGCTGTCTCGCCGCCGCTGTCTCGCCGCCTCTTCTCTTCTTCCCCGATGTTGACACGACGCTCTCTCCGGCTCGAATGCTGTGTGCGAGCTGCGGAGCCATTTATATAGGCGGTGACCCCGCCCCCTTACGACGTCATGGTCCCAGCATGCGCAGGGACTCTGGGGCCACGCCCCCTTATGACGCCAGAGTCCCTACGCATGCTGGGACCATGACATCGTAAGGGGGCGGGGTCACCGCCTATATAAATGGCTCCACAGCTCGCACACAGCATTCGAGCCGGAGAGAGCATCGTGTCAACATCGGGGAAGAAGAGAAGAGGCGGCGAGACAGCGGCGGCGAGACAGCGGTGGCGAGACAGCGGCGGCAAGACAGCGGCAGCAGACCGGGCCCCTCGCTGGCAATAGAGCTGGAAGAAGATAGCGGTGGGGCCCGGGAGAAGAGGCCGAACACCGGGAGAAGAGAAGAGGCCGAACACGGGAGAAGAGAAGAGGCCGAACACCGGGAGAAAAGGCCGAACACCGGGAGAAGTCGGAAGGAGACCCCCCGAAGTCAGAAGAAGACCCTGGAGCTGACTAATAAATTACTCTTAAAACCTGTGTACTGTTTTTTTTTTATATTGACACTTTTCCACAGGTGAATGGGTAGGGGTACCATGTACCCCAAACTCATTCACACAGGGTGGGGGGCTGGGATCTGGGGGCCCCCTTATTAAATGGGGCTCCCAGGTTCCGATAAGCCCCCCGCCCACAGACCCCGAAAACCAACGGCCAGGGTTGTCGGGAAGAGGCCCTTGTCCTCATCAACATGGGGACAAGGTGCTTTGGGGGTGGGGGGGCCCCCGAAGGGCGCCCCCCTCCCCAAGGCACCCACCCCCCATGTTGAGGGCATGCGGCCTGGTACGGCTCAGGAGGGGGGCGCTCGCTCGTCCCCACCCCTTTCCTGGCCGGCCGGGCTGCGTGCTCGGATAAGGGTCTGGTATGGATTGGGGGGGACCCCCACGCCAATTTTTCGGCATAGGGGGAGTTCCCCTTACAATCCATACCAGACCTAAGGGCCTGGTATGCCCCTGGGGGGGAACCCATGCCTGTTTTTTCATTTAAAATTTGGCGCGGTGTTCCCGCCTCAGGATTAATACCAGACAGCTGTCAGCACTGCCTGTCACTCATTGCGGGAGGAAAACAAAGTTTTCCTTTCCCGATGAGTAAGCCAGCGCGACATGCACAGTACCCTGTCGCCGAGAACCAGCGCGATGTTATCGTGCTGGAAACACAATCTCGCGGTCAGGTACTGTATTCACACTTTCTTATTTTCACACTAGTGTGTTGGCCATATTTGTATATATTTTAACCTTTTTATCTTCACACCGGTGTTGGACACATACACACATTTTCTTTGTTTTTTTATGCCTGTATGCACCATCAGGTGTATCATTAATAGGATTGATGTTATGTCACTTTTCAAGCATATGAGTTTGGTATTATAGTATGCATTTTTAGGAGTTTTTAATACTTTGATCACTGGTTCTACACAAATTCCTTTGTTATATATATATATATATATATATATATATATATATATATATATATATTGTTGGTTATAATAGCACTTGCACTTTTATATGTGAAGTGTGATTCACCTTTAAAGGTTCACTCTTCAGGTAATGGACAGTGCCACTTACCTCTACTATTTATAAACATTCGCTCCATTATTGGAGTTTCCCGGGGGAGGCAGCAACCCAGCACATTCCTAAGCGCAGAATCTTACAAATTATATAGGAAAAACAGTTAACACCTTCTTAATCTGTGAAGGATCTTGGAGTAGTTTTTCCATGCCCGAATATGTCAAGTGGTTTATTCAAAACTGCAAAGTTTGCAAAATTCAATTCGGAATTCTGAATTCTGTGTATGAAGAATCATGGAGACAACATTTATGTCAGTGAGGGATTGCATTGTCCCCATTGGGACATTCCAGTGCTGACTTGGGCAGTGGCACATGGGGGCTTTTCAATTTGACTTCCTCAGTCAATGGGATGGGTTGCCTATGGATCAAAAGGTCTTTGTGTCTGCACAAATTAGCAAGAACGTATGTTTTGGACACCAGTGTGCCTCTTTTGTGGCGTGCCTCTCAGCCCAGGAGATGGAATAATTCTACAGTCAGATGCCAGTCTGCCTCCAATCTGAGGAGACAAGTGCAAGGGCATTGAAGCCTAATGGAATGCAGATGCTCTGACTGAAATAAATTAGGGCAGTTATTTTCTAGCCTTGCAAGCCTTTCAGGATCTTTTCTCCAAGAGGCCTGAGTTAAGTTGATGATTGACACCAGGACAGCAGTAGCTTACATTGCCCACCAAGGTGGCACCAAGTGTCTGTCTTTTCCTGTTACTTTTCATAACAAACTTTTCACTGGGTGGAGAGCCACTTACAGACAGTTAACGGCAGTCTACTTACCGGGAGAGCAGGATCCACTAACGGATCAGTTAGGCAAATTATTTTCCAATAGACAGAACAAATTTATGCCATACAGGTGCTTTTCACCTGTCGAGGAGGCCTTGGTTTTCATTGCTTCCCCAGATGTCATCAGCACCACCAATCCCATTTCTGGTCAAGCAAGATCTTTTATGCCAACATCAATGGCAGTACCCCAATCCAGTGAGACTCTTAATAGCCTGGCTATTGAATCAGCCAGACTAGTAGTGCAGAGATTCTCATCCAAGGTGGTTCAGACCTTGGTGAAGACCACAAGACCATGAATGCTACATATACGAGGATATGAATGAAGTTTGTACTGTTTGCTTAGCAAAGTTTTCTCTCCTGTGTCTCCAGCTCTAGCCAATATCCCGGACATTTTTGCAATCGACGCTTGAGGTTGGTCTGGCATTCAACTCCATTAAAGTACAGGTCTCTGCCTTTATCCTCTTTTTCACACTGCAGATGGGTGGAAGAGCCATTGAACAAATACTTCATGCAGTTCGTAATCCATATAGGACCACCAAGGAAATCCTTGTTTCCATCATGGGACTTGGGCTTGGTTCTGAAAGCACTAGTACAGGCATCCTTTGCTTCATTTCTATTGTGGTTTCTAGTGGTAAAAAACTAGTTCCTCTGACAGCGGTTGCTTCAGACAGAAGGATGTTGGAGATTGCAGCACTTTCCTGCAAAGATCCCTTTTGTGTCTGTAGCGCTTACTCCCGGAGGAGCGGGTGATTAAATATTATATCCGTAATTCACGTTTACCACCCAACCCTCGCAGCCCATAGATTCATAACTCACAGTTAGGGATGAGCTTTGAGTTCGAGTCAAACTCATGTTCGACTCGAACATTGGCTGTTCATCAGTTCGCCGAACAGCGAACAATTTGGGGTGTTCGCGGCAAATTCGAAAGCCGTAGAACACCCTTTAAAAGTCTATGGGAGAAATCAAAAGTGCTAATTATAGGTGTTAAGTAATTTTAAGTGTTTGGGGACCCAGGTCCTGCCCCAGGGGACATTTATCAATGCAAAAAAAGTTTTAAAAATGGCCGTTTTTTTGGGAGCAGTAATTTTAATATTGCTTAAAGTGAAACAATAAAAGTGTAATATTCCTTTACATTTCGTACCTGGGGGGTATCTATAGTATGCCTGTAAAGGGGTGCATGTTTCCCGTGTTTATAACAGTCTGACAGCAAAATGACATTTCAAAGGAAAAAAAGTCATTTAAAACTTCTTGCGGCTATTAATGAATTGCCGGTCCGACAATACACATAAAAGTTCATTGATAAAAACTGCATGGGATTTCCCCACAGGGGAACCCCGAACCAAAATTAAAAAAAAAAAAACTGGCATGGGGGTCCCCCTAAATTCCATACCAGGCCCTTCAGGTCTGGTATGGATATTAAGGGGAACCCCATGCCAAAATAAAAAAAATGACGTAGGGGTCCCTCTCGAAATTCATACCAGACCCTTCAGGTCTAGTATGGATTTTAAGGGGAACCCTGTGCCAAAATTTAAAAAAAATTGGCGTGGGGTCCCCCCAAAAATCCATACCAGACCCTTATCCGAGCACACAACCTGGCAGGCTACAGGAAAAGAGGGGGGGACGAGAGAGCGCCCCCCTCCTGAACCAAACCAGGCAACATGCCCTCAACATTGGGAGGGTGCTTTGGGGTAGCGGCCCCCAAAACACCTTGTCCCCATGTTGATGAGGACAAGGGCCTTATCCCCACAACCCTTGGCCGGTGGTTGTGGGGGTCTGCAGGTGGGGGGCTTATCGGAATCTGTAAGCCCCCTTTAACATGGGGACCCCCAGATCCCAGCCCCCCTGTGTGCAAAAGTACCCCTACCATTTCACAAAAAAACAGTCAAAAATGTTAAAAATGACAAGAGACAGTTTTTGACAATTTCTTTATTGAAAGTCTTCTTTTTCCATCTTCTATCTTCTTTCTTCTATCTTCCTTTGATCCTCTGCTTCTTTCTCCGGTGTTCTCGTCCGGCATCTTCCTCCACGGTGCCTTCTTCTCTTCATCTTCTTTTTGGGCCGCTCCGCATCCATGGGAGGCTCCCGCTGTGTGACGCTTCTCGTCTTCTGACGGTTCAACAACATGGGGACAAGGCACCCTCACAATGTTGAGGGCATGTGGCCTGGTACGGTTCAGGAGGGGGGCTGCTCTCTCGCCCCCCTCTCTTTTCCTGCAGCTTGCTAGGTTGCATGCTCGGATAAGGGTCTGGTATGGATTTTTGGGGGGACCCCACACCAATTTTTTTCTTAATTTTGGTGCGGGGTTCCCCTTAAAATCCATACCAGACCTGAAGGGTCTGGTATGAATTTTGAGGGGGACCCCTACGTCATTTTTTTTTAAATTTTGGTGTGGGATTCCCCTTAATATCCATACCAGACCTGAAGGGATTGGTATGGAATTTAGGGGGACCCCACACCAGTTTTTTTTTTTTATTTTGGTTCGGGGTTCCCCTGTGGGGAAATCCCATGCAGTTTTTTCAATGAACTTTTATGTGTATTGTCGGACCGGCAATTCATTAATAGCCGCGAGTAGTTTTAAATTACTTTTTTCCTTTGAAATGTCATTTTGCTTCTCAGACTATTCTAAACACGGGCAACATGCGCCCCTTTACAGGCATACTATAGACACCCCCCAGGTATGAAATTTAAAGGAATGTTACACTTTTATTGTTTCACTTTAAGCATTATTAAAATCACTGCTCCCGAAAAAACTGACGTTTTTAAAACTTTTTTTGCATTGATACATGTCCCCTGGTTCAGGACCCGGGTCCCCAAACACTTTTAGGACAATACCATGAAAATTAGCCTTTAAAATGAGCACTTTTGATTTTGAACGTTCGAGTCCCATAAACTTCAATGGGGTTCTAACGTTCGTGCAAGGTTTTGGTCTGTTCGCTAGTTCTGGTGCGAACCGAACCGGGGGGTGTTCGGCTCATCCCTACTCACAGTCCTTAATGCTTTTTTCACTTGCTTTATTTATTAACATGAACTGGGATGGGAGAAAGACTTCCTTTGAGATGCTCTGTGTTACATTATCATCTTTCAATGGCTGTTACAGGAAAACTATGATCAATTGCGGATAGTTAAAAAATCACTTTGAATGATTTCTTCAATCAGGGAAGATGGAAGTAGATTTGATAGAGAATAATTGATAAAGAGTCACTTTGAATAACTTCTTCATCTGTATGACTTTTAAAGAACAGTCCGTATTTCTATATGTGTACTTGCAGCTTCACCGCTACCTTTTTACCACTACTTCCCATCTGCATGGTACTTCCAAGTTGAGCTAAAGAAAAGTCACTCTGAATAACTCCTCCCGCTTGACTGATTGGAATCGCGGGGCATTGGTGAACCCAAAGTCATAGGCCATCACTGCCCATCTCACTGGCTTGCGTACAAACAACCCTCAGCCTCTGGTAGTACCCTTCCCTTGGGCTTTCACTCACGTGATCAATAGTCCACGTGCCACTCATAAACGATCGATCGCCCAATTTCCTTCCTCTTTGTTGCTACTTCTTCCTCAATGATTCTTAGTTCCTGTTCTCCTTTGTGGCACGTGGACCACAAAGTGTGGCACGTGGCCAATGACACCATCGATTGCATGCTGTGAGATGTCGTCTATTCCTCCATGAGGACCGGTCCCCCCTTCTTGCAGGGGGAAACCCCCCCTCCGGGAACCAGGCTGGCTTCTCTTGCTCCTACAGAGCAGGACTGGAACAACTCCTCCCGGAAGCCACCTGACCCCCTTTTATATGAGAGTCCCGGGTATTACCAAGCAAATTAATGATTGGCCGAGACTAGCATACAAACTACCTGCCACTCAAATGGAAATTAACAACAACAGGTCTGCTGTAATAGCACAAGCCTGTCTAAATTTACCTGACATAAAAAACTACCAGGAAGGGTCACCTACCTAAAAGTAGGTGCCCGCCACATACACCCCCACTTGAATCACAACTGTGGCGCATGTTTCCCGTGTTTAGAACAGTCTGACAGCAAAATGACATTTCTAAGGAAAAATTCCATTCAAAACTACCCGCGGCTATTGCATTGCCGACAATACACATAGAAGTTCATTGATAAAAATGGCATGGGAATTCAACACAGGGAAACCCCGAACCAAAATTTAAAAAAAAATGACGTGGGAGTCCCCCTAAATTCCATACCAGGCCCTTCAGGTCTGGTATGGATATTAAGGGGAACCCTGGCCAAAATTAAAAAAAAAATGATGTGGGGTTCCCCCTAAATTTGATACCAGACCCTTCAGGTCTGGTATGGATTTTAAGGGGAACCCCGTGCCAAAAAAAAAAAAAAAAAAACGGCGTGGGGTCCCCCCAAAAATCCATACCAGACCCTTATTCGAGCACGCAACCTGGCAGGCCGCAGGAAAAGAGGGGGGACGAGAGTGTGCCCCCCTCCTGAACCGTACCAGGCCCCATGCCCTAAACATTGGGAGGGTGCTTTGGGGTAGCCCCCCAAAACACCTTGTCCCCATGTTGATGAGGACAAGGGCCTCATCCCCACAACCCTGGCCGGTGGTTGTGGGGGTCTGCGGGCGGGGGGCTTATCAGAATCTGGAAGCCCCCTTCAACAAGGGGACCCCCAGATCCCGGCCCCCCCTGTGTGAAATGGTAAGGGGGTACTTACCCCTACCATTTCACTAAAAAACTGTCAAAAATGTTAAAAATGACAAGAGACAGTTTTTGACTATTCCTTTATTTAAATGCTTCTTCTTTCTTCTATCTTCCTTCATCTTCTTCTTCTTCCGGTTCTTCTGGCTCTTCTGGTTCTTCATCCGGTGTTCTCGTCCAGCATCTCTTCCGCGGCGTCTTCTATCTTCTTCTCCTCGGGCCGCTCCACACCCATGGCATGGGGGGAGGCTCCCGCTCTTCTCTTCATCTTCTTCTTCATCCTTTTCTCTTCTTCCTTCTTCTCTTCTTCATTTTCTTTTCCCGGCCGCTCTGCACCCATGCTGGCATGGAGGGAGGCTCCCGCTGTGTGACGGAGTCTCCTCGTCTGATGGTTCTTAAATAACAGGGGGCAGGGCCACCCGGTGACCCCGCCCCCCTCTGGCGCATGGTGACTTGATGGGACTTCCCTGTGACGTCACAGGGAATGCCACAGGGAAGTCCCGTCATGTCCCGTGCGTCAGAGGGGGCGGGGTCACCGGGTGGACCCAAACCTCACTGTCAGGTGTCCTTTTTGGCTTAGGAATGTGAAGATAGTCCCACACAAGTACATCCTTCCATGTTTCCCGGGAACCCTCTATAATGTCCATAATATGTTCTGGAACATAGGGGTAATCAAAGCCCCATTCTTAAAGCTACTTTTCGCTGAACCTCTCTCTGCATGGTATTGTCCTAAAAAGGGTTTGGGGACCCGGGTCCTGCCCCAGGGGACATGTATCAATGCAAAAAAACTTTTAAAAACGGCCGTTTTTTCGGGAGCAGTGATTTTAATGATGCTTAAAGTAAAAAAAAAAAAAAGTGAAATATTCCTTTAAATATCGTACCTGGGGGGTGTCTATAGTATGCCTGTAAAGTGGCACGTGTTTCCCGTGCTTAGAACAGTCCTTGCACAAAATTTTTCATTTTAAAAGGAAAAAAAGTAATTCAAAACTGCTTGCGGCTTTAATGTAATGTCGGGTCCTGGCAATATGGATGAAAATCAGTGAGACAAACAGCATGGGTACCCCCCAGTCCATTACAAGGCCCTTTGGGTCTTGTATGGATATTAAGGGGAACCCCGCACCTAAATTAAAAAAAGGAAAGGCATGGGGCCACCAGGCCCTAAATACTCTGAACAGCAGTATACAGGCGGTGCAAAAAAGACAGGGACTGTAGGTTTGTTGTTAAGTAGAATCTGTTTGTAATTTTGAACTGGTACATTTTTAACATGTTTAGCTCCAGCCAAAAAATCTATTTTAAGCTTTTTGGAAAACATAAGGAAGGGTTATCACCCCTGTGACATTTGTTTTGCTGTCTGTGCTCCTCTTCAGAAGATTTCACCTCATTTTTTGTCCCAATGACAAATGTTTTTTGAAAATTTGGGTTTTTTTGTGAAACAAGGATTGGTGATAAAGCATCAGAAGGAAAAATGTTTTTCCCATATTAACTCTTACAGGAGAGAATTTCCCTTCCTAGGGGTAGATTTCATCTCACTTCCTGTTGTCTGCTTCCGTTTGCAAGTAGGAGTCGTTTGTAAGTTGGATATTTGAAAGTAGGGGCCTGCCCTATATACTCAGCAGAAATTTGGGCCTTAGGTGTTGTCGTGGACACAACACTGTAAGCCCTCACAGGGCCCTGCTGTGAAATATTAGATCAAGAATTGTAATTACATGCCCCTGTTGAACAGGGGCTGAAAAATTGGGCCTTAGGCACTGGTGCCACAACACTGCAACCCCTCACAGATACTCTAGTTGAAACGCAGAAACGAGCCCTGCTGCAAAGTATTGATGGAAAATTCAAAAGTGTGGTGCTATAAGCTCCGTAAGCAAGTGATGAATGAAATGAATCTAAATGGTAAAACATTCTTAAATATTAAGTGATTACAAAGCAAACATTTCAGTGTGAACCAAAAAGAGCTACGTGACTGAATGTTACTAGTGAACAAAATAATAACACTTAAATACATTCACTAAATCAAATGATAGGTGAAAAAAAATCACAAAATAGTATTAAATATAAAGTCCATATCATAATAAGTGAAAAAAAACAAAAGCAAAAAGTCTGTGGTAACAGTGCATAGGTGATGATGAACAGGTGTCTCCTGAGCATGCAGAGGGATTGTTTAGACCCAGCAACCTGGTGGATAAATGGACCGCAGGGAGACCAGAAGTGCACAGAAGATTGAAATGAGTGCCAGGACCATCACCAGGAATCATGGAGGCTTATCAGAAATAGTGGCCTGAAATAGTAAATGCCAAACAGGTCAGAAAGGCTTGATGACCAACAGGTCTGAGTATTATATCTGGTCAGATGTCATCACCACACAGAAAGGGGGAAGAAATCAGCACAGCTTCCTCATCAATGGATACACCATAAGCCAAGCGAATAATTTGTGTTGCATGTGAGAGATAAAAACACTCACATAGCGTGATAACGTTTTAAACTTGGATTTATTAAAAAATAACGAATAAAAACAAACTCACATTTTCAGAAGATAGGAATAGCATGTAAATCGTGTAGCGGTAGTCATGAGGGATCCACCCGACATGTTTCAACTAAACAGTCATCATCTGACATCATCTGGGGATCTGGGGATCTGGGGATCTGGGGATCCAGAGTCTTGTCTCGGGAGGGGCACTGCCAGAAAATCCTTTTTTTGTGTGGGCAATTTATTGGGGAAACGGCTGGTGTTGGCGCTTCAATCATCCCAGCACCATGGTTGTTACAGTGTTAGGATGATTGAAGCGCATTATTTCTATAATTACATCGTAATATAAAATAGTTCAACTCACCATAGTGCAGAATCAGTGGGAGCCCTGAGTGTGTCACTTGCCACGTCACCTGCCACACGTTGTGGATTGTCACTTGCCTGTCACCAGATGCAGATTGTCACTTGCCACGTCGCCTGCAACACCTTGTGGATTGTCACTTGCCTGCCACAAGATGCAGATTGTCACTTGCCACGTCGCCTGCCACACCTTGCGGATTGCCACTTGCCACGTCACCTGCCACACCTTGTGAATTGTCACTTGCCATGTCACCTGCCACACCTTGTGGATTGCCACTTGCCACGTCACCTGCCACACCTTGCGGATTGCGACTTGCCACGTCACCTGCCACATATTGCGGATTGTCACTTGCCACGTCACCTGCCACATCTTGTGGATTGTCAATTGCCTGTTGAGGTGGTGTTTTGGTTGTCTCTTGCTGTGTCCCAGACTGAGTCAGGCAGCAGAGAGATAATGTAATCTCTCTGCTGCCTGCCCACTGAGGGCGGAAGTTACTGCAGGGATGGCGGAGAGAGATGATCTCATCTCTCTGCTCCCCTGCCCCTGGCTAACTGATTGGCCAGCTGCCAACACACTGAGTCACCTGGCAGCCCGGCCCGCCCAAAATCGCACCGCCCGCACACAAACCGCACCACCTGGTCCGCCAGCTATGTTCCCTGCCCGAGGAGCCACCGGCTATGTCACACGCCAGCAGAGCCGCCGGCTATGTCACCCGCCGGCGGAGCCGCCGGCTATGTCACCCGCCCATGGAGCCGCTGGCTATGTCACCCGCCAGCAGAGCCGCCAGCTATGTCACCCGCTAGCGGAGCCACCCGCTATGTCACCCAGCCGGCAACAAATTTCTTGGGGGTGGCAATTGCCCCGTTGCCTCCCCGGATCTGCCCCTGCCTCCCGAAGATGTTTCATCCTCTGCTCCCTCTGCAATGGCAAGATAAGGTCTGCAACTTTATCCTTGTAACATGGATCTAGGAGGGTTGCCAGCCAGTATTGGTCCTTCTCCTTGATACCACGAATACGAGGATCCTTACGCAGGCTTTGCAGGATCAGGGAGGCCATGCAGCGTAGGTTTGCTGAGGCATTCGGTCCGGAGTCCTCTGGGTCACTAAGGACAACATGGTCCGCAGCCACTTCCTCCCAGCCACATACAAGTCCATGTGTTTCTTGGGACTGATCCCTTAAAGACTGCTGCTGATGCTGAGTGCCAGGCTCCACCTCCATACTGACACAATCCTCCTCCTCCTCGTCCTCTTCCTGTGTGATCAGTGGGCATGCAGGAACACTGTCTGGATAAAGGGGGCCTTGGAGGTAAGGAAGTCCTCCTCTTCGTGCCTCTGTTCTGCCTCAAGTGCCCTGTCCATTATTCCACACAGCGTGTGCTCCAACAGGTGGACAAGGGGAACAATGTCACTGATGCATGCACTGTCACTGCTCACCATCCTCGTAGCCTCTTCAAATGGTGACAGGACAGTGCATGAATCTCTGATCATGGCCCACTGGCGTGGGGAAAAAAAAAACAAGCTCCCCTGACCCTGTCCTGCTGCCATAGTCGCACAGGTACTCATTGATGGCCCTCTGCTGCGTGTGCAGCCGCTGCAGCATGGCCAACGTTGAGTTCCACCTGGTGGGCATGTCACAGATTAGGCAGTTCTTGGGCAGATTAAACTCCTTTTGGAGGTCCGCCAGCCGAGCACTGGCATTAAATGACCGGCAGAAATGCACACAGACTTTCCTGGCCTGCCTCAGGACATCCTGTAAGCCCGGGTACCTGCCCAAGAACCGCTGTACCACCAAGTTAAGGACGTGAGCCAAACAGGGCACATGGGTCATTTGTCCCTGTCGGAGGGCAGAGAGGAGGTTGGTGCCATTGTTGCAAACCACCATTCCTGCCTTAAGTTGGCGTGGCGTCAACCACCTCTGAACCTGCCCCTGCAGAGCTGACAGAACCTCTGCCCCAGTGTGGCTCCTGTCCCCCAAGAACACCAGCTCAAGCACCGCATGGCATCTTTTGGCCTGCATACTTGCGTAGCCCCTTGAATGGCTACGGAGCACTGCTGGTTCCGAGGACAAAGCACTGGAAGAGGCCATGGAGGAAGAAGAAGGGCAGGGGGTGGAGGAGAGAGGTGTGTCACAATCATTAGTAGTGGCATTTTGGAGGCGTGGTGGCGAACAACCTCCAACACTACTGCACCTTGTCCTGCATCCTTCCCAGCTGCCAGCAGAGTCACCCAATGCGTGGTGAAAATTAGGTAACATCACTGTCCATGCCTGCTGGACCATGAGTCAGCGGGAATATGCACCTTACCGCTGACCGCCCTGTCCAGCGAGGCCAAGACATTGCCTTCCACATGCTGGTAGAGAGCCGGAATCGCCTTCCATGAGAAAAAGTGGCGTTTGGGTACCTGCCACTGAGGAACCGCACATTCCACAAACTCACGGAAGAGGACAGAGTCTACCAACTGAAAAGGCAGCAGTTGAAGTGCTAGCAATTTTGCCAAGCTAGCATTTAACCGCTGGGCATGTGGATGGCTGGGAGCAAACTTCTTTCAGCGGTGCAGCAGCTGGGGCAGGGAAATTTGCCTGGTACAATCTGACGTTGGTGTACCAAAAGCAGATTGCCCACAAGTACTTGGCTGTGACACACCTAATTCTACACCGTCATTCCTCTCAGTGCAGGTCTCAGCGAGGACTGAAGGTATAGTGGGGTTGGAGATCTCAGCTAATGAGGAGCAAGGAGAGGTCCTCTTTGTTCTTTGGTGTGGGTCTTTTAGATACGCTTGCCAACAAACTGCATGGCAGGTCAATGTATGTCTGGTCAAGCATGTGGTGCCCAAGCGGGAGATGCTTTGGCCACATGAGATACGCTTGAGACATATGTTGCAAATAGCAGCGGTGCGATCTGATGCTCTCGTCTCAAAAAAGGCCCACACCAAATAACTTTTTGAATAACGCACAGAGACTGCAGCATCCTGCACATGTGGAGCTTTGGGGTGTGATGCAGTCAGTGTGCTGCCCTTAGGCTGGCCCCTGGAGGGCATCCTGCCTCATTGGTGATGTGCCATCTCCTCCTCCTCCTCCTCTCTCCTATCAGGCACCCACATTGAGTCAGTGACCTTATCATCCCCTCCCTCCTCATCACTGGAGCAAACCTGACAGTATGCTGCAGCAGGGGGAGCATGACTGCCAGATTGCTGTCCTTCTTGGGCACCCCCTTTGTCCGTGCTCACGTTACTGCCTTCATCTAGCTCAGTATCATCATCAGAGCCTTCCAAACGCTGGGCATCCTCCTGGAGCATGTAACACTGTGGTCAAACAGTTCGAGGGACTCCTCAGGAGGACATGGTGGGGCTAGGGAAGGAGTCACTGATGACATTGAGCCGAGGGAAGAGGCCGCTGCTTAGCCAGACAAAGTACCCTGAGCATGGGTGAGAGAGGATGAGGAGGATGAGGACGACTTGGTCATCCACTCGACCAAGTCTTCCGCATGTTGCGGCTCAACACGGCCAGCTGCCGAAAAAAAGGCCAAGCATGTCCCACGGCCATGTGCTGATGAGGATGCACCGTCTCCACGACCAGCACTGTTGCCTCTAGACACAGAGCCTGCTTGCCCTCTTTTATTGGCTTGTGTCTGCCTCTCCTTGTTGGCCTTCCAGACACACTAATAGCCTGTAGCTGCACTAAGCTGGGATATATATATATATATATATATATGTACTGATACCGCAGCTAGCAAAATCAACTGCCTGCCTGTAGTAGTATGAGAACACCACTAACCTTCTACAGGTAGCTTTAGCTGAACACTGTGCAGAGCTCGCCAAAAAATAACTTGTAGCGGTAGTGATAGGATCAGGAAAACACCATCAACCTTCTACAGGTAGCTTTAGGTGAACACTGTGCAGAGCTCGCACTACACTAACTTGTAGCTTATTTAGCTGCCTGCAGTAGTGATCGGATCAGGAAAACACCACCAACCTTCTACAGGTAGCTTTAGCTGAACACTGTGCAGAGCTCGCAAAAAAATAACTTGTAGGTTTAGCTAAACACTGTGAGGAGGACGCACTACCCTAACTTGTAGCTTTAGCTGAACACTGTGCAGAGGTCACAATAAACTAACTTGTAGCTTTAGCTGAACACTGTGCAGAGGTCTCACTACACTAACTTGTAGCTTTAGCTGAACACTGTGCAGAGGTTGCACTACACTAACTTGTAGTTTTAGCTGAACACTGTGCAGAGGTCGCACTACACTAACTTGTAGCTTTAGCTGAACACTGTGCAAAGGTCGCACTACACTAACTTGTAGTTTTAGCTGAACACTGTGAGGAGGACGCACTACACTAACTTGTAGCTTTAGCTGAACACTGTGCAGAGGTCGCACTACACTAACTTGTAGCTTTAGCTGAACACTGTGAGCAGGACGCACTACACTAACTTGTAGCTTTAGCTGAACACTTTGCAGAGGTTGCAAAAAATAACTTGTAGGTTTAGCTAAACACTGAGGAGGACGCACTACCCTAACTTGTAGCTTTAGCTGAACACTGTGCAGAGGTCACACTAAACTAACTTGTAGCTTTAGCTGAACATTGTGCAGAGGTCGCACTACACTAACTTGTAGTTTTAGCTGAAAACTGTGAGCAGGACGCACTACACTAACTTGTAGCTTTAGCTGAACACTGTGCAGAGCTCGCAAAAAAATAACTTGTAGGTTTAGCTAAACACTGTGAGGAGGACGCACTACCCTAACTTGTAGCTTTAGCTGAACACTGTGCAGAGGTCACACTAAACTAACTTGTAGCTTTAGCTGAACATTGTGCAGAGGTCGCACTACACTAACTTGTAGTTTTAGCTGAAAACTGTGAGCAGGACGCACTACACTAACTTGTAGCTTTAGCTGAACACTGTGCAGAGCTCGCAAAAAAATAACTTGTAGGTTTAGCTAAACACTGTGAGGAGGATGCACTACCCTAACTTGTAGCTTTAGCTGAACACTGTGCAGAGGTCACACTAAACTAACTTGTAGCTTTAGCTGAACACTGTGCAGAGGTCTCACTACACTAACTTGTAGCTTTAGCTGAACACTGTGCAGAGGTCGCACTACACTAACTTGTAGTTTTAGCTGAACACTGAGCAGGACGCACTACACTAACTTGTAGCTTTAGCTGAACATTGTGCAGAGGTCGCACTACACTAACTTGTAGCTTTAGCTGAACACTGTGAGCAGGACGCACTACACTAACTTGTAGCTTTAGCTGAACACTTTGCAGAGGTCGCAAAAAAATAACTTGTAGGTTTAGCTAAACACTGTGAGGAGGACGCACTACCCTAACTTGTAGCTTTAGCTGAACACTGTGCAGAGGTCACACTAAACTAACTTGTAGCTTTAGCTGAACATTGTGCAGAGGTCGCACTACACTAACTTGTAGTTTTAGCTGAACACTGAGCAGGACGCACTACACTAACTTGTAGTTTTAGCTGAACACTGTGCAAAGGTCGCACTACACTAACTTGTAGCTTTAGCTCAACACTGTGCAAAGGTCGCACTACACTAACTTGAAGTTTTAGCTGAACACTGTGAGTAGGACGCACTACACTAACTTGTAGCTTTAGCTGAAGACTGCAGAGGTCGCACTACACTAACTTGTAGTTTTAGCTGAACACTGTGAGGAGGACGCACTACACTAACTTGTAGCTTTAGCTGAACACTGTGCAGAGGTCGCACTACACTAACTTGTAGTTTTAGCCGAACACTGTGAGGAGGACGCACTACCCTAAATTGTAGCTTTAGCTGAAAACTGTGCAGAGGTCGCATTAAACTAACTGTAGCTTTAGCTGAACACTGTGAGCAGGACGCACTACACTAACTTGTAGCTTTAGCTGAACACTGTGCAGAGGTCACACTAAACTAACTTGTAGCTTTAGCTGAACACTGTGAGGAGGACACACTACACTAACTTGTAGCTTTAGCTGAACACTGTGCAGAGGTCTCACTACACTAACTTGTAGCTTTAGCTGAACACTGTGCAGAGGTCGCACTACACTAACTTGTAGTTTTAGCTGAACACTGAGCAGGACGCACTACACTAACTTGTAGTTTTAGCTGAACACTGTGCAGAGGTCGCACTACACTAACTTGTAGCTTTAGCTGAACACTGTGCAAAGGTCGCACTACACTAACTTGTAGTTTTAGCTGAACACTGTGAGTAGGACACACTACACTAACTTGTAGCTTTAGCTGAACACTGTGCAAAGGTCGCACTACACTAACTTGTAGTTTTAGCTGAACACTGTGAGGAGGACGCACTACCCTAAATTGTAGCTTTAGCTGAAAACTGTGCAGAGGTCGCATTAAACTAACTTGTAGCTTTAGCTGAACACTGTGAGCAGGACACACTACACTAACTTGTAGCTTTAGCTGAACACTGTGCAGAGGTCACACTAAACTAACTTGTAGCTTTAGCTGAACACTGTGAGGAGGACGCACTACACTAACTTGTAGCTTTAGCTGAACATTGTGCAGAGGTCGCACTACACTAACTTGTAGTTTTAGCTGAACACTGTGAGCAGGACGCACTACACTAACTTGTAGCTTTAGCTGAACACTTTGCAGAGGTCACACTAAACTAACTTGTAGCTTTAGCTGAACACTGTGAGGAGGACACACTACACTAACTTGTAGCTTTAGCTGAACACTGTGCAGAGGTCTCACTACACTAACTTGTAGCTTTAGCTGAACACTGTGCAGAGGTCGCACTACACTAACTTGTAGTTTTAGCTGAACACTGAGCAGGACGCACTACACTAACTTGTAGTTTTAGCTGAACACTGTGCAGAGGTCGCACTACACTAACTTGTAGCTTTAGCTGAACACTGTGCAAAGGTCGCACTACACTAACTTGTAGTTTTAGCTGAACACTGTGAGTAGGACACACTACACTAACTTGTAGCTTTAGCTGAACACTGTGCAAAGGTCGCACTACACTAACTTGTAGTTTTAGCTGAACACTGTGAGGAGGACGCACTACCCTAAATTGTAGCTTTAGCTGAAAACTGTGCAGAGGTCGCATTAAACTAACTTGTAGCTTTAGCTGAACACTGTGAGCAGGACACACTACACTAACTTGTAGCTTTAGCTGAACACTGTGCAGAGGTCACACTAAACTAACTTGTAGCTTTAGCTGAACACTGTGAGGAGGACGCACTACACTAACTTGTAGCTTTAGCTGAACATTGTGCAGAGGTCGCACTACACTAACTTGTAGTTTTAGCTGAACACTGTGAGCAGGACGCACTACACTAACTTGTAGCTTTAGCTGAACACTTTGCAGAGGTCACACTAAACTAACTTGTAGCTTTAGCTGAACACTGTGAGGAGGACACACTACACTAACTTATAGCTTTAGCTGAACACTGTGCAGAGGTCGCACTACACTAACTTGTAGTTTTAGCTGAACACTGTGAGGAGGACGCACTACACTAACTTGTAGCTTTAGCTGAACACTGTGCAGAGGTCTCACTACACTAACTTGTAGCTTTAACTGAACACTGTGAGGAGGACGCACTACACTAACTGTAAATAGTCTAGCTGCCTGACTGTGGTACTAATAGGATCAAAAGTACACCAGCAATTTTCTTCAGGTAGCTGTAAATACTGTAACAAGACAAGCCTGCCTCTCAGTAGGAAGATAACAGGAACGGATCTAGCTAAACTGAATACAGTGTATAAATATATATATATATATATATATATATATATATATATATATGCAACACCTGGGATGCATATATATACACAATACACTATAAGTGCAGCTAACTCACTGACTGTCCTGCCTAATCTAGCTAACTCAAATGAAATGACACTGTCTCTCTCTCTCTATCTAAGCACGCCGCAACACACTACACAGGGCCGCCGTGCAGGCGGCCTTATATAGTGCGGGGCGTGTTCTAACCCCCTGAGCCATAATTGGCCAAAGCCACCCTGGCTTTGGCCAATTACAGCTCTCTCTACCGACGGCGCTGTGATTGGTCAAGCATGCGGGTCATAGTGCATGCTTGGCCAATCATCAGCCAGCAATGCACTGCGATGCCGCCGTGAATTATGGGCCGTGACGCGCTACACGAATTTGGCACGAACGGCCCATAACGTTTGCAATTCGGTGAACGACCGAACAGCCGATGTTCGTGTCGAACATGGGTTTGACTCGAACGCGAAGCTCATCCCTACTTGAGAGTCTGGGCAAGTCTTTAGCCTTTCCTCTACCAGGCAAAACACAAGCGTCAGTAGCCCTACTGGCCCATTGTTGAAATGTAACTGGCCTAGTAGGAAAGGTAGTGCTTGACGCATTAAACGGTGGGACTGGAGTTTTAACTGTACCAGACAATTGTCCTGACATTCCTGTGGAAGCCTCCACTGAAGTTGAACTTTCTAAGAAATATTCCTCCTCACTACTTGAATCAAACTCTTCTGGAGATGACCACTCAAACAGATTATCTATAGAACCATACTTTTGCAGAATCTGTGGTGATCCCCAATCCACAGCCCGGCCTCCATCTACCCTGTCCGGCTCACCAGAGGGATCCCTCTCCTGTAACTTAGGCTCCTTCCGGATGGGCAAATCAGAGGGCTTACTGTTAACCAGTTCCTCAGGGATTTCTCCAAAGACTGGGCAACAACTTCAACAGTTCCTGGGTCCCCAGCCAGGCTACATGCTTTTCCAGTAGATCATACCTGATCTTCTGGTGACTCCGATTCAGCCGCATCAGATGGAAGCTCCTCCACTGCTGCTGCAGGTTATACACAACCCTCTCCGGCCTTCCGAATCACCCGTTCTTGCGGCAGACAAAGTTCCATCACAATGTTAGCAGAATAGTATTTGACCTCTTGTTGAACAGGTCCCAATCGTGTCAACTGGGCACCACAATGTCCACACTGAGCCCAGGCGGTGACTCCAACTGTAGGGCTCCAACATCTGGGACACAACATACAGAGCCTCTCCACTCCATCAATCACTCTCAATGCCAGTCCTTCAGTCAGCTCCAATTGAACACCAGTGTCAATCAGAACCCTGTCCTGCAAAGCAGGTAACCGCTGCATGGCAAGTGCATTCCAAACACCTTCCGCCATCTTCCTCCACCTTTCTCGGTCTGGCATGTTGCACGCTGAATGCTGAAAACTTTTCATCTGGGGCATGGCTCCACCCCCCACTTGTTGGTTCAGCGCATGAGGAACTGTAGCTGCACATTTTTAAAGTCCTCCCCAGCAACCTCTGGTGGCAGGTACTTTTATACTGCAGGCTATTCTTGACAACAGTTACTGAAATGCAGATTTCGTTGCCATGGGAGATGGCTAGCGGCAAACGTGAAACAGATATCCCGGATGACGCCCCCACTTATAGCGTTTACTCCCGGAGGAGCGGCTCATAAAATATTATATCCGTAATTCACATTTACCACCCAACCCTCGCAGCCCATAGATTCATAACTCACAGTCCTTAATGCTTTTTTCACTTACTTTATTTATTAACATGAACTGGGATGGGAGAAGGACTTCCTTTGAGATGCTCTTTTTTACATTATCATCTTTCAATGGCTCTTACAGGAAAACTATGATCAATTGCAGATAGTTAAAAAATCACTTTGAATGATTTCTTCAATCAGGGAAGATGGAAGTAGATTTGATAGAGAATAATTGATAAAGAGTCACTCTGAATAACTTCTTCATCTGTATGACTTTTAAAGAAGGCTCCGTATCTCTATATGTGTACTTGCAGCTTCACCGCTACCTTTTTACCACTACTTCCCATTTGCATGGTACTTCCAAGTTGAGCTAAAGAAAAGTCACTCTGAATAACTCCTC
This sequence comes from Aquarana catesbeiana, assembly GCA_037953035.1. NCBI lineage: Eukaryota > Metazoa > Chordata > Amphibia > Anura > Ranidae > Aquarana > Aquarana catesbeiana. The sequence continues at coordinate 351,421 of JBBHAA010001892.1, read as the reverse complement.
CCACTTGACTGATTGGAATCGCGGGGCATTGCTGAACCCAAAGTCATAGGCCATCACTGCCCATCTCACTGACTTGCGTACCAACAACCCTCAGCTTCTGGTAGTACCCTTCCCTTGGGCTTTCACTCACGTGATCAATAGTCCATGTGCCACTCAAACAATCGATCGCCCAATTTCCTTCCTCAATGATTCTTAGTTCCTTTTCTCCTTTGATGTCCGCTCCCCTCCCCGCAGGGGCGGCCAATGACACCAGCGATTACATGCTGTGAGATGTCATCTAATCCTCCATGAGGACCGGTCCCCCCCATTCTTGCACGGGGAAAGCTCCGTCGGTTCTCCGGAGGGTTAACCCCCCTCCGGGAACCAGGCTGGCTTCTTTCGCTCCTACAGAGCAGGACTGGAACAACTCCTCCCGGAAACCACGTGACCCCCTTTTATATGAGAGTCCCGGGTATTACCAAGCAATTTAATGATTGGCCGAGACTAGCATAAAACTACCTGCCACTCAAATGGAAATTAACAACAACAGGCCTGCTGTAATAGCACAAGCCTGTCTGAATTTATCTGACATAAAAAACTACCAGGAAGGGTCACCTACCTAAAAGTTGGTGCCCGCTACATGTCTTTTTTACCAGAAATAGTGATAATACGTCCATCTCCAAAGCTAAATTCTAAAGTGGCATGCAGTTTCCAGGAAAACTGGGGGCAGTCCCTCCAAGAATTCACACGGGGTCACTGAGTACACAGCAGGAAGACTTCAAGTACTTACACAAGTTGCTACCAGTGTACATACAAAGGTCAAAAGTGAGGAAAGTGGACAATCTTTTAATTTCACCGTCAAGTTTTTGAGTCCTTTTCTATTAGTGATTAGATTGGCATGCAGGAAGTTGGCCTTTCTGCCCAGGAACAGGTGCAAGCTCCTTTGGGGCAGTTATGCCAGGATTTCAGTGGAAGATATATGTGAGACAGCTAGCCTTTCACTCAACTTTACAGACATGCAGTCAGCAAGTTCTGCAAGGTTTGGGATGAGACATATACATATTTTCTGTCTTTGGCAGCTTTTCTTTGATTGTCAATTTTTCTTTTCATGTGTTTTCTCCCGCCCATTTATTCAGCTAGTTATATCCCATTGTCTGCTGACGTGAGGTATGGCCAGGAATGCATAAAATTGCTTTCAAATACCGTAATTTTCCTTTCTTGGCCTGTCCTCACGTCAGCACAGGACTCCCTCCCAAGAGCCTGTCACAGGCTAGGTTATTGAACACTTCAGTGTCCTTTATTCAGCTATGAAGAGGTGGTCCTATAGGGCTCCAGATGAGGCATTAGCCCATTGTGTGCTGAGGTGCGGACAGGCCAGGAAAGGAAAATATTACGGTAAGTATTTGATAACAATTTTCCGTATTCTCACCAGGGAATGGGACATAATTTGGGGAATGAATTGAAGTGACACTAAAGGTTTGAATATTTTTTTAAAAATAACAAACATGTCATACTTACCTCCACTGTGCAGCTTGTTTTGCACAGAGTGTCCCCCATCCTCGTCTTCGGGTCCCTCGGCGGCTGTCTCGGCTCCTCCCTGCTTCTGATAACCCCCTCTGGGAAGCGCTCTCCCGGGGGGTTACCTTGCTGGCCCGCTCCCGAGTCCTGTAATCGGCGTCCATAGCCGCCAACTACAGGACTCGGCCCTGTCCCCCGGCCCTTGCATCGTTGGAGTTGATTGACAGCAGTGCAAGCCAATGGCTCTGCTGCTATCAATCTATCCAATGAAGAGCCGAGAAGACCAAGCAAAGGAAGAGCACGTTCACAACGCTGGACTTTCCAGGGCTCAGGTAAGTAAAACGGGGAGCTGGGGGGCCAGTGATTGTAAGATTTTTTTTACCTTAATGTAGGGTTGTCCCGATACCACTTTTTTAGGACCGAGTACAAGTACTGATACTTTTTTCAAGTACTCGCTGATACCGAATACCGATACTTTTTTTATGTCACGTGACAGTTTTTTTTTGTTTTTTTAACAGTCCTTTTTTTTGGGGGGGGGGGGGTGAATGGTGTATGTGTGTGTTTTTTTTTTAGTTTACAATTTTTATTTTTTTACAATAATTTTTTTTAATTCTTTAATGCAATATGTGTGTTTTTTTTTTGTTTTTTTTTAATCAGCCCTGTTGGGGGCTTTGGTGAGATATCAGGGGTCTTAACAGACCTCTGATATCTCCCCCTTGAGACAGAGAAAGAGACCAAGGATAGAGATTCCCCAGTCCCTTTCTCTGCAGCCTCAGCTGCACTGAAAATGAATGGAGAGAAGACAGCGGCTCCTCTCCATTCATAAACTGACACATCGTAATCATAGGAGATTACAATGTTTCAGTTATGTGAATGGACAGAGTCAGCTGACTGTCCATTCACAAAGGAAGGAGGAGGAGGACGGCGGAACGGAGGGGGAGAACGGAGGGGGACAGAGAAGGAGAGAGGAACGGAGGGGACAGCGGAGAGGCACAGAGAAGGAGAGAGGAATGGAGGGGACAGCGGAGGGGGACAGAGGAAAGGAGGGGGCATGGAGGAGGATGCTGTGACAGTCAGCGGTGACCGATCACCGCTGTATGTCACTAAAGCAGCTGAAAGCCGCTGGAGGAGAATCTTGTAACTCCCCCACGCGTCGATGACCGCTGACTTCCAGGTATCGGGGGAAGCATCGGGAGCATTTGCCCGAGTACAAGTACTTGGGCAAATGCTCGGTATCGGTGCCGATACCGATACTAGTATCGGTATCGGGACAACCCTACCTTAATGCATAGGATGCATAGGATGCATTAAGGTGAAAAAACATGAACCTTACAACCTCTTTAAGAATACGCAGTTGAAAGATATAATAAAAGAAGAAAAGATCTGCCCATAAAAATAATGACATGTCTTAGGCTAGTGCATGAGATATGTAAATCACCTCTCACTCACAGCAAGGGGGAGGATTTGACAAAGTTTTTCTCTGTTTGTCAAGATTTATCTCACTGAACAATAAAAGAGGATTGCTCAGAGCTGGATTAACTCTTTGTGGCAAGACTGGGCTCAATTGATAGGAAATCTTATACTCTACATTATGACAAAAACATTTTTCGGGTTTACATCCACTTTAACTAAAAATATATGTCAAGATGGTATATAACACACAAGAAAGCACAAAAATATCAACCTGAGAAATCACCATTGTGTTGGAGAGGTTGTAATATGAAGGGCACTAGAATTCATATATGGTGGGAATATCCTAAAATGCGAGAGTATTGGCAAGAGGTGGAGAAATGTATTGAAGAAGTTACAGGAATTGGAATACCAGACGCCCCGTGGTGCTGTCTATTTTATAGTACAGATAGAACAATAAAGGAGTACAGTATTGCCACATTTGCTAAATGCAGCAAAGGGAGTTATCCCAAAAAATGGCTAGACCCAGAAAGACCCTCAATAAGGGAATATTTTAAAAGAGTCAAGTACATACAGTATATAATATGGAGTACGTATGTAGTAGGGAAGAAGACAGGACAGAAACAATTGCTGGAATTTGGGAAAAGTGGACAGACTTTAAGAAAACCAACAAATATGTAGAAATATGTGTGGAGTATGAAACGAGTGGGAGGTAGATGGAGATGAGGAGGAGAGGGAGGAGGAAGGGGAGTCTGGCACAGGAGGGGGAGGGATGTAGAGGGGGAGGGAGGTGGTATAGGGGAAAATAGTAATATATGTTTTTGGTACTTGTGATTTGCTGCCATTTCCTTTTCAATCTGCAGTGCTGTCATTTTCTCAAAAAATGCAATATGGCAACCTGGAGGTGTTCTTTATACAGATGGTATAGAGCAGGCGTAGGTAATCCCCGGCACTGATGTCACAAGCAGCACTCCAAGTCCCTTTTGCCAGCACTTGACTCCCTCCTTATCAGCAGAGCAGCGCAGGGAAGTGTCAGTGAGACACTAATACATTCCAATTTCAGAATTCCCCACCTGCACTGAGGGGAGGCAGTGCGCCCCCACACATTGTAAAAGATGGGAAACATTGTTGGGTTCTCTAACTTTGCAGTAGCTGTGATGTCAGCTTTTTTGTGATGGGGAAGAGATTGGGTGCAGTTCTGCTAGGGGGTACCTGTTTCTAAGAGGAGGACTGTCATTGGCCACTGATAAAGCCAATCACAATCCTGCTAGCCCCATCCACCATCTGGAGGAACATGACTCACTTGGTTGCCACTACTAATCTCAGAAAGAAGAGATTTCACTGTGATTAAGAAAACTCCAATCAGGTGACAGTTTGTTACTGTTGAGCTTCCGCAAACTTTGTTGAAATTATTCCTAAACCTTTCCGTCACTACTGAACCCCTGCACTCTGTGTCACTTACTTCTGAACCCCTCTGCACTCTGTGTCACTTACTACTGAACCCTGGCACTCTGTGTCACTTACTACTGAACCCCTCTGCACTCTGTGTCCCTTTAAGCTACAGCCAGTATTCAGCGCAATGAAAATCAAACCCAACTTTTGCTGTGCTGCACTTTTTCTCAGCTGCGGGGGCCCATCTTATGATCCTGCACACAGGCCCACTGCTTTCAGAAAATACCCCTGACCTGAGCTCATCATTGCGCATCCTATCCATATGCTTGTATGTGACATCACATACATCCCATACATCCCAGTGAGATGTATAAGTAGTATGTGATGTATGGGATGATCCCATACATCACATAAATCCCATACATGCATGTGGGCTGATGCAAGAGTTGGATCAGCAGGATGAGTGTGTCAGGACAGGTAGATGTGTCTCATCTCTGCTTCCATTCACCACTCTGCATATCATGCATGTCATAGATGAGAAGAGGGTACAGTGGTGGAGCAGATGAGAAGGAGGGTACAGCGGTGGGGAAAATGAGCAGAATGGGTTCAGAGGTGGGACAGAAGAGCAGGAGGGTACATCGGTGGGGCAGATGTGCAGGAGGTACAGTGGTGGAGGAGATAAGGGGCTTCAGCAATGGGACAGAAAAGCAGGGGGCTACAGTGATGGGACAGATGAGCAGGGGGGCTCAGTGTTGAGCCAGATGCAAAGCGGGTTCAGTGGTGGGACAGAAAAGCAGGAGGGTAGAGCAGTGGGGCAGATGTGAAAGGAGGTACATTGGTGGGGCAGATGTGCAGGGAGGTACAGTGGTGGGGCAGATGAAAAAAGGGGTACTTTGATGAGGTAGATGAGCAGCGGGGTAACAGTGGTGGGACAGAAGAGCAAGGGGGTACAGTGGTGGGGCAGATGTGCAGGAGGTACAGTAGCGGGAAGGATGAGAAGGGGGTTTAGCGGTGGGACAGAAAAGCAGGGGGGTTCAGTGATGGGGCAGATAATAAGGGGGTTCAGCGGTGGACAAGATGAGCAGGGGGGTTCAGTGTTGGGGTAGATGAGAAGGGGGTTCAGTGGGCGCTTCCACGCACACTCCAAGGTATGGGTCTCATTGGAGAAGTATATAGCGGGAAGAAATCTGGCATATGCCCCGTGGCTGGCCCGGGAGCACAGGGGATTATCAATCTGTGCGTCTCCATTGACGACCCAGCTTTTGAAAGCCTGGGACCGACTCAATACAAGTCTGAACTTGGCGCCCCCCGTGTCACCTCTGGCCCCACTGGGAGGGTACCAGTGGTTCCTGCCTGGAGAGCAGATAGGATTTTTTGGCTCCTGGGTAGATGACAGTAATGCCTGTTGTGGTAGACTGATGGAAAGTGGTAAATTAACCTCATTAGAAGCCCTCAGAGCCCGGTCAGGGAGTTTCCCTATGGACTTTTGGCGATATAGACAACTTCATCACTTTTTTAAACAACACGGAAGCTCTATAAGAGATATTTCCTCCCTTACACCGTTTGAGCGCCTATTCATAGACGAAGAACCAATTCCACATATGATCTCGGGACTGTATCAGTTGCTCAGCTTTGCTACCCCAACAGTGAAACCGCCATACATCAGGATGTGGGAACGAGACTTGGGGGTAGTCTTTACTTCTGCCCAGCTATCTGCCCTCTATCAACTCACTCGGTCTAGTTCCATTGATTCTAAGACGCAAGAAATGAACTACAAAATAATGATGCGCTGGTACCGGGTACCGGCAGAGTTAGCGAAAATATATCCAGCCACGTCGGAACTATGTTGGAGAGGATGTGGACACAAAGGCACTCTCCTACATATTTGGTGGGATTGTCCTGCAATTAAATGCTACTGGGAGGATATTAAATCACAAATTAAAGATATCATGGGCATTGAAATTCCTCTCTCTCCGGAACATTTCCTGCTACACATTCCTCCCATGCCAATAAGCCAGTATAAAAAAAGTATACTACCCCACTTGCTTAACGCGGCAAAGCGGCTTCTCCCTATATACTGGAAGCGGTCGCAAGTCCCATCCAGAGAGGAATGGTATCGCAAGGTGGGAGATATCCGTGAGGCAGAGGACTGGATTGCCACATGTAAAGGAGTTAGAGACCGCTTCACTGCGATGTGGAAACCCTGGACAATATATACCTCAGACTTAAGTCACATTCCTTCTAGCCTAGACATAGCCCTTCTTGAGCTAGCTGACCCATCCTTGAAAGGACGCCTTATTGACCCACAGAGGGGAGCAGAGAACCAAGACCTGAGATAAACTAAAGTGACAAACACTTAAGGGACAAGTGTTCCCTTCTATTGTTCTAATTTTTAGTAGGTTTGGTGCTGTCGGGAGGGCCTCGACGGGGGGCGGAGCTGGACGCAGGTTCCCAGGTATGTTCCAGACTATTTTTTCTTCTCTTTTTCTTTTCTCCTCTTTCTTAAATACTCTATTGAGCTTTAACTAGATACGGTTGTTCGTTTAAAAACAAAATAATATGTTTGTTGCCAGGTGACGAATAGGAAATGACTAAGCAAGGGAACCGGATGGTCCTTGGAGATTTATGGCCTTGAGACACCTCGGACAGGGGGTGTTCTAGTGTCATTATGCTGGTATGGCTTTGTCAGGTGATTTTGGGGGGGGCTGGGGGGTGGGGAACGCGGGGAGAGGTTAGTTGGAGGCGTATTTTGCCCCCCTCTCTCCGGGAGACCCCGCTCAGACCACCTTAAGAACTGTTTGCACAACTGAACTTAGCTTAAACCCTGGGAAAGACCTGTCCAGCCTTTATAGCTCCGGGACTAAGACAAGCATGCTTTTAATTTAAAAAGAAAAAGGGAGAGAAATTTTTTTTTTTTCCTCTCTTCTATTTTCTGTTTTTGTCACCTGGCACACTGTTGGCGTATTTTTCTCTCTTTTTTCTTGTAATCAAAGCTAACTACACCAGTTAAAAAATGACTGTCTAGTATTAAGTATACATGTCTGATAGCATTGATGTTCTTGTTTTTCTTTCCATGTTACTCATCCTTTTTGTCAAATAACAAGAAAAAAAAAAAAAAAAATGACTGGTATAACACCTAAAAACCGTTCATCCAGATGGATGTGATTCTATACTCACAGTTTTATAATTTTGCAATGTGATATCCTGTCTTTTATAAATAAAGATTTATAAAAAAAAAAAAAAAAAGAAGGGGGTTCAGTGGTGGGACAGAAGAGCAGGGGGTAGATCAGTGGGGCAGATGTGAAAGGAGGTGCATTGGTGGGACAGATGAGCAGGGGGTTACAGTGGTTGGGCAGAAGAGCAGGGGGTACAGAGGTGGGGCAGATGTACAGGGGGTACAGTGGTGGGGCAGAGGAGTAGGGATGAGCTTCGTGTTCGAGTCGAACCCATGTTCGACTCGAACATCGTCTGTTCGCCCGTTCACCGAATTGCGAACGATATGGGCAGTTCGCGCCAATTCATGTGGCGCATCACGGCACATAATTTACTGCGGCATCGCAGTGCATTGCTGGCTGATGATTGGCCAAGCATGCACTATGACCCGCATGCTTGGCCAATCACAGCGCCGCCTGAACAGAGAGCCGTAATTGGCCAAAGCCAAGGAGGCTTTGGCCAATTATGGCTCAGGGGATTTAGTACACGCCCCACACTATATAAGGCCGCTTGCACGGCGGCCCTGTGTAGTGTGTGCTCCGGCGTTCATTGAGAGAGAGACAGACAGTGACATTTGATTTGAGTTAGATAGATTAGGCAGAACAGTCAGTCAGTTAGCTGCACTTACAGTGTATTGTGTATATATATGCATCCCAGGTGTTGCATATATATATATATATATATATATATATATATATATATATATATATATATATATATATATATACACACTGTATTCAGTTTAGCTAGATCTGTTCTTGTTATCTTCCTACTGACAGGCAGCTTGTCTTGTTACAGTATTTACAGCTACCTGAAGAAAATTACTGGTGTTCTTTTGATCCTATTAGTACCACAGTCAGGCAGCTAGACTATTTACAGTTAGTGCAGTGCGTCCTGCTCACAGTGTTCAGCTAGATCCGTTCCTGTTATCTTCTTACTGACAGGCAGGCTTGTCTTGTTACAGTATATACAGCTACCTGAAGAAAATTGCTGGTGTTCTTTTGATCCTATTAGTACCACAGTCAGGCAGCTAGACTATTTACAGTTAGTGCAGTGCGTCCTGCTCACAGTGTTCAGCTAAACCTACAAGTTAGTGGGGTGCATCCTGCTCACAGTGTTCAGCTAAACCTACAAGTTAGTGGGGTGCATCCTGCTCACAATGTTCAGCTAAACCTACAAGTTAGTGCGGTGCGTCCTGCTCACAGTGTTCAGCTAAACCTACAAGTTAGTGTGGTGCGTCCACCTCACAGTGTTCAGCTAAACTTACAAGTTAGTGGGGTGCGTCCACCTCACAGTGTTCAGCTAAACTTACAAGTTAGTGGGGTGCGTCCTGCTCACAGTGTTCAGCTAAACCTACAAGTTAGTGCAGTGCATCCTGCTCACAGTGTTCAGCTAGATCTGTTCCTGTTATCTTCTTACTGACAGGCAGGCTTGTCTTGTTACAGTATATACAGCAACCTGAAGAAAATTGCTGGTGTTCTTTTGATCCTATTAGTACCACAGTCAGGCAGCTAGACTATTTACAGTTAGTGCAGTGCGTCCTGCTCACAGTGTTCAGCTAAAACTACAAGTTAGTGGGATGCGTCCTGTTCACAGTGTTCAGCTAAACCTACAAGTTAGTGGGGTGCGTCCTGCTCACAGTGTTCAGCTAAACCTACAAGTTAGTGCGGTGTGTCCTGCTCACAGTGTTCAGCTAAACCTACAAGTTAGCGTGGTGCGTCCACCTCACAGTGTTCAGCTAAACCTACAAGTTAGTGCAGTGCGTCCTGCTCACAGTGTTCAGCTAGATCCGTTCCTGTTATCTTCTTACTGACAGGCAGGCTTGTCTTGTTACAGTATATACAGCTATCTGAAGAAAATTGCTGGTGTTCTTTTGATCCTATTAGTACCACAGTCAGGCAGCTAGACTATTTACAGTTAGTGCAGTGCATCCTGCTCACAGTGTTCAGCTAAACCTACAAGTTAGTGGGGTGCATCCTGCTCACAGTATTCAGCTAAACCTACAAGTTAGTGGGGTGCGTCCTGCTCACAGTGTTCAGCTAGATCCGTTCCTGTTATCTTCTTACTGACAGGCAGGCTTGTCTTGTTACAGTATATACAGCTACCTGAAGAAAATTACTGGTGTTTTTTTGATCCTATTAGTACCACAGTCAGGCAGCTAGACTATTTACAGTTAGTGCAGTGCGTCCTGCTCACCGTGTTCAGCTAAACCTACAAGTTAGTGTGGTGCATCTACCTCACAGTGTTTAGCTAAACCTACAAGTTAGTGGGGTGCATCCTGCTCACAGTGTTCAGCTAAACCTGCAAGTTAGTGGGGTGCGTCCTGCTCACAGTGTTCAGCTAAACCTACAAGTTAGTGCAGTGCGTCCTGCTCACAGTGTTCAGCTAAACCTACAAGTTAGTGGGGTGCGTCCACCTCACAGTGTTCAGCTAAACTTACAAGTTAGTGGGGTGCGTCCTGCTCACAGTGTTCAGCTAAACCTACAAGTTAGTGCAGTGCATCCTGCTCACAGTGTTCAGCTAGATCTGTTCCTGTTATCTTCCTACTGACAGGCAGGCTTGTCTTGTTACAGTATATACAGCAACCTGAAGAAAATTGCTGGTGTTCTTTTGATCCTATTAGTACCACAGTCAGGCAGCTAGACTATTTACAGTTAGTGCAGTGCGTCCTGCTCACAGTGTTCAGCTAGATCCGTTCCTGTTATCTTCTTACTGACAGGCAGGTTTGTCTTGTTACAGTATATACAGCTACCTGAAGAAAATTGCTGGTGTTCTTTTGATCCTATTAGTACCACAGTCAGGCAGCTAGACTATTTACAGTTAGTGCAGTGCGTCCTGCTCACAGTGTTCATCTAAACCTACAAGTTAGTGGGGTGCGTCCTGCTCACAGTGATCAGCTAAACCTACAAGTTAGTGGGGTGCGTCCTGCTCACAGTGTTCAGCTAAACCTACAAGTTAGTGTGGTGCGTCCTGCTCACAGTGTTCAGCTAAACCTACAAGTTAGTGTGGTGCGTCCACCTCACAGTGTTCAGCTAAACTTACAAGTTAGTGGGGTGTGTCCTGCTCACAGTGTTCAGCTAAACCTACAAGTTAGTGCAGTGCGTCCTGCTCACAGTGTTCAGCTAGATCCGTTCCTGTTATCTTCTTACTGACAGGCAGGCTTGTCTTGTTACAGTATATACAGCAACCTGAAGAAAATTGCTGGTGTTCTTTTGATCCTATTAGTACCACAGTCAGGCAGCTAGACTATTTACAGTTAGTGCAGTGCGTCCTGCTCACAGTGTTCAGCTAAAACTACAAGTTAGTGTGGTGCGTCCACCTCACATTGTTCAGCTAAAGCTACCTGTAGAAGGTTGGTGGTGTTCTCATACTACAGGCAGGCAGTTGATTTTGCTAGCTGCAGTATCAGTACATATATATATATATATATATATATATATATATATATATATATATATCCCAGCTTAGTGCAGCTACAGGCCATTAGTATGTCTGGAAGGCCAAGGAGAGGAAGACAGTCACAAGCCAATAAGAGAGGGCAAGCAGGCTCTGTGTCTAGTGCTGGTCATGGAGACGGTGCATCCTCATCAGCACGTGGCCATGGGACACGCTTGGCCTTTTTTTCGGCAGCTGGCCATGTTGAGCCGCAACATGCAGAAGACTTGGTCGAGTGGATGACCAAGCCGTCCTCATCCTCCTCATCCTCTCTCACCCATTCCCAGGGTAATTTGTCTGGCAAAACAGCGGCCTCTTCCCTCGGCTCAATGTCATCAGTGACTCCTTCCCTAGCCCCACCATGTCCTCCTGAGGAGTCCCTCGAACTGTTTGACCACAGTGTTGGGTACATGCTCCAGGAGGATGCCCAGCGTTTGGAAGGCTCTGATGATGATACTGAGCTCGATGAAGGCAGTAACATGAGCACGGACAGAGGGGGTGCCCAAGAAGGACAGCAATCTGGCAGTCATGCTCCCTCTGCTGCAGCATACTGCCAGGTATGCTCCAGTGATGAGGAGGGAGGGGATGATGAGGTCACTGACTCAATGTGGGTGCCTGATAGGAGAGAGGAGGAGGAGGAGGAGGAGGTGGCACATCATAAGGACAGCACATTGACTGCATCACACCCCAAAGCTCCACATGTTCAGGGCGCTGCAGTCTCTGCGCGTTATTAAAAAAGTTCTTTGGTGTGGGCCTTTTTTGAGACGAGTGCATCAGATCACACCGCTGCTATTTGCAACATATGTCTCAAGCGTATCTCGCGTGGCCAAAACATCTCCCGCTTGGGTACCACATGCTTGACCAGACATATGTTGACCTGCCATGCAGTTCGTTGGAAAGCGTATCTAAAAGACCCACACCAAAGAACAAAGAGGACCTCTCCTTGCTCCTCATCAGCTGAGATTTCCAACCCCACTATACCTTCAGTCCTCTCTGAGACCTGCACTGAGAGAAATGAAGGTGTAGAATTAGGTGTGTCACAGCCAAGTACTTGTGGGCAATCTGCTTTTGGTACACCGATGTCAGATTGTACCAGGCAAATTTCCCTGCCCCAGCTGCTGCACCGCTGAAAGAAGTTTGCTCCCAGCCATCCACATGCCCAGCGGTTGAATGCTAGCTTGGCAAAATTGCTAGCACTTCAACTGCTGCCTTTTCAGTTGGTAGACTCTACCCCTTCCGTGAGTTTGTGGAATGTGCGGTTCATCAGTGGCAGGTACCCAAACGCCACTTTTTCTCACGGAAGGCGATTCTGGCTCTCTACCGGCATGTGGAAGGCAATGTCCATGCCTCGCTGGACAGGGCGGTCAGCGGTAAGGTGCATATTACCGCTGACTCATGGTCCAGCAGGCATATACAGGGACATTACCTAAGTTTCACAGCGCATTGGGTGACTCTGCTGGCAGCTGGGAAGGATGCAGGACAAGGTGCAGTAGTGTTGGAGGTTGTTCCGCCACCACGCCTCCAAAATGCTAATGATTGTGACACACCTCTCTCCTCCACCCCCTCCTCTTCTTCTTCCTCCATGGCCTCTTCCTGTGCTTTGTCCTCGGAACCAGCGGTGCTCCGTAGCCGTTCAAGGGGCTACGCAAGTACGCAGGCCAAAAGATGCCATGCGGTGCTTGAGCTGGTGTGCTTGGGGGACAGGAGCCACACTGGGGCAGAGGTTCTGTCAGCTCTGCAGGGGCAGGTTCAGAGGTGGTTGACGCTACGCCAACTTAAGGCAGGAATGGTTGTTTTCGACAATGGCACCAACCTCCTCTCTGCCCTCCGACAGGGACAAATGACCCATGTGCCCTGTTTGGCTCACGTCCTTAACTTGATAGTGCAGCGGTTCTTGGGCAGGTACCCGGGCTTACAGGATGTCCTGAGGCAGGCCAGGAAAGTCTGTGTGCATTTCCGCCAGTCATATAATGCCAGTGCTCAGCCTGCGGACCTCCAAAAGGAGTTTAACCTGACCAAGAACCGCCTAATCTGTGACATGCTCACCAGGTGGAACTCAACGTTGGCCATGCTGTAGCGGCTGCACACGCAGCAGAGGGCCATCAATGAGTACCTGTGCGACTATGGCACCAGGACAGGGTCAGGGGAGCTTGGTTTTTTTTCCCCACGCCAGTGGGCCATGATCAGGGATGCATGCACTGTCCTGTCACCATTTGAGGAGGCCACAAGGATGGTGAGCAGTGACAGTGCATGCATCAGTGACACTGTCCCCCTTGTCCACCTGTTGGAGCACACGCTGTGTGGAATAATGGACAGGGCACTTGAGGCAGAACAGAGGCAGGAAGAGGAGGACTTCCTTAGCTCTCAAGGCCCCCTTTATCCAGACAGTGTTCCTGCCGATCACACAGGAAGAGGACGAGGAGGAGGAGGAGGAGGAGGAAGATTGTGTCAGTATGGAGGTGGAGCCTGGCACTCAGCATTAGCAGCAGTCTTTAAGGGATCAGTCCCAAGAAACACATGGACTTGTACATGGCTGGGAGGAGGTGGCTGCGGACCATGTCATCCTTAGTGACCCAGAGTACTCCAGACCGAATGCCTCAGCAAACCTACACTGGATGGCCTCCCTGATCCTGCAAAGCCTGCGTAAGGATCCTCGTATTCGTGGTATCAAGGAGAAGGACCAATACTGGCTGGCAACCCTCCTTGATCCACGGATAAGGTTGCGGACCTTATCTTGCCATCGCAGAGGGAGCAGAGGATGAAACATCTTCGGGAGGCCTTGCAGAAAGGTCTGTGCAACGCGTTCCCAGAGACTGGGAGGTTACAAACTCCTGTTTCTGGACAACGTGTTGCTGAGGCTTCGGTCAGTCAAAGAAGGAGCGTGTCAGGTCCCACACTTACCAGACAGGTGAGTCCGCTTGGGCAGAGGGTAGGCTCCCTTATGTATCCGATTCGGGGCCCCTGATAGAGTAAACAGGAAGCCCGCGAATGCGGAGTGGTATGAGGGCCTGATGTTAGGATCCTGGAGCAGGGTGGTCTTTCAAGCAACAGGTAGAACTTCAGGAATACTGGAACTGATGCTGAGCAGGAGTTTATCAGGCTGGTCACACACAGGCAGAGGTCGGCAATGGGCTGGCAGCAACGGTACAAAGGGAGCAGGCAGAAACAAGGTCAAACAAGCCGGGGTCGGGTTCAGGCAGCAATCAAGGAGGTCCAAAAGGCAAGCCGGGTCACAACGGGTCAAACTTCAGAGATACAGGAACACAGAGAGGATCACAGAGAGGATCACGGAACTAGACACAGAGCTGTTGATCAGGATAGAGGCAGACTCAAATAGGCTGATTGGCGCCAAACGCCCGCAGGGGCGTGCCCCCGACACTGGCGTGCACGCCAACACTACCGGGCGCACCCACGGTAACGCCCATAGGTGAACGCACGCACGCCCGGACGACACCCTGCACGCCACGGTCAGACCAGACACGCCAGTGCCCCCAGGCACACGCGCCCCAGCACACACAGGAACACGAGCACCAACGCGCCCCGGCGTGCACCAGTGCCCAACCAGGTAACCTCTCTGACAGTGCCCCCTCCTCAAGGTCAGACTCCGGATGCCCAGCTGGGCCATCTTTGAGGCATGAGAAGTTTTAAAAGACTGTAGAAGTTCTTTGGCATGCAAGTTACTTTCTGGCTCCCACGAATTGTCTTCGGGCCCATAGCCCCTCCATTTTACAAGATATTGAACTTGATTGCATCTTCTTCTGCAATCTAAAATTGCCTCCACCTCGAACTCCTCTTCGCCATTAACTAAGATAGGCTTGGGTGGGCCAATACTATGGCCAGAAAAAGAGTTGGGGGTGACTGGCTTCAAGAGGGACACGTGGAACACTGGGTGTATCCTCAGGGTGTTAGGAAGGTCAAGTTCATATGCCACATCGTTAATTTTTCTTTTAACCGAGAAAGGACCCAAGTATTTAGGGCCTAGTTTTCTGGACGGACAGGCCAACTTAAGGTTAGCGGTAGATAACCAGACAGAATTGCCTGGTTCCAGAACAAGTTCTCCCCGTCTCTTCCTGTCAAAAATTCTTTTGTAATCTTTTTGAGCTTTGGTCATGGTATCCTGCAGTAACTTGTTATTGTTTGAGAAAAAGTCCAAGGTTTCAGATACTGCAGGGACAGGGCACTCGGGAATAGACCCAGGCAAGAAGGATGGGTGGAAACCATAGTTGGCATAAAATAGTGACTGATTGGTAGCTGAGTGTAGTGAGTTGTTGTAAGAGAACTCCGCGATGGGAAGCAGGGAAGCCCAGTCATCCTGGGAGAATGCAGAGAAACAGCGGAGGTGTTGCTCTAGGGTCTGATTCGTCCTCTCGGTTTGTCCATTTGACTGGGGGCGATAGGCCGAAGAAAATGATAATTCGATTTCTAGGGCGCCACAAAGGGCTTTCCAGAATCTGGAGGTAAATTGGACGCCTCTGTCGGAAACTATATTGGTTGGTACTCCATGCAGTCTGATGATCTCCTTGATAAAGATGGAAGTGGTCTCCATAGCCGAAGGGGTGCCCTTCATGGGGAGGAAGTGGGCCATTTTAGACAGCCTGTCTACCACAACAAAAATGGAAGAAAAGCCTTCTGATGGGGGAGTTCAACAATAAAGTCCATTGAAATCATGGCCCACGGTCTCTCTGGGACTGGTAATGGTCTCAACAGACCCCATGCTCTTGCCCGGCTACTCTTGCTTCTGGCGCAAGTATTACAGGACTCAACGTATTCCTTGCAGTCCTTAGTAAGGTGAGGCCACCAAAAGGTGCGTTGGACAAGATCAATTGTCTTCCGTGTGCCGAAGTGACCGGCCAGTTTGTGATCAATGCACAAGTTTAACACCCGTACTTTTAGCTCCTCAGGGACCACAATCTTATTTTTGTACCAGAACAGCCCATCTTTGGTACAAGCTTCAGCAGGTGATGACATTCCCATAGAGGACCGTCTGATCTGAGAGATTAGATCCTCCTGTAAGATCAGGAAATTCCCAGAGGGGAGGATGGTGTCTGGAGACAGGGTCTTCTCTGAATCAAGAAACATTCGGGAAAGGGCGTCGAATTTGACATTCTTGGATCTGGGTCTGTAGGTGATATGAAAAATAAATCGGGAAAAAAAAAGTGCCCATCTGGCCTGCCGGGGTTTCAGTCTCTTAGCTGTCTTTAGGTATTCTACATTTTTATGGTCCGTGTAGACCAAAATGGGGTGAGCTGCACCCTCCAGGAGATAACGCCATTCCTCCAGAGCTGCCTTAATGGCTAGAAGCTCCCGATCTCCCACGTCATAGTTCCTCTCAGAAGAGGAGAGTTTGCGTGAAAAGAATCCCACAGGGTACAGGAGTGCTTTGGCACCTTGTCTTTGTGAGAGCACGGCTCCAACCGCGACTTCGGAATGTTGGGATGTTTGAGGATAGTGGCTGACGTAAACAAAGCTTTGAGTTTTTCAAAGGCCACTTGCGCCTTAGGGGTCCAGCAGAACTGGATTCCCTGTTTGATGAGTTCTGTAATGGGAGTTATTATTGAAGAGAATCCTTTAATGAATTTCCTATAGAAATTGGCAAAGCCAATAAAACGCTGTACTCCTTTTTTGTCTATAGGTGCAGGCCAATCCAAGATAGCGGATACTTTTTGCGGATCCATTTTGATACCATCAGGGGAAATGACCAAGCCTAGGAACTGGATGGATTGGAGCTTGAACTCGCATTTTTCGAGTTTGGCATAAGACCCATGTTGTCTAAGTCGGGTAAGTACGTTTTGCACGTGTTTGCGGTGTTCAGTCAGGGAAGCAGAGAAAACCAGGATATCGTCCAGATAAACAATGACATATAGATCCAGAAAGTCACGAAAGACATCGTTGACGAAGTGCTGGAATGTGGCTGGCGCATTGCACAGGCCAAAGGGCATGACGAGGTACTCGTAGTGCCCGAATCGAGTACGAAAAGCCGTCTTCCATTCGTCCCCCTCTCTTATGCGGATCAAATTGTAGGCTCCGCGGAGGTCCAGCTTGGTGAAGATGGTAGCAGATCCTAATCTCTGGAATAATTTGGGCACCAGAGGTAGTGGGTATCTGTTCTTTATAGTAATTTTATTGAGTTCCCGGTAATCGATGCAGGGACGTAAGGAGTGATCTTTCTTCTCTACGAAAAAGATGCCTGCACCTGCTGGAGATGTGGAGGGACGAATGAATCCTTTCTTTAGGTTTTCGTCTATATAGACTTTCAAGGTGCCCAGCTCCTGCTCAGTTAACCACTTGCCGACCACCTCATGCCTATATAGGTGAGCAGAGCGGCACGGGCAGGCAAAATCACGTACCTATTACATGATTGCCTTCCCGCGGGTGGGGGGTCCGATCGGACCCCCCCCGGTGCCAGCTGCGGTCGGCATTTGGCTGGGAGCATTGAGAGACGAGGGGGAGGCCATCCGATCGTGGCCCCCCTCGCGATCGCTCCCAGCCAATGAGAAACATCCCCTGCCTCTGTATAGTACACAGAGGCAGAGGATGTGATGTCATCTCTCCTCGGCTCGGCAGTTTCCGTTCCAGCGCCGAGGGGAGATGACATGTAAGTAAGTGCACAACACAAACACACACAGTAGAACATGCCAGGCACACTAAACACCCCCGATCGCCCCCCGATCCCCCCCAATCACCCCCCCCCTGTCACAAACTGACACCAAGCAGGTTTTTTTTTTTTTTTTTTTTCCTGATTACTGCAGTGTCAGTTTGTGACAGTTAGCAGTGGTAGGACAGTTAGTATTACCCCCCTGTAGGTCTAGGGTACCCCCCTAACCCCCCCTAATAAAGTTTTAACCCCTTGATCACCCCCCCTCACCAGTGTCGCTAAGCGATCATTTTTCTGATCGCTGTATTAGTGTCGCTGGTGACGGTAGTTAGGGAGGTAAATATTTAGGTTCGCCGTCAGCGTTTTATAGCGTCAGGGACCCCCATATACTACCTAATAAATGTTTTAACCCCTTGATTGCCCCCTAGTTAACCCTTTCACCACTGATCACCGTATAACCGTTAAGGTTGACGCTGGTTAGTTCGTTTATTTTTTATAGTGTCAGGGCACCCGCCGTTTATTACCGAATAAAGGTTTAGCCCCCTGATCGCCCGGCGGTGATATGCGTCGCCCCAGGCAGCGTCAGATTAGCGCCAGTACCGCTAACACCCACGCACGCAGCATACGCCTCCCTTAGTGGTATAGTATCTGAATGGATCAATATCTGATCCGATCAGATCTATACTGGCGTCCCCAGCAGTTTAGAGTTCCCAAAAACGCAGTGTTAGCGGGATCAGCCCAGATACCTGCTAGCACCTGCGTTTTGCCCCTCCGCCCGGCCCAGCCCACCCAAGTGCAGTATCGATCGATCACTGTCACTTACAAAACACTAAACGCATAACTGCAGCGTTCGCAGAGTCAGGCCTGATCCCTGCGATCGCTAACAGTTTTTTTGGTAGCGTTTTGGTGAACTGGCAAGCACCAGCCCCAGGCAGCGTCAGGTTAGCGCCAGTACCGCTAACACCCACGCACGCACCGTACACCTCCCTTAGTGGTATAGTATCTGAACTGATCAATATCTGACCTGATCAGATCTATACTAGCGTCACCAGCAGTTTAGGGTTCCCAAAAACGCAGTGTTAGCGGGATCAGGCCCAGATACCTGCTAGCACCTGCGTTTTGCCCCTCCGCCCGGCCCAGCCCAGCCCACCCAAGTGCAGTATCGATCGATCACTGTCACTTACAAAACACTAAACGCATAACTGCAGCGTTCACAGAGTCAGGCCTGATCCCTGCGATCGCTAAAAGTTTTTTTGGTAGCGTTTTGGTGAACTGGCAAGCACCAGCGGCCTAGTACACCCCGGTCCTAGTCAAACCAGCACTGCAGTAACACTTGGTGACGTGGCGAGTCCCATAAGTGCAGTTCAAGCTGGTGTGGTGGCAAGCACAAGTAGTGTCCCGCTGCCACCAAAAAGACAAACACAGGCCCGTCGTGCCCATAGTGCCCTTCCTGCTGCATTCGCCAATCCTAATTGGGAACCCACCGCTTCTGCATCGCCCGTACTTACCCCCCATTCACATCCCCAACCAAATGCAGTCGGCTGCATGAGAGGCATTTTTATGTCCTCCCGAGTACCCCTACCCAGCGAACCCCCCCAAAATAGATGTTGTGTCTGCAGCAAGCGTGGATATAGGTGTGACACCCGCTATTATTGTCCCTCCTGTCCTGACAATCCTGGTCTTTGCATTGGTGAATGTTTTGAACGCTACCATTCACTAGTTGAGTATTAGCGTAGGGTACAGCATTCCACAGACTAGGCACACTTTCACAGGGTCTCCCAAGATGCCAGCGCATTTTGAGAGACCCGAACCTGGAACCGGTTACAGTTATAAAAGTTACAAGTTTGCAAAAAAACCACAAACAAAAATAAAAAAAAATAGTTGTTGTTTTATTGTTCTCTCTCTCTCTCTATTCTCTCTCTATTGTTCTGCTCTTTTTTACTGTATTCTATTCTGCAATGTTTTATTGTTATTATGTTTTATCATGTTTGCTTTTCAGGTATGCAATTTTTTAACTTTACCGTTTACTGTGCTTTATTGTTAACCATTTTTTTGTCTTCAGGTACGCCATTCACGACTTTGAGTGGTTATACCAGAATGTTGCCTGCAGGTTTAGGTATCATCTTGGTATCATTCTTTTCAGCCAGCGGTCGGCTTTCATGTAAAAGCAATCCTAGCGGCTAACTAGCCTCTAGACTGCTTTTACAAGCAGTGGGAGGGAATGCCCCCCCCCTCACCGTCTTCCGTGTTTTTCTCTGGCTCTCCTGTCTCAACAGGGAACCTGAGAAAGCAGCCGGTGATTCAGCCAGCTGACCATAGAGCTGATCAGAGACCAGAGTGGCTCCAAACATCTCTATGGCCTAAGAAACCGGAAGCTACGAGCATTTTATGACTTAGATTTCGCCGGATGTAAACAGCGCCATTGGGAAATTGGGGAAGCATTTTATCACACCGATCTTGGTGTGGTCAGATGCTTTGAGGGCAGAGGAGAGATCTAGGGTCTAATAGACCCCAATTTTTTCAAAAAAGAGTACCTGTCACTACCTATTGCTATCATAGGGGATATTTACAGTCCCTGAGATAACAATACAATAAAAATGATTTAAAAAAAAAATATGAAAGGAACAGTTTAAAAATAAGATAAAAAAGCAAAAAAATAATAAAGAAAAAAAAAAAAAAAAAAGCACCCCTGTCCCCCCTGCTCTCGCGCTAAGGCGAACGCAAGCGTCGGTCTGGCATCAAATGTAAACAGCAATTGCACCATGCATGTGAGGTATCACCGCGAAGGCCAGATCAAGGGCAGTATTTTTAGCAGTAGACCTCCTCTGTAAATCTAAAGTGGTAACCTGTTGCCACTGCACGTTTGTGCGCAATTTTCATGTACTCGGCCTAAGATCATCTTTTTTATTTCATCAAACATTTGGGCAATATAGTGTGTTTTAGTGCCTTAAAATTTAAAAAAGTGTGTTTTTTCCACAAAAAATGCGTTTGAAAAATCGCTGCGCAAATACCGTGTGAAAAAAAAAATGAAACACTCACCATTTTAATCTGTAGGGCATTTGCTTTAAAAAAATATATAATGTTTGGGGGTTCAAAGTAATTTTCTTGCAAAAAAAAATAATTTTTTCACGTAATCAAAAAGTGTCAGAAAGGGCTTTGTCTTCAAGTGGTTAGAAGAGTGGGTGATGTGTGACATAAAATGCCAGGACAGTTCAAAACCCCCCCAAATGACCCCATTTTGGAAAGTAGACACGCCAAGCTATTTGCTGAGAGTCATGTCGAGTCCATGGAATATTTTATATTGTGACACAAGTTGCGGGAAAGAGACAAATTTTTTTTTTTTTTTTGCACAAAGTTGTCACTAAATGATATATTGCTCAAACATGCCATGGGGATATGTGAAATTACACCCCAAAATACATTCTGCTGCTTCTCCTTAGTACGGGGATACCACATGTGTGGGACTTTTTGGGAGCCTAGCCGCGCACGGGACCCCGAAAACCAATCACCGCCTTCAGGCTTTCTAAGGGCGTAAATTTTTTATTTCACTCTTCACTGCCTATCACAGTTTCGGAGGCCATGGAATGCCCAGGTGGCACAAAACCTCCCCCAAATGACCCCATTTTGGAAAGTAGACACCCCAAGCTATTTGCTGAGAGGTATAGTGAGTATTTTGCAGACCTCACTTTTTGTCACAAAGTTTTGAAAATTGAAAAAAGAAAAAAATTTTTTTTTTTTTCTGGTCTTTCTTCATTTTCAAAAACAAATGAGAGCTGCAAAACACTCACCATGCCTCTCAGCAAATAGCTTGGGGTGTCTACTTTCCAAAATGGGGTCATTTGGGGGCGTTTTGTGCCATCTTGGCATTTTATGGCCTTCAAAACTGTGATAGGTAGTGAGGCGTGAAATCAAAAATTTATGCCCTTAGAAATCCTGAAGGCGGTGCTTGGTTTTCGGGGCCCCGTACGCGGCTAGGCTCCCAAAAAGTCCCACACATGTGGTATCCCCGTACTCAGGAGAAGCAGCTGAATGTATTTTGGGGTGCAATTCCACATATGCCCATGGCCTGTGTGAGCAATATATCATTTAGTGACAACTTTTTGTAAATTTTTTTTTTTTTTTTTTGTCATTATTCAATCACTTGGGACAAAAAAAATAAATATTCAATGGGTTCAACATGCCTCTCAGCAATTTCCTTGGGGTGTCTACTTTCCAAAATGGGGTCATTTGGGGGGGGTTTGTACTGCCCTGCCATTTTAGCACCTCAAGAAATGACATAGACAGTCATAAACTAAAAGCTGTGTAAATTACAGAAAATGTACCCTAGTTTGTAGACGCTATAACTTTTGCGCAAACCAATAAATATACGCTTATTGACATTTTTTTTACCAAAGACATGTGGCCGAATACATTTTGGCCTAAATGTATGACTAAAATTTAGTTTATTGGATTTTTTTTATAACAAAAAGTAGAAAATATCATTTTTTTTTCAAAATTTTCGGTCTTTTTCCGTTTATAGCGCAAAAAATAAAAATGGCAGAGGTGATCAAATACCATCAAAAGAAAGCTCTATTTGTGGGAAGAAAAGGACGCAAATTTCGTTTGGGTACAGCATTGCATGACCGCGCAATTAGCAGTTAAAGCGACGCAGTGCCGAATTGTAAAAAGTGCTCTGGTCAGGAAGGGGGTAAATCCTTCTGGGGCTGAAGTGGTTAAGGGAAAAATCCTCCCGAAGGGAACTTCAGTTCCAGGTAAGAGTTCTATCGGGCAATCGTAGGGTCTATGTACTGGAAGAGTTTCTGCCCCCTTTTTGCTGAATACATCCAGGAAATCCCGGTAAGGTTCGGGAAGATTTTGATAAGACTTGGTTTCTGAATCTAGGCAAAGACATTGAGAGGATGTCATAGGGGTCCCCTGTAAACAGTGTTACTTGCAATATTCAGATAAAAACTGGATTTTGCCCGTGGACCAGTTGATACTGGGATTGTGAGCCTGTAGCCAAGGCATTCCTAAGATAATTGGGAAGAGGGGAGAGGAGATGACATCCAGGTGTAAAAGTTCCTGGTGTTCCGGGCCAATGGTGGCCAGTAGAGGAACAGTTTCCTGGGTAACAGGACCGGAGCTGAGGGTGGAACCGTCCGCTAAGAAAACTGCCAATCCCTGGGCCTTGGTTTGAGTAGGAATATGATGATCTTCAATGAAGGTCCGATCAATGAATCCGCTACATGCTCCCGAGTCAATGATGACCGGTACTGGGATGTTCCTTCCAGGTAACTGTAATATAACAGAAAGTGTTAAGTGGTTACCGGATCTGGGTAAAATAGGTGCACACAAAGAAGAGGACGGCAGGCACTTATGTCTCTTGTTGGGGCATGCCCTTGCAAAGTGTCCAGACTCTCCACAGTACAGGCACAGGTTGAGTGTGTGCCTACGTGTCTTCTCTTCTGGGGTCAAAGAGGGATGGAGCAGTCCCAGCTGCATGGACTCAGGAGCTTCCTGGGTTGGAACAGACGGGACAGACGGAGCTTGGTTCGGGGCACTAGGAGCCCTGGGTAGCATCCAAGTGAGGCGTGGATGGCCAACGGACCTCTCAGAACGTCTCTCTCTGAGGCAGCAGTCAATTTGGATTGACAGGTTTATAAGCTCCTCTAGTGTCTGAGGTACCCCTACCCGTGCCAATTCGTCTTTAAGAGGGTCCGATAACCCCAGCCGGTATTGGTGACGCAAAGCCGCGTCATTCCACTCCGTATCAGAGCTCCAACGCCTAAACTCCACAGCGTAATCTTCGGCCGCTCTGCGGCCTTGTTGAAGGGAGTGCAAGGCGGCTTCTGCCGTGGCTGTTAGCTGGGGGTCCTCGTATAACTGGGACATTGCTATGAAAAAGTCATTCAAGGAATCCAGAGATCTGGCCTTTTGCTCCAGCAGGTGGTGGGCCCAGGTGTGAGGCTCACCGGACAAAAGAGATATGACGAAACCCACTTTGGTGGCCTCCAAGGAAAACGTACGGGGTTGTAAGGCAAAATAAAGTTTGCATGCGTTGCGGAATGCCCGGAACTTGCAACGTTCTCCGGAGAATTTTTCAGGTGTAGGCACCCTGGGCTCTGGTGGGAGCATCACTACAGAGGGCGCTGAGGCAGGATTAGCATGTGCTGCTCCCGGAGGGGATGCTGAAAGGGCCTGAACCTGTCCTTCCAGTCTGGTATAGCCCTCCTGTAAGCTTTTAACGGCTTGGGTGAGGCCCGCTAGATGCCTGCAAAGTTCATCCATGGGGGAGGCCCCCTGCCCGGACTCAGTCATGGCTGCCTGATACTGTCAGGTCCCACACTTACCAGACAGGTGAGTCCGCTTGGGCAGAGGGTAGGCTCCCTTACGTATCCGATTCGGGGCCCCTGATAGAGTAAACAGGAAGCCCGCGAATGCGGAGTGGTATGAGGGCCTGATGTTAGGATCCTGGAGTAGGGTGGTCTTTCAAGCAACAGGTAGAACTTCAGGAATACTGGAACTGATGCTGAGCAGAAGTTTATCAGGCTGGTCACACACAGGCAAAGGTCGGCAACGGGCTGGCAGCAACGGTACAAAGGGAGCAGGCAGAAACAAGGTCAAACTAGCCGGGGTCGGGTTCAGGCAGCAATCAAGGAGGTCCAAAAGGCAAGCCGGGTCACAACAGGTCAAACTTCAGAGATACAGGAACACAGAGAGGATCACGGAACTAGACACAGAGCTGTTGATCGGGCAGCACCGAACAGGGATAGATGCAGACTCAAATAGGCTGATTGGCGCCAAAACGCCGCACTCGTGCACGCGCCGATTCGCCAAAGCGCCCCTGCATGCGCCCGGGGCGCCCCCGACACCAGCGTGCATGCCAACACTACCGGGCGCACCTGTGGTAATGCCCATAGGCGAACGCGCGCCAGCGCGGACGCACGTTAGCGCGAATGCGCATACGCACGCATGCCGGACGCCACCCTGCATGCCACGGTCGGTCAGACCAGACACGCCAGTGCCCCCAGGAACAAGAGCCCCAGCACGCACAGGAACACGAGCACCAACGCGCCCCAGCGCGCACCGGCGCCCAACCAGGTAACCTCTCTGACAGAGCGGTGGAGAAGGTGGCCGTCTGACCGATGCGTTTAGACAATTTTTTGGTCCGCAGCCCCAAGGTATGATCGGTTCCAGCAACCATCGCCAGCATCTGTTTTACATGGTGCAGGAATACCTAGGGGCAAGATCAGACTTGGACACCTTTCCCACTGAAAATCCTCTGGGTTACTGGGTCTTGAGGATGGATCACTGGCCAGAGCTTGCACAGTATGCAATTGAGCTACTGGCCTGTCCTGCATCCAGCGTTCTTTCGGAACGCACATTCAGTGCTGCTGGAGGCGTGGTAACTGATCACAGGGTGCGTCTTTCCACTGACTCGGTCGATCGACTGACCTTCATAAAAATGAATCAGTCTTGGATCACCACCAGCTACCAAGCACCTGATGCTGATGTAACCGAATATTTTTTTTTGAAATCTCAGATCCCTTCAAAGACTGCCTATGCTGATGCTGAGTGACTATCCCTAAGTAATTATCCTCTTCCTCCTCAATCATCACGCTGATAGCTTGTAAGAACATTTTTGGTTCTGGGCGCCACCACCAGTGCCTAAGGCCCAATATTTCAGCTCGTTCCTGCGTTCCAACTAAAGTGTCTGTGAGGGGTTGCAGTGTTGTGGCACCAGCACCACCACCACCACAGGCCCAATTTTTTTGCCCCTGTTCAACAGGGGCATGTAATTACAATTCTTGATCTAATATTTCACAGCAGGGCCCATTTCTGCACCCACCAAGAGCGAGTGAGGACTTACAGTGTTGTGGCACCAGCACCACCACCACCACCACCACCACCAAAGGCCCAGTTTTTCTGCCCCTGTTCAACAGAGGCATTTAATTACAATTCTTGATCTAATATTTCACAGCAGGGCCCTGTGAGGGCTTATGTTGTTGTGGCCACAGCAACACCTAAGGCCCAAATTTCTGCTGAGTATATAGGGCAGGCCCCTACTTTCAAACATCTAACTTACAAACGACTCCTACTTGCAAACGGAAAGAGACAACAGGTCAGTGAGATGAAATCTACCCCTAGGAAGGGAAATTCTCTCCTGTAAGAGTTAATATGGGAAAAACATTTCTCCTTTCCACTGATGCTTTCCAATCCTTGTTCCACAAAAAACCCCAAATTCTCAAAAAACATTTGTCATTGGGACAAAAAGTGAGGTGAAATCTTCTAAAGAGGAGGAAAGACAGCAAAACAAATGTCACAGGGGTGATAACCCTTCCCTATGTTTTCCAAAAAGCTTAAAAAAGATATTTTGGCTGGAGCTAAACATGTTAAAAATGTACCCGTTCAAAATGACAAACAGATTCTACTTAACAACAAACCTACAGTCCCTGTCTTGTTTGCACCGCCTGTATACTGCTGTTCAGAGTATATAGGGCCTGGTGGCCCCACACCTTTCCTTATTTTAATTTGGGTGCAGGGTTCCCCTTAATATCCATACAAGACCCAAAGGGCCTGGTAATGGACTGGGGGGTACCCATGCCGTTTGTCTCCCTGATTTTCATCCATATTGCCAGGACCCGACATTACATTAAACCCGCAAGCAGTTTTAAATGAGATTTTTTCCTTTAAAAATTACATTTGGTGCAGGGACTGTTCTAAACACGGGAAACATGTGCCACTTTACAGGCATACTATAGACACCCCCCAGGTACGATATTTAAAGGAATATTTCACTTTTTTTTTTTTTACTTTAAGCATCATTAAAATCACTGCTCCCGAAAAAACGGCCTTTTTAAAAGTTTTTTTTGCATTGATACATGTCCCCTGGGGTAGGACCCGGGTCCCCAAACCCTTTTTAGGACAATACCATGCAAATTAGCCTTTAAAATGAGCACTTTTGATTTTGAACGTTCGAGTCCCATAGACGTCAATGGGGTTCTAACGTTCGTGCGAACTTTCGGTCCGTTCGCAGGTTCTGGTGCGAACCGAACCGGGGGGTGTTCGGCTCCTCCCTACAGAGGAGAAAAGAGGTACGTTGGTGGGACAAATGAGCAGGGGGGACAGAGGTGAGATAGATATGCAGTAGGTACATTGGTGGGGCAGATGAGAAAGCGGGTTACAGTGGTGGGGCAGATGAGCAGATGGGTTAAGTGTTAGGACAGATGAGAAGGTGATTCAGTAGTGAGACAGAAGAGCATGGGGATACGTTGGTGGAGCAGATGTGCAGGGAGGTACAGTGCAGGGGCAGATGAGAAAAGGGGTACTTTGATGAGGTAGATGAGCAGCGGGGTAACAGTGGTGGGACAGAAGAGAAAGGGGGTATAGTGGTGGGGCAGATGTGCAGGAGGTACAGTAGTGGGAAGGATGAGAAGGGGGTTCAGCAGTGTTACAGAAAAGCAGGGGAGTACAGTGATTGGGCAGATTAGAAGGGGGTTCAGCAGTGGGAAATATGAGCCGGGGGGTTCAGTGTTGGGGTAGATGAGAAGGGGATTCAGCGGTGGGACAGAAGAGCAGGGGGGTAGATCAGTGGGGCAGATGTGAAAGGAGTTGCATTGGTGGGACAGATGAGCAGGGGGTTACAGTGGTTGGGCAGAAGAGCAGGGGGTACAGAGGTGGGGCAGATGTACAGGGGGTACACTGGTGGGGTAGAGGAGAAAGGAGGTACATTGGTGGGACAGATGAGCAGGGGGAACAGAGGTGGGACACATATGCAGGAGGTACAGTGTTGGGGCAGATGAGAAAGGGGGTTGCAGTGGTGGGGCAGATGATCAAATAAGTTCAGTGTTAGGACAGATGAGAAGATGGCTCAGCAGTGAGACAGAAGAGCATGGGGTACAGCGGTGGAGCAGATGTGCAGGGAGGTACAGTGGTGGGGCAGATGAGAAAGGAGGAACATTGGTGGGGCAGATGAGTGGGGGGTTACAGTGGTGGGACAGAAGAGCAGGGTGGTACATGGAGCAGATGTACAGGGGGCTACAGTGGTGGGACAGGTGAGAAGGTGGGTAAAGCGGTGGGGAAGATGTGAAAGGAGGTGCATTGGTGGGACAGATGAGCAGGGGGAACAGAGGTGGGACATATGTGTTGGAGGTACAGTGATGGGGCAGATGAGAAAGGGGGTTACAGTGGTAGGACAGATGTTCAGGGGGTTACGGTGGTGGGGCAGATGTGCAGGGGGTTACAGTGGTGGGGCAGATGTGCAGGGGGTTACCGTGGTGGGGCAGATGTGCAGGGGGTTACAGTGGTGGGGCAGAGGAGAAAGGAGGTAAATTGGTGGGACAGATGAGCAGGGAGAACAGAGGTGAGACAGATATGCAGGAGGTACATTGGTGGAGCAGATGAGAAAGCAGGTTACAGTGGTGGGGCAGATGAGCAGATGGGTTCAGTGTTAGAACAGATGAGAAGGTGATTCAGTAGTGAGACAGAAGAGCATGGGGATACGTCAGTGGAGCAGATGTGCAGGGAGGTACAGTGGTGGGGCAGATGAGAAAAGGGGTACTTTGATGAGGTAGATGGGCAGCGGGGTAACAGTGGTGGGACAGAAGAGCAAGGGGGTACAGTGGTGGGGCAGATGTGCAGGAGGTACAGTAGTGGGAAGGATGAGAAGGGGGCTTCAAAATCGCAGCTGTATCACAATCAATGGATGAAGGATGAGCAGGGAGGAGAGGTGAGCTTTAGAAAAACACTGATCCATCAAAGTGTATAGGAATGCTTCTTATCTATGCTGATGTGACTTTTGTGAGATAACATAAATGTCTATGGGGCTGAATTCACACTGAAGTCCACCAGGAACCTTTTCCAAAATTGCACTGTGCTGAGATGATCAGAGGGGCATCATTGAATATAATGTGATTTCCCTTGTCATGCAATTTGTGAACCCAGGTTCGAGAACTTCTAAAGTAGCATTGAAGTTGCATCAAAGTCACATCAAATGTGCAAGCAAGTAGCACTGCATAGTCACACTGGAAATTGTATTTGGATAGTGGGAAGTGATATGAGGAAAACACAACACAAATGTGGCAAAAACACATAATGTGTTATGTTAAATGTAACAATACATGAAAAACACTGCAAAAATGTAGCAAAAACTCATATGCATTTTTTGTATGTTTTTGATACAGAGCCGTGTGAAAGTAACCTAAAGCACACTGGTTTATTGACATATATTCATTCACACCCACTTTATAACATGCACTGCACCCACCCTGATCGGTTTTCTATCAATCAAAAGGTAAAAACCAACTTCATTCATCTCTTCTTTCTGGGTAAGATTCAAAATTTTATAAGAAATGTATTTCTCTTTTGGTTACAATGACCTACCACATGTTACCTCCAGAGGGTGTTGTAGGCCCAAATTACAGCATTAGATTGTCAGCATTAGATGGAGAGGGTTGTTGGTGGTATTCCCACCCTTTAACCTTCCTTTGCTGTATCCAAAAATAAAAAAATAAAAGGTTTTGCCTTTAGTTCTACTTTGAAGTGGATGTAAACCCCATTCCTGAAAATTGACCTGGGCACAGATATCTGTAGTGTTTACTTATCTCTCTTCAAAGCCCTGTGTCCAGTGTCTTTCTGCTGCTTCGTTCCTCTGTTATCAGCATGATAACTTCTGACAAGCTCTGACACAGAAGATAAAAGCAGATGGAAATTTGTGTCGGCGTGGGTGCTATAAATATAATTCACAGAACAGCTCTGCATGTTTCTTCCTTCTTCTGCCTATGGGGAGGGGGGTGTGTGCCTTTCCTCCAATCATCTCACACACAGTGTATGCCCAGACTCCACACCCAGTGCTGGAACAGGAAAAAAACAATCTAACACAACGTTCGCTTTCTAAACAGTGTATAAAGCTGGAGACAGCAGATATACATGTACAACGTATGTAGGAGGATTTGTTTCATCTCTGTGTATCATCTGAGGCTGTTCCCTTCACTGGGTCTTATCTGATGTATTCAGATAAATAGATGTGTACAGTCTGCATAGAACAGAAAACAAATCACACCGATAATCAGTCATTTTTCTCCAAAAAAACCCTGAAAATACCAATTTATTACAGCAATGTGATTATTCAGATTAAATATTTACCTCAAACTCTTGATATTGTGTAGAGCCGGTATAAGTTTCCTCAATCCTTCACTCGGAATATTACATGACTTTAGATTTACTTCTGTCTCTCTGCAGGATTGAAGGATAAAAGACAGCACAGAGCAGTCCAGAGGGCTGAGGGGGACATTAGAAAAGTCAACTTTGTTTGATCCAATACATTGTGCCACCAGAGCCTTATTCCTGCTCTCATAGAGATAGTAGAATACATTAAGAAGCTCTCTCTTGTGAAATCTTTGGTCTGGTATTTTCTTCTGGATCCAGGTGATGACATGTCTGGCAGCCTGAGTAGACAATTCTCCTACATGAGACTTTAACATGGATCTAGTAGAAGAGTCTGAGAGACCGTAGAGGAAACGGAGGAATATTTCAGCACGGCCGTCTTTGTAAGATTCAGCCTCATCAAGTGTTTTCTGTAATCTTTCAGGATTATTGTTCATAAAGTGGACTAAAGCAGCAAAAAACTCCTGAAGAGTGAGATGTAAGAAGGTGTAATCCACATCGGGAGGCTGACCAGATTCCATCATGAAAGATGAAAAGACATGATTATCATTTCTCACACTGAATGACTCCAGATGACGATCATCAAATACAATCATGTGATTCATGACTCCATGTTCTGCCATCCACCCAATAGATGTCAGCATTTCCCGGGCAGTGTGACCATCTTTATTCTGGCTGTGATTGGCCAGAATGTTGGAGACAAAAGTCACAAAGAGTTGTGTCACGGTTTTGGGTAATGATGTCATCAGCTGATCAGTGATTGTTGGTTGGGATCTGAAGCACATTGATAACACTGTACAGATGATCCAGCAGTATGATGGGATATAACAGAAAGTGTACAGCATGTCATTCTCCTCCACATAATGAAAAGCCTTCTCTGATAATTCCTCATTTCCAAAGAAATTATTGAAGAAGATCAGTCTGTCTCCATGGAGAAATCCCATGATCTCAGCTATTCTCTGGAAAACACTGGTATCCACTGATGACACTCTGGTTGGGCGGCTGGTTATCAGTACAGAGCAACCCTTAAGAAGACTTTGCCTCACCAAACTGACCACAATCTTTCCAAAATGTGATCTCTGTTTTGGATTGGACAGTTTACTTGATCTGAAATCCATTTGGTGAATACTTTCATCTAATCCATCAAATATAAACAAAAGTCTCTCTGGATCTTGTAAAATATCTCCAATATGTCTCTCCAGATATGGATATTGATGAAGAATCATCTCCTCCAAGCTGACCTCTCCCAGTCTATTAAGGTCCCGGAATCTGAAGAAGAAGAGAAAGGCAAATCTCTGGTAGTGTTTTCCGGTCACCCAGTCATAGACAAACTTCTGCATCAGTGTGGTCTTCCCTATTCCTGGCACTCCGCTCACCATTACTACATGTGGTACACATTGTGACTCTGGGTTCCATCGGAACAGCTTGTTGGGGGAAATGTGTTCCAGTCTAGTTTGTGTTTCCTTCAAGCATTTCTCATGTTTTACCCCAGTCTGTATTATCTCATTCTGGGGACGTTCCCTGAAGTGATCAGTGGAGACTACAATCAGATTCACATAACAATCATTGATGAGGAATCTTTGTGGTTCCAGGGTAGTTCCTGGGGGTCTATGCTCCACCAGAGTCTCAGTCTTCTCCATTAGATGTTGTTTGTGCTTTTCCTGAATATCTGGAAATATAATGGAAATATTTTATGGATCAGGAGAAGTCAAGAATGTTGGTATAATTTTCTTCTGTATTGATCATAATATTAGTATGATTTTATCATCACTACATTTTCATGTGAAATGATTACAATACAGGTTACTGTGTGGTCATCCATATTACTGGAGAACAGAGATTTATTTTCTCAGCAATATATAAACACTTTTTATCCATATAAAGACATGACAAGTACAGAAAAATACCGGATATACTTGTCCCCTAAATACCTCTTATGACAGAGAACACACGGCCCTAGACAGTTCAGGTTTTCTATACTCTATTACCTGAAAACCATGAAAGAAAGGAAATGGCGCTCACAGTGATAAATAAATATCTTGATATGATTACAGATATAAAATGATGTCTTCAGTGGAAAAACATAATAATAGATTTCCAAAATCAGTAACAAAAAACAATACAAAGCAATATAGAAAGTCCAATGTGACAGTTCCCAGCACCAAATAAGAGCTTCAATATAGAGATATCTTCTAGTTCTTCTCACCACTGGTGATCAAAGGATAGATGGCAGTTTTCATGGGGCAGTTTTAATGGGGGCAGTTTTGATGGGGCAATTTGATGGGGAAGTTTTGATGGGTCAATTTGATGAGGGCAGTTTTGATGGGGCAGTTTTGATTGGGGCAATATGATGGGGCAGTATGATGGGGCAATTTGATGGGGCAGTATGATCGGGGCAATTTTGATGGTGGCAGGTTTGATTGTGCTATTTTGATGGGGCGTTTTGATGGGGCAATTTTGATGAGGCAGTTTTGATGGGGCAGTATGATGGGGCAAGATGATGGGGCAATTTTGATACAGGCAATATGATGGGGCAGTTTTGATAGGGCAGATTTGATGGGGCAGTATGATGGGGCAATTTTGAGGGGGCAATTTTAATATGGGCAATATGATGGGGAGTTTTAATAGGGCAGTTTTGATGGGGCAGTATGATGGGGCAATTTTGATGGGGTAATTTTGATGGGGGCAATATGATGGGGTAGTTTTGATGGGGCAGTATGATGGGGCAGTATGATGGGGCAATTTTGATGGGGTAACTTTGATGGGGCAATATGATGGGGCAGTTTTGATGGGGCAGTATGATGGGGGCAGTTTTGATGGTGGCAGTATCATGGGACAATTTGATGGGGGGAATTTGATGGGGGCAGTTTTGATGATGGGGCAGTTTTTGTGATGGGGCAGTATGATGGGGCAATTTTGATGGGGCAGTATGATGGGGCAGTAGGATGGGGGCAATTTTCTGAGGCAATTTTTTAATGGGAGCAATATGATGGGGCAGTTTTGATGGGGCAGTGTGATGGTATCAGGCTCCTACTTACCAGACCGGCGAGTCCAGTCGGGCAGAGGGTAGGCTCCCTTACCCTTCGACTATCGGCCCCCTGGTAGAGTAAACAGAAGGCACGAAAGTACGGAGTGGTATGAGGGCCTGTATTGTAGTCCAGGTATTGCAGTCCAGATGTTGCAGGGTTAACAGATGGGAAGGCTGGAGTAGGCTAGAGCACAGGCACTGGGCTGAGCAGGCTTGTATGGACAGCAGGCAGGAAGTCTGCAGACAGGCAGATAGGATCCAAGGGAGCAGGCAGACGGATGGTCAGGAGACAGGCCGGGTTCGGTAACAGGCAGTCGGCAGAGGTACAGTGGAACAGGCAAGCGGATGGTCAAACAAGCAGAGGTCGGTACAGGCAGAGTTCAGAGAGAGGTCGGGGGACAAGGCCGGGTCAGCAGGTATTTCAGGAACAGACAAGGTACAAGGTCAGGCTCTAAGACGACTAGCTGTTGATTAGGCAGCACTGGTGACAAGAGCACACCCGCTTAAATGGAGCCTTTGGCGCCAAACGACGTGCACGCGCGCGCCCCGGCACACACAGGCACGCGCGTCCGCCAACGCCCGCGCGCGCGCCCCTGCACACCGGCGTGCACAGCGGAACAATTCTGGACACACACGCCGGCGCCGCGAGGAACACGCATGGCGAGGTCCGCAGGAACGCGCGCGCCAATGCGCGCCGACGCGCCCTGTCGCACGCCACCGCGAGCGCCCCGCCTGCCGAGGTAAGCCCCCTGACAGATGGGGGCAATTTGTTGGGGGCAATATGATGGGACAGTTTTGATGGGGCAGTGTGATGGGGCAATTTAATGGGGCAGTATGATAGGCAATTTTGATGGTGGCCGTATGATGGGGCAGTTTTGATGGGGGTAGTTTTGATGGGGGCAGTATGATGGAGCAATATGATGGGGCAGTTTTGATGGGGCAGTATGATGGGGCAATTTGATAGGGCAGTATTATGGGTGCAATTTTGATGGTGGCAGTTTTGATTGTGCTATTTTGATGGGGGCGTTTTGATGGGGCAATTTTGATGAGGCCGTTTTGATGGTGCAGTATGATGGGGCAATTTTGATTGGGGCAATTTTGATTGGGGCAATTTTGATAGGGCAGTTTTGATAGGGCAGATTTAATGGGGCAGTATGATGGGGCAATTTTGATATGGGCAATATGATGAGGCCGTTTTGATGGTGCAGTATGATGGGGCAATTTTGATTGGGGCAATTTTGATAGGGCAGATTTAATGGGGCAGTATGATGGGGCAATTTTGATATGGGCATTATGATGGGGCAGTATGATGGGGGCAATTTTGATGGGGCAATTTTGATGGGGCAGTTTTGATGGGAGCAATATGATGGGGCAGTTTTGATAGGGCAGTGTGATGGGGGTAGTTTTGATGGGAGCTGTATGATGGGGCAATTTGATGGGGACAATTTGATGGGGCAGTATGATGGGGGCAATTTGATGGGGGCAATTTTGATGGTGGCAGTTTTGATTGTGCTATTTTGATGGAGCAATTTTGATGGGGGCGTTTGGTGCAATTTTGATTAGGCAATTTTGATAGGGCAGTTTTGGTGGGGCAAGATGATGGGGCAATTTTGATTGGGGCAATTTTGATATGGGCAATATGATGGGGCATTTTTGATAGGGCAGATTTGATGGGGCAAATTTGAGGTGGGCAATTTTGATATTGGCAATATGATGGTGCAGTTTTGATAAGACAGTTTTGATGGGGCAGAATGATGGGGCAATTTTGATGGGGGCAATTTTGATGGTGGCAGTATGATGGGGCAATTTGATGGGGGTAGTATTGATGATGGGGCAGTTTTGATGATGGGGCAGTATGATGGGACAGTTTTGATGGGGCAATATTGATGGGGCAATTTTGATGGGGCAATTTGATAGGGCAGTATTATGGGTGCAATTTTGATGGTGGCAGTTTTGATTGTGCTATTTTGATGGGGGCGTTTTGATGGGGCAATTTTGATGAGGCCGTTTTGATGTCGCAGTATGATGGGGCAATTTTGATTGGGGCAATTTTGATAGGGCAGTTTTGATAGGGCAGATTTAATGGGGCAGTATGATGGGGCAGTTTTGATGGGGCAGTATGATGGGGCAATTTTGATATGGGCAATATGATGGGGAAGTTTTGATAGGGCAGTTTTGATGGGGCAGTATGATGGGGGCAATTTTGATGGGGCAGTAGGATGGGGCAGTTTTGATGGGAGCAATATGATGGGGCAGTTTTGATGGGGCAGTGTGATGGGGGTAGTTTTGATGGGGGCAATTTGATGGGGCAGTATGATGGGGGCAATTTGATGGGGGCAATTTTGATGGTGGCAGTTTTGATTGTGCTATTTTGATGGGGCAATTTTGATGGGTGCGTTTGGTGCAATTTTGATTAGGCAATTTTGATAGGGCAGTTTTGGTGGGGCAAGATGATGGGGCAATTTTGATTGGGGCAATTTTGATACGGGCAATATGATGGGGCATTTTTGATAGGGCAGATTTGATGGGGCAAATTTGAGGTGGGCAATTTTGATATTGGCAATATGATGGTGCAGTTTTGATAAGACAGTTTTGATGGGGCAGAATGATGGGGCAATTTTGATGGGGGCAATTTTGATGGTGGCAGTATTATGGGGCAATTTGATGGGGGTAGTTTTGATGATGGCGCAGTTTTGATGATGGGGCAGTATGATGGGACAGTTTTGATGGGGCAATATTGATGGGGCAATTTTGATGGGGCAGTATGATGGGGCAATTGTGTTGGGGCAGTAGGATGGGGGCAATTTTATGGGGCAGTTTTGATGGGAGCAATATGATGGGGCAGTTTTGATGGGGCAGTGTGATGGGGCAATTTGATATGGCAGTATGATGGGGCAGTTTTGATGGTGGCCGTATGATGGGGCAGTTTTGATGGGGTAGTTTTGATGGGGCAGTTTTGATGGGGGCAATATGATAGGGCAGTGTGATGGGGCAATTTGATGGGACAGCATGAATGGGGGCAATTTTGATGGGGGCATTTTGATGGACAATTTTGATGAGGCAATTTTGATGGGGCAATTTGTTGGGGAAATATGATGGGGCAGTTATTATGGGGCAGTATGATGGAGGCAATTTGATGGGGGTAGCTTTGATGGGGCAGTTTTGATGGGGGCAATATGATGGGTCAGTTTTAATGGGGCAGCATGATGGGGGTAATTTTGATGGTGGCAGTTTTGATTGTGCTATTTTGATGGGGCGTTTTGATGGGGCAATTTTGATAGGGCAGGTTTGATGACGCAGTATGATGGGGCAAGATTATGAGGCAATTCTGATTGGGGCAATTTTGATATGGGCAATATGATGGGGCAGTTTTGATAGGGCAGATTTGATGGGGCACTATGATGGGGCAATTTTGATGGGGCAGTATGATGGGGCAATTTTGATATGGGCAATATGATGGGGCAGTTTTGAAGGGGCAGTATGATGGGACAATTTTGATGGGGGTAGTTTTGATGGGGGCAATATGATGGGGCAGTTTTGATGGGGCAGTATAATGGGGGCAATTTTGATGGTGCGTTTTGATGGGGCAATTTTGATGAGGCAATTTTGATAGGGCAGGTTTGATGGGGCAGTATGATGGGGCAAGATGGTGGGGCAATTTTGATATGGGCAATATGATGGGGCATGAATATTTAAATAAATTTTGCGCAATATTAGGCAAAAATAAAGTGCATATTATAATGTGGGACACTGGTGACTAATTGGTGTTAGTGCTAGGATCAAGGATCTCTCTTATGCACTATAGTGATCGCTGCTAATTGCCTATAAAGTGATAGTTAAATATTTGCAATAAATACTAGAATAGTAAACATGCCACCCTGTAACTAGCATGCAAGAATAAACAATGGCAAATTCTGGTGGTTCAGAAAACCCATACAGTCTTCTATAAATGCTAATCAAATATAAAATATTATTAATACCACCCTATAATCTGCATAAAAAATACGTGCATAAAAATGATTCCTGGTGTATAAATCGAATAAAATCTTCTAAAATCCACAATCGAAAAATGTGCAATAAAACATAAGTGCAACCTTAAAAGATATACATTCCAAATAAGTGCAAAAAGTCCGTTTTGGTGCTACAATTTAGTGCAGGTATTCAAGCGACGAAGTGCTTTAAACCAAAGTAAGTGGATATTTATATATAAACAAAACTGTGAAAAGTTCTTCTTATTTGATATTGAAAATTTGAGTGTGACAAATATGTATCCTTCTGCTGCTGGTGTCTCTTAATGTGGTCTCACAGAACCCTCACCTTCCATTGGTAGTAATCAGGCATTCAGTAGTGTGTCTTTAAAGTGTGGGAGTGGTCTCTGGCAGCCTTTTCTTTCTTTGCTATTTTCTCTCCTCCAACGTTCACTCTATACAGCTCCGCTCTGGTAAACTCAGTATGGGGGGGATAAAATAAGGAGGGGGGAGAAGAAAAAGGCTCCACTAGTGCATTAAACTTTTAAAATCAAAGGGGGAATATTTATTAAGTGTTGCTCTTACATTTCTCATATTAAAAACAGGCAAGGTAAATGTAATCAATATTACCCTATCAAAACTGCCCCCATCAAAATGCCCTATCATACTGCCATCATCACAATTGCCCCATCATGCTGCCCCATCAAAACTGCCCCATCAAAACTGCCCCATCATACTGACACCATCACAATTGCCCCATCATACTGCACCATCAAAACTGCCCCATCATACTGCCCCATCAAAACTCCCCTATCAAATTACCCCAAACAAATTGCCCCATCATACTGCCCCCATCAAAACTACCCCATCATACTGCCACAATCAAAATTGCCCCATCACACTGCTCCATCAAAACTGCCCCATCAAAACAGCCCCATCATCAAAACTGCCCCATCATCAAAACTGCCCCTATTAAACTGCCCCATCATACTGCCACCATAAAACTTGCCCCATCATACTGCCCCATAAAAACTGCCCCATCATTCTGCCCTATCAAAACTGTCCCCATCAAAATTGCCCCATCAAAACTGACCAATCAAAATTGCCCCATCGAAATGCCCCCATCAAAATTGACCCATCAAAATTGACCCATCAAATTGCCCTGTCATACTGCCCCATCATATTGCCCCCATCAAAATTACCCCCTCATACTGCCCCATCAAAATGGCCCCCATCAAAATTGCCCCATCATGCTGCCACCATCAAAACTGCTCCATCAAAACAGCCCCATCATCAAAACTGACCCATCATCAAAACTGCCCCTATTAAAATTGCCCCATCATACTGCCACCATAAAAATTGCCCCATCATACTGCCCCATCATACTGCCCCATAAAAACTGCCCCATCATACTGCCCTATCAAAACTGTCCCCATCAAAACTGTCCCCATCAAAACTGCCCAATCAAAATTGCCCCATCAAAATTGCCCCCATCAAAATGCCCCCATCAAAATTGCATCCATCAAAATTGCAACCATCAAAATTGCCCCATCAAAATTGACCCATCATATTGCCTCCATCAAAATTACCCCATCATACTGCCCCATCAAAATTGCCCTATCATACTGCCCCCATCAAAACTGCCCCATCAAAACTGCCCCATCATCAAAACTTTCCCCATCAATTTGCCACCATCAAATTGCCCCATCATACTACCCCCATCATACTGCCCCATCAAAATTGCCCCATCAAAACTGCCCCCATCAAATTACCCATCATACTGCCCTATCAAAATTGCCCCCATCATACTGCCCCATCAAAACTGTCCCATCATATTGCCCCCATCAAAATTACCCCCATCAAAATTGCTCCATCTTACTGCCCCATCAAAACTGCCCCATCATAGTGCCCCATCAAATCTGCCCCATCATATTATAGATTAAAGATTGTCCTTCGCGCTAGTGGATGATAAATAGTGGAGTGGCCAAATAATAAAAGAATGAGTAGTGGTATAAGAAATAAGTAATAATATTGCCGCAAAATGAGGGTGTTCACACCAAACACTTAATAACATGAATATTTAAATAAATTTTGCGCAATATTAAGCAAAAATAAAGTGCATATTATAATGTGGGACACTGGTGACTAATTGGTGTTAGTGCTAGGATCAAGGATCTCTCTTATGCACTATAGTGATCGCTGCTAATTGCCTATAAAGTGATAGTTAAATATTTGCAATAAATACTAGAATAGTAAACATGCCACCCTGTAACTAGCATGCAAGAATAAACAATGGCAAATTCTGGTGGTTCAGAAAACCCATACAGTCTTCTATAAATGCTAATCAAATATAAAATATTATTAATACCACCCTATAATCTGCATAAAAAATACGTGCATAAAAATGATTCCTGGTGTATAAATCGAATAAAATCTTCTAAAATCCACAATCGAAAAATGTGCAATAAAACATAAGTGCAACCTTAAAAGATATACATTCCAAATAAGTGCAAAAAGTCCGTTTTGGTGCTACAATTTAGTGCAGGTATTCAAGTGACAAAGTGCTTTAAACCAAAGTAAGTGGATATTTACATATAAACAAAAACTGTGAAAAGTTCTTCTTATTTGATATTGAAAATTTGAGTGTGACAAATATGTATCCTTCTGCTGCTGGTGTCTCTTAATGTGGTCTCACAGAACCCTCACCTTCCATTGGTAGTAATCAGGCATTCAGTAGTGTGTCTTTAAGGTGTGGGAGTGGTCTCTGGCAGCCTTTTCTTTCTTTGCCATTTTTTCTCCTCCAACGTTCCCTCTATACAGCTCCGCTCTGGTAAACTCAGTATGGGGGGGATAAAATAAGGAGGGGGGAGAAGAAAAAGGCTCCACTAGTGTATTAAACTTTTAAAATCAAAGGGGGAATATTTATTAAGTGTTGCTCTTACATTTCTCATATTAAAAACAGGCAAGGTAAATGTAATAAAACGGTCTGGCGTTCTCAGCGCCCTCTCACTTGTGCATCAGATACTGTGTATTGCTCCAGCCAATCCCTACGCGTTACGACACCGTCACGTGTCTTCATCTGGGGAACCGGATTGGCTGTTCTGTGTAGGCTTATATGTCATAAAACCGGAAGTCGCGAAACCGCCATTTTGCTTATGGTCAACGTTAATTTAGTTCGGCGGCCATTTTTCTTTAGTTTTAGGGAAGTTAAGCTTCCTCCATTTTGTTGAGGGTTGTTTCTCTATAGTTTGGACTTTCATGTGCGCGGCCATTTTTTTGGTGGTACTCTTACATATTCAAGTATATTACTGCTGCATAGTATTGCAGACGTGATTGTGTTGTAGGAATATTGGAAAAGATAACCGCTACTGTTCCTAGAGTATATGCTGCTGCTGTTTTATATACCTACCAATATGGAATATATATATTGAGTGGTAAATTAATACGATGGCGTTCTCAGATCAATTAATAATGGGTTAATTTAAAATTCCTTTTGTACATATATGAAGCAGGTGCGAGAGTGCTCTGGTAACTGTACCAGTTAATATTATATAAAATGAACTAAAAAATCATACATTTTATTTAAACAATTACTTTGTGGGACAATTAAACAATTATGGAATATCTTGCATTTAAAGAGAATCAAATACATGTGCATAACCACTATACTGGATTTCAATAAATTCTCTAATCACAATGTGATTGAGACTGATTATATGGTAGTAAGTGGGTTATTGTTTTCAAAAAATATGGTCCCACGTATGTGGTATAAAATTAAAATTAAATTAAAAAACTTTTTTTAAAATATTAAAAATTATTTTTAATTTTAATGGGCTGTTGGTCCTCCTGTAAAATAGGCCCAATATTTGTATTAAAAATTATTTAAAAAACAATTTAAATCGAACTCTACGTTCAGTCCCCCTGGCACCAGGGTACGCAAGGAGTGTATCCATTTGGATTCTTTGCGACTAATATCTCGGACCAGATGACTACCTCTCCAGGATGGTTTATGTTTTTCTATACCCCAAAATTGGAGGTGTGCAGGGTCTTTATTGTGTGCTAATGCGAAATGTTTTGACACATTATGTTTAGGGAAGCCTGATTTTATATTTTGTACGTGTTCCTTAATGCGTGTTTTTAATGCTCTTTTGGTTCGGCCCACGTATTGCAAGTTGCAGCTACACTGCAACACATAGACCACTCCTTCTGTATGGCATCCTATAAAGTCTTTGATATTAAAATTTTGTCCTGTATTGATAGCTGTGAACTCTTTGCGCTTTCCCTGAAATTTCTTTGCATGGCGGCACGCATAACAGTTGCGACAAGGATAAAAACCTTTTCCAGAAAAGAATGTGTATTCAGGTTTTAAGGGAGGATCAATTACTGACTTGACTATTAGATCTCTTATAGTAGGTGCTCTATTATATACTATATTGGGTCTCTCTGGTAATATTTCTTTGAGGTCCTTGTCATTCTTTAAAATGTGCCAATGCTTTTGGATCACTTTTGCCACATCTTTATGTTGTGTATTAAAATCCAGTATTATACTAGGTACTTCTTGTTGGAATCTTTTTTGGGGGCATTCTTCAAGCATTTTCTTTCTATCAATAAGGTTAACATGTTCTATTTGGTTTTGTATCCAATGGCCATTGTATCCTTTCACTTTGAACCTCTCTCCCATCATTTGTGCTTGGTTCCGATAATCCTCTTCCTTAGTACAGTTTCTTCTAAGTCTTGTAAACTGGCCTCTAGGAATGTTATATAGCCACGGTTTGTAGTGGCAACTGTCTATTGATAGGTAGCTGTTGGCATCTACATTTTTAAAATGCGTTTTGGTTACTATTTTCTGTCCCTCCAAGCTTATATTTAGATCTAGGAAGTTAATTTCTTTGTCATCAATTTTCCATACCAGGTTTATATTTCTGTCATTATCATTTAGTTTGTTTAAAAACATTTCCAAGTTATGCTTGTCTC
The DNA here is from genome assembly GCA_037953035.1 of Aquarana catesbeiana. Lineage (NCBI taxonomy): Eukaryota > Metazoa > Chordata > Amphibia > Anura > Ranidae > Aquarana > Aquarana catesbeiana. The sequence continues at coordinate 309,765 of JBBHAA010001892.1, read as the reverse complement.
CATTCCATACTATCACAACATCATCTATGAATCTTTTATACAACGTCAGCTCTGGAGGGGTATCTGTATATACCGCCGTTTCCTCCCACTGTGCCATAAATGCGTTTGCGACTCCTGGTGCAAATTTGGCACCCATGGCTATTCCTACTTTCTGTTTAAAGTAGGTCTGGTCGTGCCAAAAATAATTACATTTGAGGCAAAAATCAAGGCATTTCATTAAATACTTTCTTTGTTTACAGATTAAGGTGCTATATTTTCTCAAAAGCCATTTAGTTGCCGAAATCGCATCATGGTGTTGCACTATAGTATAAAGTGATGTGACATCTGCGGTGGCCAGTAGAGTTCTCCCCTCTAGTACTGGTACTGTATCTAAAAGTTGCAATGTATGCTTAGTGTCCTTTAGATATGCTTGAGTTTGCTGGACCGCTGGTTGTATGAAATAGTCAATGTATTGCCCCATTCTTGATGTTAAGGAATCTATACTATTGACTATGGGTCTCCCAGGTGGATTTTCTTTATTCTTGTGGATTTTGGGGACTGTATAGATTATGGGTATTCTACACGCTTCTGGTACCAAATATTTTATTTCTTTTGAATTCAATATATTTTTCTTCATTCCTAGATTTACTATTGCTTCTAGTTGTTTTTTATATTTTATAGTTGGATTCCCAAGTAGTCTAGTATACGTTGTTTCGTCTTGCAACTGTCTGTTCAATTCTGTAAGGTATTGTTCTTTTGACTGTAGAACTATTGCACCTCCCTTATCCGCCGGCCTGATTATAATGTCTTTCCTCTCTGTCAGGCGTTTTATGCCCTTTTTCATATGTATAGGGTCTGCAGCTTTTTTGATTTTTAAAGAATCTATGTCTTGTAGGACTAAATTTTTGAAGACTTCTATATTTTGGTTGTTTGACATTTGTGGATTGAATGTTGAAGCATTTCGCAATGTACTGTGTACTTCTAGTTGTGTGGTATCGATCCTTGGAGTATTTGGCCTCCTTTGCATTTTTTAATAATAAAAGTATAGAGGGTCTAAAATTCCTATTAGAACGCAAACTTAGGAAAACCACACTAATAGAACAACAAATAGAAGAAATCGAACAGAAAATGGAACCACTTAAAGAAACCACAGAATTCAAAAGATTAGCAACCCAATTGAATAAAGATCTAATTGCCAAAGATTTAGAAGTGCAAAACCGAAAAAAGAAAAAATATCAAAGGGATTTAACAGATTATAAAACGGACCAAGTTTTTAAATGGCAAAGTAAAGTAGAACCGGCCCCTCCCACATCTACATATTCTACACCGGAAAGGGAAGTCAGAATACAAGATCCAACAACATCGCATGCACTCAATCCACCAAGATGGGAAGAAAGGGAAAGACGCATTGAAACGCCACGGCCATATCGAGATGGACCTGACCCTAACGGCCTGAATCATACAAGAAGGGACGAAAGAGACACATATGGAGGTACACCAAGAAATAACTATAATTAAAGAAACAATTATGGATATGGACAATATACTCCCAAAAGAGGAGGGAAGAAATCATTCAAGAAACCGTTTAGAAATAGAAATTGGCAACAAAACAAAAGAAATCCAAGAGAAAACAGAACACCACCATACCATGATTATAGAGACGGATATGGATGGACTCCGATTCCCACATACAATAGATTTGATCCCATCAGGGACTATCAAGAACAATATTATGAAAATCCATACCACTATGGAAATCAGCAAAATTACAATACACAAAGGCCTTTTTTAGAGAGGGACAGAAGAGATTACTCCCCTCGGAGACTACCACAAGAAACACACCACTCACCCAGGAGACAACCTCAAGAAGAACTAAGAAGAAACACACCAGAACGAAGAGAGGATGAAGATCAGGGAAGAGACTCCAAAAGAAAAAGAGAACAGTTGGAGAGAACGTAGTGAACCTAAGTGGAAAAGAAATAACAACAGAAGAGTTGGCAGTACTTGACAAGGGCCTTAAACATGCACCAACAAACAATCTAAATAAATTCAACACCTATATTAGGGATACAGAAATACATCAGAAAAATTAACATTAAAAAATATGTGATGAACAATTTATGGAGGCCAAATACTCCAAGGATCGATACCACATAACTAGAAGTACACAGTACATTGCGAAATGCTTCAACATTCAATCCACAAATGTCAAACAACCAAAATATAGAAGTCTTCAAAAATTTTGTCCTACAAGACATAGATTCTTTAAAAATAAAAAAAGCTGCAGACCCTATACATATGAAAAAGGGCATAAAACGCCTGACAGAGAGGAAAGACGTTATAATCAGGCCGGCGGATAAGGGAGGTGCAATAGTTCTACAGTCAAAAGAACAATACCTTACAGAATTGAACAGACAGTTGCAAGACGAAACAACGTATACTAGACTACTTGGGAATCCAACTATAAAATATAAAAAACAACTAGAAGCAATAGTAAATCTAGGAATGAAGAAAAATATATTGAATTCAAAAGAAATAAAATATTTGGTACCAGAAGCGTGTAGAATACCCATAATCTATACAGTCCCCAAAATCCACAAGAATAAAGAAAATCCACCTGGGAGACCCATAGTCAATAGTATAGATTCCTTAACATCAAGAATGGGGCAATACATTGACTATTTCATACAACCAGCGGTCCAGCAAACTCAAGCATATCTAAAGGACACTAAGCATACATTGCAACTTTTAGATACAGTACCAGTACTAGAGGGGAGAACTCTACTGGCCACCGCAGATGTCACATCACTTTATACTATAGTGCAACACCATGATGCGATTTCGGCAACTAAATGGCTTTTGAGAAAATATAGCACCTTAATCTGTAAACAAAGAAAGTATTTAATGAAATGCGTTGATTTTTGCCTCAAATGTAATTATTTTTGGCACGACCAGACCTACTTTAAACAGAAAGTAGGAATAGCCATGGGTGCCAAATTTGCACCAGGAGTCGCAAACGCATTTATGGCACAGTGGGAGGAAACGGTGGTATATACAGATACCCCTCCAGAGCTGACGTTGTATAAAAGATTCATAGATGATGTTGTGATAGTATGGAATGGAGACAAGCATAACTTGGAAATGTTTTTAAACAAACTAAATGATAATGACAGAAATATAAACCTGGTATGGAAAATTGATGACAAAGAAATTAACTTCCTAGATCTAAATATAAGCTTGGAGGGACAGAAAATAGTAACCAAAACGCATTTTAAAAATGTAGATGCCAACAGCTACCTATCAATAGACAGTTGCCACTACAAACCGTGGCTATATAACATTCCTAGAGGCCAGTTTACAAGACTTAGAAGAAACTGTACTAAGGAAGAGGATTATCGGAACCAAGCACAAATGATGGGAGAGAGGTTCAAAGTGAAAGGATACGATGGCCATTGGATACAAAACCAAATAGAACATGTTAACCTTATTGTTAGAAAGAAAATGCTTGAAGAATGCCCCCAAAAAAGATTCCAACAAGAAGTACCTAGTATAATACTGGATTTTAATACACAACATAAAGATGTGGCAAAAGTGATCCAAAAGCATTGGCACATTTTAAAGAATGACAAGGACCTCAAAGAAATATTACCAGAGAGACCCAATATAGTATATAATAGAGCACCTACTATAAGAGATCTAATAGTCAAGTCAGTAATTGATCCTCCCTTAAAACCTGAATACACATTCTTTTCTGGAAAAGGTTTTTATCCTTGTCGCAACTGTTATGCGTGCCGCCATGCAAAGAAATTTCAGGGAAAGCGCAAAGAGTTCACAGCTACCAATACAGGACAAAATTTTAATATCAAAGACTTTATAGGATGCCATACAGAAGGAGTGGTCTATGTGTTGCAGTGTAGCTGCAACTTGCAATACGTGGGCCGAACCAAAAGAGCATTAAAAACACGCATTAAGGAACACGTACAAAATATAAAATCAGGCTTCCCTAAACATAATGTGTCAAAACATTTCGCATTAGCACACAATAAAGACCCTGCACACCTCCAATTTTGGGGTATAGAAAAACATAAACCATCCTGGAGAGGTAGTCATCTGGTCCGAGATATTAGTCGCAAAGAATCCAAATGGATACACTCCTTGCGTACCCTGGTGCCAGGGGGACTGAACGTAGAGTTCGATTTAAATTGTTTTTTAAATAATTTTTAATACAAATATTGGGCCTATTTTACAGGAGGACCAACAGCCCATTAAAATTAAAAATAATTTTTAATATTTTTAAAAAAGTTTTTTTTATTTAATTTCAATTTTATACCACATACGTGGGACCATATTTTTTGAAAACAATAACCCACTTACTACCATATAATCAGTCTCAATCACATTGTGATTAGAGAATTTATTGAAATCCAGTATAGTGGTTATGCACATGTATTTGATTCTCTTTAAATGCAAGATATTCCATAATTGTTTAATTGTCCCACAAAGTAATTGTTTAAATAAAATGTATGATTTTTTAGTTCATTTTATATAATATTAACTGGTACAGTTACCAGAGCACTCTCGCACCTGCTTCATATATGTACAAAAGGAATTTTAAATTAACCCATTATTAATTGATTTGAGAACGCCATCGTATTAATTTACCACTCAATATATATATCCCATATTGGTAGGTATATAAAACAGCAGCAGCATATACTCTAGGAACAGTAGCGGTTATCTTTTCCAATATTCCTACAACACAATCACGTCTGCAATACTATGCAGCAGTAATATACTTGAATATGTAAGAGTACCACCAAAAAAATGGCCGCGCACATGAAAGTCCAAACTATAGAGAAACAACCCTCAACAAAATGGAGGAAGCTTAACTTCCCTAAAACTAAAGAAAAATGGCCGCCGAACTAAATTAACATTGACCATAAGCAAAATGGCGGTTTCGCGACTTCCGGTTTTATGACATATAAGCCTACACAGAACAGCCAATCCGGTTCCCCAGATGAAGACACGTGACGGTGTCGTAACGCGTAGGGATTGGCTGGAGCAATACACAGTATCTGAAGCACAAGTGAGAGGGCGCTGAGAACGCCAGACCGTTTTATTACATTTACCTTGCCTGTTTTTAATATGAGAAATGTAAGAACAACACTTAATAAATATTCCCCCTTTGATTTTAAAAGTTTAATACACTAGTGGAGCCTTTTTCTTCTCCCCCCTCCTTATTTTATCCCCCCATACTGAGTTTACCAGAGCGGAGCTGTATAGAGGGAACGTTGGAGGAGAGAAAATGGCAAAGAAAGAAAAGGCTGCCAGAGACCACTCCCACACCTTAAAAGACACACTACTGAATGCCTGATTACTACCAATGGAAGGTGAGGGTTCTGTGAGACCACATTAAGAGACACCAGCAGCAGAAGGATACATATTTGTCACTAGGGATGAGCCGAACACCCCCCTGTTCGGTTCGCACCAGAACATGCGAACAGGAAAAAAGTTCGCTCGAACACGCGAACACCGTTAAAGTCTATGGGACACGAACATGAATAATCAAAAGTGCTAATTTTAAAGGCTTATATGCAAGTTATTGTCATAAAAAGTGTTTGGGGACCTGGGTCCTGCCCCAGGGGACATGGATCAATGCAAAAAAAAGTTTTAAAAACGGCCGTTTTTTCAGGAGCAGTGATTTTAATAATGCTTAAAGTCAAACAATAAAAGTGTAATATCCCTTTAAATTTCGTACCTGGGGGGTGTCTATAGTGTGCCTGTAAAGGGGCGCATGTTTCCCGTGTTTAGAACAGTCTGACAGCAAAATGACATTTGGAAGGAAAAAACACATTTAAAACTACCCGCGGCTATTGCATTGCCGACAATACACATAGAAGTTCATTGATAAAAACGGCATGGGAATTCCCCCCAGGGAAACCCCGAACCAAAATTAAAAAAAAAAAAAATGACGTGGGGGGTCCCCCTAAATTCCATACCAGGCCCTTCAGGTCTGCTATGGATTTTAAGGGGAACCCCGCGCCAAAAAAAAAAAAAAAAACGGCGTGGGGTTCCCCCAAAAATCCATACCAGACCCTTATCCGAGCACGCAACCTGGCAGGCCGCAGGAAAAGAGGGGGGGACGAGAGTGCGGCCCCCCCCCCCTCCTGAACCGTACCAGGCCACATGCCCTCAACATTGGGAGGGTGCTTTGGGGTAGCCCCCCAAAACACCTTGTCCCCATGTTGATGAGGACAAGGGCCTCATCCCCACAACCGTGGCCGGTGGTTGTGGGGGTCTGCGGGCGGGGGGCTTATCGGAATCTGGAAGCCCCCTTTAACAAGGGGACCCCCAGATCCCGGCCCCCCCCCTGTGTGAAATGGTAAGGGGGTACTTACCCCTACCATTTCACTAAAAAACTGTCAAAATAGTTAAAAATGACAAGAGACAGTTTTTGACAATTCCTTTATTTAAATGCTTCTTCTATCTTCCTTCATCTTCTTCTTCTTCTGGTTCTTCTGACTCTTCTGGTTCTTCCTCCGGCGTTCTCCTCCAGCATCTTCTCCGCGGCGTCTTCTATCTTCTTCTCCTCGGGCCGCTCCGCACCCATGGCATGAGGGGAGGCTCCCGCTCTTCTCTTCATCTTCTTCTTCATCCTCTTCTCTTCTTCATCTTCTTCATCTTCTTCATCTTCATCTTCTCTTCTTTTCTTCTCCGGGCCGCTCCGCATCCATGCATGGAGGGAGGCTCCCGCTGTGTGACGGCGTCTCCTCGTCTGACGGTTCTTAAATAACGGGGGGCGGGGCCACCCGGTGACCCCGCCCCCCTCTGACGCACGGTGACTTGACGGGACTTCCCTGTGACGTCACGGGGAATGCCACAGGGAAGTCCCGTCATGTCCCGTGCGTCAGAGGGGGGCGGGGTCACCGGGTGGCCCCGCCCCCCGTTATTTAAGAACCGTCAGACGAGGAGCGCCGTCACACAGCGGGAGCCTCCCTCCATGCATGGATGCGGAGCGGCCCGCAGAAGAAAAGAAGAGAAGATGAAGATGAAGAAGAGAAGAGGATGAAGAAGAAGATGAAGAGAAGAGCGGGAGCCTCCCCTCATGCCATGGGTGCGGAGCGGCCCGAGGAGAAGAAGATAGAAGACGCCGCGGAGAAGATGCTGGACGAGAACGCCGGAGGAAGAACCAGAAGAGCCAGAAGAACCAGAAGAAGAAGAAGATGAAGGAAGATAGAAGAAGCATTTAAATAAAGGAATTGTCAAAAACTGTCTCTTGTCATTTTTAACTATTTTGACAGTTTTTTAGTGAAATGGTAGGGGTAAGTACCCCCTTACCATTTCACACGGGGGGGGCCGGGATCTGGGGGTCCCCTTGTTAAAGGGGGCTTCCAGATTCCGATAAGCCCCCCGCCCGTAGACCCCCACAACCACCGGCCACGGTTGTGGGGATGAGGCCCTTGTCCTCATCAACATGGGGACAAGGTGTTTTGGGGGGCTACCCCAAAGCACCCTCCCAATGTTGAGGGCATGTGGCCTGGTACGGTTCAGGAGGGGGGGGGGGGGCCGCACTCTCGTCCCCCCCTCTTTTCCTGCGGCCTGCCAGGTTGCGTGCTCGGATAAGGGTCTCGTATGGATTTTTGGGGGAACCCCACGCCGTTTTTTTTTTTTTTTTTGGCGCGGGGTTCCCCTTAAAATCCATACCAGACCTGAAGGGTCTGGTATGGAATTTAGGGGGAACCCCACGTCATTTTTTTTTTTTAATTTTGGCCGGGGTTCCCCTTAATATCCATACCAGACCTGAAGGGCCTGGTATGGAATTTAGGGGGACCCCCCACGTCATTTTTTTTTTTTTTAATTTTGGTTCGGGGTTTCCCTGGGGGGAATTCCCATGCCGTTTTTATCAATGAACTTCTATGTGTATTGTCGGCAATGCAATAGCCGCGGGTAGTTTTAAATGTGTTTTTTCCTTCCAAATGTCATTTTGCTGTCAGACTGTTCTAAACACGGGAAACATGCGCCCCTTTACAGGCATACTATAGACACCCCCCAGGTACGAAATTTAAAGGGATATTACACTTTTATTGTTTGACTTTAAGCATTATTAAAATCACTGCTCCTGAAAAAACGGCCGTTTTTAAAACTTTTTTTTGCATTGATCCATGTCCCCTGGGGCAGGACCCAGGTCCCCAAACACTTTTTATGACAATAACTTGCATATAAGCCTTTAAAATTAGCACTTTTGATTTCTCCCATAGACTTTTAAAGGGTGTTCCGCGGCATTCGAATTTGCCGCGAACACCCCAAATTGTTCGGTGTTCGGCGAACTTGCGAACAGCTAATGTTCGAGTCGAACATGAGTTCGACTCGAACTCGAAGCTCATCCCTATTTGTCACACTCAAATTTTCAATATCAAATAAGAAGAACTTTTCACAGTTTTTGTTTATATGTAAATATCCACTTACTTTGGTTTAAAGCACTTTGTCACTTGAATACCTGCACTAAATTGTAGCACCAAAACGGACTTTTTGCACTTATTTGGAATGTATATCTTTTAAGGTTGCACTTATGTTTTATTGCACATTTTTCGATTGTGGATTTTAGAAGATTTTATTCGATTTATACACCAGGAATCATTTTTATGCACGTATTTTTTATGCAGATTATAGGGTGGTATTAATAATATTTTATATTTGATTAGCATTTATAGAAGACTGTATGGGTTTTCTGAACCACCAGAATTTGCCATTGTTTATTCTTGCATACTAGTTACAGGGTGGCATGTTTACTATTCTAGTATTTATTGCAAATATTTAACTATCACTTTATAGGCAATTAGCAGCGATCACTATAGTGCATAAGAGAGATCCTTGATCCTAGCACTAACACCAATTAGTCACCAGTGTCCCACATTATAATATGCACTTTATTTTTGCTTAATATTGCGCGAAATTTATTTAAATATTCATGTTATTAAGTGTTTGGTGTGAACACCCTCATTTTGCGGCAATATTATTACTTATTTCTTATACCACTACTCATTCTTTTATTATTTGGCCACTCCACTATTTATCATCCACTAGCGCGAAGGACAATCTTTAATCTATAATATGATGGGGCAGTTTTGATAGGGCAGATTTGATGGGGCACTATGATGGGGCAGTTTTGATGGGGCAGTAAGATGGAGCAATTTTGATGGGGGTAATTTTGATGGGGGCAATATGATGGGACAGTTTTGATGGGGCAGTATGATGGGGGCAATTTTGATAGGGCAGTATGATGGGTAATTTGATGGGGGCAGTTTTGATGGGGCAATTTTGATGGGGCAGTATGATGGGGGCAGTATGATGGGGCAATTTGATGGTGGCAAATTGATGGGGAAAGTTTTGATGATGGGGCAGTTTTGATGGGGCAGTTTTGATGGGGGCAGTATGATAGGGCAATTTTGATGGGGCAGTATGACGGGGCAGTATGATGGGGTAATTTTGATGGAGGCAATATGATGGGTCAATTTTGATGGGGCAATTTTGATGGTTGCAATTTTGATGGATGCAATTTTGATGGGGGCAATTTTGATGGGGCAATTTTGATTGGGCAGTTTTGATGGGGACAGTTTTGATGGGGACAGTTTTGATAGGGCAGTATGATGGGGCAGTTTTTATGGGGCAGTATGATGGGGCAGTATGATGGGGCAATTTTTATGGTGGCAGTATGATGGGGCAATTTTAATAGGGGCAGTTTTGATGATGGGTCAGTTTTGATGATGGGGCTGTTTTGATGGAGCAGTTTTGATGGTGGCAGCATGATGGGGCAATTTTGATGGGGGCAGTATGATGGGGCAGATTTGATGGGGGCAGTTTTGATGGGGCAATTTTGATGGGGCCGTTTTGATGGGGGCAGTATGACAGGGCAATTTGATGGGTCAATTTTGATGGGTCAATTTTGATGGGGGCATTTCGATGGGGCAATTTTGATTGGTCAGTTTGATGGGGTAATTTTGATGGGGCAATTTTGATGGGGACAGTTTTGATAGGGCAGAATGATGGGGCAGTTTTTATGGGGCAGTATGATGGGGCAAGTTTTATGGTGGCAGTATGATGGGGCAGTTTAATAGGGGCAGTTTTGATGATGGGGCAGTTTTGATGATGGGGCTGTTTTGATGGGGCAGTTTTGATGGAGCAGTGTGATGGGCAATTTTGATTGTGGCAGTATGATGGGGCAGTTTTGATGGGGGCAGTATGATGGGGCAATTTGTTTGGGGCAATTTGATAGGGGAGTTTTGATGGGGCAGTATGATGGGGCAATATGATGGGGCAGTTTTGATGGTGCAGTATGATGGGGCAATTGTGATGGTGTCAGTATGATGGGGCAGTTTTGATGGGGCAGTTTTGATGGGGCAGCATGATGGGGCAATTGTGATGATGGCAGTATGATGGGGCATTTTGATGGGGGCAGTTTTGATGGGGCAGTTTTGATGGGGCAGCATGATGGGGGCAATTTTGAACATGGCAATATGATGGGGCAATTTTGATGGTGGCAGTATGATGGGGGCAAATTGATGGGGCAATTTTGATGGGACAATTTTAATGGTGGCAGTTTTGATTGTGCAATTTTGATTGGGCAGTATGATGGGGCAGTTTTGATGGGGCAGTTTTGATGGGGGGCAGTTTTGATGGGACAGTATGATGGGGCAAATTTGATGGGGGAAATATGATGTGGGAGTTTTGATACAGCAGATTTGATGGGGCAGTATCTGAACAGAAACAAGGGATATCATTTACAATTAGCATCCTTTAAAAAGTAATTACCTTTTGCAGGAGCTTTATTGTATTTCTATATTTATAATCATTATAAATGTAGATTAACTTTCTGTTTCCTGGAGGGGGAGGGGAGGTTTCCATAGCTAAGGGGCGGCAACTTCCTCTGACACTACTGTTGCTATGGAAACCTGACCTACAACCTATTACACTGCTCGTCCTGCTCTGAGCATGTGCGATATCTGAAGGTGCATGCTGGGTAACCAGCATGCATGGAATACAGGAAGAGATACAGTCCGGCTTCAGATGCCCACACATGAGATGGCGGTGGTCTGCTGGGCCTTACAAAAGTAAGAAATCAATGGTGCAAAAATACAAAACGGACCTTCGTTTACAGCAAACCTTTACTAGAATACATTAAGCATGAGGATTATAGGAGGATTTATATCTAAAAAGTAAAATTTTGTTCATAACACCTATTTAAGTTCAGTATTATGTACTAATAAGCACCCATCTCCGTCTTAATGATATAACGTACCTTTTGATCGTATGTCTCCCCTCTGGTTCCCCATTCCCCAGTAAACAGACATCACCACATTCTTACGTTCTCATCTCCGCATCTCTGCCTCTCTTTGCAGTCCACCTTGCTTTCATTTCCAACATCACAAAAGCTATGACAAACAGGAAGTGATGGCAACAACAGCCAATCACTCCCTCAATACATAATGCATTGAGAAATAAATCCATGGATTTTGTTGTCGGAATGTCCGATCAATGTCCGATCGTGTGTACGGGGCATTACTATGTATCAGACTGTCAGTTTATGAATGAATGGAATCTCTATACAGATTCCATTCAAGTAAAGTGATACAGAGAAAAGGACTATCTTTAGTCCCTTTTTCTGTCTCAAAAAAAATAGATATGGGGGTCTGTTTAGACCTCTGCTATCTCACCAAAGAACCCCCAAAAATATAATATATATATATATTTATTATTTTTTTTGTTATTTTAAAAAAGTAAAAATGTTTTTAAAAAAAACCACATTAAGACCCCCCAGGTCCTCCCGCACTCACCCTTCCACGGTGACGATTCCCCCCCTGCACTCACCCCTCCACAGTGATGGTCCCCCCCGCACTCACCCCTCCACGGTGACAGTCCCCTCTGCACTCACCCCTCCATGGTGACGGTCCCCCCCACACACCCCCTCCACGGTGACGGTCCCCCTGCACTCACCCCTCCACAGTGATGCCCCCCCGCACTCACCCCTCCACAGTGATGCCCCCCCGCACTCACCCCTCCACAGTGATGGTCCCCCCACACTCCCCCCTCCACGGTGATGCCCCCCGCACTCACCCCTCCCTGGTGACGGTCCCCCCTGCATTCAACCCTCCACGGATACCTCAGCTTTTTCTCCTGGCCAACCCGATCCATCCTGATTGGCCAGGAGGAGAAGCCAGAAGACGAGGGGGTGGGTTTGGGGTGCAATGTTCTGTACCCTGAGCCCAACCTTTTAAGCCAATTAGAGCCTCAGGCTCTAATCATGTGGCTTGAAAAAAAAACTCATACAAACATGAGTCTGGCGCCCTGCAGGGGGGTGGTGCCCCTAATGGACCAGCCGCTCTTGGCAAGACCCCTTTCATATGGAGCGGACTGTTAAGCAGATCTTCCTGCTCAGCGGGAGATCTGTCTGCCGATCTCCGCTGAGCAGGCGGTTGACAGGTCCACTCCACTAATGCAGAGCAGACACGGACACAGCCTGCTGTTCTCTATGGGGCGGTCAGATGGAAACAGACCACCTGTCCATTTCCATTGGATGCCATCCAATCTGATCTGCTAGATTGATGGGGAATAGAACCCCCATCTGTCAGTTTTTAGTGGACTGGATCGGATACAGGTGGGTATAAACAGACACATGTCCAATTACATCAGTCTCTCCATTGAGAACAATGGGTGGTCTGATTTGGGCCGCCTGAAAAATGGACAGGCAGACCCAATCAGTGTGCTTGTGTGAAAGGGGCCTGATGCAGCGTACATACGAGCGGACTTTTCAAACTGGACTGGTCCGACGGACAATCTGTGTGTGGGCTTCATCGGACCTTCAGCGGACTTTTCCAGTCGAAAATCTGATGGACTTTAGATTTGGAACATGCTTCAAATCGTTACATCGTAACTCCGCCAGACCCAGAAATCCGCTCGTCTGTATGCTAGTCCGACGGACAAAAAACGACACTAGGGCAGCTATTGGCTACTGGCTATCAACTTCCTTATTTTAGTCTGGTGTACATCATGTACGAATCCGTCGGACTTTGGTGTGAAAGTCTGTCAAAAGTTCGCCGGAAAGTCTGTCGGACCAGTCCGGTCGAAAAGTCTGCACAAATACCGCGGGGTATAAAAAAATCAGTAGCACCTTCTTTTTATTTTACTGATCATGTGCTAAGTGAAAAATAAAAAAGCAAAGTAAAAAGTGCAAAAATGGTCTGGCCACCTGAGTGTACAAAATGGAGCACAGGGCCTGGCAGCGAAAGCTTTAAAGTGACCTTGTGCTTAACTGAATCAGATAATGCATGTTTCCTGCAAAAAAAGAGAGGATTTCTACCTTTCCACACTGTCAGATGGGTAAAGAGAAATTGCCCCTGTAGACTGCCGCAGGTGAGGACTGGGCAAGGGCCATTTCATACCAATCCAGGGCTAATGAGATATGATGGGCTGGTGGACCAAAGACTTTTTATACAAATGATCACAAGTAGTTGACTTTGAACCAGACTGGCTCCTTGCCACATTTATTATATTTTCCTTATATACCTCAATACCAACTGAGTCAGGATCAAGGTGGTGGAACACTTTCTGCAGAAACAAAACAGATTATCCATTACCCAGTGTATACATTCTGGAGGCCTGGGACTATCAATAATAAATACTTTCATTTTGAACACAGGTTGTTAAAACAAAGTAACCACTTAATGTCCTTAGGCCATTTATAAATGGCCTACATTGAAGGGATCCATTGAAGGATCTTGGGTATACTGTGTTGCATCCCAGCATCATTTTTTTTCAACTGGCGTTTGGCTTTTTAGTAAAAGTAATTGAAACATCTATACAGCTGCTGGATTACTTTTACAGGTGGTAGAAGGGGGTCCCCCTCCTGCCACCACCTTTACCGGGCTCTGATCAGGGAATCCGGTAAGGATGTGATCAGCGGCATACAGCTCCGAGCACACAGTGAGAGGAGTGGAACATCAGTATCCAGAAGCAATGAGGATTTTGTCACTTCCAGTTTCAGTTCTGTTTTTTCTGGTTGGTTACCAGCCAGTGAAGCAGCCGTTCAGACCAATCTGTGTCTGATTACCTGCATTGGAGGCCAGAGAAGAGATATGGGTGGGGCTTTTTGGGGTGTGGGGTGTGCTGGAGGGTCTATTGATGTTGGCTGCTGGGGGATCTATTGTCACTGGTGGGGATCTGATTTTGTGTGAGGGTCTATTGTTGCTGGGGGGTCTTATGTTGCTGAAAGGGATCTACTGTTGAGGGAGAGGTCTTTTTTTACTGGCTGCTGGGAGATCTGTTGTTGCTGCTGGGGGGGTCTAATATTGCTTGGGTGGATATTTTTTTGTGCGTGGTTCACTGTTGCTGCAGGGAATCTATTGTTGCTGGGGTGGAGTGAGTCCATTGTTGCTGGGGGAGTCTATTGGTGTTGGGGTGGAGTCCATTGTTGCTGGGGAAGTCTATTGTTGTGTGGGGATCTATTGCTGGGATTCTATTGTTGCTGGCTGCAGGGGATCTATTTTACTGCTTTTCTTTTTATCATTAACATGTTCCATATAAATGATTTAGCACCACAAAATTATACTTGGTTCTGTATTCTTTAAAAGGGGCATTACAGGTAGGTGGGTAGGGGGTAGAATCAAGGACGGTGGTCAGAGGTGGGTAGGGGGCAGCGACAAGGGGTGACTCAGACGGGGGGGAGTTCCTGTACCTATTCTCTGAGAGAAAAAGCCCTGGATATGTGGACTATTAGATCTCCCCATAAAGAAAACCTGCCATGGCCCACGATATCATAAGGTACATTGTTCATCCCTTGTGAAAGCAATAAAGTTGATTAAAAAAAAGAATGTAAGTACAATGTTAAAAAAATAAAATAAAATATATAATCAAATATAAAAAACAGTTTTTAAAGAACCAAGTCCCCCTGTGCTCACATGCAAAGGCACACATGTGCACACATTCCCGCACACATATGTAAACATCAATTTCACCACTGTTGTCCTAAATTCTTACCGTTAGTACGCTCCTTTAGACAATTGTTTTCCAATTTTCAGCCAACAAATGTTGGATGACAGGCTAGTAAATTTTCGGTGGATGAAATTAGCAGAAGGGACCCAAAGGGTGGCGCTCAAGAGCTGAAATTCCTTGTAGTACATCACTACATTCATGTTTGTGGCATGACAATTGTGTAACGTTAGTATGCAAGACAAGATCCTGGCACACGCCCTTTTGACAAAAATCAGACGCTCGGTTGGCCAACAATCATACTGTGTGTATGAGGCTCAAGAGTAAAAGCATGGCAGGGGTATGTGTGGGGTGACTGGCACTTATTGGGGTGTGTGGAAATGATTGGGCAGCCACACAGTCATCAGATCACTTCCATCTGACCAATAACAGCTGGATTGTCAGATTTACACACACTCCCGGGGGCTGCAGCCACTGAAGTTTGAGTAAACACCCCACTGCCATGGCTCAGTGGTGTTGCTAGGGGGTGCAGGGGTGCAGTCCACACCTGGGTGACACCTGCTAGAGGGGTGACACCATCTTAACTCTCCCGAGGGTGAGTATACCCTTGTTTTTTTTTTCAGCTGTCCCGGCCGGAACATCTCCAGTGCCGCAGCCACACTGCTCTGGTCTGTGTCCTTCCTCCTCCTACTTCCCTGCTGCTGAGCCTGTCACATGTGTCACTATCTCTGCCTGGGTGGTGTGGCTGCACACTGTTCTCTCCACCGCCAGCCTGAGGTGAGGTGGGGGGTTGCCATGGTGTCGGCACACCACCCGGTTAAACCTGAGAGCTAGTGTGGGACTGGGAGGAGTGTATATGTCTAGTGCCCTGTGCTGGTCTGATAACTGAGGGAGGGGGGTTGGGAGCTGGACACAGACCCCCTCTGCACTGAGGGGGTCTATGCTGATGGAAGGGGGGTCTATGCTTATGGAGGTGTAGTCTATTCTTATGGAGGGGGTCTGCACTGAGGGGGATCTATGCTTATGGAGGGGAGTCTGCACTGAGGAGGATCTATGCTTATGGAGGGAGATTTGCACTGAGAGGGGTCTATGCTAATGGGGGGTCTGCACAGAGGGGGTCTAGGCTGATGGGGGTCTGCACTTAGGGGGGTCTATGCTGATGGGGGTCTGCACTGAGGGGGTGTCTATACTGATGGAGGGGGTCTGTACTTAATGGAGGTGGTTATACTGAGGAAAGGGAGTCTGTACCTGGGTGGTCTGTACTTAATGGGGGGTTATACTGAGGAAAGGGGTCTGTACTCAGTGGGGGGCCTATACTTAATGGAGGGGGTTCTGTACTGAAGGGGGACTATAGTTGGCTGAGGGGGTAACCAATTTTTTTGCACCGGGTGACACCAACCCTAATGACGCCACTGCCATGGCTATAATATATTGTGGTGATGGTAAAAAGCTTAAAGTCTGATTGGTTGTCTTGGGCCTTGGACCTGATTTTCCTTGGTTGTTTAAAAGAGAAGTATGGGTTTCCTTTTTTCTGCTTAATCCTATTTCTTATGAGCTGTTAGTATCTACTCTGTATAGGAGTACAGGGGATGGGGATGATGGGATTGTATAGGAGTACTGCGGATGGGAATGAACGGTACTAAATAGGAGTACAGGGGATAGGGATGATGGGATTGTATAGGAGTACTGCGGATGGGGATGAACGGTACTAAGTAGGAGTACAGGGGATAGGGATGATGGGATTGTATAGGAGTACTGCGGATGGGGATGAACGGTACTAAATAGGAGTACAGGGGATAGGGATGATGGGATTGTATAGGAGTACTGGGGATGAATGGTACCATATAGGAGTACAGGGGATGGGGATGATGGGACTGTATAGGAGTACAGGGGATGGGGATGATGGGGCTGTATAGGAGCATTGGGGATGATGGGACTGTATAGGATCACAGGGGATGGGGATGACGGAACTGTATAGGAGTACAGGGGATGGGGGTGATAGGACGGTACAGGAAATCAGGGGATGGGGACGACAGAACTGTATAGGAGTACAGGGGATTGGGGGATATTGATGACATCAGTGGAGTTGGTGATGGGGAATAGGGATGACATCAGTGGCGGTGGTGATGGGGGATAGGGATGACATCAGTGGCGGTGGTGATGGGGGATAGGGATGACATCAGTGGCGGTGGTGATGGGGATAGGGATGACATCAGTGGCGGTGGTGATGGGGGATAGGGATGACATTAGTTGTGGTGGTGATGGGGGATAATATAGAGAAAGTACTAATGCTCTACCAAAAATCAAGTGTATTGATAACAGATAAGGTGCTAATTATAAAGCGCGTGATATAAAGTGCTTAATGAGGCAAAAAAGCAACTAAACTTCTGTAGCGTTGCCAACACCCCTAGGTATGTTTAAATATGATGAAGTAGCCCTAATTAATAAAACACATCATTAAAGTGCTAAATATGTAAAAAATAATAATATGAATCAAGGGATCTCTCAAATACTCCTCGTAAAGTGAGACACATATATGCGTGTTCAATATCCTGTAAAGTGCATCACATCCAAATAATTAACAACTAAACATTAGTGCAATAAAGTCCAATAAAATGCATCACATCTAAAAAAAAAACAATAACAACTTGAAATAAATAATTTTGTGGGAATAATCAATTTAAAATAAAAAAGCAACCAAAAGGAATCTGGTGATTCAAAGAGGTGGTCAGTCCCATATTCTGAGTGTAGACAAAGATGATCCTATGTAGACAAATAGAGATGAGGGGGAGGATGTGGGAGTCCAATTTATAGATGTAAGATGGTATTGATAGCTTTCTGCAATCCTCCCCCAATAGTGCTAGCCTCTCACCTTATGGATAGATCCCAAATGGTCTTGATTGGCTGACCAACATATAAAGCAATTAAACACACCAAATAAAATCATTGAATCACAAAGTGTGTAAAAACTAGACTTGAAAAGACTAGAATAATGAAGATAGAACAAAGAGTACAATATGAGGAAAAATGTATACATAATAAAGACCCCCACTGGAGGTGACTGTGGGATAGGGATGACATCAGTGGCAGAGGGTCGACATCAGTGGCGGAGGGATGGGATCAGTGACAGAGGGATGTTTTTTTATGTACAATAAGCCCTGGTTCACACTGACAGCGGGGATGAAATCATACAAGTTCAGCTGAACTCGCACAATTTCATTCCCGCATGTCAGTCCCGACTTTGAGGGCGATTTCAGAGACATCTGTGTGGGTTGCTGCACAAATGTCAATGGAAATCGCACCCCGAAGTCGCCAAAAGTAGTACAGAAACTATTTTTGGTGATCAGTGTGGCGCCACAAATGCGGCATCGCAAGAATTGGACGGTGCCATTGCAGCTGATTTGGCATGTGATTTGACATGTCATATCTGGGGTCTAAACAGGAATATTTCACTTTAGATGTGGGGGATTGGTCAGTTTCCCTCTCCCCTGCACACCTCCTATGTACCGGACATGAGAAGTGTTCAGTGACACTCTTCCCCCATCATATGGAGGAGACACTGACACAGACACAGACTTTGATCCCCCCAGAGTGAGGGGAAGGGGGGAGGGAATTCGTAGGATACAGGAACATCAAAGCCCACTGAAGGAGATGTTGGAGGCTTGCTGCTGGGAGGTGAGAACACTTCACTGCTTGTGTCATGCTGCCTCTGCTTCCAGGTTTTAGCTGGGGACACGCTGTCATGGAAACAGAGGCATGTGAAGAACGTGCTCGCTCTAGATAGCAGCTTGGGTGTTCACCTCTTCACCAAACATACCCACACATCCAAGAGAATGAGGGACTGAAGGAGGGGCTGGATTGAGGAGCAGTATCCACCCCCTGGAAACTTTTGAACTGAGAGAGAACGTTAGGGGCTGATTCTGGACTCTTCAAAAGACTGTACTGCAAAAACTAAAGGACTGGGGAAAGAAAGAAATGCAATGCAGGTATGAGGGTAACCTGTACTACCTATTTTAGCATCCCCATACTTCTCCTTTGAAAAATATATTTTTGTTCATTTAGCAGATTCTACTTAACCACTTCAGCCCTGGAATATTTGGCTGCTCAGTGACCAGACCACTCTGCGATACGGCACTGCATCGCTTTAACTGACAATTGCGCGGTCGTGCAAAGCTGTACCCAAACACAAAAAAAATCCTTTTTTTCTCACAAATAGAGTTTTCTTTTGATGGTATTTGATCATCTCTGCGTTTTTTATTTTTTGCGCTATAAACAAAAGAGCGACAATTTTGAAAAAAAAACACAATATCCCACATTTAAAAAAAAAAAAAAAACATTTTTTTTCCTCACTTTAGGCGAATATGTATTCTTCTACATGTTTTTGGTAAAAAAAAAAAAAAAAAAAAATCGCAATAAGAGTATATTGACTGGTTTGCGCAAAAGTTATAGCGTCTACAAAATAGGGGATAGATTTATGGCATAGAGATAGGTGAGAGATAGGTGTTCATACTTGCTATGAACACATGATCTGTCTCTACTTCTCTACACACACAGATCCTGGTTCTCACTCTGTCACGAGCAATTGCGGGTGCCTGGCGGTCATCGCGCCCACCGGGCACTCACATCGGCTCTGGGCACACGCTGCGGGCATGCCCCTAGTGGCCAAAAGGAAAAGCGACGTAGTCGCTGTCGACTGAGAGCAGAGCTAGCAGTCTGTGTGCTCTCGCTGGTCAAACTGGGGTGACATGACTGTTGATTGATGATCTCTACATGACAAAATACCAGGAAAAGAAAAGGAAAAAATAAGAAAGCTATAAGACCACAAGTCCCAGCATAAAACAATACAACCATACTGCTGGCACTCGGCACAATGACCGGAGGCCTATAGTAGAGAAGGGGTTTTAAGTCCAGGGAAATCCCCCTAACGGGGCTTTACAGCAGCCAATAAGGTGGTAGGGAGACATGTGGTCTCCACACACAACTACAGGGTACCAAAAGTTACATTCACGGCCCTCTGTAGGATGCACATTCCAAATAGAGGTGGTGATTGGAATAAGGCTCTGCTACAAAAAGAGCAGAGATTGATATTCCAATTACAGGCCACCTCTCCACCAGGCCTCAATGAGTCCATCTCATTCGCTCCCTTTCTGCGAGGGTTTTCCTCTGGCAGGACACAGTGAGTGAGGCAGACCGCAGTTCAACTTTTTCTTTATATCCTTAAACTCATTCATACAAATGATGTATGCCATCTGCGTTTTTACAGTAATGGGCCCCCACGACCCCTTACCTTTTCGCATGGTGCCCTGTATGTTGATAGACATGCTCTCCAAATGCATGGACATACTACTCAATAATTCCATGATGTTTCAAAGTAATATAACCACCACAATGACAGACTGGTTCGTGGGACCCTCAAGTAACTGACCTTGACTATGCCCCCCACCCAGCACTTCATCTATTGGTTCCTGCTTTGCTTTACCCTATTGTCCATCGTTTCCACTTGGACAATTTGGATAATATCAAACTATGCGATTTCTCACTTTTTAGCAACATACAATGCATTATATAGGTATCTGTACTATTGTCAATAATGAATCCTTTTTGATCCTATAGGGACCATGTTTTGCATGATAATCAGTTTACAGTTTTTCAACTTAAGTTGTTTATGTTTTGTTACTGTATTACTTTATATCCTTATGATGGGCAGTGTAAATGATGTGCATGTTGTCGCCAGTACAGGTTACAATAATCCATTGTTGGCCTTATATTAACCTTCATTGACTCCCCCTCCTCCCCCTTCTCCCTGTTTAAGCTGCCACTCTTGCAGTACCACCGGCTGGCCCTGTCATCCGGGGGGTAAAATTGTGGCACACAAGCCTTCCTGGCAGGGTGGGGAGACACAAGGGCCCTGCGTCTCCCTAAGCGCCCACTAGGTGGAAGCACCAGGGTGGGCGCTATTTTCTTTCCTGCCAGCGGCATTCCGGATCCTTTCCGGACACCGTGAACTCGCTAGCGCGCATGACACGATGAAGCCTGCGCACTTGCGGCGGAAATGACGGTGGACCCGGAAGAATTCCTCTTCCGGAACACCGGGGGAATCACACACCGAGAGCCACCATTGCGTCGCTCTCCCCTTATGGGGAATGGATGGAGGGGGAGGGACGCCTGCACCTGTAACACACTGAGGTAAATGATTTCCTCTACAAATACCATTGACATTGTGGGAAGTTCAGTGGTACTGCTGTGCCCCACTGGACGCTCCTGTGTTGCCATAATGTCTGATTGACTGGTAAGAATTGCTATATTCGCCTATTGCCTCTCATGATGTGTGGTTCACATCATGCCTGTGTTTGCACCCCAATAACAATCCTGACTTTCAATACTTTTTGATATTTTAGATTTTCCCTTCGATCACCTTGTCTTTTTGATCAAATTGATCGCTTGTACACCCCAAGGTAATGTTTCTTTACATACCTCCTTGCAGCATACACTTCTCCCAGGTGTCACCTATACACTATACTTTTATGGTTTGTGCTTCTCCACAGCCAGTTTTTTCATTTTTTTCATTTTTTTCACTGTTTGCACTTTTTGGCCCTTTGTTGGGCCTTTCCCACACTTTTTTGGCTTTCTTATGCACCCACCCCCCTTTGCCATCACTCCGTCTATTCCCAATTCGGACGTCTGCAATGGGAACCGGTCCACGCTTCTTTTGCTGTTCTCGCTGTCTGTCCCTGTTGTCTCCATCGTCCGTTTTCTTTTCTTTTTTTTCTTTCCCCTCCACACCACATCCCTCACTTCCTTGCCTGCCTCTTCCTACCCTTCCCCCTTCTCTCCCTTTCCCGTTTCCCCTTTTCCTTTCCTCCCCCTCCCCCTCCCCCTCTTCCCTGTTCCTGCATTCCTCCTTCCCCCTGTTTCACGTTCTTTCACATTTCTTTCTCAGTTTTTACGCATGGACCCTTCCTTACGCCACTCCTGCTAACACTTAGTTTTTTACCCAATAATAATCCAAATATAAATACAGAGACATACCCTTTCCCTTGTTTCAGAAACTCCCTTTGGAGTTGTTCACTTTGTATATATTGTTATTGTTATTTTTACCATAGGTGCAGCACACACCCCTTCCATCTGCTGTCCCTCAATTCTTGGGGATATTCAGCGTGTGATTCCTTACAAGGCCTGTGTGTGTGATATTTGCTCCCCTATTGATTGGTTCAACCACTGGGAGATCGGGGATAATAAGAGGGAAATTCCTCTATACCATGGCCACCGCGTAAACAACAAATGCACTGTGACTGTTAAAGACGTAATATATGGACTTGTTCATATACTCTTTTCCTTCTTTGTTTTTGAAGTAATGTAATACATGTTTACATCCTTACTTTTTTATACATTTATCCTCTGAAGAAGACCCACTGGGGTCGAAACGCATCAGGATCCTACACACAAGACCTCTGTATTATTGTATTACTGTCGCTTATGGTGTAACCTACTGCACACTGCCTTTTGTTATTGATATTGTTTTTTAATTAATTGCTTTCGTACTCCAGTTCATGTCCTGACTTTTGATGTCAGTATTAAGATACTTTTTTGTATTAATAAAATTATTTATTACCCATTTTCTTGTACTTTGTAAACCACCTTATTGGCTGCTTTAAAGCCCAGTTAGGGGGATTTCCCATTTTTTGATCCATTACTTGGGGTGCGCAGCCTTTGTCTGTACTCTTTTGAGTGTCCCTTTCTTTTTTAAGTCCAGGGAAGACTGTCCATAGGAGGTGTGATGATTTAACACCAAGAATAGGCAGACAGCAAGAGCTTTAACATGAGCCTGGTATTTATTCAGCAGCATCCATCTTACAGAACTCTTCACAGTTCCCTGCCCCCAGATCACATGACTAAAACTATTAATGGTTTCCTAACATGCATAAGAAACTAGCATAACAGTTGAACTTGAATTTTAACATAAAGCATACACATCATTACATCTTCCCTCTCAAGTATGAAGCATTTAATATGAGACAAAGTCCCTCCATATCCTTGGTTTAATAGCTCGACCATAGCGAGAGAAAGTAATCGCTGGCTCATCATCTGTAGGATTGGTGTCCAGTTGAGAGTCACTCCCAGGATTATCACATGCTGATACATTTATGCTGTCCTCGGTATCCTCCGTAGACTCAATATCCATGTTTAGGACTTCTGTGCCATCATGGGCTTGTTCTTTATCTCCATTGTCACCCGGTTCCTCTAATGATGTATCCGCAGCAGTGTCTGGATGAAGATGACGCCTGTTTCGTCTCAGTTTCTGTCCACACTTGGTCTCGATTATAGTAGGATTTTTAAATACAGCTTACAGTACCTGACCGCGAGATTGTGTTTCCAGCGCGATACCATCGCGCTGGTTCTCGGCGACAGGGTACTGTGAATGTCGCGCTGGCTCGCTCATCGGGAAAGGAAAACTTTGTTTTCCTTCCGCGATGAGTGACAGGCAGCGCTGACAGCTGTCTGGTATGAATCCTGAGGCGGGAACATCGCGCCAAATTTTAAATGAAAAAACCGGCGTGGGTTCCCCCCTCGGAGGCATACCAGGCCCTTAGGTCTGGCATGGATTGTAAGGGGAACCCCCTATGCCGAAAAATCGGCGTGGGGGTCCCCCCCAAATCCATACCAGACCCTTATCCGAGCACGCAGCCTGGCCGGCCAGGAAAGGGGGTGGGGACGAGCGAGCGCCCCCCCCCCTCCTGAGCCGTACCAGTCCGCATGCCCTCAACATGGGGGGTGGGTGCCTTGGGGGAGGGGGGCGCCCTGCGTCCCCCCCACCCCAAAGCACCTTGTCCCCATATTGATGAGGACAAGGGCCTCTTCCCGACAACCCTGGCCGTTGGTTGTCGGGGTCTGCGGGCGGGGGGCTTATCGGAATCCGGGAGCCCCCCTTAATAAGGGGGCCCCCAGATCCCGGCCCCCCACCCTGTGTGAATGAGTTTGGGGTACATGGTACCCCTACCCATTCACCTAGGCAAAAGTGTCAATATATAAAAAAACACAGTACACAGGTTTTAAGAGTAATTTATTAGTCAGCTCCGGGGTCTTCTTCCGACTTCGGGGGGTCTCCTTCCGACTTCTCCCGGTGTTCGGCCTCTTCTCCCGGTGTTCGGCCTCTTCTCCCGGTGTTCGGCCTCTTCTCCCGGGCCCCGCCACTATCTTCTTCCAGCTCTATTGCCAGTGAGGGGCCCGGTCTGCTGCCGCTGTCTTGTCGCCGCTGTCTCTTCTTCTCTTCTTCCCCGATGTTGACACGACGCTCTCTCCGGCTCGAATGCTGTGTGCGAGCTGCGGAGCCATTTATATAGGCGGTAACCCCACCCCCTTACGACGTCATGGTCCCAGCATGCGCAGGGACTCTGGCGTCATAAGGGGGTGTGGCCCCAGAGTCCCTGCGCATGCTGGGACCATGACGTCATAAGGGGGTGGGGTTACCGCCTATATAAATGGCTCCGCAGCTCGCACACAGCATTCGAGCCGGAGAGAGCGTCGTGTCAACATCGGGGAAGAAGAGACAGCGGCGACAAGACAGCGGCAGCAGACCGGGCCCCTCGCTGGCAATAGAGCTGGAAGAAGATAGTGGCGGGGCCCGGGAGAAGAGGCCGAACACCGGGAGAAGTCGGAAGGAGACCCCCCGAAGTCGGAAGAAGACCCCGGAGCTGACTAATAAATTACTCTTAAAACCTGTGTACTGTGTTTTTTTTATACTGACACTTTTCCCCAGGTGAATGGGTAGGGGTACCATGTACCCCAAACTCATTCACACAGGGTGGGGGGCCGGGATCTGGGGGCCTCCTTATTAAGGGGGGCTCCCGGATTCCGATAAGCCCCCCGCCCGCAGACCCCGACAACCAACGGCCAGGGTTGTCGGGAAGAGGCCCTTGTCCTCATCAACATGGGGACAAGGTGCTTTGGGGTGGGGGGGCCGCAGGGCGCCCCCCTCCCCCAAGGCACCCACCCCCCCATGTTGAGGGCATGCGGACTGGTACGGCTCAGGAGGGGGGGCGCTCGCTCGTCCCCACCCCCTTTCCTGGCCGGCCGGGCTGCGTGCTCGGATAAGGGTCTGGTATGAATTTGGGGGGGACCCCCACGCCGATTTTTCGGCATAGGGGGTTCCCCTTACAATCCATGCCAGACCTAAGGGCCTGGTATGCCTCCGAGGGGGGAACCCACGCCGGTTTTTTCATTTAAAATTTGGCGCGGTGTTCCCGCCTCAGGATTCATACCAGACAGCTGTCAGCGCTGCCTGTCACTCATCGCGGAAGGAAAACAAAGTTTTCCTTTCCCGATGAGTGAGCCATCTCGGCGCTGGCTCCTGCGACGGGGCTCGTAGGTGTCAAATCTCGCCGAGAAGTGCGGCGAGATTGACACAATATCGCGGTCACCTACTGTACCTGTAAAATCATTTTCTTGAGAGTACATCACGGGACACAGAGTATTCATTACATAGTAGGTTAGATAGGCACCATCGGTGATTGGACACTGGTTAACCCCAATTAAGGAGAATTCCTCCCCTATACAACCCCTCCCATATGGGAAGGACCTCAGTTTTGTAGCAAAGCAATAGGTAACCACGTAAAACCCATAAAACCAATAGAAGTGCGGGAGCTCTGTGTCCTGTGATGAGGATTTTACAGGTAAGCCGTATTTAAAAATCCTATTTTCTTGATCATACATCACGGGACACAGAGTATTCATTACATAGTGGGATGTCCCAAAGCAATGCTCATTTGAGGGGAGGGAGACACAGATCAGAAAATATAGACTGCAAACGGACCAGAGGAACTCAACTGCAGCCTGCAGTACACTGCGCCCAAAGGCGGTATCCTCTTTCCCTCTTACATCCACCTGAAAGAATCTGGTGAATATATGGACTGAAGACCAAGTCGCAGCCTTACAGATCTGAGCCATGGAGGCCTGGTGATGCACTGCCCAAGAAGCACTAACAGCTCTAGTTGAGTGCGCTTTCACATAAAAAGGAGGAGTCTTCCTCTTTATATCATAAGCCTGAAAAAGAACCTGTCTAATCCATCTAGAAAGAGTGGATTTTGACGCTGCTTGGCCTTTCTTATGGCCATCTGACAGAATAAACAATCAGTTTTCCGTATCTGAGCGGTTGCCTGCAGATAGACACTGACTGCTCTAACCACATCAAGAATGTGCAAAGATTCTTCCTCCGTGGACTGCGGATCTGGAAAAAAGTATGGTAGGATTACATCTTGATTCAAATGGAATCCTGAAACCACCTTAGGTAAGAAGGAACGATTAGGACGCATAACAATCCTGTCCTTGTGAATAATTAAATATGGCTCTTTACAAGAAAAAGCTGCCAATTCTTATACTCTCCTAGCAGAGGATATGGCTATCAAG
Organism: Aquarana catesbeiana; assembly: GCA_037953035.1. Lineage (NCBI taxonomy): Eukaryota > Metazoa > Chordata > Amphibia > Anura > Ranidae > Aquarana > Aquarana catesbeiana. The sequence goes on along the minus strand of JBBHAA010001892.1, from coordinate 283,401 downwards.
AAGACTAATTTTTTAGTCAAAAATGCTAAAGGAGCCAGGTGCAGTGGCTCAAAGGGTTGTCCCTGTAAAGCCGACACCACCAAATTCAAATCCCATGGGCATACTGGAGGCTTGACTGGCAGATTCAACCGCAGTGCCCCCTGAATAAAGGCCCAGACCAGGAAATGTGAAGCAATTGGCTTCTGAAAAATACAGACAAAGCCGAAATTTGGACTTTGATAGTGCTCAAAGACAATCTTATTTCTAGGCCTGACTGAAGAAAGGTCAAGATTCTGCTAATCATATACCTTCTAGGATGCCATCCCCTGGGTTCACACCAGGAAACATATGCCTTCCAGATTTTGTAGTAAATAAGCCTGGAGGCCGGCTTTCTGGCATTGACCAGAGTGGAAAGGACTGACTCCGAGAGCCCACGGTCTTTTAAAATGTGTGTTTCAGCAGCCAAGCCGTCAAATTTAGACTTCGTAAAGCAGGGTGGCAAATCGGACCCTGTGTGAGCAGATCTGGCCAGAATGGGAGGACCCAAGGCCTGCCCACTGCCATCTTTATGATCTCTGCATACCAAGGTCATGTGGGCCAAGCCGGGGCTACTAAAAGGACCGACTTTGCTTCCTTTTTGACCCTTCCCAGGAACCACGGAAGAAGTAGGTTCGGAGGGAAGGCATACATTAGATTGTACTGATCCCATGTGTCAGAGAGCTCACCTCGGTAGGCAGGGTGCTCACAGTGATGTGTGTTGGGGTGCGCCGGCGCGCACGTTCCTGTTGGTCCTGTTGCGTGTGCTCCTTGTGGCACTGGTATGCATCTTCCAGTCAGGCCTGTTGTGTGTGCCGGTGTGTGGGCGCGTGCGTGTGCCCACCGGTGCGCATGCACTGTTTGGCGCCAATCTGTCTATTTAGGCTGGCCTCACTCTCTGATCAGTGCTGCCTGATCAACAGCTCTGCCGTTCCTTGTACCTGTTTCCTGTGCCCGTAAACCAGGATCTCCTGACTAACCCGGCTTGTCTCCTGGACTCCTCTGAACTCTGCCTGCACCTGACCTCTGGCCTGTCTGACTATTCTTCTGCCTGCTCCATTGTACCTCGTTGCCTGCCTGTTGCCGAACCCAGCCTGTCTTCTGACCACCCTGTTCAGTCTTGTTGCCTGTGTTCCAGCCTGCACCTTGCTGCTTAAGGATTGCTCATCCACCTGCATCTGGACTCTGTTACCAGGCTCCCATACAACTCCGTACTCCTGTGCTTCCTGTATACTCTACCAGGGGCCGCAAGTCGGACGTGTAAGAGAGCCTACCCTCTGCCCAATCGGACTCACCGGTCTGGTAGGTGAGAAGTCTGATAGTATCAGGCAGCTATGACCGAGTCTGGGCAGGGGGCCTCTCCAATGGATGAACTCTGCAGACATTTGGCGGGTTTAACCCAAACGGTGAAAAGTCTACAAGAGGGCTATACAAGATTGGAGGAACGTGTCCAGGCTCTGTCTGCACCCACCAGTCCCCAGGGGACTTCATCTGCAACTCCCACACCCTCCGTAGTTATGCTCCCTCCAGAGCCCAAAGTACCCATACCTGAAAGATTTTCCGGAGACCGTAGCAAATACCACGCATTCCGAAATGCTTGTGGACTCTACTTCGCTTTACAGCCCCGTACCTTCTCCCTAGAGGCTACTAAGGTGGGCCCACCGTCTTCTGGAGCAGAAGTCTGATTCTATGGAAAGTCTGGATGCCTTCTTCTTGGCAATGTCACAGCTCTATGAAGACCCTCAGCTAAACGCAACTGCTGAAGCCACGTTGCACTCCCTCTGTCAAGGCCGTAGAGCGGCTGAAGACTATGCTGTTGAATTTAGGTGCTGGAGCTCTGACACGGCCTGGAATGACGCTGCCCTGCGCCATCAGTTCAGGAAGGGATTGTCTGACCCGCTCAAGGACGAGCTGGCACGGGTCAGAGTGCCCCAAACTCTGGAGGAGCTTATTAATCTTTCGATTCAGATTGACAGTCGTCTGAGAGAATGACGCACCGAAAGATCTACCAGTACCTTTCAACCCACCTGGATGCTCCCACAAGTCCCCAGTCCTCCCGGTCGGCCCTCTGCTCCACCGACTTCTCCAGTCCTTGATGCTCCAGAACCCATGCAGCTTGGCCTGCTTCGTCCCTCCTTGACTCCCGAAGAGAAGTTAAGCAGACATGCTCATAATCTGTGTCTCTACTGTGGGGAATCTGGGCACTACGCAAGCATCTGCCCCAACAAGACGCGTAAGTGTCATTCTAATGCTCGTATGTGTGCAACTATTATGCCAAAACCTAGTACTCACCTTACCATCTCTGTCACTTTGCAGCTTCCAGGAAAGGCCATTCAGGTACCAGTCATCATTGATTCCAGAGCATGCAGCTGCTTCATGGACTTGGTCTTTGCGGCCCAGCATGACATACCACTTCGACCCAAGACCCAGAGTCTTGCTGTACACCTTGCAGATGGTTCCATCCTCCATTCCGGTCCTGTCATTCAGGAGACTGTTCCTCTAGTAGCTATCATGGAACTCCTCTGTTATCCAAGAACTATCAAGCTATCCAAGAACTCCTCTGTTCAGATGCCATCTCCTCACCTCTCTTCCCTATCATCCTTGGAATGCCATGGCTACAAGCCCACAACCCCCGTATTAACTGGGCTTCAGGAAGAGTTGAGTTTCCCTCTGAGTACTGTCAACAGCACTGTCTGCAAGGAGTAACCAACAAGACTCCCCAACTTCTCTGCTTGCATCCCGATGCCGAATTACACCAAGCTATTCCAGAACCCTACTGAGACTTCTCGGATGTTTTCAGCAAGAAAGGTGCAGAAATCCTTCCCCCACACAGGCCCTATGACTGCCCTATAGAACTGTTACCCAGAACCGAGGTACCCTTTGGAAGGATCTTTCCATTAACAGAGCAGGAATTAGACACATTAAAGAAATATCTTGATGAAAACTTGGAAAAGAAGTTCATCCGCCCGTCCACATCTCCGGCTGGTGCAGGCATATTCTTCGTAGAGAAGGATCACTCTCTTCGACCATGCATTGATTATCGAGAGTTAATTAAGGTAACGATTAAAAATCGCTACCCGCTACCCCTGGTCCCTGAGCTATTCCAGAGGCTGGGAACTGCAACTGTCTTCATGAAATTTGATCTTCGCGGACCCTGTAACCTAATCTGTATCCGAGAGGGGGACCAGTGGAAGACCGCTTTCCGTACTCGTTTTGGGCATTTCCAGTATCTTGTTATGCCCTTCGGTCTTTGTAACGCCCCAGCAACATTCCAACGTTTTTTTAATGACATCTTCCATGAATTTCTGGATCTTTACATTATCATTTACCTTGATAACATCCTCATCTTCTCCTTCATTGGCTGACCATCGCAGGCACGTCCGGAATGTCCTTGCTCGGCTCAGGCAACACAGACTGTATGCTAAGCTTGATAAATGCGAGTTTGAACTCCAATGCATTCAATTCCTAGGCCTCATCATTTCAGTTGAGGGCATCAAGATGGACCATCAAAAGGTGTCCGCCATCCTGAACTGGCCTGCACCCACAGACAGAAAGGGGATTCATTGCTTCATTGGATTTTCCCATTTTTATAGAAAATTCATCAGACTTTTCTAAAATGATCTCCCCCATTACAGAACTAACAAAGCAGGGAACCCGATTCTGCTGGACTCCCAGGGCACAATCGGCCTTTGAGATATTAAAAGAACTATTTACATCGGCCTCCATCCTCAAACACCCTAACCCTGCCTTGCCATTTGTTTTGGAGGTCGATGCCTCAGAAATCACAGTAGGGGCAGTACTCTCCCAACATCAAGGCCCCAAGGCTCTCCTGTTCCCAATAGCTTTCTTCTCACGTAAACTCTCTGTGTTTGAAAGCAACTACGACGTTGGAGATTGGGAGCTTCTGGACATCAAAACGGCTCTGGAGGAGTGGCGCTATTTTTTAGGGGGTGCTGTACATCCCATTCTAATTTACACCGACCACAAGAACTTGGAGTATCCGAGATCCGCCAAGAGACTAAGACCACGGCAAGCTAGATGGGCACTCTTCTTTTCCCGCTTTCAATTCCACATCACTTACAGACCTGGCTCTAAAAATATTAAACCGGACGCACTTTCCTGCATGTTCCATGACTCCAAAGAGATCGTTCCTCCGGACACTATCCTGCCTGCGGGAAATTTTTTACTCCTTCAAGGGGATTTGATCTCTAGAATAAGGCAAGCTTCTACAGGAATACCCCAAACTGCTGAGACCAGCCTAAAAGACAGTTTGCTATGGCACAAGGGCAAGATTATGGTCCCTAAGAACCTTAGGGTGCCGGTACTGGAGCTTTGCCATGACCACAAGCTGGCAGGTCATTTCGGGGCCCTGAAGACAGCCGAACTGGTACAGCGCACCTTCTGGTGGCCACAATTAACCGATGATTGTAAGAGTTACGTCAATTCCTGTCACACTTGTGCCCGAAGTAAAAGTAACCAGACAAGGGCCTGGGGCTTATTGAAACCCTTACCCATCCCTGACAGACCCTGGAAAATAGAAAAAATGGGGATAGAAAGCGGGACTTTGTGTGAGGCATGTTGGTGAATAGGTCCACATGACAAGAAATGTTAAGAGGGAATATCTGAAGTGGATCCTATATCAAGTGATGATACCCACAACATATATTACAGGAAAAATGATGTATACTTTAATACAAAAAAATATATAAAACAAAATACATAATAAAAAGAGTACATTTGGGCTACAATGAGGCATGTTAACATACGTCAGTTTACAGACATAATTGGAATAGTAATTGTACATATACATGTCATAATAAGATAGTATAGTATATGATACAGTGGATAAAAGTATGCATCAATAGATGTTAACTCTACGCGTTTCTTGGCTTGAAACCAATCGTCAGGAGTCTGATGCAGTGTAGCTTCATTGAAAAAAATGACTATGTGTCAGTAAAAGTGTGGGAAAAATGGACACATAAAAATGCAAATTTGTTTTAATATACTCACAAAAGATGCATGGGTAGATGATACCCCATACATTATGGTGCAATGTTGGCCCGGGTGCACTGAATCTTCCCCGGGGTTGAGGCAGAGAGCACGCTCCAGAAGACCGTCAGCCCCGACCGACAAAGTGGCCGGAGCACCTACAAGGGCCACCAAGCGGGAACAGGTGACGAGGCCCAGGGAGTGGGAAAAACACTGGGAATAAAAGGAGGATATGTGAGTGTAAGTGACATGAGTGAGAGGTGAGTAATGAAGGTGGAAAGAAGGACAAGGGATAGAGCCCAAAGTGTGCATAGATATGGAAATGTGAGTAACCCAAGACCAAGGGGAGGAGTGTGTGAGGCAAAAGGTGAGTGTGCAAAATGGGAAGCCACTGCAGGTGTCAGTGGGGAAATGTGAAGGTGTACAGGGAGATTACCTGTGGTGAGACTGCCGGGCCAGGTGACGTGCCCCAAGGAGACATGATGAGCGCTCGAGGTGCCCGGCCAGTGACGGCCGTTATAAAGCCGGGGGCTAGGGGCGCACTCACGCCAACGTCATGAGCGGGCGTGGTGACGTGAGGGGGGGGGCGGGCAGCCAGGAGCATCGTGCGGCCACCCCCCAACCCCGCAGCGTCAAAGCCCTAGTTGGTGATTCACCAAGGATACTCCGCCTCTGGCAGCCGGAGGCGGGACCTGGGAGTCATGACGCCGATGTGTCGAGGCCAGGGCCCGCCCCCGTCTAAGGTGGGACGGGTGGCGGGTAATGGACTGGGCGCAACGCAACCCCGGGAAAGGACCAGATCGGTCCCGGCACCAACTGCATCAAAAGGGTAGTAGAAACATAATATGCATGATCGAGGAGAATAAAAATGTAAATATTATGGAAAAAGGAAAAAAAAATAAAAAGAAAAACCAAAGTAGACAAAATGAGCAAGGGCTCTATCCCTTGTCCTTCTTTCCACCTTCATTACTCACCTCTCACTCATGTCACTTACACTCACATATCCTCCTTTTATTCCCAGTGTTTTTCCCACTCCCTGGGCCTCGTCACCTGTTCCCGCTTGGTGGCCCTTGTAGGTGCTCCGGCCACTTTGTCGGTCGGGGCCGACGGTCTTCTGGAGCGTGCTCTCTGCCTCAACCCCGGGGAAGATTCAGTGCACCCGGGCCAACATTGCACCATAATGTATGGGGTATCATCTACCCATGCATCTTTTGTGAGTATATTAAAACAAATTTGCATTTTTATGTGTCCATTTTTCCCACACTTTTACTGACACATAGTCATTTTTTTCAATGAAGCTACACTGCATCAGACTCCTGACGATTGGTTTCAAGCCAAGAAACGCGTAGAGTTAACATCTATTGATGCATACTTTTATCCACTGTATCATATACTATACCATCTTATTATGACATGTATATGTACAATTACTATTCCAATTATGTCTGTAAACTGACGTATGTTAACATGCCTCATTGTAGCCCAAATGTACTCTTTTTATTATGTATTTTGTTTTATATATTTTTTTGTATTAAAGTATACATCATTTTTCCTGTAATATATGTTGTGGGTATCATCACTTGATATAGGATCCACTTCAGATATTCCCTCTTAACATTCCTTGTCATGTGGACCTATTCACCAACATGCCTCACACAAAGTCCCGCTTTCTATCCCCATTTTTTCTGTACTTTATGGGATGGAGGCATGTTGGTGCATCTATACAAAAATAAGTGGACAGGTCACAACCCCAATTTTAACAGACCCTGGAAAATGATCTTGATGGATTTCATCGTGGAACTCCCACCATCCGAAGGCTTTTCTACCATCTTTGTCATAATAGATAAATTGTCCAAGATGGCACATTTTCTTCCAATGAAGGGCACACCCTCAGCCGTGGAAACGGCGAAGATATTTATCAAGGAGATCATAAGATTACATGGGGTTCCTTCAAATATTGTCTCTGATCGAGGTGTCCAATTCACTATCAGGTTTTGGAAAGCTCTGTGTGGTTCCCTTGAAATTGAACTGGCGTTCTCTTCGGCCTACCATCCCCAGACAAATGGCCAAACAGAAAGAACCAACCAGAACTTGGAGCAATACCTCTGTTGTTTCTCTGCCTTTTCCCAGAATGACTGGGTCTCTCTGTTGCCGCTTGCGGAATTCTCTTACAATAATTCTCTGCATTCAGCCATCAATCAAACGCCATTCTTTGCCAACTATGGATTCCATCCCTCCTTTTTACCCAGCTCTATACCCGAATGTTCCATTCCTGCAGTGTCCAAAACAATGGAGTTCTTCCCTGCCAATAGCAAGCTTTTGCAAGAGACCATGGCCAAATCCCAGGCCTATTATAAAAAGATGTTCGACAAAAAGAGGCGTGGGGGAACTTATCTTATCAGCTAACTTAAAGATGGCTTGCCCCTCTAGGAAACTGGGGCCTAAATTTATGGGGCCTTTCCCGGTAAGGAGGAAGGTAAATGATGTCATGTATGAGCTCAACCTGCCTGATTCTTTTAGAATACCACGTGTCCTTGCTGAAACCGGTCGCTCCTAATCCCTTTACTGACCGTAATACCAGCCCACCTGAACCCATCATGATTGATAATGAGGAGGAATTCGAAATTGAGGCAATTCTTGATTGCAGGTAAAGGTGCAATCAATTCCAATATCTAATCAAATGGAAGGGGTATGGACCTGAAGACAATTCCTGGGAGCCTGAGAGTAATCTTCACGCTAAGGAACTGTTGCAAGCCTTTAAAAATTCCCATGCAACCAGATTGGCTCAGCTGGGCATCCTGGAGGCTACCCTTGAGGAGGGGGCACTGTCAGAGAGCTCCCCTTGTTAGGCAGGGTGCTCGCGGGGGTGCTGTGCGTCAGGGCGCGCTGGCGCGCATTCCTGTTTGTCCTGTTGCGCGCGATCCTTGTGGCACTGGTATGCATCTTCCGGTCAGGCCTGGTGTGTATGCCAGTGTGCGGGTGCGTGGGCGTGTGTGGGTGCGTGTGCCTGCCGGTGCGTATGCGAGATTTGGCGCCAATCTGTCTATTTAAGCTGGCCTCACTCTCTGATCAGTGCTGCCTGATCAACAGCTCTGCCGTTCCTTGTACCTGTTTCCTGTGCCTGTAAACCAAGATCTCCTGACTAACCCGGCTTGTCCCCTGGACTCCTCTGAACTCTGCCTGCACCTGACCTCTGGCCTGTCTGACTATTCTGCCTGCTCCATTGTACCTTGTTGCCTGCCTGTTGCCGAACCCAGCCTGTCTTCTGACCAACCTGTTCAGTCTTGTTGCCTGTGTTCCAGCCTGCACCTTGCTGCTTAAGGATTGCTCATCCACCTGCATCTGGACTCTGTTACCAGGCTCCCATACCACTCCATACTCCTGTGCTTCCTGTATACTCTACCAGGGGCCACGAGTCGGTCGCGTAAGAGAGCCTACCCTCTGCCCAAGCGGACTCACCGGTCTGGTAAGTGAGAAGTCTGATACCATGGGATTGTCAGAGCATCTGACCCCTGAGCAAGTACATCCCTTGTTCTGGACACAAATTTGTCCAGCTTCCTGTTGAATCTGGACACAAATAGATCCACATCTGGTGTTCCCCACCTTTGACATATGGTTTGGAATATGTGGGGGTGTAGGGACCATTCTCCTGGGCATAATTGCCAGCGGCTTAAGAAATCCGCTTGCCAATTTTCCACTCCTGGGATGAATACCGCAGACAGGCAGGGAACATAGCTTTCTGCCAATGAAAGAATGTGATTCACCACCCTTTGGGCATCCAGACTTCTGGTGCCTCCTTGGTGATTGATGTAAGCCACAGCCGGGGCATTGTGGGATTGTATGCGCATAGGATGACCCTGTAGCCTGTAAGACCAGTCCATGAGGGCCAAGTAAATTGCCCAAATTTCTAAAATATTGATGGGCAAGCATCTCTCGGTTGCAGACCATCTTCCCTGCATGCATGTTTCTTCCAGAACTGCTCCCCAGCCTGTCAGACTGGCATCTGTGGTTATGATCTTCCATTGTAGTGAGAAAGGCTTTGCCTTTCAAAAGATTTTGGGTTCGTAACCACCAATTGAGGCTTTTGCGTATCTGCTTGGCAGGCTTTCGTCCCCAAGCCCTTTTCTGCCCTTGGGTGTGACCCTGGGCCTTTCCTCTGAAAGTAGATTGGAAAGGCCATCGCCACTGCTTAGAGCCTGATGTTCCAGGGGAAGGGGAAAGAGACCATTTGAATGGTGGACGTTTACTCCTCTTAACTTTACTCCTCTGGTAGGAGTGTAGATTTACCACCTGTAATTTTTTGGATAAAATTATCTAGGTCATCCCCAAATGGGCGTTCCCCTTTGAATGGGAAGCCAGCTAAATATCTTTTGCATGAAAGCTCTGCTGCTCAACTTTTAAGCCAAAGGGACCTGCGCATGTGTACCAACAGGAGAGACAAACGAGATGTTTGCTGGGCAGAATCCAGAATGGCATCAATCATAAAACACAGCACCTGTGTAAGGTCTGCATAGTTCTCGACTTCCTCACTGGGAAGGAGGCCAAGCATCTGCTTAACCTGTTCCTTGAGGAATTGACACAAACTCACAGTTGCGACTGTAGGTTAGACTACAGCGCCAGTCATGGAGAAGGAGGCTTTTAATAAAGTTTCCAGCTTTTTATCAGTTGGATCCTTAAACACCTGAGCATTGTCCAGGGGACAGGTCAGGTCTTTATTCACACAAGGGACAGCTGCATCCATGGATGGGACCTCCCACTTCTTGGTGAAGCTTTCCTCCAGAGGATAAAGCATAGAAAACCTTTTAGGAGGAGTAAACAGTTTATCTGGATGTCCCCAGTCATCATACAACAATTTATCCATTAAAGGATGAATTGGAAAGAAAAAGGCAGTCTGTGGGATCCTTCTGACCCCCAGGGAAGAAACAGCGGTTGTAGTGGCCTCGGGCATTTTAAATGTGGAACGCACTAGTTCAGTATAATTTCGGACCTGCTTCTTGAGTGCCTGAGAGGAAGAAGCTCTCTCCTCTACAAATAGGTGACTCAGAGGGTTGGGTGTGTCATTGCCATCATCCCTTAAAGATTTAGGAAACAAATATATACCTCAATATGGGATTTTTAAGGCAATGTAGCTAACTGTAGCTCTGTTTGTAGGACAAATTACCAGAAATATTTGAAAAAATGGAAAAACATACCACCGAAAGCAACTTGAATTGGGAACAGCAACAGGCCCTAAATACTCTTAAGAAAAACACAGAAATTATGATCAAGGCATCAGACAAGGGGGGAACATTGTCCTCATGGACAATGCTAAATACAAAAAATGTGTTTTAATATACTTAATAACACTAAATGCTACAAAAAAATTTCCCCAGCCACGGTGGATAAATTTAACCAAGAATTTTTCTCCTTAGTGGATGAATCCCTCAATGAGGGGGTAATAGATAGGGATATGTGGGACTTTATACGTACTCGACACCCACGCCAGCCCACCTTCTATGCACTACCGAAGGTGCATAAAAAGCTCAATGACCCTCCAGGGAGACCGATTATCTCCGGAAATGGTTCTATCACAGAGGGAATCAGTCAAATCATAGACCAATACCTGAGACCCCATGTCATGGACTTACCATCATATACAAGAGACACAATACATTTGTTTTGAACTTCACTTTCTATACTCCACACCACCAGCAGAAGGTAATTCCATACAAACCTCAACTACTAAGCTTCAGGGAATATGGTTCTCTGAAAAATTATTTTTACTTTCATTATCCATTCAAAATATTGCCTTCTTTTTTTTAGCAACTCCATCTATTGGCTGCCTAATATTGGTTTCTCTAAAACATACCTGGTCGTTCTGTAGAGGATATTAGACAGCATGGGCAACTAGTAATGGAAACCTCTGTCAGCATTGGGAATGCGTTTTTCTTGCAGTTACTTGAAAAATGTAAGTTGTGTTTGTCCAAATGCGACTAATGAGATATATGCGATATGTATACATATTGTTTGTAACATTGCTATTTTTTAAACTTTAGAACATGATGCAATCTTTCACTGAGGAAGACTTTGTTTGATGTTATAAAGTTGAAACACGTTGGAATTCGCTACTTGTCGCCATCGCATCAATCTAGGTGGTGATTGTATCTGGTAGCAGGATGTATCACAACGTAGGAGCTGTAGCTCCCTGTTTATTTTCATGTCATCTGACGATTCTTTTAATCGCATGATTACCTTAAGCATTTTTTGTATGTTATATTATTTCTATTTTTCTATGTATCAATAAATTATCTTTTTATCTAAATACAAAATTCTTTCGTTACTACATTGCCTTAAAAATCCCATATTGAGGGGGCGTGGCCAGGACCGGCATGTGAGAGGAAGTGTTTCTCACAGCTCCACCTCAGCACATTGAACCGATCCTTTCCCAGCAGCAATCCGGTGACAAAAAACAGCGTTCCAGCTGGCTAACGACCCATTCACCCTCCCGGACCATCCATCGGCCCTGTGCACAAGAGGGAAAGCAAAGAAAAAGGAGGAAAACATGACCTCCGAAATTCAAGATGGCGCCGCAGCGGCCCTGGCACAGCGCACACCGAGGGGAAATGAAAAGTATAAAGATGCGGCTAGCAAGAAGGCACAGAAGTTACAGGGTAAGGAATAACCGAGAGACATGGTGTATTATGCCCAGAAGCTGGGGGGCATGGGCGCAAGAAGCAGGGGGGTCTGCTACACTGTCCCAGGCAGAGGCACATGAGATGGGAGAGCTGGACACATTATACACTGACATGCAGTGAGAGGTGGATGATACATCAGAGCGGCCCCCTCCTCTCTACACAGACACAGACAGTGAAGAGACTGATACCAACAAGTGTCTGGGGAATGCCCAGGAAAAAGCCAAAGTCTACTTACCACCAGCTTGCAGACAACCAAATTGACCTATCTAACAGTAAGCGTTAAAAAAGGGGTTTAGTCTGCACGCATTTGCAAACGCATGCGTGAGCCACAGAGCCACGTCACGGCACCCTTGTATCTGTGGTCCTAACACTAAAGTATGAGTGTCCCCACAGTGGAGGCACATGCATTTAATGGATAAATGAGAGCAGCCAACTCTAGCTGACATACTTAAAGCTGTGCATGTCTGCACAGATTCTCTGAACACTCTCAAAGAACAATTTGGTGGGCTGAGAGAGGATGTATCCCTGTTGAGACAGGACTTGCAGAAAATTAGAGAGCGTACGACTGCAGTGGAAAGCAGAGTAAGCGATATTGAAGGCAAACTCCCGCCAGTGGCTCGTGAGTCACATGCGGCCTATTAACTTGCTAAAGATACCAACAACAGAGCGGATGATATGGAAAATCGTTTAAGACGTAACAACATACGCATTGTAGGCCTGCCAGAGAAAACAGAGGGAAGAGATGCCACCACGTTTGTAGAGACCTGGCTGGTTGAGATATTTAGAAAAGAAGCCTTTTCCCAGTTCTTCACAGTAGAGAGGGAGCACCGAACTCCAGGTCGCCCGCCACAACCGGGAGCCTCCCCCAGACCCATCCTTGCCTGGCTTATGCATTACAGAGACAGAGAAGTGGTTCTGAGGAATGCAAGAGAAAAGGCTAATTTCCAGGTGAACGGGGTCAGAGTGTCATTCTACACTGACTTCTCTGCAGAAGTACAAAAACGCAGGGCCAAGTTCTCAGATGTGAAAAGACGCCTACGGGCTCTGCAGCGTCCATATGCCATGCTGTACCCGGCTAAGCTCAGAGTCACCGCTGACAGACAGGCTCATTTCTTCAAATCAGCCCAAGATGCAGCTATGTGGCTTGACTGTAATGAACAGGCCTTAAGACAACGAGACAGAGAGGATGAGGACAGACCTGCCTGACATGTATAAATATTGAAATCTTCTGGAACCCCACCACACTGCATTACAGTGGAACTGTCAATAGCTCACTTCTCCCCCTTTAGGATGGTGCTGATATTCCCCTTTGGATCCTGCAGTTTGTTGTACACTTTTTTACTTTGGGGAATGTTTTTGCTTTATGCTGCTGGGAACCTTGATATCGTCACACGAACAGTGAGCTATCTTGTGAAGTATGCAAGAGAAAATGCGTTCTTTCTACATGAGAGATAAAGCGAGCAAGCCATGTTGGCTTTGGTTTCAACTTCATTTGTATGGGTGAGTCCTGTTGACAGCCTGGTTTTGTGTTTTTTTTTCTATGTTTTTTGTTTATACCAAGAAATACACTACCGAAGAAGCCTTTGCTGGAAGTGTTGCATACTACCACTATTTATTACCGATGTCACTGATATCTGATATACGATCTAGGTTTGTTCTCTCTGACCGGAAGCGGAATGTGCTGTCCAAAGACATACCACATCTCTGGGGAGAGGATCCCCCAATACCACTTTGCCCGACAGAAGTAGATGAGATCAGGAGCTTTGTGGTTATGAATCCTGTACTGCCTTGCTCCTTAAGACCATGCAACGATTTGCCCAATGGCTGAACTGCCAATAATTTCATGGAACGTTAGAGGCTTAGGTTCCCCTCTTAAACATGATGATCTCTGCATGTTTGAAAAAATATCACCCTATGATTTTGTGTATGCAGGAGACCCATTTAACAGCTGAAACTAAATGTTGTCTTAAGTATGCCTGGGTTGGGAAAGCATATCACTCCACCCACACCTCATATTCAAGGGGTGTGAGTGTAATGATACATGGCTCTGTAGATTTCCAAGAATTTGATATATGCATAGATACTGAAGGTAGATATGTTTTTTTGCATTGTAGGATTGGAATGCTGAACTGTATACTGGCATGTGTGTATGTGCCCCTGCCGTTTACGGCGGCGGTACTCCGGTTACTGCTGACTTACCTTGAGAGTCGGCCGGATCTGCCTTTGCTGATTGTGGGGGACTTTAATTGCTGGTTGAGTCCTTCTGCGGACAGGCACCCTAGTTCAGGGGTCTCTGTCACGCCGAGGGACTCCCCATTGCTTAGACTGCTCAATGAAGTTGGATGGGTGGACATATGGAGGCACAGACACCCGGGTGAAAAACAACTCTCCTGTTTTTACAAGACTCATGGGACATTGTCCAGAATTGATTTAGCTGTGGATAACCTGGCTATGCTCCCATCCGTCTCGGAAGTGATATATAAGCCTTGTAGTGTCTCAGATCATTCACATTTAGTGATCAACCTGATCATTTCCCCGAAGTCCGGGCTACCTAGAACCCCATGGAAATTTAATGCCTTCTAGCTAAAATTATTCTTATCACACAATGAGATGGAGCGGAGCATGGGAGAGTTTCTGAATGATCAGGAATTCTTGCAGTCCCCGATGGAACAATGGGACATTTTTAAGGCCTATTTGAGAGGCTTACTCATTTCAGAGATAGGTAGAGTGAAAAAGAATTCTTCAGAACATAAGGAGGAACTTGAGAGGCAGGTAGTGGCCCTGGAGGAGAACTATGTACGCACACCAATAGACTCTGCAAGGGAGGCATAGCAGTCAGCTCAATCTGCGTATGAGCGGTTGCTATCCTCCACGGCAGAGAAAAAGCTGTTCTTCTCCAGGTTGGCATTTTATGAGGAGGGAGAAAGTACTGGGCGCCTTCTGGCCAGGATAGCTAACTCTCAACAATGCTCCCCTTTAATAGGAGCCATTAAAACATCTGAGGGTAGGTTGGTGAGCTCCCCTGACCTTATACTGATGGAACTGGCCAAGTTTTATGAGAATCTGCATGTTCCAACGGGGCAATATACCTCGGAGGAACTGGCAGATTATTTTCAGGACATTGACTTTCCACAGCTTACAAAGAGCCAACAAGAGGATCTGGATGCTCCTCTTACCTTGGATGAATTACAAACTGCACTAGCAGCATTCCCCAACTGCAAGGCCCCTGGGGCAGATGGGATACCCATAGAGGTCTATAAGCAATACGCTGACATTCTTTTACCAAAGTTATTAACGGTTTTCAACGTTTCCAGGGAAAATAGACATTTACCCCCCTCTATGACCACAGCCAACATAGTACTCATATTGAAGCCCGGAAAGGACCCGACAGAACCCGGTTCATATAGCATATCTCTTTTGCAAAGTGATATTAAGCTTCTAGCTAAGGTACTTGTGATGAGGTTGAATGGAGCCATCACGGCCATCATACACCCTGATCAGGCGGGGTTCATGCCTAATAAGTCTACGGCAGTAAACTTAAGACGGCTCTACCTGAATATGCAATCTGAGGCGGATAAGGTGGGACAGAGGGCTCTACTCTCACTGGACGCTATGAAGGCTTTCAATAGCGTGGAGTGGGAATACCTGTGGGGAGTTCTTGGGCGCTTTGGATTTGGAGATGTCTTCATCTCATGGGTACATCTTCTACATCACAGCCTGCAGGCTGCCATTAGAGCATCGGGGGCTATGTCACACACTTTCAATTTGGGGAGAGGCACGAGGCAGGGGTGTCCTTTGTCACCCCTGCTTTTCGGGCTAGCCATAGAACCCCTTGCCATTAAAGTAAGAGCCAATCCTAATATTGTCGGATTTCGATACGGAGACAAGCAGGAGAAATTGATGTTATATGCGGACCATACCATGATCCTGCTTGGTGACGTAGACAAATCTCTCAATGAAGCTATGTTAACCATAGTGGAGTTTGGACGATACTCAGGACTCCAGATCAACTGGATCAAATCCTCTTTGATGCTTATTGATGAAGGGAGCACTCCTCCCGACAACAGTGTAGTACCTCTGACCACCTCGTTCAGATACTTAGGTATTCAGGTGACGCCTAGAATTAGAGAATATGGTAGATTAAACATATCCCCATTGCTTCAAAAATTTAGAGAAAGGATTAAAACATGGAAGTCACTCTGTCGGTAACAGGCAGGGTGAATTTGATTAAAATGATTTATATGCCCCAACTGTTATATGTACTTCATAATACACCCATGGTAGTGACCCTTAAGACTTTTAGGATTATTAATACCCTGTTAAGACTACTTATTTGGAGAGGGCGCTCTCCAAGGATCAAACTCGAGCACCTCCAACGCCCTAAGGACGAGGGAGGGCTCGCCCTTCCCAAACCCTGGCTCTATTATATAGCTGCGCAGCTGCAGCAACTGATAGGTACAATGCACACCGTCGCAGAGAATGAGAGGCCTATACGTAGCTCCTCAGAACTGGTAATGTTACATACAGTTAAAAAAGATTTGGTTTCTGACAGCCCTGGAGGCAATGGACTTTGGCAAATCCAATAAGAAGTACCCGACCTATGACTTAATCCAAAAAATATGGTCCAAGACTAAATATATGCAGGGGGTGACAGGTTTCACAGACTACAGCCCAATATGGTTCAATGACACGTACCCAGAGTTAGCCAAGATGCAGAATGGGGCGATATGGAGGAGATATGGGGTGCTGTATATTAGGCAGATTTTCCAACACAGGAAACTACATACATTTGAGACCTTACAGGGGTCATTTGCGCTACCACAGTCTATGCGGTTCTACTACATGCAAATGAAACATGCAGTGGAGGCGCAGAGTAAATCTACAGATTGGGTCTCTTCACCCATACCCGTGTTTAATGTGATTGCAGGAGCCAATAATACTAAAGTGTTTATTTCACAGTGTTATAGTATGGGAGAGAGATGCCAAGTGGGAGAGAGATGTTGGCCCGCTGGATGGGGATCAGTGGGAAGAGGTGTTGCAGGCTGTGCCCACATGCTCCCTAAATGTTACACAAAGACTGACACAACTGTATATCATATTACGAGTTTATTATACCCCTCACAGATTATATGCTATGGGTGTTCGACCCACTCTACTTTGTACTAGATGCAAAAGGGAACATGGAGACCTGATTCACCTGCTATGGAGGTGCCCAAAGCTTCACCCCTATTGGAAAGGGGTGGTGGACACTGTCAATGGGGTATTTCAGGTCAAGTTGCCTACAGATCCCAAGCACTGTCTGCTCAATGTGTTAGATGAGCTGGGGTGGGAGGAATATACTAAAGTGGCAGTTACCAAAGCTGTATTCTTGGCACATAAACTAATCATGAAACACTGGATTTCAGAAGAGCTTCCTGCTCTTAAAGAATGGATTAACGCTGTTGGGGAAATGTTAAGAAAAGACAAAGTAATTTACCAACATAGAGGCTGCCCGCAGAAGTTTGAGAAACTCTGGGGACCATGGCTGAATGTTCCGGGGCTTGCCCCGGTGGATTTGGTCGTGGGCAGACTGCTGGGGTTGGGGACATGAGGCCTTGAATGTCAGATAGCTTAGGCATCCTTTACTAGGTATGGTTCCTTATGTGGTTTAATAATTATCTCCTTTGCTTATGATAAGGTTGGAGTCCTCAATTGGTGTATAATATGCCGGTGTAATAAATAGACTGATACTATGTGGTTAAGTTGTTGACTTAGGACATGCTGGTTAAATAATGCAGCCCATAGGGCATACTAATGTGATATGACTAGTGGAAACATGTATTACTGAATGCAACTGTGAAGTCGGTATGTGTATGTTTTTATATGTTTTTCTCAATAAAATATTTTTCTGGATTAAAAAAAATCCCATATTGAGGTATATATTTGTTTTCTGAAGCTCTCTCCTCTTCCTCAGACTGCTCTTGATCCCTATCTCTGGATAGGGATCTCTCCTCATTGTCAGAAGGATCATCTGAAAGAGAAAGTGCAGCAGAGGGAGGGGATCTACCCCATTTTCTGCTATCTTTTAAGGAAGCTGAAATAAAATTCATAATTCTTCCCTCAAAACTATCCAATGTAGCCCTAAGGGAATCCTCTGTGAAATACACTGGGGCTGTAACATTAGAAGAGGCGGCAAAACCTGACAGGGGCACTGACTCATCCTGTGAGGCTGGCTCCAGTCTTGCAGGGGGGATGGTAATCTGTAGGCATCTTTAGGACCCCTAGACACAGGCGGTGACTTTCTTGTTTTTTTTTTTCCTAACCGGTTACATAACAAATAAAGTTGCTTAACCATATTGGATTTTAAATTGATTTATTTTTAGGAAATTTTTCCAAAAAAACCTATCTACTGTATTCTCTGAATCCACTATAGGATTACCACACTAGGATATATAGAAACTGTTTTCATTATATTTTCTGTGAGTAATCATACCCAATAGAATTTTGTTGCCCCTGAATGTGTCTGTTTGTCTGTGCACGGGTGATATAAGTTACTATAAGGGAATCATAGCGCACGGAGAGACCTCTCAGATGAAATCAATCAAGAACTAATGAGATCAATGATTTAAACAACGAGGATAGACCAATGCGCATGCTCTGAAGAAGCTTGCAAAAGCGAAACATGTAAGCATCAGGTTCATGTAGTAACCGTAAGAAGGACAGCGGGACCACCAACCGCCTACACAGCCATACACGGCTTTTCTCCCCTTCCCTCCGTTCCTCCAAAATCCCTTTGTTCTGCCAACCTTACTTGGAGACCGAACATTGCAGCAACTCCAGCGGAAGATACTAATACAGCGCTACAGAGAGAAGCATATCTCCCGGAACGGCTGACTTTTACATCTATCAAATGTGGATTCCCTGCAGCGGCGGTGACGGAAAACAGCTGATTACAGCGATCCTGTCTAGATGCCGACAGCGGGAATTATCCAGTAACCACAAGAGACGGTGAGATGTATAAAGTCCCTTCCTTGCTGTTAATGCATCCTGCTATATGTAACTAAAACAACTATACTGCTACACCTCAAATAGATACTATGTGTCACTGAGTAACATTCTTTACTTATACTACATAATACGGAAGCTGTTTCTGCAACAGGACATTTAAGAGGGATTTAAACAGGAACTTTCCACATTGCAACAATACCAACCAAAATATTTCCTATTTATAAATACCAAAGACAAATTATTATCTTGAATATGCAACATTGACTTTTCTGGTCTATTAAACAACCATTATTGTTTTTTCCCCTTGTACTTCAGGATATCCATACCAGCAATCACATTTGATCAATTGATCGACTGGGATTTATGTATGTATGTGCATGTGAGAATGAGGTATGAAAGGTGAATATGCTTAATGGTAGCCACCGCTGATCCTCTTCAGACACTAGGTCTTTTTAATGTGGTTTGGAACTAGAGGTATACGGTTTTGCACATTTGTATCATTGTATTGTACTTTGTGAACTCATAGTTTAGTTGGCAAAGTTTGTTACTAGGATAATCAAAAAATTGATTAATAGCTATAAAACCGGTTTGTCCTCTTTGAAGAATTGCTGCTGTGTGTAATACACAATTTGTTTTTGGTGACTTTCTTGTGCCTTTGTTACCTCCCCCCGAGACCCTCTTACGAGGAGACATAGTCCCAAGTTACAAAGCAGAGGTACTAGTACATATGCAATCACTGTTGTGCTAAAAGTCTCACAATATACATATATGCTTAATACTGCACAACCTGATGCCGAGTAGGTGTCTTAGGTTAGCCTGGATCCGACCACTTTAGGATGCTCACTGCCCACACTCTGTGTCCATCTGTTTACAGAGCTCTGAACGCTCTGGGCTTTTAAATTAGCCACCTGGCGTCTGCACACCTGCAGTGGAGGAAGTGGATTGGACACCAGCTTCACTGAGTGTGTATCTGAAAGGCACGCAAGTTTGCTCCTTACTCACTCTAGTGGTGGAATTCAGGTAAGACATGCAACTACTCATTGAAGAAAATCCATTTGTAATATAAATATATATATATATATATATAGGATTAACTTCTCTTACCTGTCCCCGCTGCAGGACAGTTTCCAGCCTTCACCCATCACAGCGACAGCGGGTAGCGTTGTGCCAACCTTCAGGGTTTTTTGGGTTCCTACTCAGAGAAACCTCTTACCTGGACCTGTAAAAGACTCTGGCAGAAACTTTTGTGCCACTGTTTAATAGTACACCAAGCCTGGTTTTCTCTGCCCGGCCCAGTCCTCCAAAGAGAGACTTACAGGCAAAACCTTGCTTCTTTGGATGACGAGGCCGGGGTTCCATACCATCTTGGGAGTCAAAATATCGGCCCGAGATATGGATCCGGTCAGCATAGCCCTTTAAGCCCCCGCAGGGACCAAACTGGAGCTTTCTTCACAGCACATGTTTTACGTGACCAACCACCTTAGACAATGTGAAAAAACTGAGGTCCTCCTCATATGGGAGGGGTTATATAGGGGAGGAATTCTCCATAATAGGGGTTAACCAGTGTCCAAATCACTGATGGTGCCTATCTAACCCACTATGTAATGAATACTCAGTGTCCTGTGATGTATGATCAAGAAATAGGATTTTTGGGGGGCGTGGCTTGGACTCCACCGAGATGGCGGTGTGACTCCTGAGCTCCAGCATACAGCGGGATGAAACAGCGGCTCACAGCGACTAGAGGCACAGTAAACCCCTCTAATACCGGCGGATTACTCCCCTAACCATCCGGTAACATGCCTAGAAAACGGCAAGCGGAACACCGCCCGAAAAAGCTCACAGACTACTACACACAGCCACAGCAGCCTCATGGGCAAGATGGTGCCGGCTCCTCTCTCTCACAACGCGCGGCTCACAAACATCTACAGGGCCGCGACTCCCAGGCTTACAGACGTGCTTTTGATATGGAGGAATCCTCACAACCCTCTTCACCACTAAACAGAAGCCCAGCCAAGGCACGCTTCAGAATGGATGATTCTGGGACACAGAACTGTGAGGTAAGATCTAATGCAGACTCACAAGAGGACACAAGAGAGCTCCCAGACTCCATAGTCTCCTTCCCCACGCTGAACCAGCCAGTGCTAGACACTACACTAAAAGACATGCTCGTATCTTTAAGAAGCACACTGCACACCGACATGATGGCATGCATGAGGAAGTTTAACACAGAACTAACTGCAGTGGGAGAAAGGGTAGATCATATAGAGACCAGAATGGGGGACTACGCCACCACCATTAACGACCTGGTAGACGCACACGATACAGCGGAAGAAGAACAAACATGGATTAAAGCTAAATTAGTGGATTTAGAAGACAGATCCAGATGCAATAACGTTAAAATCTGTGGAATACCGGAAAATGTGCAACCTTCGGATCTGCATTCCTATGCGTCTGCAATGCTAACCACCCTTATGCCTGAAGTACCTGCCATAGAGCTGTCTATAGATAGGATACATAGGCTACCTAAACCTTCATTTATCCCAGAAAATGTACCTAGGGATGTGTTATTCAGAATGCACTTTTACCAATCAAAAGAGCGCCTGATGACAATCACACATAAAGGGGAGCACCGTGACACAGAATATGCTGCATTACAATTCTACGCAGATCTATCACAATTTACTTTGCAACTGCGCAAAAATCTGAACAACATTACCAAAGCATTAAGGAACCATAACATTACCTACAGATGGGGCTATCCAACTAAACTGCTAGTCACTAAAGATGGAGTGAACCACGTAATCACATCCCCATCTAAGGGATACCAACTGTTGCAAAAATGGAAAATCACCTCAGAAGACCATACCACCCCCTCTGACGACAGGAACCTCAACAAAATTCCTCCAGATTGGCAGCAAGCCTCAGCCTACAAATGACAGTAGCCACCCTAAGCTTTTACTGTTAAGCCTCATATTACTAGCCCAACATAGGGCCCCGCTTATTGGAGCTTATACCACACCACAAGCTCCTGAAACTTGAGCAGACATGTTCTGCACAAGGGTTAACATAACCCTCCTTTTAAGTTCTAGTTTATATGGTTCACTTCTTTTGTTTTGCTTTCCATTTTTCCCTATTTTACAGGAACTATACCCACCATTCTATCCGGAGGAATTTATCGATCATTCTTGCCACAATCAAGATATCTACAAACTCAACATGATCATCCACAAGAGGAACAAAAGAACATTATTAGAACACATCCAACCTGCAGATGCTCCTGACTGTGAGTACGTTTATCATCAGACACAAACACACCACTTAAAGTACCAAGATGCCAATTTTAACATTCTCTCAGTAAACACCCACGGCTTAAATCATCCAGCTAAGAGAGCATCTTTGTGGAGGGAAGCAGACTCATCTAAATGCGATGTGCTTTGCGTCCAAGAGACCCACTTTCACCAAAAGGCACCACCTAAATGTTCACATAAATCTTTCCAACATTTTTTCTTCTCTAACATGCCAGCAAAAAAAAAGAGGGGTGATGATTGCGGTTAAGGATACAATCGCTTTCAATCTAATTTCAGCTACGACGGACACTGCAGGATGCTATCTCATTATAGTCTGCGATATCAACAACACCTGATACACCCTACTAAATGTTTATGTACCTAATAAACGAAAAATTACATTTTTACATGGGCTTATGAGGAAAGTAAAGAACTTACACCAAGGCTCTCTCATAATGTGCGGGGACTTTAACATTGTTCCGGATCCACAAATGGACTCTACTACAGTCCCTTCTAAAAGAACCTATTCTCTAAACAATTTTTTACGCTCACATGATCTATTCGATACTTGGCGTTGTCTACATGCCAGTGAAAGGGATTACTCTTTCTTCTCACACAGCCACTGTACATACTCGAGAATTGACCTGATCCTAACGGACAAGTGGCTATTACAAAAAGTGTCCCAAGTCAAAAAAGGAACAATAGCATGGTCAGACCACACTCCTATTCTACTTACACTAAAGGATTCTTACCCTAACACCACCACTTATATGTGGCGTGCCAACTCCTTCATCATCCAAAATCCTAAAACTAAAAAATTACTAGAAGACCACTTGTCCAGTTATTTTTGGACCAATTCACCATCTACAAATGACGCTTTACTATTATGGAATGCCCATAAGGCATACATAAGGGGAATATTTATACAGCTAGGAACTAGGCTTAGGAAGCAGCAGCAGCAAAAAATCACTGATTTACTAAAAGGAAATTGATACTTTGGAAGCTCTTAACAAAAATAACCCTACCCCCTCCATAAGTACTAAACTTACTGAATTAAGACATAATCTCAGAATAGTATTAATTCAAACATATGAACAAACAGAAAAACAATCAAAAATGTCCTTCTATTCTACTAGCAATAAAGCTGGTAAAGCATTGGCAAGGAGGATACAAGGACAACGCTTTAAGACCAAAGCCTATCTTATACACCCTAACACACAGCAAAAAATATATGACCCACAAGGCATCGCAGACGCATTTAGTGACTATTATGGCTTGTAACGACACCCCGAGTATGAAAGGGGTTAAAGTCGTTTAGGACATTTCATATTTCACCAATCAGCCAAACAAGGAACCCATACAAATAATCCACCCCAAAAACGAGACACAGCTCTGTCTTCAGGTTCCAAGCAGGAATGAATCTTTATTCAAAAAACACATGTTATACAGATCCCACTTCAAAACATTCCCCCCCACCCTTGGAAAACAGGGCGGGTTAAACTGTCCAATAACAATGGACACACAGGTCAGGTGTGCTTAACTTCTCATCAGTAAACAGTCTTAACAGGGGGGCTGCTGGAGGAATCCCCCCTCCCTCTTTCCTCACAGCAATACACATCCTGTGATCCAAGGCAGACAAACACAATAGAACATTGGAATACAGCCCAACCCCAAAGTAGCACAGCAAACAGTACACATTCTATATACACATATATACAGCATTGAGTCTCTGACTAGCACAGATCATAGTGGGGTTCTCATTCACCTTGTGCCCCCATTAGTGACTCCCATCACAATGGCATATCCAGGGTCCCCAGAGTCTGTGTGTCTTGGGGGACATGGACCTGAATCTAAAGTAACGCCACCTCCAGGGTCCCCAGGCATACAGCTCACAAAGAGCACCGTCCCCCCAAATGCCAGGGGCCATAATCGGTTTGCAGGAGGCTGGCATTCAGTCCCCTCCAAAAGCCTCTTTTCCGGCAAGGTCTGTCACATTTCTCCCCTTTCGGCAGGAGACTAACACAGGAGGAGACCCCAGACGGGTTGACTCCGAAGTTAGTCAGTAGTTCCAGTCCTCTAATGCTGGTATCCACACCGTACCCCAAACAAATTGTTCCAAACAGATCATTACTTACCCAGCCAACCTCTGCCTCTCTCGGAGAACACGCCCGCCGCTGGGGAGAGGCCTGGACTGGCCCTTCTCCCTCTAGCCTTTTCAGCTGCTGGAGAGAAGACAGGATGACTGGGCTCACACCATCATGCTGTTGGGGATCTGGGCACGGGTAGTCACTCGGTTGGCTTCAGCGGGGCCTATCGGGGCATAAGCAGAAATGAGGGGGGCCAAATCATTCCCCAGTAGTACATCCGCTGGCAAATCCTTCATCACCCCTACATTCACGTGTCCCGAACCAACCCCCCAATCCAGGTGAACACGGGCAACGGGTAGCCGGAAAATGGTGCCTCCTGCTACCCTTACGACTACAGTGTCCCCGGTGTGTTGGCTCTCTGGGATGAGGTTCTTCCGTAGGAGGGTCATGGTGGCACCAGTATCACGTAGGCCATTGGCTACCTTTCCATTAACCCGGACGGTCTGCCTGTGTTGCTGCCGGTTGTCCTGGTTAGCTGCTTGTACTAGATCAGCCTCGTGCAGGACGCCCCAACGTTCTTCCTCCTCAATGCAGTGAGCCGCAGGCATGGATGTGCGGGGATTCCCCCCTGCTGGCTTTCTCCACGAGTGGGACTGCCTGGCTGGATTCAACGGACAGTCTGGCTTTTTGTGCCCTAGCTGTTTACACCCGAAACACCTGAGGGGTTGTGAGTAGTCCTGGGAGTTTAACCTGGGCTGCCGAGAATAAGTGGCCACTGGAGGTGGTGCTGTAGGGCGGTATAACTGTGGTTTGTAGGCACCAGCTGGAGGGGGTACCGCTGATCGATAATCCACCCGAGCTGTTGTCTTGACCACATGGTTATCCAGTTTGCGGGCGTCTGTGTATTCATCCGCCAGGCGAGCTGCTTCAGACAAAGTGCAAGGTTTTCGGTCCTGGACCCACTCTCTGACTTCTGGGGACAGCTTGTCAAAGAAGTGCTCTAGCAGGAACAGCTGCAGCACCTCTTCCCCGAATACTGCTTGGCATCCAGCGACCCAGTGGGATGCCGTGTGGTGTAGGCGGCATGCCCACTCGGTATATAAATCTCCAGTTTGCTTTCTCGTCTCTCGGAACCGCCTCCGGTATTCCTCCGGTGTGACGGCATACCTGCCCAACAGTGCTTCTTTTACCAGCCCATGGTTCATAATATCCTTGTCTGGGATGGCCCTGAACACTTCACTGGCCCAGCCCGACAATTTCCCAGACAAAATGGTAACCCATTCCTCTGTGGGAACCCGGTGTAGGGCACATTGCCGTTCAAAATCGGCAAGGTACCCATCAATCTCCCCTTCAATGAAATTTTTAAAAGCAGCAAAATGTACCTTTCTCTTTTCAGTTGGTGCTGTTGCAACTCCCGCTGCTGCAGCACCTCTTTGCTGTAGCCAATTTGCATCCACAGCCGCTATAACTCAGTCTATGATCTCCGCTGTAGGGTTAGGGCCATAATGTGCCAGTCTTATTTTAACAGCCCGATCAAAACTTGCCTCTTCGGGTGTCCTGTCTGTTACGCTGGGCCTTTCGGTTATGCTGGGTCTTTCCGCTCAATCCATTTCGACTAGTTCTGCGATAATGTCCCTCTTCTTACGGTTGTTGGCCGGTCTCCAGTTGTAGCTGTCCTTCTGGGCTGTGGGAATGATCCCGCTGCTTGCAACCAGTGTAACGACACCCCGAGTATGAAAGGGGTTAAAGTCGTTTAGGACATTTCATACCCAAACACAAAGGCAGCCACCGAACACTCCAATCAGCCAAACAAGGAACCCATACAAATAATCCACCCCAAAAACGAGACACAGCTCTGTCTTCAGGTTCCAAGCAGGAATGAATCTTTATTCAAAAAACACATGTTATACAGATCCCACTTCAAAACATTCCCCCCCACCCTTGGAAAACAGGGCGGGTTAAACTGTCCAATAACAATGGACACACAGGTCAGGTGTGCTTAACTTCTCATCAGTAAACAGTCTTAACAGGGGGGCTGCTGGAGGAATCCCCCCTCCCTCTTTCCTCACAGCAATACACATCCTGTGATCCAAGGCAGACAAACACAATAGAACATTGGAATACAGCCCCACCCAAAAGTAGCACAGCAAACAGTACACATTCTATATACACATATATACAGCATTGAGTCTCTGACTAGCACAGATCATAGTGGGGTTCTCATTCACCTTGTGCCCCCATTAGTGACTCCCATCACAATGGCATATCCAGGGTCCCCAGAGTCTGTGTGTCTTGGGGGACATGGACCTGAATCTAAAGTAACGCCACCTCCAGGGTCCCCAGGCATACAGCTCACAAAGAGCACCGTCCCCCCAAATGCCAGGGACCATAATCGGTTTGCAGGAGGCTGGCATTCAGTCCCCTCCAAAAGCCTCTTTTCCGGCAAGGTCTGTCACATGGCTCATTATACAACCTGAACAAAGACGATACAACACCACAACCCACACCAAAAACAATAAATTACTTTCTATGCAACATTGATCTTCCCACACTCACACCATCTCAACTACAAACACTCAACTTACCATTTTCCCTGACAGAATTACTAAACACTATAAAAACACTCCTGAACAACAAATCACCAGGACCAGATGGACTAACAGGCGAGTACTATAGGAGCTTCCAATCAATTTTAAGTCCGCACCTCCTTAAAGTGTATGATGGAGCTGCTGCCTCTGCTTCCTTTCCCCCTGAGATGCTTGAAGCAATTATTGTGACGTTACCTAAACCTGGGAAGACACCGGATCAACCCTAAAACTTCAGACCAATTTCATTACTAAACAATGATTTAAAAATCTACGCCAAAATGATAGCACTAAGAATGATAGATATACTTCCTACCTTAATTGACTCAGATCAATCGGGTTTTACAAAAGGCAGGCAGGCATCAGATGCAACCAGACGCCTAATAAATATAATCCACATAGCTAGGAGGACTCGAACGCCTTCTCTGCTTCTAGCCTTGGATGCAGAGAAGGCGTTTGACAGGGTGCACTGGCTATACTTGTCACAAACCCTAGAGAAATTCGGATTCACAGGACATATGCTATCTGCCATCCTGGCCTTGTACACTGTTCCGTCAGCAAGGGTATACACATCAGGCATGCTATCTAGGTCCTTTGGGATTTCAAATGGCATGAGGCAGGGGTGTCCTTTGTCCCCCCTCATTTTCAATCTACTTATGGAACCACTAGTGGCAAAAATTAGACAGTCATCTCAAATACAAGGCTTTATGATCAATAAAAGAAAACATGTCATCAGCCTTTTCGCTGATGATGTGATCTTGATGCTTACTGATCCCTACTTAGGGATTACGGCAAAGTGTCATATTATAAAGTAAATGATACCAAATCATACATACTAGATCTAGGTGTATCCCACCAAAACAAAATAGAACTACAAGCTAAATACCCATATATATGGAACAGCCACATGATTAATTATCTGGGGATTAACCTTACTTCACACCCTGACCAACTGTTTAAAGCAAACTATTTACCACTTGAAGGGAAGGTAAAAGAAGGAACGCAGAAACTAAGCAAACATATACTATCATGGTCAGGTAGACTCGCAGCATTTAAGATGCAAATATTACCTCAAATACTGTATATTTTTAGAACAATTCCCATACCAGCACCAAAAACCTTTTTTAAAAATCTACAATGTATACTAGCCACCTTTCAATGGGAGGGTAAAAAAGCACGAAGTTCCTTCTCTAAACTCAGCAAAACAAAAAAAGCAGGGGGCGTGGGAGCTCCAATTCTTATCGATTACCACATGGCGGCAGTATTAGCACAGATCAGAGGGTGGTTTCCTAATCAAGCAACACCACTTTGGGGAACTCTAGAACAATCTCAAATACCAGGGGGAAACCTACACAATTTCAATCTGGCCTCACCTTTCCAAGTCCAAAAACATAATTATTTATCCCCCACAATACTAGCAAGACTATTGGAAAAGTTTAGTATCAATTAATCCTATACCATCACCCAATATTCATCTTGATATACCTATCGAGGTAATAGCAATAGCTGTTCCAAACTTATGCTTAGCCAAGTGGTCATCTGAAGGAATAAAATGGCTATCTAACCTATTCAAAGATGATAAATTAAAATCCTTCATACAATTGCAATCAGAATTTGGCCTTCCGGCTTCTGAACAATTTAACTACATACGAGTATCCTCATTTCTCAAGAGTAACAAATCCCCACAATGCAAGTTATTTTGGAAAATACACATTTATCTTACTTCCACAGTGACTCGCAAAGGGGGGATTTCACTTTTCTATAATTTTTTAGGCAATAAATCTGTTCTAGAGAAATCTAATCCTATGATAGCATGGGAAAGAGACCTAGAAACATCATATACTGAAGACCAGTGGCACAAAGCACTACAATACATATACTCTGCCACCAAAAGTACAAATATATGGGAGCTATCCCATAAAATTACACAAGGATGGTACTTAACACTATACAGAATGGCAAAATTTGATCCCTCAACACCTCCGTTGTGTTGGAGGAATTGCACACAAACAGGAACCCTGTTCCACATACTGTGTGCATGTGGAAAATTGGCCGTATTTTGGCCCAAAGTATTCACAATCTTTCAACAAGTCACAGGATCAACCATCCAGTACTCACCAGAATTGGCCATCTTAAACCTAGGCATCGACAATATTCCATACCTACTCAGGTCATTTACCACACATCTATTCCTAGCAGCTAAGTTGGTCATACTTAGACTCTGGAGATCTCCAACTCTCCCTGACACTGCAGTCATTCGCACACTCACAATTCACTTTACCTATGAAAGTATGCTAGCCTACAGAGAGGGGAAATATGCAGAATTCCTTAAACAATGGGAACCATGGATAGAATGGTATAAAACCTATAATAAAAATACAAAATAACAAATCTCAAGTGGACACAAGATGATATAATAAAATCATAAATAATATAATTTACATAAGTAAAAATCAAAAATGAACAAATAACACCAACCACAGGAAATTAGTTCCTACTCCCCCTTTCTTTCTTTTTATTATTCTTATTATTCTCCTTTTTATTTTACTTTTACAATACCCCATTTCCAAGTTAAATCTCACAACAGTTTATTTCCCATCACATAGGAAGATGGAAGTACATACTTCTGGAAATATACACTTAATTTAAAAAAAAAGAAATGTTGAAAGTAATAACTACAGAAATAAGAAATATAACGGGAAATTCCTTACTCCTGATCGCAGTTAGATCCCATAGGGGCGATCGGGTTGGACCAACAGTTAAGACGAATGATAAGTGTTGATATAAATAACATTTTAATGAACAGTTATATGTATACGATTGTTAAAAAACAAACAATTTTTTTTTTCATTGAAATATGTACTTGTAATGTACTAACTTTAAATGGTTTTTCATCTTCTGTAATATTGTAAAAATGAATAAAAATTATTGTTAAAAAAAAAAGAAATAGGATTTTGGTGAATTGGCATCTTTGACAATTTGAGCAGGTTCCCATGTATTCCCAGTGACTCTGTGTCACACAGCTTGCTCAGCAGAGAGTGGATGAAGATTATTTTGTAGATTTATCAAAATACAGTTTTTGCCTTTTCATGTTTTATGATCCTCTGAGCTGTTACTTGATTCTGTGGAATAGACTGAGGCAGAAATTTTTGTGGTGCAATAGGCACTGTGGTCCTCAGTGTTCTACCCATTAGCAGCTGTACAGGTGAGCATAAACCTTCAATAGGTGTTGCACAATAGTTTAACAGTCCTAGGTACACATCCTGCCCTGATGATTGCGCTTTCAGTATAATGGATATGGCTATGCCAACATACTTCTCTGCTAGACCATTGGCCTGTGGGTGATAGGGGCTTGTGGGTTTGTGCCCAATTCCCCATTCACACAGGAAGCACTGGAACTCAGAACATGAGAATTGTGGCCCATTATCAGACACAAGTTCTTCAAAACTCCATGTCTTGAAAGTATTGCTTTGAAAGCCCATATGACTGTTGATGCTTTTAAATTTCTCAACTGCACTAGCTCAAAGTATTTGCTGTAGTAATCTACTACTATCAGGTAATGGTTGTCCTAAAAATGAAAAATATCTGTAGCCAGTCTCTGCCATGCCCATGAAGGAGCATTCCACAGTGTAAGAGGTTCTTTTGCATTGTGTTTTTGAAATGTCTGGCAGGTTTCACACTTCTTTACAAGTGTCTCAATGTCAAAGTCCAAATTAGGCCAGTAGACCAACTCCCGCGCTCTGCGCTTACACAGAGTGGCGCCCAAATGCCCCTGGTGGATTTGTTTCAGTACTTCTGCCTGCTGTGACTTAGGAATGAGAATATGGTCACTTATAAATATGATATCCAGGGGGGCGTGGCCTGGACAGTGACCAAGATGGCAGCATAACTTGCTAGCTTCTGCGACTTGGGGACCGAATCTTGCCTTGTGGGAGATCTACACCATCTAATAACTATGAACAGATCCCCCCAGAGTTCCTCAGCATCCCGGGCGGCCATCGACCACAGCACACAGCTGAGTAGACAGATCCTGGACATATTCCAGACTGAGCGTATGTCTGCGCACATGGCCTCCCAGGCCCAGACACTGACCTCACTTAGCGCTGTGTCCGGCACCCCGATGGCGGGAGGATCATCACCTAGTGTCGAACGAGCTCAACTTCTCAGCCTGCTTGACTTAGAGAAGGTGCCCTGGAACATTAAAAATACAGTCACAGCAGCAATAGCCGACCTCAGAACAGACATCCAGGCGGTAGTACATCGCATTGGCGAAGTGGAACAAACGACGCAGACCCATGCTGCCACCATTCGTCAGGTATAATGCACCTACGACTCCCAACTCTCATCTTCGAGACCTCCATAGACATGTCGAAGACCTCGACAATCACGGTCGGAGGCACAATATTAGAGTGCGGAGGGTACCTGAAAGCACTGACCAGGGGA
The DNA here is from genome assembly GCA_037953035.1 of Aquarana catesbeiana. Classification (NCBI taxonomy): domain Eukaryota; kingdom Metazoa; phylum Chordata; class Amphibia; order Anura; family Ranidae; genus Aquarana; species Aquarana catesbeiana. Next base: position 252,334 of record JBBHAA010001892.1, on the reverse strand, counting down.
CCCTACAACAGACATTTTGCACAATCTTTAATGATTTAATTGACCTCCCCGCAGACTCCCTGATCGAGATGGAGAGGGCACATCGTGCCCTGCGTCCTCAACCCTGTGATAATGAGCCCCCAGAGATGTGATCTGTTGTGTTGTCAACTATCCACTTAAAGAAGAAATTCTTCGCAAAGCCAGGGAACGGGGCCGAATCCTACACAATGGCGCTGAAATTAAACTCTTCCAGGACTTCCCAGATAACGCTGCAGAACAGAAGAGCCCTGCGCCCACTTCTGGAGACCTTGCGCACTAGGAATATTCCATACCGCTGGAAATTCCCCTTCGCTCTCTCAGCGTCCAACAGGGGATGCTCTGCACTGCTCCGCTCACCGGAAGACCTACAGGCGTTTTGTGAACATCTCGATCTCCCTCATATTGAGCTTCCGGAATGGTATGCTTTCTACTTCCCCATGGAACCCTGGCTTCCGGTCTCTCTCAATCCGTCGCCTAAAGCCCAACGACACAGGTCTCGCAGACACAGACCTGATTTGGCGTCACCGAACCCCTGCGCATCACGCCATGACATCTATCATCGCAGCCCTGGCTCTCCACCCTTGCCTTCCTTGAGAAGGGACCACCGGAGGTCCAAAGAACTCTGCTGTACCTCGCCCATGGTCCACCTGCACGTGAGTGCCTTTGCAACTGACGCTTCCCCAGCCTTTTTGTTCTTTGTTACCCTTGTCTCCTTTTTTATTATTCTCCCTCACTTATCCACCCCCCCTCCAGTATACTGATGTGGGACTTGATGCGTCATGCTAGTTTACCCACCAACCTCACACCCGCTGTTGCCCGCCTTAACGTTCCGTACAACTGAAGAGGTGAAACTTCCTTCAAAGAGTATCCGGAGATACTCTCCAGCGGAAACTTCATTCCTGCCCTTCCCGCCCGGACGTCTCCCCAACATTGCACAGACTGCACTACAGAACCGTCAGCGCACCTTGTGATCACACCTGACATTAGACGTCAAGGTAACACTTTCTATGGGGCTTACAATCCGGAGATTGCCTGTTGCCTCAAGCTCCACTCGTGTCATAAAGGAAATTGATACCACTTCGATAGCATGCTAAATCTCTTTGAAGATTCATCCCTACATATCCCCCGAAGACATGCTTTTGCAATCAGGCTGAACTGCCTAAACGTGCTTTGCTCTGCAGAACTTATAATCTATATAGCTGTTCAGAATATGGGACTTCAGAGAAGGGTAAAATATTTAACGGACTCTAATATGTAAACGCCTACTTCACAGCTAGTTTTGGGCAGTAGGTGCTTCTCTATACCTCAGAGATGAAATATTAAGTGAGTTATCGTCAATATTGTTTAGCACCTTAAGAGCCCGGGATGCATTAGTCCACAATCTGTATACGGGGTACCATTCCCTCCAAACTGCTGGATATACTCACAGAACCTAATAACTACTTATTACTTAAAATACTCTACGTGCTAACACACATGCAAGCAAATTTATCAATATATGCATGGCATCCCGGGTCCTTGGCTGACTCACCCTGATTATTGTGACCTTTACTATCTGATACTGGGTTTGACACAACACGCTCCGGAAAATTACAGGCCTCCCAGGTTTGTCAGCAACACCTGCTGACCGTAGCAGTATGCTTGCCTTTTTCCACCTCATCTCCCCTTCCCTTCCCCCCTTCCCCCGTCTACCCTCCCCCTACCCACCCATTCCCCCCCCCCTTTTTTTTATCTTTTATGTTACAACAGCTACTGAATGCAATGGTGGTCCTTGGCTAAGTTGAACTGATTGTTAAACTGTTACTTACTGTGATATAAGAACCAAGTTTTTGACTGTTTACTACTTTGTAGGTCTCTCACTATATTTTCTCGCAGTTCATCTCTTCATGCTTCCATTTCAGTCCCTGCTCGTAGCCCCCTGTGGTTTCTGCCCTTCCACTTGTCCCCACACAGCGGTCCTTTTTGGACGACTGCTGACATTTCAGAATCTCTCTTTATAGGTGGTCTACATAATATATTACCACCTCTGGTATTTTCTCGCTTCTATTCTTTCTTCCTCCTTTCCCTCCTTTTCTTTTCCAACTTCTCCTTTACTTCTCCTCTCTCTTAGTTCTTTCTTTATCCTTCTTCCTCCCCCCTCATCTCTCCCTACTTTCTCTCGTTTCTATCCCCTTGCTGGTTGTATCCCCCCCTACCTCTGCTAACCCACACTCATTGCTACTCTCAAAAGCCGTCTTCCTCTTTCATAAGACTCCCCCTCCCTCTCCTATTACTTCCTGACTCAAGCACCTGTCGATTGTGTGGGTCCACCCCCGCACCCCCCATTCCACGGATTGACTACTCTCTCCACCCTCCAGCAACCCTTCTAACCAAATTGCATAAAGTTCCTCCAGATACTAAGGCTCCTCATCACCATGCAGAGCAAACCGTCTCACAGTCCATCCCTGACGTTGAAGTGCATATCGCTCAATGTAAAAGGCCTCAATCTACTGGAAAAACGATCCCAAGTCATGTCGTCACTTACAAAACATAAAGCACATTTCATTTTCCTACAGGGAACACACTTTGGCTCTAACTCGGTACCTAAGCTCTCCAATCACATATCGCACCGCAATACATGCCACTAACCCTGAGTCCAAGACCAAAGGGGTATCTATATTAGTCTCCAAACATGCAAACTTTCACTTATCAGATTCCCTCATCGATCCAGAAGGCAGGTATATTTTTCTTAAAGGATCATATGCTTCAAAACCAATTACACTAGCAAACATATATTGCCCAAATGTCCATCAAGTGACGTTTTTCAAGAAAACCTGTGAGCTACTAGCATCCTTTAAGAAAGGTATGGTGCTATTGGGCGGTGACTTTAATGTCCCCCTTAATCCTATGCTGGACTACTCTTTGGGCACCTCCACCCTAAAGTACAGGGCTCTATGCCAAATTAAAACTACAATTTCAGAACCTAACCCTTCATGATACTTGGTGCACTCTGTTTCCTTCTACTAAAGATTACACTTTTTTTTGGCCCCACATCAGAAATATTCTAGGATAGACTACTTCTTCCTCTCCCAGACGGACTTACCCCTACTCCACCAGTCCACTATAGAACCCATGTTCTTATCTGACGACCACACGATTACAGTCACCTTAACCTTTCCTGAAACATGTGCTAAAACCAAAACATAGCGTTTGAACCCCTCTTTACTTAAAGATCCCATAGCGTTAGAACGTTTACGCAACTGAATGCACCTTTACTTCATAGAAAACTCCTCTTCAGGAGGTCTCCCCAATCTCTCTTTGGGAAGCGCATAAATGTGTGATCCGGGGAGAACTGATTTCCCTGGCAGCAACTGCCAAAAGACAATATCAGGAAAACATTAACACCCTGACTAGGAAAATTAAGAACCTAGAAACGTCCCACAAATTGACACAAGCACAGTCTACTCTACAAGACCTATTACATACCCGATCCCTTCTCTTAGAGGAATTGGGCAAACAAACAAAAAGACGCTACATCCTTGGCCAGAGAATATTCTATGAACAGGGCAACAAATGCGGGCGTCTTTTAGCCCGCACGATACAAAACTCTAAGATTTCCTCTACAATACACCATATCCGAAATGCGCAGGGTACCCTTCTGGCCAAGAATGAGGACATAGCAGAAGAATTCGAAAAATTCTACTCAAAACTATAACCTCCAGTCGAACCACAATACCCAAACCTCTACAGATGTACACTTTAAAACCATTAGGAACTTTCTTTCCCAATACAGCCCAAAACTGATAACTTCCCAACAGGCGCAAGACTTAGAATGTCCCCTCTCGGCAGAAGAACTGGAGATAGCTATCAAACAAATGAAAAGCCCGGGACCGGACGGTTTCACTCTCCAGTACTACAAATCCTTTGCCGACATCCTCTCTCCTAAACTTCTCACCACTTTTAACACCCTTGCGGACCCCCAGATTAGGCCAGATAAAATGTTAACTGCACACATAACTGTTATACACAAGGAAGGAAAGGACCCATCACAAGTAGCTAAATACTGACCTATATCTCTTTTAAATGTAGATATTAAAATCTATGCAAAGATCCTAGCTAATAGGATGCTCCCCCTAGTGCCTGGCCTCATCTCCTTGAACCAAGTGGGCTTTGTTCCTGGTAGGGAAGCTAGGGACAACACTATCCGCACACTGAACCTACACCATTGGCTTACGACATCTAGAACACATGGATTTTTTCTGTCTCTAGACGCTGAGAAGGTGTTTGACAGAGTGGCCTGGGACTACATGCGCGAGGTACTCGTGGCTATCGGTCTCAAGACCCGCATGCTAACACACATAATGGCTTTATACTCTCACCCCTCCGCGGCAGTGAGAGTTAATGGCCACTTGTCGGACACCTTCTCTATCAGCAATGGCACACGCCAGGGGTGTCCTCTTTCTCCCCTGATCTACATCATGACCCTGGAACCCTTTCTTAATAGGCTGAGAAGCAACCCTGATATTCAGGGAGTGACTGTGAAAGATAGAGAGTTTAAGGTAGCGGCCTTTGCGGACGATATTTTACTCTCACTAAAGTCACCCCGCACTACCTTACCGAGCCTCCTCAAAGATATAGAATTGTTTGCCAGCATATCAAATTTAGAAATCAATTATACAAAATCGCATGCCCTGAATGTTTCCCTCCCCCCACAGGAGGTAACTCATTGTCAAGAATCCTTCCCCTTTCGATGGGAAAAAGAGGCAATTACATATCTTGGTGTCCAAATTCCTACCCACCTTTCCGACCTATTTTCGAAAAATTTCCAAACAGCCCTTCTCAAGGTCCAACAAAACCTGAAAGACTGGATGGGTCTAAACGTGTCTTGGTTAGGTCGCTCAGCCCTGATCAAAATGATCATCTTACCATGCTTACTTTACCTGATACAAGCTGTACCAATTCTTTTGCCATCTTGCTTCTTTGCAACCTATCGGAAGGCCTGTTCTGCTTTCCTTTGGAAAGACTCCCCACCCAGCATTAAATTTTCACGCCTTACACTACCCAAAGCCAAAAGGTGGTATTGGACTACCGGACTTACACCAGTACTACTTAGCATGCCATCTCACAAGAGTCGCAGACTGGAATTTACATGCCTTCAATAAGTCATGGATATTTCTTGAAAACACTTTTGTGCCGGGACACTTGCAACTAGTCCCTTGGCTACCCCCTAAACACTGGCCACAGTCTCTCTCATCCCATCCACTCATTAACCCCTCCCTCCTAGCATTTAAAAAGACTAAACGGAACGGGAAATTTGCTCCCACACCGGGCCCCCTAACACCACTAAGAGGAAACCCAGACTTTCCTCTGGGTGAATCTCACAATTTCTTACAACAGGAATGGCCTCATGAGGAGGTGCTAGCCCTCCACTTTCTCCAGCGGAACCCCCACTTCCCTGGAGAAACTGAGAACTATCTCCAAAACTGCCTCTTTCTCCTTTTGGACCTACAGACAACTAAGACATTTTTTTTGCAACACACACTCACCAAACAAATTGGACAAGACCACTCACACCCTTTGAGTCCCTGTGCCACAGCAAAACACCACAGAGACACTTAATATCTCTACTGTATACCCTTCTCTCAGAAGTCCCTACCCATATTCCTGCTCCTTCACAAGCCTCATGGAATATGGACCTACAATCCCCACTATCAGAAGAGAATTGGAGCACCATCTATGAATACGCCCATAAAGGGTCACTGAATGTAGCCATCCAGGAGAATGGCTATAAAGTGGTTACTAGATGGTACAGGACTCCCTCACGCCTCCACAAATTTTCCCCTAACATTCCTAATACCTGCTGGAGATGCAGGTTAAAGGAAGGCACCATGCTTCATATATGGTGGGATTGTGAGTGAATTCAACCCTTCTGGAAAGAGGTTCATGACCTTATCACACTCATTACCACATTTACCCTAGACTACACCCCAGCCCAATTTCTCTTACACCACACTTCCCTAACAAAAAGGATTTAATATAAATCCCTGGCCATGCATATGGTGAACGCAGCTAGACTCTGTATCCCCAAACACTGGTGTTCCCCATGCACACCAACGAACAGGGAATGGCTCGGGAGAATCTCCAAGATTAAAGACATGGAGGAACTGATCCATATCTCCCAGGACAGAATGCATAAATTTCCATTTACTTGGGCATGCTGGACCCATTTCATAACCACCGATACCGCCATTATGCTCTTTAGGGCTGTATTGTGTATACTGCACTAACCCAAAAAGGATCCAGGGGTGGTGACTGGGGGCGGGGGTGGACCCACATGCAAAATCCCAACAGCTGCTTCCTCCCCCCTGCTACTCCCTTCTTTATCTCCCCCCTTTACCCCCCCATCTCTCTTATACCCCCATACTGTATTCCCCCTCCACCCCCCTTCTACAAACCTTCACTCTATGATTCTTCCTCCTCTCTTTCACCTTTCTAGAACTTGCCTCTCTGCCTTTACTATCCCCCCTTTTTATGGTAGTTACATTCTCAGATAGGAAGTTGATCTTCTATACCCCTTACTAGCTATTGAGCTTGCACTATCAGGATACATACCACTCTAGGACTCGTTGATGTTATAATCATACTCTTACCCTCGAGCAAACTGAGGGGGGAGAGGGGGGAGGTGAAGAGTGAAACAAGATCCTCCGCCCGCCTACGCCAACTGTGGGCCACGTATATTGTTCCTGTCCATTTCCTACCAACTTGTTCTTCTATGATGTATCCTATAAATAACACTAACAGTTTAAATTTGTTATGCACTGTTATATTACTATATGTCAAATGTCTTTTTTCATTTTTGTATATGCTACTTTTCATATACTAAATAAAAAATTTCTTGTGGGAAAAAAAAATGATATCCAAATGAATGTATAGCTCATCTTTCATAGGCCAGAATCCCTGTAGTTCAGGACACAGCTTCTTTTGCTTTTCTGGCCAGCCATTGCACATGACACAAGTTAGTTTTTCTAGGACTTTATCCTGTTTGGTGTCTTGTCTTATCTTCTCCAGCCGTACATCCGATATTGGAATGTTTGCTAGTACTTTATGTACCTGTTCTTCCAACTCAGGTTCATCCCGTGTTTCATGTCCTTCTAGAAACACCCTAGACAGGGTATCTGCCCTGGGAATTTCCTTTCTAGGCTTATACTTTACTGTGAGATCATACTGCTGTAATTTCATAACCATCCGCTGCAGACGTGGAGGTGTAGAAGCTAGTGATTTCTGTAGGGTGTACTGCAATGGCTTGTGGTCTGTTTCCACAACTACTGGGCAACCATATATGTACTGGTGAAATTTCTCACATCCATTCACAATAGCCAGCATCTCTTTCTCAATTTGGGCATAATTGGCTTGCATTGTGGTCAATGCTCGTGAAGCATATGCCACAGGATGTCCTTGTTGAGTCAGTACAGCACCTAACCCAAACAGGGATGCATCCACTTGAAGTACAGTGTCACAGTTTACATCAAAATATTTCAGTATTGGCCCTGGATGTTTAGTGATCAGTTTTTGCACTTTGTCGAAAGTCTTTTCCACATTTGCATCCCAACACCAAACAGGATCCTTCTGTAGCATTGTACGTAGCGGTGCTATCTGTTGAGCAAGGCCCTGAGAGAATTTGGATAGTTGAAAATACCAAGTAATGTCTCCAGCTTCTTTCTGGAGGTTGGGGCCTTCATGTTAAGAACTGCTGTAATCTTCTTTGGCTCAGGCTTCAAGCCCTCTTTGGTTAGTAGGTGTCCAAAATATGTAACTTCTACCCCAATTTGCATTTTGTTTGGATTGAGTGTAAGATTCTTCTCACAACACCGATTGAGCAAAGCAATAAGGTTTTTGTCATGTTCCATTTGATCCTTTCCATAGACCAGCAAATCATCAACTATTACTTCAACACCCTGTAGACCAGTGATCAATTTGTGTGATTGCTTTTGAAATATTTCCTGTGCAGATGGTATACCGAAAGGGGAGTTAAAAGTGGTAAAGTAACTGCTGGCTTCATCAAGATGCAATTGCCAGTAACCCGAATGAGCGTCTAGTACACTAAATACTCTTGCTCCTACTAGCTTGTGCACTATATCCTCTATGGTGGGGAGTTTGTAGTGTTCTCTAATTATGACTTTATTCAAATCAGGTGGGTCAATGCATATATGAATTGCACCTGTGTTCTTCTCCACCACAACCATAGAACTGAGCCATTCTGATGGTTCTGTGACCTTTTTTACTACTCCCAGCTTCTCCATCCTAGTGAGTTCTTGTCTGACTTTATTCACAAGAGTTAAAGGTATTCTCCTTGGGGCATGAATGACAGGCTGTGCACCCTCTTTTATACGTATGCGGCTTACACCCGGGAGGCACCCCATGCCCTTGAATAGATCACAGTACTCACGTTTAATGTCAGCCTCTGTCAGACCTCTGTGCCCACCATCCACAGTCATTATGATCTTCACAAGTCCAATCTCTTTACTTGTTCTGAGACCTAGCACGGCTGGGGCTTGTGTTTCTATCACAAACAATTGTAAAACCTTTTCAGATCCCTTGTATGAACATTTTGCATGACAGAGACCCATTACTTTCAGCTTTTCACCACCATATCCCATTCGGTAGGTCCTGGGTCTCTAAGGGGGATTCATTACTGAGGTGTTCCAGGTATAGGTGGCTTGGCACACAATTTACTTGTGTTCCTGTATCTATTTTGAATGTGGAGTTTTGTTAGCCCCTATCTGTAATGTTACAGATGCGTCATCTACAGACTGATGTGTTTTTTGTACTGCTGCAAGATATATTGGGGTGCAGTCTGAGTCTGACCCTGCATTGTCATCATTGTCCTCTATAGCGTTTCCGGTTTGTGAAGACAGTTTACACATCCTGGCAAAATGTCCTCTTTTCTTGCATGTATTGCATATCTGCCCCCTTGTTGGACAGACACTATTTTTATGGTGCATGTTTCCATAATATCCACACGCTTCTTGTGTGTTACTTGTCCCAGTGCCATAGGTGTTCTTTATTCCTTTGTGTGTTCTTTCTTGCCCATATCTGCTGCTGTGATTTTCTATAGCATTAATCTGGAGCTGTGTTCCTTCCAGTACCTGCATGTCCTTGACATTTCATATGCTCTGGCAATCCCTATGGCTTTCTCAAGATTTAAGTCTTCTTCCTGCAGCAGCTTCCTTAAACTTACTGCCCATCAGAATGTGCTCTTTTATCATATCTCCAGCATCATAGAAAAGCACAGTCTTTTGCAAGCAAGCACAGCTGTGTTACCCATTCATCCACAGACTCACCTCCACACTGCTTCCTCTCATAAAACAGCTTCCTTTGCACTGTGGAGTTTCTCCTTGGGTTGCAGTACGCCTCAAACTTTGCAAACAGTACCTCTGTTTTCTTTTTGTCCTCTGCAGTGATCTCCCCACTTACTTGCTTGCCAGGCTCGGCACACATCACGTCCTTTTTGTCCCACACATATCAGAAAGTGAGCTGCTTTCTGCTGATCAGACCATTTGTCTGCATCTGGTCCTGCAAACACAAGCTCTATCAGCTCCCTCCATTGTAACCAGTTTTCAGATACATTCCCTGATTCCAAATCCAGGGATGGAATGTTCTTTGTGTTGCTGTTTGCTGCCATGATTCTTCTCGCCCCACTTCTGGTACCACGTGATGATTTAACACCATGAATAGGCAGACAGCAAGAGCTTTAACATGAGCCTGGTGTTTATTCAGCAGCATCCATCTTACAGAATTCTCTACAGCTCTCCACCCCCAGATCACATGACCAAAACTCCTGTAGGTGTTGCTATAAAACCCTGTTTGGTCATGGATAAAGAAGAGGCTGTGTGTCAATGAACATAAGAAATCTTCCTTTATCTTCATAGAATGCGAGAAGGTAAACAAAATCTTCCGCCTTTAGAACCACTTTAAGTGATATTACAGATGAGAACTAGGAATATATACATCTTTGTATGTTTCTGATAAAGTGACATCCAAATCTCCTCTCTCATTCAGGAACAAATCATCATGATTCCCAGTCCTGTGATCACTATGAAATCTCTGACATGGTGATCATATAGTATTATTCACAAACACATCTGTTGGGTTATGATGTCACAATACCTCACACAGATAGAAGCATTTTGACATATGAAGTTGGCAGGCTACAGTTTTTAAAGAGCAATACAGTAGCCCATTGGTGAGAACACGTTTTATAGATTCATTTCCTGCAATGAGCTTCTGGCCGTGGAATAAAATGGAATACAATTTAGTGTTCAAGAACTATGAACCTGGTAACAGAAGACAGACCCCAGATCCAGTATAATCGGTGTACATAGATCATTATTATAATTTCTAAAGATTCAGATCTAGAAGCCCTCAGTGGAGTAGATGGTACAAAAGAAGTGTAATTATTCCAACACCATCTCCGCACCTTACACAAAGTGATTCCTATGATAGATACACTACGGGTTATATTTACCTTTCAGCTCCCGAGACAGGGAATGTCCGAGTTCATCCAGCAGAAACTGATCCGGCAGACCCTCACCTATAGAGAGGAATATAAGATAATGGCTCTGAGTCATGTATGATTAAAGCCGACCTTTCACATACACCAAGCTACACATTACAATTATGTCCAAGCAGCAGAATATAATGAATCCTATGTTACATGTAACATGTCAGAGTAAAGTTCTCCATATTCTGGCCATATATAAATATACAGAAGTGATCTGATTAAGATGGTGTTCTGAATAAGTGTAAGGAATAGAGTTGGAGTGTGATATTGGAGTGGAGTAAGGTGAATTAGCGCACGTTTACTGCAGTATATTGAGGTGGGTTTGTGTATGTTTACTGCAGTATATTACATTTTTACATACAGTACCTGACCGCGAGAATGTGTTTCCAGTGCGATCCCATCGCGCTGGTTCTCGGCGACAGGGTACTGTACATCTCCTGCTGGCTCGCTCATTGGGAGAAGAAAACTGCATTTTTTCGTTTCCCGATGAGCGACAAGCGTTGCTGACAGGTGTCTGGTATGAATCATGAGGGGGAACGCCACGCCAAATTTTAAATAAAAAGCCGGGATGGGTGCCCCTCCAGGGGCATACCAGGCCCTTAGGTCTAGTATGGATTTTAAGGGGAACCCCCTACGCCGCAAAAACAGTGTGGGGGTCCCCCAAAATCCATACCAGACCCTTATCCAAGCACGGAGCCCGGCCGGTCAGGAAAGGGGGTGGGGACAAGCGAGCACCCCCCCTCCTGAACCGTACCAGGCCGCATGCCCTCAACATGGGGGGTGGTTGCTTTGGGACAGGGGGGCACTGGGAGAAGAGAGCGGAGAATTCGGAAGAAGACCCCCAAAGTCAGAAGAAGACCCCTGGAGCTGCCTAATAAATTACTTTAAAAACCTGTCTAGTGTGGTTTTTTTTGACACTTTTTCCCCCAGGTGAATAGGTAGGGATACGATGTACCCCATACTCATTTACATAGGGTGGGCGGCAGGGATCTGGGGGCCCCCTTATTAAAGGAGGCTCCCAGATTCCAATAAGCCCTCTGCCCGCAGACCCCAACAACCAATAGCCAGGGTTGTCGGGAAGATGCCCTTGTCCTCATCAACATGGGGACAAGGTGCTTTGGGGTGGGGGGGCTGCAGGGCGCCCCCCTGCCCCAAAGCAACCACCCCCCATGTTGAGGGCATGCGGCCTGGTACGGTTCAGGAGGGGGGGCGCTCCCTTGTCCCCACCCCCTTTCCTTGACTGGCCAGGCTGTGTGCTCGGATAAGGGTCTGGTATGGATTTTGGGGGGACCCCTACGCCGTTTTTTCAGCATAGGAGGTTCCCCTTAAAATCCATACCATACCTAAGGGCCTGGCATGCCCCTAGAGGGGCACCCATCCCAGTTTTTTATTTAAAATTTGGCACGGCGTTCCCCCGCATGATTCATACCAGACACCTGTCAGCAATGCTTGTCGCTCATCGGGAAAGGAAAAAACACAGTTTTCCTTTCCCGATGAGCTAGCCAGCTTGGCGCTAGCTCCCGTGACAGGGCTCACAGGTGTCAAATCTCGCCGATAAGAGCGGCAAGATTGACACAATATCGCAGTCACCTACTGTAGTTAGTCAGGTTGAAAAATGACACAAGTCCATTCAGTTCAACCAAAAAAAAAAATACAATCCCATATACACAATCCTACACCCACAGTTGATGATGAAGAAGGCAAAAAAAAGGAAAGCATGATCCAATTTGTTCCAGCAGGGGAAAAAATTCCTTCCTGATCCCTTGAGAGGCAATCGGATTTTCCCTGGATCAACTTTACCTATAAATGTTATTACCCAGATATATTATGTACATTTAGGAAATAATCCAGGCCTTTTTTAAAGCAATCTACTGATCTGGCCATATCCACCTCTGGAGGGAGTCTATTCCACATTTTCACAGCTCTTACTGTGAAGAAACCTTTTAGTATTTGGAGATGAAAATAGGATTTTTTATAACAGCTTACCTGTAAAATCCTTTTCTTGGAGTACATCACGGGACACAGAGCCACAGTAAATACTGTATGGGTTATAGACCACCTTTAGGTGATGGACACTGGCACACCCTAAACAGGAAGTTCAACTCCCTATATAATCCCTCCCCTTACAGGGAGTACCCAAGTTTTATAGCAAAGCAATACACGTGTAACCATAAGAGGGGAGGGACCTCTGTGTCCCGTGATGTACTCCAAGAAAAGGATTTTACAGGCAAGCTGTTATAAAAATCCTACTTTCTTTATCGTACATCACAGGACACAGAGCCACAATAATTACTGCATTGGATGTCCCAGAGCAATGCTATCTGAGGGGAGGGAGACACAAACAAAAGTAGGGTGCCATCAGACCTGACACCCTATGGACCAATACTGCTGCCTGCTGCACATTGCGCCCAAAGGCGATATCCTCATGCCTTCTTACATTCACCTGATAGAATCTTCCAAAGTCAGCCAGGGCTTTCCTCACTCTCGGAAGGGTGTCATCCCTCTAGGGAGTGTCACCCGGGTGCAGACCGTACCACTCTAGCAACGCCTCTGCTAATAAGCACCCATTTCCGTCTTAATGATATAACATACCTTTTGATCGTATGTCTCCCCTCTGGTTCTCCATTCCCCAGTAAACAGACATCACCACATTCTTACGTTCTCATCTCTGCATCTCTTTGCAGTCCACCTTGCTTTTATTTCCAACATCACAAAAGCTATGACAAACAGAAAGTGATGGCTACAACAGCCAATCACTCCCGCAAAACATAATGACATCACAGGAAATGACCATATAAGGACATGACCAAATAAAGACATGACTTTCAACACAGGAAAATACAACAACCAATGAACAATGACTACAGGAGTCTTGTGGGCCTGTCTGAGCAGAGACAAGGTGCATGCATGTTTTTAGAAGCCACATGGCTTTCAAACATGGTCTCCGTCTCCGACCATGACAACCCAAAAGACTCCCGTATTTCCATTGATAGGAATCCCTATTATACATTGTTCCAGAGAACAATGTATACCTGGATTATTCTACTGTCTTTGTGGACGAGAGATTATCGGCAGGCGTACACTCATTGGGCCACAAGTATGTTGATCAGGCACACGGGGGCAACATGAGCGCACACTCGTTAAACTGATAATGTCTTTGCAGAGCGAACACACCCCCACCAGACGATTGTTCTGTGCATCGCACAGGGGCCCTTAGCTGGCGGACATGTCCCCACTCCGCAAACATTTCTCTACATCCCCAAAGAGCTTTTTACTACCAAACGGATCTCAACCAGCATTAGTCTGCCCCAGCAAGCTCTTTAGAGCAGCCTGCGAGAGAACATACACTGGGAGACTCTCATGACACTACATTAAAATACATCTTCATAAAATTTTCCACAACAATTGTGGTGACCATGCTTTGGTCTAAGTGGGCTACCGACCTGTCTATCAAGAGCAGGTCAATTAGGTGTCAGGAAAGGTCTCCTCTGCTGGTAATATCGATCATTTGGTGTGCAGTACTGTGGTTCACCAGCAGGTGTCTCCTGGCAGTTCGGAGCTGTCAGAAGAGCTCTTTCCTGCAGGTATTCTGTCACCTTTAGGCCGCAGTACTGGCGTCCACCAGCGGAGGAATCTTGGCAGTATGGAGCAGGTATTCCTCTCTGCAGACAGGTGTCACCTGACCTTAATTAGCAGAGCTGCAGTATAAATACCCGGCAATTGCACACTTATGTTGCCCTGGTATTGTTCCTTGAGCCCTGACCTGTATCCTGTTACTCTGATTCCTGATTCCTGATTCCTGAACCTGAAGCCTGATTCCCGGAACCTGTTGATCCTGTTTCCTGTCCGTTACCTGAACCCTGGTCCCTGAGCCTTGTATCCGATCCATCCCTCCTGTGATCCATCCATCCTCTCTTGTCCTGTTTTTCCCTTCCCAGCTACTGTTCCCCTGTTTATGACCCCGGCCTGGCTTGACTACGATTCTGGTACTCCCTCTTGCTACATATGCTGGTTGGTTTAATATCACTGTTTGTTTGGTTGTTCACTCTGTATTGGTGGTGTGTTCACATATGCATTTTCCTTAAAAAAACTTACTTTCACCTATTTATGTCTGGTTCACTCTGTCACAGTCACACAGTTCTGGTCACATCTGGTTTATGACACTAGGTATGCTACAATTGTTATACCTTGAGTCCTTAATCTGGCCAGAGGAAGGGCCAGATCTTTTGTAAACACCCGAGGTACAGTAGCTAGACCAAAAGGCAAGGCTACAAACTGAAAATGGAGCCTTTCTACTATGAAACGCAGATATTTCTGGTGAGCAGGGGAAATAGGCACTGAGAATAAACCAGGAAAAGGGGCACCTCTGAGAATGTATAAATAAAACATTTATTTTAAAAAAAACAATATCCACTCACATGGAAGATAGAAAATCTGCATTCAGGCATGTCTGTGGATGGGACGAGAGGAGAGGGACTGCAAGCCTCAGCATGTCCATAAATGGCTGGAGATACGTGAAATCCACAGGGGATGATGTGAGGTGGTGGAGCACAGCGGTTTTCTCCTTGGCACACAGAACAGAGATGAGATGTTGCGGTGCCGTGATGTGTGGTAGTCTCGTCTGATAGCATAGGAAAATAGGTACATGCAGATATGCATCCGTGATTGAAGCCAGAAGTTCGCCTCCTTGTAGGATGGAGACAACAGATCGGATTAACCCCATGCGAAAAGAGCGGATATTCAGGAACCGGTTTAGATCCTTGAGATCAAGAATGGGTCTGACATCCCCATTTGGTTTGGCACCGTGAATAGGCTTGAAAAACCTGAACCCCTGCTCCTTCGTGGGTACCGCCATGATCCCCTTTTTGAGACAAAAATTTGGTCTAATGCTTGAAAGAGAGACTTCTTTTTCTCTGGATCCTTGGACATTTGACCTGAGGAAAACGAGGAGACGGGTTCAGAACTCTATTCTGTAACCTAGAGCTATTGTGGAGACCACTCATCTGTCTCAAAATTCTTCCTGCCCGACCCTTGATAACTGAAGAAGTCTTTCCCCCACTCGAACGAGCAGGGGTGCCCCCTCATAAAGATGCTTTAGCATTTCTGTCTTGTAGGTTTCCTCTCCAGGACTTCTTTTGTCCCTGGGGTTAACCCTGAGGTTTACCTCTTGAACCCGACAGTGGAGGAGGTCGTGACTCCCTGGAGGCTGATGCCCCTGGCACTAGAGAAAGAGCCCGTTTAAATGAGGGACATTTACTCCTTTTCTTAACTGGCAAAAGGGTACTTTTCCGACTTGATATCCTTTGGATATATTTGCCCAAATCATCCCCAAACAGCTTTTCACTGCAAAAAGGATTGGCATATCTCAATTGCCGCCACTGCAGGTTGAGCTACTGAACCTGCCAAAGAAAAAATGTTTAACAGGAATTCCATTTTTTTATCAGTTGTATTCCTAAGCATTTGTGCATTGACAACCAGACAAGTCAAACCTATAATTTACAGAGGATATAGCAGTGTTAATTGCTGGTATACTTTACCTCTTAGTAAATTTTTTCCTCCATAGGAAGAATTTTTAGGAGGGAAAAAATGCTTATCTAGGTGATCCCACTCAGAATACATAAGCTTTTCCAGCAATGAATGGACAGGAAAGGCACGCTAGCTTGAGGAGGCTTTTAGTGACCTAAACTTTAAATGTGGAGAGGACCATTTCAGTAAGAGATTACATCAGCAATTTCTCAGCTTGTGAAGCTGAAGAAGGTCCTTCCCCACCTTGATCCCTCGGAAGAAGAGTCATCAGTCTCATCACGGTCCCCTGAGGGGGATTCATCTTCCCCCTCCCACTGTTCCTCTGTTTGAGGGTCCTGGTGGTAGAAAGGGACCTAATGCATTTTCTTCCACACTGTGTAGATTCAAATAAAACCGCTAAACTTTCCTTTATTCCAATCATGGCTGAGGAGAAAACCTCCTCAGTAAAATAGACAGGGGCTGAAATGTCGGAAGCAATTGCAACCCCTGACGACCCCGACGGCTC
Organism: Aquarana catesbeiana; assembly: GCA_037953035.1. Classification (NCBI taxonomy): domain Eukaryota; kingdom Metazoa; phylum Chordata; class Amphibia; order Anura; family Ranidae; genus Aquarana; species Aquarana catesbeiana. Next base: position 235,745 of record JBBHAA010001892.1, on the reverse strand, counting down.
ACTCTGACCAGCCTTCCTAGGCGCTTCAGGGGGGATTGCGTTGCAGAGCGAGGCCTTAGAGCCTGAGGGTGAACCCTTTGAGCCCTTGTTTTTTTGGGGTACTTGTACCTCCCCTTCTGACCATAGTGCTAAGCACAAATGCAGAGGTATTACCAGAAAATGCACCCACCGCTGAGCAAATAGTCCAGCAACTGCCACTATCAAGGCTCAGCCTGATGCTTAAGTAAAAGTGTCCTGGGGATGCCTGTGTCATCAACACTTACATGCCCCCGCCTGCTCTGTGTCCCTCCATCAGCTCAACGCACCTGCAAAAAAGTGCACTTATGGTCTGCACAGCCCCACATTGTGGATGTTGAAGCATGCCAATGCCACGCTAAGCTACACCCCCCTCCGACTTCCCACTGCGCCCCCTTCACTTTTTTCAAAAAAGACTGCTTTCCCGCACAAGTGGGGCTCCGATCCAACAGGATCAGCATGCAGGGGGGGCTGGTGTGGAGGAGAGGAGGAGAGATGCTGGAAGAAAACCGCCGTACTATGGCAGTGGCGGTGGGCCATACCGCTGACTGACCCATGCTCCCTCAGCCTCCTGGAGAAAGAAATACTAGTCCAGTTGGGGGATTCCAAAAAAAAGCCCGCCTTCCAACTTCTTACCTGAGGCTTGGGCTGGAGGAAGAGTGCAGCTTATAATGACACAGAGCGAGATCTGACAAGCATGGAATCAGGTACGTGCTCTTGATAGCCCCCAGTGGTGACTTTAGGCATGACATTTTACTTAAAGGAGAAAACCCATAAGAATTAGAAAATTCCTTAGGAATCTCCACTTTCCATATCCAGCTGCAGGGTTCTGTGGTAAACCAGACAGACCCAATCTTCCCCACTCTTGGGCTCCATTTACAAAACCTTCAGGGACCAGGGCCCCTTTTCATCGGGGGATCCACAACCCTGGACCCGTACAGCACCCCGCCAGGAAATATTGCTATAAAAAACAAGCACTGGATCCTTGGGTCCATCTCTCTAAAAAGAGAAGCATTACAGGCAAAACCTAGTTTCTTCCACCATGAGGCCCGGGTACCATTCAATTTGGCCTGAAAAGACACTTTGAATGGATCCAGTTGCATGGCTTGCACCAGCAAAGATTTCTTCAGCGGAGCTCAGCACAGCACATCTTTACTTGTGATCAACACCTTAGACACTGGCAAAAAAACTGAGGTACCCCCTGTAAGGGGAGGGCTTATATAGGAAGTTGAACTTCCTGTTTAGGGTGTGCCAGTGTCCATCACCTAAAGGTGGTCTATAACCCATACAGTAATTACTGTGGCTCTGTGTCCCATGATGTACGATAAAGAAATATTTTTCCTCTAGACGAAAAGTGTCCCCTTGTCCTTTGTGCTGACCTTCAAGTGAATAACTCACCACCAAGTTCACTATATGGACCACTTATGTATTTATACATGTTGATCATACGCCCCCCCTTAATCTCTTCTCCTCAAGAGAGAATAAATTCAGTTCCTCTAATCCTTCCTCATAGATGAGCTCCCCCATGCCTCTTATCAGTTTGGTTGCTCTTCGCTGCACTTTCTCCAGTTCCCCAATATCCTTTTTGAGTACTGGTGCCCAAAACTGAACTGCATATTCCAGATGAGGTCTTACTAATGATTTGTACAGGGGCAAAATGATCTCTCTCTCTCTCTGGGGTCCATACCTCTCTTAATACAAGAAAGGACTTTGCTTACTTCGGAAACCACAGCTTGGCATTGCATGCTATTATTAAGCTTATGATCTACCAAAACCCCCAGATCCTTCTCCACCATTGATTGCCCCAGTTTTACTCCCCTAGTATGTATGATGCATGCATATTCTTAGCCCCCAAGTGCAGAATTTTATATATATCAGCATTAAACCTCATTTGCCACATAGTCACCCAATTAGACAGAGCATTGAGGTCAGCTTGTAAATTGGAGACATCCTGTAAGGACTTTTTTTACTGCAAAGCTTGGTGTCATCTGCAAAGACAGAAATGGTACTGTTATTCCCAGACCCTATATCATTTAAAGATATTAAAAAGTAAGGGTCCCAAGCTGATCCTTAGACGGTGGAAGGTGGTTGAACATCCAACATTGAAGAAATGGATTGCTCAGATGGGAGACACCATACGGTTAAAGAAACACATCTTCCAACATAGGGGATGCCTGGGACAGTTTTTATAAACTTTGGACACCCACAACTTTGGCTGGATACCCAAGGCCTCTCCACTGTAGATCTCATACTGGATAGACTGTTGAATTGAACAGTATTGTTGGATGGATGGGGTGCCCTGGGAGGGGGTGAACACCCCTGCTTGGTAGAGTCCAGGATATTAAGATGATGTGCATATCATTGGTATCAGGGGAGGAAATGTCTGAATTACACAATGTGAGGTGGAATTTGTTGTTGAGTTCACCATGCTAATACAATCTTTGTAATTGGACTTGGAATGTATGACAGACACTGATGTTTAATTGTGAGCTGTAAAGTTTTTCTTTGATTTGTTTTCTAATAAACTTCTTTGAGAAAAAAAAAGTAAGGGTCCCAACACTGAACCTTGGGGTACACCACTGATAACCTAAGACCATTCAGAGTAAGAGTCATTAACCACTACTCTCTGAATTCTGTCTTTTATCCAGTTTTCTATCCGTTTACAAACTGATCTTTCCAAACTGATCTTTTCCAAGCCTATAGACTTTACCTTAGACATTAGCTGAGTGGGGAATATATACATATACACATACATACATACATATACACACACACATTCCAGTTTTGTGCAGCTCACTTCAGGCCAATAGTGTGTCTGGAAGGCCAACAAGGAGAGGCAGACAGTCACAAGCCAATAAAAGAGGGCAAGCAGGCTCTTTGTCTAGAGGCAACAGTGCTGATCATGGACACGGTGCATCCTCGTCAGCACGTGGCCGTGGGACACACTTGGCCTTTTTTTCGGCAGCTGGCTGTGTTTAGCCACAACTTGCGGAAGGCTTGGTCGAGTGGATGACCAAGCCATCCTCATCCTCCTCATCCTCTCCCACCCAGGCTCAGGGTACTTTGTCTGGCAAAGCAGCTGCAAACGCTGCCTCTTCCCTCGGCTCAATGGCATCAGTGACTCCTTCCCTAGCCCCACCATGTCTGCCTGAGGAGTCCCTCGAACTGTTTGAACACAGTGTTGGGTACATGCTCCAGGAGGATGCCCAGCATTTTGAAGGCTCTGATGATGGTACTCAGCTAGATAAAGGCAGTAACGTGAGCCCGGACAGAGGGGGTGCCCAAGAAGGACAGCAATCTTGCAGTCATGTTCCCCCTGCTGCAGCATACTGCCAGGTTTGCTCCAGTGATGAGGAGGGAGGGGATGATGAGGTCACTGACTCAATGTGGGTGCCTGATAGGAGAGAGGAGGAGGAGGCACATCAACAACAAGGCAGGATGCCCTCCAGGGGCCAGCCTAAGGGCAGCACACTGTCTGCATCACATCACAGAGCTCTGCTTGTGCAGAGCGCTGCTGTCTCTGCACGTTATTCCAAAAGTTTTTTGGTGTAGGCCTTTTTTGAGACGTGTATCAGATAGCACCGCTGTTATTTGCAACATATGTCTTAAGCGTATCTCGTGTGGCCAAAACATCTCCCGCTTGGGCACCACATGCTTGACCAGACATATGTTGACCTGCCATGCAGTTTGTTGGCAAGCGTACCTAAAAGACCCACACAAAAGAACAAAGAGGACCTCTCCTTGCTCCTCATCAGCTGGGATCTTCAACCCCACTATACCTTCAGTCCTCTCTGAGACCTGCACTGAGAGGAATGAAGGTGTAGAATTAGGTGTGTCACAGCCAAGTACTTGTGGGCAATCGGTACACCAACGTCAGATTGTACCAGGCAAATTTCCCTGCCCCAGCTGCTGCACCGCAGAAAGAAATTTGCTCCCAGCCATCCACATGCCCAGAGGTTGAATGCTAGCTTGGCAAAATTGCTAGCACTTCAACTGCTACCTTTTCAGTTGGTAGACTCTGTGCCCTTCTGTGAGTTTGTGGAATGTGCTGTTCCTCAGTGGCAGGTTCCCAAACGCCACTTTTTCTCATGGAAGGCGATTCCGGCTCTCTACCGGCATGTGGAAGGCAATGTCTTGGCCTCGCTGGACAGGGTGGTCAGTGGTAAGGTGCATATTACCGCTGACTCATGGTCCAGCAGGCATGGACAGGGACATTACCTAAGTTTCACAGCGTATTGGGCGACTCTGCTGGCAGCTGGGAAGGATGCAGGACAAGGTGCAGTAGTGTTGGAGGTTGTTCGTCAACCACGCCTTCAAAATGCCACTACTGGTGATTCTGACACACCTCTCTCCTCCACCCCCTCCTCTTCTTCTTCCTCCAAGGCCTCTTCCTTTGCTTTGACCTCTGAACCAGCGGTGCTCCGTAGGCGTTCAAGGGGCTACTCAAGTATGCAGGCCAAAAGATGCCATGCAGTGCTTGAGCTGGTGTGCTTGGGGGACAGGAGCCACACTGGGGCAGAGATTCTGTCAGCTCTGCAGGGGCAGGTTCAGAGGTGGTTGATGCCACACCAACTTAAGGCAGGAATGATGGTTTGCGACAATGGCACCAACCTCCTCTCCGCCCTCCGACAGGGACAACTAACCCATGTGCCCTGTTTGGCTCACGTCCTTATCTTGGTGGTGCATCAGTTCTTGGGCAGGTACCCGGGCTTACAGGATGTCTTGAGGCAGGCCAGGAAAGTCTGTGTGCATTTCTGCTGGTCATATAATGCCAGTGCTTGGCTGGCATACCTCCAAAAGGAATTTAACCTGCCCAAGGACCGCCTATTCTGTGACATGCCCACCAGGTGGAACTCAACATTGGCCATGCTGCAGTGGCTGCACATGCAGCAGAGGGTAATCAATGAGTACCTGCACGACTATGGCACCAGGACAGGGTCAGGGGAGCTTGTTTTTTTTCCCCACACCAGTGGGCCATGATCAGGGATGCATGCACTGTCCTGTCAACATTTGAAGAGGCCATGAGGATGATGAGCAGTGACCGTGCATGCATCAGTGACACTGTCCCCATTGTCCACCTGTCGGAGCACATGCTGCATGGAATAATGGACAGGGCACTTGAGGCAGAACAGAGGCAGGAAGAGGAGGACTTCCTTAGCTCTCAAGGCCCCCTTTATCCAGACAGTGTTCCTGGGTGCCCGACGATCACACAGGAAGAGGAGGAGGAGGAGGAGGAGGAGGAGGAGGATTGTATCATCATGGAGGTGGAGCCTGGCACTCAGCATCAGCAGCAGTCTTTAGGGGATCATTTACAGTCCCAAGAAACCCATGGACTTGTACGTGGCTGGGAGGAGGTGGCTGCAGATGAGGTCATCCTTAGTGACCCAGAGGACTCCAGACCGAATGCCTCAGCAAACCTACACTGCATGCCTCCCTGATCCTGCAAAGCCTGCGGAAGGATCCTCATATTCGTGGTATCAAGGAGAAGGACCAGTACTGGCTGGCAACCCTCCTTGATCCACGTTACAAGGGTAAGGTTGCGAACCTTATCTTGCCATCGCAGAGGGAGCAGAGGATGAAACAGCTTCGGGAGGCCTTGCAGAAAGGTCTGTGCAATGCGTTCCCAGAGACTGGAGGTTACAAACTCCTGTTCCTGAACAACGTGTTGCTAAGGCTTCGGTCAGTCGAAGGAGCGGTGGAGGAGGTGGCCGTCTGACCAATGCGTTCAGACATTTTTTTAGTCCGCAGCCCCAAGGTATGATCGGTTCCAGCAACCATCACCAGCGTCTGTTTTACATGGTGCAGGAATACCTAGGGTCAAGATCAGACTTGGACACCTTTCCCACCGAAAATCCTCTGGGTTACTGGGTCTTGAGGATGGATCACTGGCCAGAGCTTGCACAGTATGCAATTGAGCTACTGGCCTATCTGGCATCCAACGTTCTTTCGGAACGCACATTCAGTGCTGCTGGAGGCTTTGTAACCGATCACAGGGTGCGTCTGTCCACTGACTCGGTCGATCGACTGACCTTCATAAAAATTAATCAGTCTTGGATCACCACCAGCTACCAAGCACCTAATGCTGATGTAACCGAATAATTTTCTTGAAATGTCAGATCCCTTCAAGACTGCCTATGCTCATGCTGAGTGACTATCCTGTTATGCTGAGTGATTATCCTCTTCCTCTTCAATGATCATGCTGATAGCTTGTAAGAACATTTTTGGTTCTGTGCGCCGCAACCAGTGGCTAAGGCCCAACTTTTCAGCCCCTGTTCAACAGGGGAGTGTAATTACAATTTTTGATGCAATACTTTGCAGCAGGGCTCGTTCCTGCACTCCAACTAGAGCAGTGGTTCTCAACTCCAGTCCTCAGGACCCACCAACAGGCCAGGTTTGCAAGATAGCTGAAATACATCACAGGTGAGATCACTTGCTGCTCAGTGATTGCAGTATTCTAGTCTGCAACTCCCCAAGGTAATACTTAAAATCTGACCTGTTGGTGGGTCCCGAGGACTGGAGTTGAGAACCACTGAACTAGAGTATCTGTGTGGGGTTGCAGTGTTGTGGCACCAGCACCAGTGCTTAAGGCCCAATTTTTCTGCCCCTGTTCAACAGGTGCATGTAATTACAATTCTTGATCTAATATTTCACAGCAGGAACCGTTCCAGTGCCCAAGAGTAACTGTGAGGACTTACAGTGTTATGGCACCAGCACCACCACCATCAACAAAGGCCCAATTTTTCTGCCCCTGTTCAACAGGGGCATGCAATTATAATTCTTGATCTAATATTTCACAGCAGGGCCCTGTGAGGGCTTACAGTGTTGTGGCAACACCTAAGGCCCAAATTTCTGAGTATATAGGGCAGGACCCTACTTTCAAACATCCAACTTACAAACGACTCCTACTTGCAAACGGAAGGAGACAACAGGAAGTGTGATGAAATCTACCCCTAGGAAGGGAAATTCTCCCCTGTAAGAGTTAATATGGGAAAAACGTTTCTCCTTTCCACTGATGCTTTATCACCAATCCTTGTTTCACAAAAAAACCCAAATTTTCAAAAAAAAATTTGTCATTGGGACAGAAAGTGAGGTGAAATCTTCTGAAGAGGAGCACAGACAGCAAAACAAATGTCACAGGGGTGATAACCCTTCCCTATGTTTTCCAAAAAGCTTAAAATAGATTTTTTGGCTGGAGCTAAACACGTTAAAAATGTACCAGTTCAAAATTACAAACAGATTCTACTTAACAACAAACCAACAGTCCCTGTCTTGTTTGCACCGCCTGTATACTGCTGTTCAGACTAGCAGCGGTTGAATGCTAGCTTGGCAAAATTGCTAGCACTTCAACTGCTACCTTTTCAGTTGGTAGACTCTGCCCCCTTCCGTGAGTTTGTGGAATGTGAATGCAAAGTTGCTTATGAATGGCTGAGCACCCCTTAGCACTCATTCTGACTCAATTTTGTCCAGTGTGTGAAACATAGTGTCCATATCTCACAGACAGAATGAACTGCTGTTTATTGTATGTACCTTGTTTATACAGTGCTTCCAGCGAGTGCATCTGTTCATGTATAAAATGGTTTGATTGGACAAGCTTGACCCAAATCAACTAGTTAAGGTGAAAGAAAAGCTAGAGATCAGCTTTAAAAGGTTAAAGCGGAGTTCCACCCAAAAGTGGAACTTCCACTCATTGTACTTCTCCCCCCTCTGGTGACACATTTGGCACCTTTCGGGGGGAGGGGGGACAGCATACCTATCTTTCACAGGTATGGTTTCCCCACTTCCAGGACCCTTATAGGGCGTACACACGGTCGGACTTTGTTCGGACATTCCGACAACAAAATCCTAGGATTTTTTCCGACGGATGTTGGCTCAAACTTGTCTTGCATACACACGGTCACACAAAGTTGTCGGAAAATCCGATCATTCTGAACGCGGTGACGTAAAACACGTACGTCGGGACTCTAAACGGGGCAGTAGCCAATAGCTTTCATCTCTTTATTTATTCTGAGCATGCGTGGCACTTTGTCCGTCGGATTAGTGTACATACGATCGGAATTTCCGACAACGGATTTTGTTGTCGGAAAATTTTATCTCCTGCTCTCCAACTTTGTGTGTCGGAAAATCCGATGGAAAATGTCCGATGGAGCCCACACGCGGTCGGAATTTCCGACAACACGCTCCGATCGGACATTTTCCATCGGAAAATCCGACCGTGTGTACGGGGCATTAGCGTGGATATTGATGTCATGGCTGGGGCTCCCTCCTCCTCCCATGGTGACCAGGCCAGTAGAAGAAAGGAGTGGAGCCTCGAGCATGTGCAGTAGGGTTCCCAGCGTGAAGCCAAAAGACTACACTGCCGGGTTCCCTAACTCGCAATGGAGGCAAATTTCACCGGACAGCTGATGGAAACATCAGCTGTGGTGCCGACATCGCTGGACTCCAGGACAGGCAAGTGTCCAATTATTAAAAGTCACAGTCAGCAGCTGCAGTATGTGTGTAGTATGTGTGCAGTATCTGGGTAGTATGTGTGTAGTATGTGTGCAGTGTGTGCAGTATGTGTGCAGTATGTGCAGCTGCTGGCTTTTAATTTTTGCAGCCAAAAAAGCAAGCCAAGCAGGCTTGTAAAGAGGCTTCAATAAGGAACTCACAGAGGCATAGATACAAAGTTTATTCTTAGAAAAGAGACACAATTCCAATAATGTATGGCTATTAGCCACAATAACACTTTTATTGTGACAACGTTGTCATGATTTTTTAATATTGGTGAAGGTTTTACTGTTATTGTGGCTAATAGCCATATATTATTGGAATTGTGTCTCCTTTCTATGAATAAACTTTGTATGTGAGTTCCATATTGAAGCCTCTTTACAAGCCTGCTTGACTTGTTTTCTTTTCTTTGCATATTCTATTTGGCTTTGGGAACCCCAACCTACTAAGTTGAGTCGGTAAAATAAATCCCATCTAAACTTTCAGTGTTGATATTTTCCCTATTTTATCATGTAATTTTAAAGGTTAAGTTCACCTTTTCTAGAGAATAGAATAGTCTATGCTGTCATGGGCTCCATTACATATTAAAAAGCCTTGCAGCTTTGTAAAACATTTATTATAATTATTGTCCTTCCTGTAGGCCATTTGGATCCCTCCAGAAACCGGGCTGAATACCTTTCAGTTAGCAAACCCCACATCCTGGCTTGTTGCTGGGATGCAAAAACTGTTGGATTTGCTCCTGTAATGCTATTACGCTAATAATTTTCACATCCTAACATAGCAGGATGTGGGGGTTACTAACTGGGAGTTTTCAGTGAAACCTCTGGGGGGACCCCAATGGCTTATAGACATGACAATAAAGCTCATGAACATTTTATAAAGGTGCACAGTTTTATAATAGCTACTGGGATCCCATGACTGCATAGACTATTTTCTGGAAAAGGGGAACTTAGCCCACTACAGAGAAATGGGGGGTAATGTGGTCACATGGTTTACAGTCCACAAAAAATACATTAGTAGAAATGACACATTCCAAACTGATAAGGAGGATTTGTATGGTAATATATACAAGAGCAAATCTACCAAAGAGAAAAAGATCAACAATAGTGGAGAGGACTGCTATAAATATGTACTGTGTTTATCACTGATCATGGAGTTACATTTGGGATAATTAGTATCAATCATTATTTTATCACATTGTTTTCTGTAAACACAAAGTCCTGTTACCTGTCTGTGTGATCTCATCCAGAACGGCCAATAAATTAGGATGAGGATTATCTTCCTGTAGTTCATAGAGACAATTCCAGAGTCCAATCACAGCTTCTCTTCCCTGATCCCGAATATCTTGTAACAAGGTGTGAGAGAAGGAAGACGGGTCTTTTTCCATTGACAGGTATTCCTGGAAAATAGATCTTATTATTGTTCCATATCTGCAGCTAAAATATAACTTCAATTTTTTTAGTTAAATACATAAAAATCATTCTGGGTGCTTTGAAAACTCCATTCAGAAAAGAAAACATTGTCACCAGGAAGTTATACTGAGTGCTGCTGACACATGCCTGAACTCTGCCTGACTTTTGTGTGCTTTTGCTTTTAGTAATAGGACACTACCAGAGCTGCAGGCAAGAGAAAGACAACAAATCTGATTTGTACTATTAACCATGGCTTCAATCTTTACAACTTTGGCATCCACTGCAGACACTCCCACTGTCAGCCTGATCTAAAATATCAGTTGGTGTGCAGGGGATGACAGGAATTTAAAATAAAAGAGATTTGTGGAACTTCACACAAGACATTTAAAAAAAATGACTGATTGTTTTTCAATAAGTGGTCTAATGAGAACTTTTACGGTTTATCTGTTTAGTGCTCTTCTTGAAGAATATTACTCTGAAGTACAGACTATGAAGCACATGATTAGTTTCCTCCAGTGGTTCTTCAGATGTCTAATGTTTTCACTTTTATACTGCAGCTCTAATTCATGTTACTGCTGTTCACTTCTCTGAGACCCCCCTGTATATCAGAACTATACCTCTCCAATCTGTAGGGAGGGTGAGCTTTGTTGACTGGAGAGTTCTAGATATGACTCAGCATAGGCTATGCCTGACCTCTGCAGACATACCACTGCTTCCACACAGATTGCAGGGGTACTTGTCTGCAAAGAAAGGTTGTTGTAGAGGGGCTACATCTGCAGTATAAACAAATATGAACAGTAAGGCTGTGCATACTTATTTTATTTATTTACAGCATTATTTACAGCATTTAATAAGATGGTCCACCGCTAAAGGCAAAGGCATAATGAAATACTTACCTTAGAATGAGGCATCCGCAGCTAATCCCAGTCACCCAGTCACAGCACCGCTGCGAACCTCGGCGTGTCTTCCGGGTTCACAGCTCCGGCGCTGTGAGTGCCCGGAGCCGCGATGTCGTCACTCACACACATCCACGTGAGAGACTTCTTTTTGGCAAGGTATGGCAGCGTCCGCCAGACCTTCACAGCACATGCGCCACTGACACCAGCGGCTGCATGCAAAGTGAATATCTCCTAAACCGTACAGATATTATTTTTTTTAACAATTAAAGGTGCTTTATTGTAGTCTTATCGGGTAAACAAAACATACAGATTGACATAAAACAAAACAGAGATTGTTGATCATAGACAGTAGCAGAAAAAACAAAAGGGTATTTCCAGTAACATATATGTAGCGCACTACCCCCTTGGGGACTACTAAGGTTTAGTTCTTTACCTTTACCAATCGCTCCACTTCCAATCTCCCATGAACCCACATAACACCAAATAGTCAAAGTTACACTATAAGTTTCTTTATTTGGGATTAAATCCGTGGGATCTCCAATGAAGTATATGAGATGTCCCATGGGGCCCCATATCGTTGCCGGGCAGTTATTTTAATACTTTCTTGGTTCCTTTCCTTTTTTATGTAATGCAGCACTCCCTGAATTCCACAGGTGAACATCACTCTGAATAATGTCTCCTGTAATGATTTCCCACTGCAGCTTATTGCTTCTTCTTTAAGATATCTGTCTGAGGATTTACTACTCTGAATAGCTCCTCCGCTTAACTCAATATGCTTCCTTCGGGGTATTGGTTCTTTAAAGGTCAACACCTACACCACTTTCCTTATGACCCCACATACCAACATCCTTTAGGTACTTGAACGTATTAGAAATTGTGGTCCTTGAATTTGCAATATAAGTTACTCTCTCAGCTCCTCTGGGTTTGCACTCCCTTTGCTCTCTCTCCCAATCAACAGTCCATGTTCTACTCACAGAAAGTTGATCACCCAGGTTTTTGTCTGCCACTTTTCTCCTACTTCCTCCTTTTCTTGACCAACACCTCCCCGCATGGGAGCGTCCGGTGGTTCCTTGTCGACTACTTATCCAGGGCCTAGGCTCCCGGCCCCCCTGGATCCTCTTCCAGCACCAGGGCTCCAGGATCTATGAACTCCGGGGCCGCTGGGCCTAACTTGTGGACTCCGAATCCTGAACTGAATCTGCAAACCCCTCCCAGAGCATGTGACCCCCTTTTATGTAAGACCCCCTTGACCAAAGAAATTAACCATTGGTCAATCATCTCACATGGGTTTCCTGCCACTCAGGTCTCAGCTCAATCTCTCTCTCCAGCAAAATGCACCATTAAGCAGAGAAGGTTTTTCCTGATCCCAAATGTAGGCAGCCACACCCCCTTCTATTCTGACACTTACAACCCTGAATTACCATCCAGCCCTAGCAAAGAACACAGGCCCAGACAACTGTACCGGTCTCTATATCCTACTCTATCAAAAAAATACCATAAAGCACCTACCTAAAGGTAGAGGGCGCTACATATATAACATTCAGAATGCACTGTAACAAAAAGTGAACATATGGCTTGGACATGTAAAGGAAAATTGCAGACAGAAAGGACAGTGAAAGCATGCAGCTTAGGTAGAGGTCCATGTAGCCCATACCTTGTCATATTTCCACTGACACCCTCAATTTTTAGCTATGTAATTCTGTACATAGGCAAGGCAGCCTCAATCAGTGCTTCCCAGGAGGAGAGGGATAGGAGGAGCTGGTGAGATCTATTTTAGGAGAATCTTTGTTTTGGCATAGAATAGGAGATCAGTAGCTTTTGGTGATGAGACCGCTGTGCATCATTGTGCACCTCCAGCAGTGCTAATTCTGGGACCACCGATAGGGACAGCTTTAACCAAAGATTAATTTCACCAAACACTGCTGACCAATAAGATGATATAACTGGGCAATCCCAGAACATATGGAGAAAAGTCCCCACCCGTGTTTTACATCTAGGGCAGTTGGGGTCCTGGTCTGAGAAAATGTGGTGCAATCTCTGAGGTGTATAATAGATCCTGTGGAGGCATTTTACCTGGATGAGCTTATCCCTAGAAGAGATTACCAATCTAGGACCCTGATCCAGACAGTACTCCCAGTCCTCCTTGTCTAAGGATGGTATGTCCCCATACCAGACATCCCACAACCCATCCATTTTAGGGGAGCCAGTGCCCAGGAGTGCAGCGTATAAAGTCGAGAGGCTTGTCTAGTTTACCAGGAGATAGCAGTTCTTCAATAGGATCTGCCTGGAGGAGAGGCACCTGAGGAAATTGTGCCCTAGCGGCATGTCGCAACTGTAAGTATCCAAACCGCATCCACTGGGGTAACTTAAAATTTAAGAGAGAGGTCAGAAATTGAAAGTAAAGCACCATGAGGCATAACATCACCCAAAGTGGCAATGCCATATCTAGCCCACACTTGTGGGTCTGGCAGGGTGCGAAACTGTGGCAGACTGGAGTTTCCCCATGGGATGGGCTGGAGACCATTGGTTAGGGCATATAAACCGCCACCTCACCACCACCCACATAGCCTGTGTTGGACCTGGAACCCCTTGATAAGGCCTCGGGCCTCTGTAGATAGAGTTACATAGATTAGCCAAGGACCCCAACTAACTCTCTTCCAGGCAGGTAGCAGCATTTGATTTGGAGCGCTCAAACCACCACTGGACCATCATCAGCATTGCAGCCCAGTAGTAGATCTGAAAATTGGGCAAGGTTAGCCCCCAAGATGGGCCAGAAGCCACAGGGTGGAGTGTGCCAGTCGAGGAGTCATTCCATGCCAAAGAAAGGACCCCACACATTGCTAAAAATCTTTAAATAAGGAAACAGGGACCCATGTTGGACAATTTCTGAAGTAGTAATTGAAATTAGGCAACATCACCATTTTAACCCCTTCCCGCCGACCGAACGCACATATGCGTCCTCGGCTTTCCGGGGTTATACCGGGATGATGCCCGCAGCTGCAGGCATCATCCCGGTACCGTTGTTTTCAGCGGGCGATCGGCTACCCGAATATAACAACCGATGCGGCTAAAAGCCGCTCGGCTGTTATACCGGAGGAGCGGGAGGGGACATCCCCCCCTCCAGCCGCCTCCCGCCGCTGTTACCGGGCCTCCCGTGCGATCAGGAGGCCCGGTGTCCATTCGGGAATCTCCGGCGGCTGGGGGCGGGCTGGAACGAAGCTGTGAGTGGCTTCCTTCCAGCCTTCTAATTGTAAACGCGGAAGCGACGTCATGACGTCACTTCCCGTTTACTCGGCTGCCAATGGCGCCGAATTTAAAAAAGTACACAGTATTCAGAATCGCCGTTTTCGGCGATCTGAATACTTTGAAGTGTAAAGGAGGGATGGGGTGTCACCACATATTTCTGTCACAAGGGATGTTTACATTGCTTGTGACAGCAATAAAAGTAAAAAAAAAAAAAAAAAAAAAATTTTAAACACAATTTATAAAAGTACAAAAAATAAATAAAATAAATAAAAAAAAAAAAAAAAATTTTAAAGCGCCCCCGTCCCCGCGAGCTCGCGCAGCGAAGAAAACGCATACGGAAGTCGCGCCCGCATATGTAAACGGTGTTCAAACCACACATGTGAGGTATCGCCGCGATCGTCAGAGTGAGAGCAATAATTCTAGCCCTAGACCTCCTCTGTAGCTCAAACCTGGTAACCGTAAAAAATTTTTAAAGCGTCACCTATGGAAATTCATAGGTACCGTAGTTCGTCGCCATTCCACGAGTGCGTGCAATTATAAAGGGTGACATGTTTGGTATCTATTTACTCGGCGTAACATCATCTTTCACATTATACAAAAAAATTGGGGTAACTTTACTGTTTGGATTTTTTTAAAATTCATGAAAGTGTCACTTTTCCAAAAATTTGCGTTTAAAACACCGCTGCACAAATACCGTGTGATAAAAAATATTGCAACAATCGCCATTTTATTCTTTAGACTCTCTTCTAAAAAAATATATATAATGTTTGGGGGTTCTAAGTAATTTTCTAGCAAAAAATACAGATTTTAACTTGTAAACACCAAATTTCAAAAATAGGCTTAGTCATGAAAGGGTTAAAAGGAGATTTAGCTGCCCCAACAGATTAAGGGGAGGCTAGTCCAGGAGGAACATTCCGTCCTCAAGGTGGCTATCAGGGGGAGAAGGTTCTCCTCGAGGGAGTTAGTTGGATTTTTGGTCACTATAGCACCAAGATAATGGAATTCGTCTACCCAGCGTAGAGGGGAGGGGGCGGCAGTTTTGGCAGCATCATCATCAATGGAGAACAGAACCAATTTGGACCAGTTAGTTTTGGTAGCTTCTTAGGCATAAAAAATTATCAAAAATTCACAAAGCAGCAAACAGTGAGGGTCCAGCATAATTTAGATATATCAATGCATCATCCGCATACAGGGACAACCTCTATTCCAGCTTTCCCAGCCAAAGGCCCAGGACATCCGGCGCCTCCCTGATCAAAATGGCCAGGGATTCCAGAGCTAGAGAAAACAAACTGGGGAGAGAGAAATATATTCCCCCTAGCCCAGGATTTAAAAGGAGTCCCACAGCACAGGTGCAGAGGCAGCATCCTGTTATCTGTCCAGTAGTTACAAATAGAAGCAGTTAGCGGTTCCTGTAGGTGCTGATCATTCGCCCAAAATCTGGATAGTCTCCAAAGTCAGGATTCAGGGGGTGGTCAGGGCAAGGGAGAGACACAGGGGGCATGATCAGAGATACCCTTGGGAAGCACAGACATACCCCGGACATAATGCAGGGCAGCTTTAGATGCAAAAAGCAGGTCTAATCTAGACAGGATCTTATACGTGGCAGAGTGGCAAGTGAATTCTCTCAAATTTGGGTGCCTGTGTCTCCATACATCCATGAGGGCAAAAGGTATCAGCACACTGACGAAGGTCAGGAGAGTCATGAGCAGAAGTATGCAATCTATCCATAGCAGATGAAGGGACCATATTTAAATAACCCATAAGATATACCGCATTGGTATCAAACTGTATCACAAGTTGCATAATAAGCTGTAGAACCTGAACTGAGGACAGAGGTGGAACATAGATCCCCACTGGCACCACAGTCTTGTCATATATATGAGCATGCAGAATTACATATCTACCAGCCATGTTGACTTCAATAAGCCTAAATGGCAATGTTTTTCTAACCAAGATGCTGACCCCGTGAGGAGTATGTGGCGTGGTAGTGGAGGCCCACCCATCATTGTTTTAAGGCAGATCATTTTTGATCCCTGGAGATGTATCTCCTGGAGGATACAAATACCTGGGTTATGCTTTTGGAGGAACACCACGGACCATTTAACAGCAGAGTTCAGGCCCCGGACAGTCCAGGAAATCACAGTGAATTGAGACATCGGAAGTGTGGAAAGATAAAACAGGGTGAAACACCAGCTCACAAGGGCAGCAGCCCAGTCACTGAATTATAAGAGGCAAATATATAGCACACATTGCACAGCATTACATACCCAAAGCCAAGGAGGCAAGGAGGCATTCTAATGTCAGTTCCATATACATAAAAACAGAATAAAACATCTTTAAAAACAGAAAACAAAACACCCCCAGAACAAAAACATCCCAACCCTCCCCATCTCTGCATCCCCCACCCCAACCAAGGAATGCTTGTACCCTTAAACATATTACACCCAATGAGAGGAGGCATGGACCAGTGGGTGTAGTCTCACAGTGGAGTTAGTCTGTCAACTTGGAGAAAATGTTAACTCCACTGTAGAAGGTTCGTAGCAATAAGAAAATAAAATGAAGGGCTTCTCCTACATTTATAAGGAGAAGAAAAGAGAAAAGAGTAAAACAAAATAGAAAAAATGAAACCGTTGATGGGAAAGTTTCATCCAGGAGAACAAGATACCTTCTGAGGAAATAGGAAGTATGGACGTGCAGCCAGAATAAATGTCCCAATTGTAAATAAAGTGTCAGAAACCATGAATCGGACCAAGACAGAAGTACAGTTAAATCACACTTTTTTAATAATAGTAAAAGTAAATAGAACAAACGTAGTCAAAGTTATTTAACCGGAAAGGATAGTCAGACAAGCCAGGAAGTCAGGCCAGGGATCAGTGTAGTGGGACAGCAAGCAGGATCCGGAACCAGAATGGATGTCAGCCAAGCAAGTCTTTACCAGGCACACAGGAGAGAGTCTCTGTGTTGTTGACCAGGCGAACACAGAGAATATCTGGGCTGATGGCTTAAGTAAGCAGGACTGACGAGTAGGATATAATCAACAGGTGAGTCACTGTGGAAGGCCTCACTGTACCTCCTGGCTGCTTGTTGGTAGTCATAGATGTTGAAACCTTATATTCATCAATCCCACATGAACTGGGTATGGAGATTATTGCAAAATTCCTGAATGAAAGAGGACCCAATTTTGCAGGCCTTAATAGCTTTGTACTACAGCTACTCTCCCACATCTTTACAAAGAATGTCTTTTCCTTTGACGGATCCCACTTCCTCCAGGTACAGGGGGTCGCTATGGGCACATGTTGTGCGCCCTCATATGCGAACCTGTACCTTGGGGGGTGGGAACGAGACCCATTTACTGGTGATGGACATTCAGACCTTTTTTCCTATGTGCTGCGGTGGTTCCGCTACATAGATGACATTTTGTTACTGTGGGCGGGACCACCAACAGCACTTAATGAATTTATGGCCATTCTAAGTCACAATGACTATAATTTGAAATTCACTATGCAATCTAGTCTTACCACTATTGCATACTTTGATATCACGATTACCATCACTATGAATGGCCTGATCAGTAAATTATATCGAAAACCCACTGCGGGTAACACAATTTTACACGCGCTAAGTGCACACCCCCAAACCCTCATTCAAAGTATTCCCTTTGGCCAATATTTGCACCTTAAACGCAACTGCTCGAGTGATCTTGATTTAAAACAAGAGGCAGACAGTCTATACGAACGGCTCTTGGCCAGAGGATACAGCAAAACCAGCCTTAAAAAGCTTTTAAAAACGCTGTAGCTAAACCTAGGAATACCATTCTCTTTCCAAAACCCAAACAAACAGATTCCAACGTAACAAGGTTCATAACCACTTAAAGGACCCTACAAATGGGCTATTGGGGTACCAGATGATATATAGTTGGTGTGGATACTTTTTTTTATTTATCTGTACTCTTTGCTATTTTGTAAACAATGGTAATATGTTTTGTAATTGATTTGTATCTGTAAATGTTCATATGTATATCTGTTTTGTTTTTATTTAGCCTGTGTTGCCCACTCAGGGGACCTAAGGGTAACACGATGTGGTACCATTCCATATTAGGTGGCGATATTCAATTCATGAATTTTATGTTTCCCTGTATTTTTCTATAGAGGCATTCACAGCAGTGATATGCTCTATTTTTTCCCACAGTTTTGCAAGTCCGCTCTGGTTAGCTCCTTTGCTTCATGGGGACGCTCATGAATGGGGACCTATTGGAGTTCTATTTACCAGTTTGCCTACAAACCCCATAATTCACTCACTCACATTCACTCGTTGTCATTTATCCTGCACATGCGCACAACGAGCGAAGATCTGCTCACTGAGCCGCAAAAATGTCAACAATTCTGTGTTTTTCTGTCAATATGGGGTGCTGTGTGTACATTAATGAGGAAAAAAATGAACTTAAATGATTTTAGCAAATGGCTGCAATATAACAAAGAGTGGAAAATTTAAGGGGGTCTGAATACTTTCCATCCCCACTGTATACACTCCTTCATACCCTTTGTTTATAGGTTCAGCATGCTAGTCCAGGCTCTATTTGTCATGAGCATTGCTTAATCCTAATAAGGATCTGTCTCTCCTATGTTTACTGGACCTTATCATGTGGCTCTGTTGGTTCCCTACATGTTTGGAGTGAAGGTTCCTACTTTCCCCTTTTCAAACACTTGAAAACCACTTACTAATAGGTATTCCAATTTCCATATATTCTTACTTTCATATATTCCTTTTTACTGGCATATTTGTTAGAACCCATTGCATTATATCTGCTTTTTCACAGTTTATAATTTTGAAAATTCTCCACCTATCTGGGCTGTATACATAGAAAATGTATTCCAATCTAAGGTACCTTCAATTTTGTCTGTCCCCTGTGGGCCTCCCCTGCCTGGCCCAACATATGCTTTTTAAGATAACATGTTCTAGGTTTGTGCAATAGCTTTGATTTTATTGGAAATATATCTAATTTCAGATAGTGAGATTTGTTCTCTTATCTCTTATTTGTAACGTCTCTGAACCTTGGTCATGTCCTGAAGAAGCCTAATGGTGAAACGCGTAGACGCACAAGGGCTCACTGTACAAACTTTAGTTTATGCATGTGTACTATGCTTTTTATTCCTCATTGAACATTATGTCTATATCTTGTAGTTTTTTTAATAAATGCGATGATTAAATATTTTTGTCATCTCTCCATTGTTTCCTGGCCTAAAAAGTCTGATTTTGGTAGTACCTCCAGTAGTACCTTTTTTCTTCACTGTGGAGAGATAGGAGCTCGTAATTAACTGACAGCTGGGCAGCCAGCTCAGAGAAGGAAGGGCTGAGTCCAGCCGTGACAGTACCCCCTCCTCAACAACCCCTCCCAGGACCACCAGGCTTGAGGAGAAAATGTCTATGGAAATCATGGAGGAGGACAGGGTTCCTCCGGACCGTACTCTTTCCAATGCACCAGGTACTGTATGTGCCCACGGAACCGATGGAAGTCAACAATGGACTGTACTTTATACTCAAGGTTCTCATCCTTTACAGGGTGAGGACGTGGCACCGAGGTGGTAAAGCAGTTGCAGACCAAAGCTTTTAATAAGGAGACATGGAATACATTTGAGATACGCATATTAGAAGGAAGGTCTAAAGCATAACCACTGGGTTAATCCTGCGGAGAATACAGAAAGGCACAATAAACCAAGGGGGCAACTTCAGAGAGGGAACACGGAGTCTGAGGTTGTGAGATGACAGCCAGACCCTGTCCTCAACCTTATAGGAAGGTGCAGGCTACCGTCTGCAGTCAGAATGGAGTCTGTACCTATAATTGGCATGTCACAGATCCTCCTCTAACGCAGGAATGCTCTACGGAACAAATGAGTCAGGTAACATGGAAGATTGTAAACCATAGTTCATCATAAATGGGGACAATCTGGAAGCAGAATTCAAGGCACTGTTGTGAGCAAACTCCACCCAAGGTAAGAGGTCTGACCAGTTGTTATGATGGTCAGAAATATAGCAACATAGGAACTGCTCCAAGGACTGGTTGGCTCATTCTGCGGCCCCATTAGACTGCTGGTGATACGCAGAGAAGAAAGCAAGCTGAATTCCCAACTGTGCACAAAAGGCTCACCAGAACCGGGACACAAACTGACTACCCCTATCCGAGACGATCACCTTGGGTAGCCCATGTAAGTGAAAGATCTCCTGAGCAAAAATGGAAGCCAGTTCCTTAGATATGGAATAGAATGAGACATTTCGAGAACTGGTCAACCACAACAAGAGTTGATTCATCCCAGGGTGACCAGCAGCCTTGAGAGAATGGTAAGCATGGAGCATGGCAGTACGGAGACTTACAAGGTTTCTCAGGAGGAGCATGGACCTGAGCGGCAAGAATTTTGTCACCCAAAGGAGAAGTGAGACTGGTGTGAACCGTAGCCAGAATATGATCAGGAGGAATCACAGGAACCGGAACCGACTCCATCTTGGAAGTGGAGGAAAATTGTTGCGACAAAGCGCCAGCCCTTGCATTCTTAGTACCGGGTAAGAATGAGACAATGTAATTGAAAGTTGACAAGAAAATAGCCCATCGCACCCTTCTGGGAGAGAGGTGTTTAGCCTCAGACAAGAATGGGAGACTTATGGTCAGTAAGAATGAGAACCGGCACAGTGGTACCTTCGAGGAGATGTCTCCATTCTTTCAGGGATAAAATGATCGCTAACAGCCCTCTGTCCCCAATCTCGTAATTGACAACACAGGAGCAGAAACAAAGGCAGCCTTGAGACTCGCAAAGGCCTTAATGGACTCCGGAGACCAACTCTGAGTTACCGTCATTTCTTGTCATCAGTCAGGGGCTTGACCAGAGATGAAAAGTTATGAATAAACTTCCGATAATAATTGGCAAAGCCAAGAAAAGTTTGGAGCCAAAAGGTACAGCAGGCTTCCACAAGTACTCCTTAAAGGAAGGTCTCTCGGAGTCTGGAGTAGGGATGAGCTTCATGTTCCAGTCGAACCCATGTTCGACTCGAATATTGGCTGTTCAGTCGTTCGCCGAATTCCGAACGTTATGGGCCGTTCGCAACAAATTAGTGTGGCGCGTCACGGCCCATAATTCACTGCGGCATTGCAGTGCATTGCTGGCTGATGATTGGCCAAGCATGCACTATGACCCGCATGCTTGGCCAATCACAGCGCCGTTGGTAGAGAGAGCTGTAATTGGCCAAAGCCAGGGTGGATTTGGGCAATTATGGCTCAGGGGGTTTAGAACACGCCCCACACTATATAAGGCCACCTGCACGGCGGCCCTGTGTAGTGTGTGTTCCGGCATTGAAAGAGAGATAGATAGACAGAGAGACAGTGTCATTTCATTTGAGTTAGATAGATTAGGCAGGACAATCAGTGAGTTAGCTGCACTTACAGTGTATTGTGAATATATATGCATCTCAGGTGTGTGTATATATATATATATATATATATATATATATATATATATATATACACACACACACATACACATACATACATACACACACTGTATTCAGTTTAGCTAGATCTGTTCCTGTTATCTTCTTACTGACAGGCAGGCTTGTCTTGTTACAGTATTTACAGCTACCTGAAGAAATATGCTGGTGTTCTTTTGATCCTATTAGTACCACAGTCAGGCAGATAGACTATTTACAGTTAGTGCAGTGTGTCCTGCTCACAGTGTTCAGCTAAAACTACAAGTTAGTGTGGTGCATCCTGCTCACAGTGTTCAGCTAAACCTACAAGTTATTTTTTTGCGAGCTCTGCACAGTGTTCAGCTAAAGCTACCTGTAGAAGGTTGGTGGTGTTCTCATACTACAGGCAGGCAGTTGATTTTGCTAGCTGCAGTATCAGTATATATATATCTCAGCTTCAGGCCATTAGTATGTCTGGAAGGCCAAGAAGGAGAGGCAGACAGTCACAAGCCAATAAGAGAGGGCAAGCAGGCTCTGTGTCTAGTGCTGGTCATGGAGACGGTGCATCCTCATCAGCACATGGCCGTGGGACACGCTTGGCCTTTTTTTCGGCAGCTGGCCGTGTTGAGCCGCAACATGCGGAAGACTTGGTCGAGTGGATGACCAAGCCATCCTCATCCTCCTCATCCTCTCTCACCCATGCTCAGGGTACTTTGTCTGGCAAAGCAGCGGCCTCTTCCCTCGGCTCAATGTCATCAGTGACTCCTTCCCTAGCCCCACCATGTCCTTCTGAGGAGTCCCTCGAACTGTTTGACTACAGTGTTGGGTACATGCTCCAGGAGGATGCCCAGCGTTTGGAAGGCTCTGATGATGATACTGAGCTCGATGAAGGCAGTAACATGAGCACGGACAGAGGGGGTGCCCAAGAAGGACAGCAATCTGGCAGTCATGCTCCCCCTGCTGCAGCATACTGCCAAGTTTGCTCCAGTGATGAGGAGGGAGGGGATGATGAGGTCACTGACTCAACATGG
Organism: Aquarana catesbeiana; assembly: GCA_037953035.1. Taxonomy (NCBI): domain Eukaryota; kingdom Metazoa; phylum Chordata; class Amphibia; order Anura; family Ranidae; genus Aquarana; species Aquarana catesbeiana. The sequence goes on along the minus strand of JBBHAA010001892.1, from coordinate 213,203 downwards.
GTGCCTGATAGGAGAGAGGAGGAGGAGGCGGCACATCACCAACGAGGCAGGATGCCCTCCAGGGGCCAGCCTAAGGGCAGCACATTGACTGCATCACACCCCAAAGCTCCACATGTGCAGGGCGCTGCAGTCTCTGCGCATTATTCAAAAAGTTCTTTGGTGTGGGCCTTTTTTGAGACGAGAGCATCAGATCGCACCGCTGCTATTTGCAACATATGTTTGAAGCATGGCCAAAACATCTCCCGCTTGGGTACCACATGCTTGACCAGACATATGTTGACCTGTCATGCGTATCTAAAAGACCCACACCAAAGAACAAAGAGGACCTCTCCTTGCTCCTCATCAGCTGAGATCTCCAACCCCACTATACCTTCAGTCCTCTCTGAGACCTGCACTGAGAGGAATGAAGGTGTAGAATTAGGTGTGTCACAGCCAAGTACTTGTGGGCAATCTGCTTTCGGTACACCGATGTCAAATTGTACCAGGCAAATTTCCCTGCCCCAGCTCCCCAGCTGCTGCACCGCCAAAAGAAGTTTGCTCCCAGCCATCCACATGCCCAGCGGTTGAATACTAGCTTGGCAAAATTGCTAGCACTTCAACTGCTGCCTTTTCAGTTGGTAGACTCTGCCCCCTTCCGTGAGTTTGTGGAAAATGCGGTTCCTCAGTGGCAGGTACCCAAACTCCACTTTTTCTCACGGAAGGTGATTCCGGCTCTCTACCGGCATGTGGAAGGCAATGTCCATGCCTCGCAATGTCCATACCAAGAGTGAGTGAGGACTTACAGTGTTGTGGCACCAGCACCAAAGGCCCAATTTTTCTGCCCCTGGTCAACAGGGGCATGTAATTACAATTCTTGATCTAATATTTCACAGCAGGGCCCTGTGAGGGCTTACAGTGTTGTGGCCACAACACCACCTAAGGCCCAAATTTCTGCTGAGTATATAGGGCAGGCCCCTACTTTCATACATCTAACTTACAAATAACTCCTACTTGCAAATGGAAGGAGACAACAGGAAGTGAGATGAAATCTACCCCTAGGAAGGGAAATTCTCTCCTGTAAGAGTTATTATGGGAAAAACATTTCTCCTTTCCACTGATGCTTTCCAATCCTTGTTCCACAAAAAAACCCAAATTTTCAGAAAACATTTGTCATTGGGACAAAAAGTGAGGTGAAATCTTCTGAAGAGGAGGACAGACAGCAAAACAAATGTCACAGGGGTGATAACCCTTCCCTTTGTTTTCCAAAAAGCTTAAAAAAGATTTTTGGCTGGAGCTAAACATGTTAAAAATGTACCCTTTCAAAATTACAAACAGATCCTACTTAACAACAAACCTACAGTCCCTGTCTTGTTTGCACAGCCTGTATACTGCTGTTCAGAGTATATAGAGCCTGGTGGCCCCACACCTTTCCTTATTTTAATTTGGGTGCGGGGTTTCCCTTAATATCCATACAAGACCCAAAAGGCCTGGTAATGGACTGGGGGGGTGCCCATGCCGTTTGTCTCACTGATTTTCATCCATATTGCCAGGACCCGACATTACATTAAACCCGCAAGCAGTTTTAATGAGATTTTTTCCTTTAAAAATGACATTTTGTGCAGGGACTGTTCTAAACACGGGAAACACACGCCACTTTACAGGCATACTATAGACACCCCCCAGGTATGATATTTAAAGGAATATTTCACTTTTTTTTTACTTTAAGCATCATTAAAATCACTGCTCCTTAAAAAACGTCCGTTTTTAAAAGTTTTTTTTGCATTGATACATGTCCCCTGGGGCAGAACCCGGGTCCCCAAACCCTTTTTAGGACAATACCATGCAAATTAGCCTTTAAAATGAGCACTTTTGATTTTGAACGTTCGAGTCCCATAGACGTTAATGGGGTTCTAACGTTCGTGCAAATTTTCCGTGCGTTCGCAGGTTCTGGTGCGAACCGAATCGGGGGTGTTCGACTCATCCCTAGTCTGGAGTAAATAAGAATGGCAAACAAGATCAACCTCTCCAGCTCAGTGGGTATGTCTTGGTCTGCTATCTCATCTTTGAGGTTATCCAAAAGACCATGAGAAAAAGCAGCCACGAGGACCTCATTGTTCCACGCAACCTCTGCTGCTAGAGTACGGAAGTTAATGGTGTAATTGGCAACAGTTCTCGTACCCTATTTGATGAACATGAGGCTTTTGGCAGCAGAAGTTGAGCGTGCAGGAAAGTCAAATACCCCTTAAACCAGTACAATGACCTGGGGCATTCTTCAGAGCAGCCAGGTAGGCTGGGAGTATCTGCACATGTCAGAACTGTGTGAGGCTCTATTGAAGAGACAATACTCCTGCATACAGTTTTGGAACTTTGTGCTATTTCACTAAAGTGGACTGAGAGCTCCTGGTTAATAAATAACTTTGCCACTGATCCATAGAGATTGTGATTATACCTGAGGAAGTACAGTCCAGGATCCTCATTTTTGTGTACATAGAGAAGGAAGTTTGTCCTAATATGATGTTCTACACATCAAGTTGGGCATCCCATAATTCCTATATCCTATTCACATTGTTTTCCCCAAGTAAAACAAAAAAACAAGTCCACAGACTGATTTATTGTGTCTAGATGTAAATTGGAAGAGCTTGTTATCTGGCTGTGCAGGAATAGGGGGACTCCAGATCCAGCGGGGTAGCACTACATTATTAATCATAAACATTTGATATACAGCAATCAGCCATAACTTTATGACAACTGTGATGGGAGTTACATTGGGCGGGGGTCTTGTGGAACCCAGCTTACAGGCCCCTCTTAGGTACGTCACCCTGTGTCTATTAGAGAGTGACCGAGCAAATGATGGACAACTACTTGATGGACACTGAGAATGTGGTTTTAATTACTTCAAATGGGACAGTAATATTTGTAAACAATATCCCTCAAGAAATATATAAAGACTATTGCTGGTTTGTTTGATTCTGAACTTTACATGTTCATTGAAAGAGCTGGTCACATTGGCCTCTGTTTATTAAGGTATTATGTGTTTTCTGCTAAGCATGTCTGTCCCATTGTTAATTGTGTCACCTATTGTCTGATTAATAACAACATTGCCTGGGTGGGAATTGAGTCACCTAGGCTGGTTTAACCACCTCCCGTCCGGCCTATAGCAGAATGACAGCTGGGAAGTGGTTCAGTTATCCTGACTGGGCATCATATGATGTCCAGCAGGATAACAGCCGCTGCGCGCCTATGGGGGCATGCATCGTGGCGATTGGTGGTGCGGTGTGTCAGTCTGACACATTGCTACACTGATCTTGGTAAAGAGCCTCCATCAGAGGCTCTTTACCACATAATCAGCCGTTTCCAATCACGGCTGATCACGATTTTAAACAGGAAGAGCCATTGATCAGCTTTTCCTTACTCGTGTCTGACAGACACGAGTAGAGGAGAGCTGATCAGCTGCTCTCCTGACAGAGGGGGTCTGCGCTGATTGTTTATCAGCGCAGCCCCCCTTAGATGACCGCCCAGGACCACAGGGATGCTGCCAGGACCACCAGGGATGGCCACCACACGGAACCACCAGGTATACCACCCTAGACCACCAGGGATATGCCAATCAGTGCCCAGGCAGCTGCCAATCAGTGGCAATTAAAAACGCCTGCCAGTGTCACCAGTGATGCCTATCAGTGCATAAGGGGGTGTGACCCCAGAGTCCCTGCGCATGCTGTGACCATGATGTCACAAGGGGGCGGGGTCACCACTTATATAAATTGCTCCGCAGCTCACGCAAATCATTCCAGCCGGAGAGAGCGTCGTGTCAACATCGGAAGAAGCGGAGAGACAGCGGCGACAAGACAGCGGCAGCAGACCGGGCACCTTGCTGGCAAAAGAGCTGGAAGAAGATCGCGGCGGGGCCCGGGAGAAGAGGCGGAACACCGGGAGAAGAGGCTGAACACCGGGAGAAGTCAGGAGGAGACCCCCAAAGTCGGAAGAAGACCACGGAGCTGCCTAATAAATTACTCTTAAAACCTGTGTACTGTGTTTTTTTTATTGACACTTTTCCCTAGGTGAATGGGTAGGGGTACCATGTACCCCATACTCATTCACACAGGGTGGGGGGCCGGGATCTGGGGGCCCCCTTATTAAAGGGAGCTCCCGATATCCGATAAGCCCCCCGCCCGCAGACCAACAACCAAAGGCCAGGGTTGTCGGGAAGAGGCCCTTGTCCTCATCAACATGGGGACAAGGTGCTTTGGGGTGGGGGGGGACAAGGTGCTTTGGGGTGGGGGGGCCCACAGGGGGGCCGCTTGCCCGTCCCCACCACCTTTCCTGGCCGGCCGGGCTGCGTGCTTGGATAAGGGTCTGGTATGGATTTTAGGGGGACCCCATGCCGATTTTTTGGCGTAGGGGGTTCCCCTTACAATCCATACCAGACCTAAGGGCCTGGTATGCCCCGGGGGGAACCCACGCCGTTTTTTTCATTTAAAATTTGGCGCAACGTTCCCAGGATTCATAGCAGACAGCTGTCAGCACTGCCTGTCACTCATCTGGAAAGGAAAACAAAGTTTTCCTTTCCCAATGAGTGAGCCAGTGCGACATGCACAGTATCCTGTCACCGAGAACCAGCGCAAAAGGTATCGCGCTGGAAACACAATCTCGCTGTCAGGTACTGTAATCTATGGCTAAATTAGCTTCTGTTCCAACCTTGGTTGTGTTGCATGCAGTTCCACTCTGTCATCTGTAGATGTCGGTGTCGGTGTCACTACAGACCGGAGCTGGAAAACAACAGACTGAGGTGTATTGAGTGCTCTTCTTCTCAGAAGTAACTCGGCAGAGGTTGTACCCTGCGGTGCATTTTGGGAGGGGGTATTTAAGGGACAGATGCCTATTTCTGGGTCTTTTCGTTCCACCTGCTGGCCCTCCTGGCCGACAGGTATGTGCTAGGAGTCCTATCTTGTGGTCCTCCAGCCCGGAGGACTGCGATGCTGCAGCCTGTGGGTGGGCCCAGAAGTCTGTCTGGGGCCTACTACAACTGCTGCGGAGATGGTCCTGTGTTGTCTGTCCTGCGGGAAGAAGCTGGACAATTGAGAAGAATCCAGGGGAGGACCCGTCATGGAAGGATCATGTGGAGCGCTGGTCTGGAGAGGGGCCTGGTGACTCAATTGGAGGATGCATCCTAAGTTAACCTACCACATAGTACTGTCAGGTCGGCTTAAAGGTTCTGGTACTGTGTTTGCTGTTCACTGAAAGCTACTATGTCCTGTGGCAGAGGATCCTACAGTTTTGTTCTACTTAAATCTGTGGCAGAGACTTTTTGTTTGTGCTGAGCACCGGCTGCTAGGTTAGTGAGAGAGACCTATCCGGGCGGGCAAAGATTTAATCCTGAACCGAAGATACATTCATCCTTGAGATTTCAATTCCTTAGTGCTACACCAAGAAAAGGTATTTGAACTTCCCTGCAACTCTTCTTCTACCTCTTTCCTGCTACTTCTTCCAGTTATCTCCCATTAAAGCATTGGAAAAGTACTAAAGTGACTGGTGCCTACATTGTTATATGATAAGTTCAATGTGGACTCTAAATCTGGTATTGGTGAAATTACAGGTAAAAAAGTGACAGAAACAGCTGCGGGTGAGAAGTAAAAGCCTGGGAGCTACGTGATTAGAGGAACAAGTGGGAGGAGCCTAAACTACTTGTTGCCGCGTGGGACGCGGGTGTGTGTGTTTTGGCGCCAAAGGAGAAGAGAGGCCTTGTGATTGAACTGAGAGGATCAGAGTGCAGCCATGTCTTCTTTTCCATTGATACCATCAACTATGGGATCCAAGATGTTTCCTACAAGCACCGCTGCGGTTGCTATGTTAACCGGAACCCTGCTGACAGATACCGGCATTCATTTGAAGCCGCAGGGGTGGTTCGTACTATACACTGTTGGAGATATCGAAGGGCTGGGCATGCTTTGCCACAAGTGTGAAGGACTGGCCATACATCTCCATCCATTTGTTCGATGTTTGCAGTGCAGAGAATATTTGTTCACAGTGGAGCAACCTACAATGTCGCCCCGTGCTTATCGTGTGGACTGGGCTACAGGTACCGCTACAGTGGAAACTACTGCCATCACTGCTGGAGAGCAGCAGACCGTGGTCTCGTCTGCTACCGTGAGTGTTCCCGAGGGAGATGTCGCTGTTACCGCTTCATCAGCGGACATCACTCTTATTTCTACTTCTACTACACCTATCCCAAGGAAGGAAGGAAGGAAGGTGGGATATGTGAAGGCTTCCCATGGCCATGGTCGAGGCCTGCCCCAGAGACTACTTGAACCGGAGCAATATATGGATCCAGAGAAGTCCACATCAGGAACGGGTGAGAGATCAAAGGGGAACATATCTGGGACTCTTTGTAAATATTTGCCAGCAGAAGAGTTGAGAGACTTGGAGATAGATTCTATGTCAAATCTCTCCGGTGATAATGATTTGTTTGAGACAATGTCACAGGAACTATTGTGGGACCAGGGTGAAGCTGTTGCCTCTGCCCTTACTTTCTCCGAATGGATAGACATGGATTCTGAGAAGACATCGCCTATATATATATTATGCACTGAAATTTCGGCTGCCGAAACAGAAAAGAGAAAAAAATGGCCCACCCCTGGTGCCGCCCATCATGGGGGTGTCCCATAGCGCAGAAGAGAGGAGAGCCGCCGCCTGGTTGATTAGAGCACTGGGAACATCACTGTTTTCATTTCAATAGCTGCGTGTTCCCTGCCACGCTTCGTCACATACAGCCCCTCCCCCTTGTCCGGGGAACTTTGATAGACAGATCACCCATCCCAGGATTGGATGGGTGATCTGTCTATCAAAGTGCCCGGACAAAGAGGAGGGGCTGTATGTGATGGCATGCGGCGGGGAACACACAGCTAATGAAATGAAAGCTGTGATGTTCCCGGTGCTCTAATCAACCAGGCGGTGGCTCTCCTCTCTCTTCCCCTGCACAGGCTGGCTGCAATGGGGACACTGGCTGCACTGGGGATAATAGCTGGCTGCACTGGAGACACAGGCAGGCTGCATCAGAAGGGCACTGGTGAGTCTGCATTGATCTCTTGTACCATGTCTGCAGTCTCTGACCATCTGCTGTACCATGTTCCCAGTCGCTGACCATCTCCTGTATAAAATTTTTTTTTTTTTTAAATAAGTTTCGGTATCGGTCATTTTTGGTATTGGTTTCAGTTTTTGGCATTCTGGGTCACATCATGCTTCTAGACCCTGGCAGGGCAACGCTCTGCCACATATCATCCTCCCCCCTGTTTCTACCCCAGAGGGGGCGTAACACAATAGCCAAACCTCTTGAAAATGGCACCTCTGTGCCAGTTACCACCAAGGGCCAAGGTGACTTTCCCTATGTCATCCTGCTACACTGACTTGGGTACTACAAAGACACCCCAGTGACTTTTTACGGGTGTGCTTCCAAAAATGCCATCTGCCCATTTTCCTTGGGGCCACACCTTCAAAAACACTTTCACACTAAGGGACTTACCAAGGAATTGGATATTGTTTCTCAACCTTTTTCTCTTTATTTCTAAAGCGGTCACAATTTTAAACACCTTTTTAGCCACAAGTGTGGGCACTTTTATTTGGGAATTAAACTCTTTTAATGACACCTTGTTAAGCTTTGGGCCAGTGTCCTCAGACCTTTTACTCTTGCAACTTGGGAGGTTCCTGGACCTCTGGAAATCCTTCCCAGAATTACACCCTTGAACCTGTAGGGGCCCAATTCTACTGCACCTATTCCCGCTTCTGTGTCTGTCATACCATTCATCTTCCTGTATTTTTTAAGATTAAGAGCAACCATGTCACCTTGACCATCAGGTCCTCCCTTATTTTTGTTGTTACTCATGGTAACCAAAACATTTACCAGTGTGTTGCACTCACCAGTGTTCTAAAGGGAGTGTATGGAGGAGAATCGCACAAAGTGGAATGGTTGTCTACCATGGCAATGTCACTAACCACCAACTCCACTGCCACATGAAGCTCCTCCAGCAACTGTCCCGATACCTGATCCTCACTATCCAATTTCACCTTTGGATTGATGGCCCCAAACACATCACATGTACTTGTGCCCTCTGGCACGTCCGCCCAGATTTCTCTCCTGTCCAACAGTACTCCGGAGTGCCTCTCATGCACAACCTCTGTATGATGCAATCCTGTACACTGTGGGACAATTTTCCATAATAACAATGGATTGCATTACATGCTTCCAAAATTGCAGAGATTGCGATAGTACAGCCTGTAATATCCAGATCCATTTATGCATACCCCATGGTACAAGTTCTCCAAATGCAGGAGAGGACGTCAGGATATACACTCCAACATTCTAACATTTCTCTCAGCATATCTGTCATAAAAAGGCACTGTGATTCTACATTCAAGACCCTTCTGGGGTCATTAATGTTCCTTGGAATGTGGAAAGACTCATTTACTGATGCCATAGAGGTGGTGCTTCTTAAAGGGGCTTCCTCCTAGGTATCTAATGCAATAACCTGGTGCTCTCCTAGAGCACAGCCAGGTGTGGGAGTCACCACAAAACCTTCAGGTTCAGTGTCAATGATCTGTTCCCGGTCTTCTTTATGGATAACATTAGTTTGGTATACCACACCAATAACTCCTTTATGGGTTGTGGGCACAACCTCTGCTATGTGCTTAATCTCTCTTGGCCCTTCCATCTCCTGAGAAATATCCTCTGCAACAGCAGCAAACGAGCCCTGTCCAAAAGCTGCTCTGCAGTCCCTCCATTTAGCACAGCAGAAATTGTGCCCGCTCCACTGTTACACACTGAGCCTTCTTTCAATAAAGCCAACAGACTTCTCACCCATTTGTCCCAGTCTATTTTCTCTGTGCTCCCATCAGAGGTACTATGCAGTACCGTTCCACCTGCCAAAGGAGACACAGGACAGAGTGTCTCCACAGTAGACACATTGCACATATCACTAAATTTTATTCTAACCTGTGGCAAAACTTTTTTAAACACAGCAGGCTGCAAAACCATAAGTTCACCACCTTGCTCAGGTGGCACTTCATTAAACTCGCAAAGATTTTTGCTGTCAGCAGTGACAGACTGCAGTAACCCATTATTGACACAAGTAATTTCAGATATTTTAGTTTTACCATTTGACACATTAACACCAAGGTCAAGTACCCTCTTATCCATCAGAGCGGCACCACAGTTGTCCCGGGCAACCTCTGGCTCCAACACACAGAGCTCCCTTGAGGTTTCTAGGGACACCTCTGCAGCCTTATATACTGTTGATAAGGGGAATAGCATATCCTGCTTAGTGATCAACCCTACCTCATTAAGCATCACATTATCAGCATTAGTTAACTCAATAACAGTTTTATCATACTCCTCAGTCATCACATTCAATTTTGACACTTGCCTCCCCACTGGACAGGGCACTGCAGTGAGGCAAGTCCTTTTCTGCACCAACAGTGGATCTCCCCTCTGGGATCACTTCCACTTCAGTCTTTCCCATGACTTCAACAGCAACAGTCTTACCCATCAGTGTAACAGGTCTTGCCATGTTCACTTGAGTACGTTGACTTTCCTGACAGACTCCATGGCAGTCTATGTGTGGGTTAACCCCGCCTCCTCTCCAATGCTTTAGGACCCCATTCCCATAAATGAGTACTCACCACTAGCTACTGCGTTCCTTTTTTGTCCTCCTCCAATGGACCTACTCAAGATGTTCGCGTCCGGTCGGACGGATCCAGGATCATGGCATACCTCTTGCGGTGCAGCTCAGAGCCCATCCATGGGCGGGCGAGTAGCGTTTGAGGCTGAAGTTTTCCCCTTGTGGTGGAGGGATGGTTGCCTCTGTATGCTGAAAACTTCTGGACGCATCAACGGCTGGCAAGGTCGGAAGCATTGTTTGTGTCTCCATGGCAGTGTTTCTCTGTGTATCCTGTCTTCCCCTAGGTATCCCCGGCTCCTATTTAAAATTATGTCGGTCGCTTTTGGGTCCTTTTCCGCCCCTCATGGCGGCTGGAGTGCTGGTGTGTTCCAGCTCGCCTCAGCACTTCCGGGTATGGTCGTTCGCGCCGTTTGTGCATGCGCAGTAGCCTCCTCGAGACCGAGGCTTGACTCGCGCATGCATAGTACAGCGCAATACTCGGGGAACCGCGCATGCGCGGTACGATCATGACCTACGGCGCAGGGGCGTGGTGGGTGGTGACGTCATGGGCGGGGAGCTTCAAATACTGCTCTTAGACTCCCTCACAGTGGGATTTCCCTCACAGTGAACTGGAGTGGAGCGGTCTTCCCCATGCCCAGCTCTGGTCATCACTAGGTGAGTGTTTGCATTGTAGGTATACACTGTGTGTTTTTGAAAATTTAAAAAAAAAGATAAAATATAATAAATTATTAAATGCAATTCATGTTGGTAAAAAAAAAAAAAAAAATTATGTATGAAAGGGAGAGAAGGGCGAAGAGAAATTTTCTCCCTTGTTTTTATGATGACATGTTGCAATTTGCTTTGGGGCAGAGGACTCCTCCTTACTGGTTGTCGGCCCATTCAGGCCATTTTTTCTTTTTGCAGACCAGCTGCATTGTGTCGCCCTTCTTCTGCAAATCATGGATAATTCCCCGCCTTTAAGTGGCCAGCCCTCTCGCACAAGGTATGTGCTTAAGAGGGGAGGGGTGGAAAGTCAGCCGCATGGTATATGCGTTATCTGATGTTGGTCCCATCATTTCCCCTTCCCTACTGTGTTTTTTCTTCCAGCCCTTCTAGATCAGACCCTCAGATTTCGGTCCAGAATGATAAAGACCTTGCCAGGCAGCAACGCCAGTCTCCTTCAAGATCCAGATGAGACTCTGCATCTGGAGACCACCACCAGGGGAGACGATCTCATTCCTCCTCCAGACACCGCTCCCACCGCCATGACAGCCGCTCTGATCGAAGAGCCTACTGGGGATGTGGAACAAGAGTTCCGGAGGGCAAATCACTATGTGATCGGTGCTATGCCTGGGCAGTCAGGGAAAAAGAGACAGAGAACCAACACTTGGAATCTCTCGTTAAACGTGTGGTACAGCAATCCCTGAAAGAGCTGGATTCTCCCCACACGCTGAGTCAGTCTACTGCACTGTCTGGCCCCCCGGCTGATGAGGCCCGTGAAGACCCGGGCACTTCCCAGCCTTAGGCGGCCTCTCTTGATTCCTCAGATGACGAGCCTCAGGAAGAAGAGGAAATCGGAGGCTTTGACTTCAACATGGTGTCACCTTTAATTAAGGCAATCAAGGAGGCCCTTAAATGGGAGGATCCCGCTACTCCTCCAGCTAAACAGAAGAAATTCTTTAAAACACCTTGGAAAAGAACACTCAAGTTTCCCGCTGCTTTCGGAGCTGAAAGATATTATAGACGAGGAATGGAGTAAGACGGACAGGAAGTCTTGGTTAATCTATGGTTAATAAAGCCTCCAGATTATACCCCTTCAAGTCGGAAGAGGTGAAGTACCTAGAGAATGCTCCCCTTGTAGACGCTGCCCTAATGCGTCTGGCTAAACATGTCACACTTCCCCTAGAGGATACGGTATCCTTCAAGGATGGTCTTGAGAGAAGGATTGACCAGGATCTGAAGAGGATCTATGGGCTGGCTGGCACGGCCTGTAAACTGGCTTTGGCCCTGGCAACCATGTTAAAAGCCATGGAGGCTTGGACAGAGAACGTGGATTCCTTCCTTAAGGGAATTTCGGAGGAGCTAGCAGGAAGTTCAGCAGCTGCAGAATTAAAGCTAGCGGCAGTCTTCTTGGGGGAGGCATCCATTGATTTGATACGCCTATTGGCGCGGATTATGCTGTCATCAGTCACGGCCAAGCGGGCCTTATGGTTACGTCCTTGGCTTGCTGACCCAATTTCCAAACAGGCCTGGTTTAAGATTCCCTTTGAGGGGTCCTCACTGTTTGGCAACTAACTCGACGATGTGGCAAGTCGGGCTTCCTTTCCCAAGATAGACACCTTCTTGGTCAGAAGAAACCTCAGTTTAGAAGACGTTCTCCAGAGCGCCCCAGGGAAGCTCGCTCTTACAAGCCCGGCAGGGACTTTAGGAAGAACTGGAACAGAGGTCAAACGTCCTTTCGCAAGTCCACCAAAGGCCAGACATCCAGTGGTCGTGAGCAGGCAAAGTCTTTTTTTGAGATTGCGCCCACCCAGGCGGGTCAGGTAGGGGCACGGCTGAGCCTCTTTCGGCATGTCTGGGTGGCCTCGATTTTGGACTTTTGGGTAATAAGAACAGTCTCGACAGGTCACAGATGGACCTTCTCCAATATTCCTCCCAGATTTGTCTCCACTCTTCTACCCCGGTCGGAAGAACAAAAACAAGCCCTACTGTCCTACATGGACCTTCTGAAGTCTCAAGGAGCAGTGGTACACGTCCCCAGGGACGAATGGTTTCAGGGGGTATACTCCCCTCTTTTCTTAGTTCAAAAAAAGTGTGGCTCTTGGTGCCCGGTCATAGACCTGACCTACCTGAACGAGTTTATAGAGCAAGGGAAATTCAAGATGGAAACTCTGTCGACCATTCAGCAAGCTATTCAGCCAGGCGATTGGATGATTTTCATCGATTTGAAGGATGCTTACTTCCACGTCCCAGTAGAAAAGGGGCTTCACAAGTACCTACGTTTCCAAGTAGGGCAGGATCATCTGCAGTTTATTTGCCTCCCCTTCAGGTTGACAACTTCCCCCCGGGTCTTTTTAAAAATCCTCTTAGCCACGGTAGCTCTCATAAGGTTAAAAGAGGTGAGTCTCTACCACTACCTCGACGACCTCCTGGTTCTGTCTCAAAGCAGGGAACAGCTGCTGGACCACCGGGAGCAGGTGATCTCCACCCTATCCAGCTTCGGGTGGCTCCTGAATTTAGCAAAAAGCCACCTAATTCCGGCTCAGCGCCTAATATATCTGGGAGCACAGTTCGACACCGTGAGAAGCACTATTTCCCTTCCACTACATAAAATTCCAGTTGTTCGGGACAGAATTTCTCGGGCTCTACATACTACACACCTGAAAGCCTCTCAGTGTCTAGAAATCGTCGGTACGATGGTCTCTACGACTCCCATGGTCAAGTGGGCCTTGTGGAGATTACGTCCCTTCCAGTCAGGGTTCCTGCAGCAGTGGAAAACAGGGGACAAGAATCAAGTCATCCGGATGACATCATCAATGAGGAACAGCCTCTTTTGGTGGCTTCAACGCAAGAACCTCCTGGCATGTCACTCCATTGCCCCCATCTCCTGGATCACGGTCACAACCGATGCCAGCGGGACGGGTTGGGGAGCCCTCTGCGGTTCGAATCTCGCCCAGGGCAAATGGGATCCATGCCTTCCAGTCCCAGGTTCAAACATCCTGGAACTCAGAGCAGCCTGGTGTGCACTGCAATCCTTCTCTCACCTATTGAAAGGGAACTCAGTGCTGTTAAGAATGGGCAACACAACGGCAGTCGCCTACATGAAGAGGCAAGGGGGTACCCGGAGTCCCAATCTCCTTCGGGAAGTCGAGCCCATCCTTTCTTGGGCACAGAAGAACCTGTGCAATATCTCGGCGGTGTTTGTCCCAGGAGTCCAGAATACCCAAGCAGACTTCCTTTCACGTACTGAGCTGGACAACAACGAGTGGTCCCTGCATATGGAGACATTCAGATGGGTCTCGTCACTAGGGATAAAAGACTGTTCATTAACCGGATGGGGAAATGTTTGGAGCGCTATGCTGAGAATTCGTTGGGTCAATCATGATTACTGTAAGCTTTCTTCACACATTATTATTTTTGGTACTGTAAATATGTATGTATGTACACTTATGTTATCCTTATGCTTTCCAGATTATGGCAAAGTTTATCCCTGAAGAAGAAATTTAATTATTTTGAAACGCGTTGGATTTTTTTTGCCACATCTGTAATATATTATATTGTTTATTTTTTCTAATGTACATGTCCATGTGATCTATTTAATCTACGTTTTAATACTATTTTTGTATCAATAAATTTATTCAATTTTTAAATACTTTTGCCTTTGTTGCCTTAAAAATCCCCATTTTTTGAGGTTCCCACTTTATGCTGTTTAGGGATGATGGCAACTCTTTCATAACTATCTCTGAGGAGTCTATACTATTTCCGTCACTAGGGATCAATCCCGAGGTGGATCTATTCGCCTCCCGCCACAACTGCAAGCTGGAGAAATATTATGCCAGAGGTCATTGCAGCCAGGCTCTCGGGTCGGACGCACTGACGGATCTTTGGAGGTTCAACAAGGCATATGCCTTCCCGCCGCTTCCAGTCATCCTGAGATTCCTGCAGAGGCTCCGTTCCGAAACAGCCGAAGTGTTGACAATAGCTCCATACTGGCCGAACAGGCCTTGGTTCCCTCTCCTTGTCCAACTCAGCTTCAGGGACCCGGTGCCTCTCCCTCTCAGGCCGGACCTTCTTTCTCAGGGGTCAGTCGTGCACCCATGTCCGGCAGTACTGAGACTGATGGTCTGGTTCTTAAGAGGGAGAGGCTAATCTTGCTTGGTTGTGCTCCTACAGTGATCTCAACTCTCATGAGCTCAAGAAGACCTAGCACAAATAGAGTCTACAGTATCCAAGTTTGTGGATTTTTGCTCTTCTAGCGGCAGGTCTTTTAGACACCCGGAGGTGCAAGACGTTCTCAGCTTCCTTCAAACAGGCTTAGATCTACCATTATCCATCAGCTCGCTTAGAGTTCAGGTGTCTGCACTGTCTGCCTTCTCTGGGTCCTCTTGGGCAACTAATCCGTTAATCCGGCAATTTTTATGGTGCTTCAAGGCTCAAGCCCCAAAGGAAATCCAGGTTCCCCAAATGGGACCTGCCACTTGTTCTAGACTCAATCTCAGGACTCAGTACTACCGGGCCTTCCCCGCTCTCTATTAAGGACTTCTCAGCAAAAGTGGTCTTTTTAGTAGCCGTCACATCGGCAAAAAGAGTCTCTGAGATTGGCTCTCTGGGTTGTGAAGAACCCTTCCTGACGTTCTTCCCGGACCGGGTAGTCCTCATCCCTATGCTGGGTTCTAACCCGAAAGTGTCCTCGGTGCTCCTTGATAATCAGGAGATAGTCCTTCCTACGTTTAGGTCTCCGGGCTCCTCCGAAATTCACCCTCTGGATGTAGGGGAAGCAATCAAAGAATACCTGAGAGTGACTTCTCCCTTCAGACGTTCTGACCATTTATTTATTTTACACTCGGGAAGCAATAAAGGGAAGAAAGCTTCGATTAGGACGCTCGCTACTTGGATGGTACAAACTATTCAACAAGCATACAGGGCGAAGGGCTTGGCTCCTCCACAGGCGGTGACAGCTCATTCCACCAGGGGAATGGCGCCTTCATGGGCGGCAGCGCGACACGTGGCCCCAGACACCATATGCAAAGCGGCCTCGTGGGCCTCTATCAACACTTTCATGTCTCACTACTGTATTGAGCATGCTTCATTGTCCTCTGTAAACTTTGCTTTGAGAATCCTATCGGTTGATAGGACAAACTAAAATCTTGTTTGATTCAGCATACCCACCCGTGTGGTCGGCTAGTTATTTCCCACACGTAGGCTGCCATGGAGTCTGTCAGGAAAAAGGAAAATTTATTATCAAATACTTACCGTAATTTTCCTTTCCTAATGGACTCCATGGCAGACGGAGTTCCCACCCATTGGTCAAAGAGTAGGCTAGTTACGGAACGCAGTAGCTAGTGGTGAGTACTCATTTATGGGAATGGGATCCTATAGCATTGGAGAGGAGGCGGGGTTAACCCACATGTAGGCTGCCATGGAGTCCATCAGGAAAGGAAAATTACGGTAAGTATTTGATAATAAATTTTCCTTTTTCTCCTACAGCACTTCCACTGGCCCACTCCCTCTGGTGGCCACAGTATGAAACTACAGCAGGCACAGCAGGAATTTCCTCTCTGTTGGCAGAGGTGACTGCAAATACTTTAACACAGGAATCCTGGCTTGCAGATGAAGAGTTAAGTCCAGCAACAATATCAGCAGCCGTATTCCACAAGCTGGGACAAGAAAAGATCCCATGCCCCAGCTGACCACATTCCTGGCATAGTACTTAGTGACTTTCTCCTGTTGCTAAGGAAGATGGCACTCTCCCAACTGCACTTTGCTGGCTCTCCCACACATGTAGACTTCTCGTTCTCTATGAAGCAGTGTTGCTTTAAACTTGCCACGATCCTCTGTAGGCAATAGCTTTGTCTTGTGGTCCATCGACCTGACATCATAGGTGTTGATATGGGCAACTGCACTCCTCTCACACTTCTGGTATGCCTGTTGCTCACTCCTGGCACTCTCAGACCTTTGCTTTGCATCTTTGCACTGGAGCCTGGGAAAAAGGGCACTTGGACACTGCATGCCCCCACTCACTGCACCACAAACAGCACACTTGGTTCTTAACAAGGCCTCCCCAATTGCATTCTCTTGTAAGCTTAGGACTTTGCACATTGATAGCTGGCTTGTTTGCACGAGCGTTGCCAGGGGCAACAGACACTTTTTCACCAACATCTTCACTCAAAATTTGAGCCATGTCTCAAACACACTTTCTCCCGTTGATATGGAAGACCATGTTCTCCCCCATTAACTTTTTCCAGCACTCTCTAGATTCAATTGCTCCTAGGAAATTGTCGCAATCATCTCGCTTATGACCCATCCAGCGGTACACCTCTTGGTACTCCTCCGTCAGAAACGGTTGCATCAATTCAACCCAGCGACCTTTGGGCCATCCTCTGTAGGAAGCAGTTATTGCAAACTCACCCAAAAAGTCTTCAACGTGTTCAAAAGGCAACATAGGCTGTATGAAGTCAGCAGCACAGATTTCTCTTTTGTTGCCATGGGCAACAACACCCATCTGCTCACTCCTTGCACTGAGCGATGGTTTCCCAGACAAAGATGCAGACTTTGGTAGACTCTCCATACTCAGTCACCTGTGCACTCATTGCACCAGTGTTGCTAGGGACAACCCCAGCCCTTTTTCTCCTTGGCAAACTCTGATCAGGCATGTATGGGGTTCGTTCAGGCTATAACAACCCCTCCAGCCACAGAGCTCCATCTATCATCTCAGCCATCCTTTTTTTTTTTTTTTTTTTTTTTTTTAGGAGCTTTGACAGCCCCATACTTGTAGTCACTCCAGAAAAAACTTTGCACAGTTCAGCAATAAATTGGAGCACTGTCTCTTTAAGGCTAGTTACCTTTCTCTTGCAGGTTCTCCTCACCTGCACACACAGATTATGCAGTCTCATGCATCAAAACACAGTTCATATGACAGATGAACTTACTTGATTGTAGGGACCTCAGATTGTGCCCACAGCACTTCTCCACCACGTGTAAAGGACTAGGACACCGCCACTCGCTGGTTCTTCTTTTTAAGGGCTTTGTTTGCCCATTTTTATTAAAAGCAAGTTCAGCAAACAACATAGGTTTCCCTCACAGGGGCTTTCAGCATTCCTTTTTCCATCAACAAAAAAATGACATTCAGCCTAGTTGGCTCTCACTTGCAGCACTGCAGCTCTGGCCTTACACTCCTGGCCCTTGTCTGTCCCGTACATACTGTTTCACCAACCAACCACCTTGGTGCATATAGCTAGCAGCCTCTTGCTGCTCTGGCTCCCACGTGAAACCCTCCTGACTCCTGGTACTCAGACTTCCTATCCAGTGGCGTAGCGTGGGTTGTCAGCACCCGGGGCAAGGCAAGTAATTTGCGCCCCCCCCCCAACCTGCAGACTTTTAGCTATCCCTGAGTCCCTTCAAATACAATAGTACTGACCTACCTGATTCCTATACTGACCACTACACTGTCCACTACACTGACCACTATACTATACTCGCCACCATACTACACTGACCACTATACTAAACTGTCCACTATACTACACTACACTGTCCACTATACTACACTGTCCACTATACTACACTACACTTGACCACCATACTACACTGACCACCATACTACACTGACCACCATACTACACTGTCCACCATACTAGGTGGACACTGCACAGCAATTTATATGATGGGCACTGCACATGACATGGTGGGCACTGTATGACACAGCACATTACATGGTGGGTACAGCGCATTACATGGTGGGCACTGCATGGCACAGCACATGACGTGGTGGGCACAGCACATTACATGGTGGGCACTGAATGGCACATAACATTACATGGTGGGCACAACACATTACATGGTGGGCACTGCATGGCATAGCACGTTTCATGGTGGGAAATGCAACTGCACATTACATGTTAGGAACTGCACATGACATGGTGGGCACTGTTGAACAGCACAGCACATTACACAGTGGGCACAACACACTACATGCTGGGCACAGCACATGGCAGGGTGGGCACAGCATAGCACATGACATGGTGGGAAGTGCACATGACATGGTGGGCGCTGCACATTACACGGTGGGCACTGCACATTACACGGTGGGCACTGCACATTACATGGTGGGATCACTGTATGGCACAGCACATGACATGGTGGACACTGCAAATTACATAGCGGGCATTGCAAGGCACAGCCATGACATGGTGGGCATTGCACATGACATGGTTGGCACTGGATGGCACATCACATGACATGGTGGGCACTGCACATTACATGGTGGGCAATGCAAGGCACAGCACATGACATGGTGGGCACTGCACATTACATGGTGGGCACTGCAAGGCACAGCATGACATAGTGGGCACTGCACATCACATGAAGGGCAATGTAATGCACAGCACATGACATGGTCAGCACAGCGCATTACATGGTGGGCACTGCAATGTACAGCAAATGACATACTGGACACAGCACATTACATGGGGGGCACTGCAAGGCACATGACATGGTGGGCACAGCGCATTACATGGTGGGCACTGAATGGCACATAACATTACATGGTGGGCACAACACATTACATGGTGGGCACTGCATGGTAAGCACGTTTCATGGTGGGAAATGCAACTGCACATTACATGTTAGGAACTGCACATGACATGGTGGGCACTGCAAGGCACAGCATGACATAGTGGGCACTGCACATCACATGAAGGGCAATGCAATGCACAGCACATGACATTGTTCAGCACAGCGCATTACATGGTGGGCACTGCAACGAACAGCAAATGACATACTGGACACAGCACATTACATGGGGGGCACTGCAAGGCACATGACATGGTGGGCACAGCACATTACATGGGGGGCACTGCAAGGCACATGACATGACATGGTGGGCACAGCACATTACATGGGGGCACTGCAAGGCACATGACATGACATTGTGGGCACAGCACATTACATGGGGACACTGCAAGGCACATGACATGACATGGTGGGCACAGCACATTACATGGGGGGCACTGCAATGCACATGACATGGTGTGCACAGAACTTTACATAGTGGGCACTGCAATGCACATGACATGGTGGGCACAGCACATTACATAGGGGCACTGCAATGCACATGACAGGACATGGTGGGCACAGCACATTATATGGGGGGCACTGCAAGGGACATGACATGGTGGGCACAGCACATTACATGGGGGGCACTGCAAGGCACATGACATAGTGGGCACAGCACATTACATGGGGGGCACTGCAAGGCACATGACATGCGGGGCACTGCAATGCACATGACATGGTGGGCACAGCACTTTACATAGTGGGCACTGCAATGCACATGACATGGTGGGCACAGCACATTACATAGGGGCACTGCAATGCACATGACAGGACATGGTGGGCACAGCACATTACATAGGGGCACTGCAATGCACATGACAGGACATGGTGGGCACAGCACATTACATGGGGGGCACTGCAATGTACATGACATGACATGGTGGGCACAGCACATTACATGGGGGGCACTGCAATGCACATGACATGGTGGGCACAGCACATTACATAGGGGCACTGCAATGCACATGACAGGACATGTTGGGCATAGCACATTACATGGGGGGCACTGCAAGGCACATGACATGACATGGTGGGCACAGCACATTACATGGGGGGCACTGCAATGTACATGACATGACATGGTGGGCACAGCACATTACATGGGGGGCACTGCAATGCACATGACATGGTGGGCACAGCACATTACATAGGGGCACTGCAATGTACATGACATGACATGGTGGGCACAGCACATTACATGGGGGCACTGCAAGGCACATGACATGGTGGGCACAGCACATTACATGGGGGGCACTGCAAGGCACATGACATGACATGGTGGGCACAGCACATTACATGGGGACACTGCAAGGCACATGACATGGTGGGCACAGCACATTACATGGGGGCACTGCAAGGCACATGACAGGACATGGTGGGCACAGCACATTACATGGGGGGGCACTGCAAGGCACATGACATGACATGGTGGGCACAGCACATTACATGGGGGCACTGCAAGGCACATGACATGACATGGTGGGCACAGCACATTACATGGGGGGGCACTGCAAGGCACATGACATGACATGGTGGGCACAGCACATTACATGGGGGGGCACTGCAAGGCACATGACAGGACATGGTGGGCACAGCACATTACATGGGGACACTGCAAGGCACATGACATGGTGGGCACTGGGCACAAGAGGGAGAGCACATTACATGGGGGAAGCAGCACTCTGTCCCCTAGCACAATAATTACACAACATCCCCCTAACAAATGTACTGACCTTATCATAACAGCATGGGAGATATCCTTCCTCCCGGGCTCCTGCTGGATAGGACATCAGCGCCCCTCCCCCAGACACTGAGGATCTGTGTGTAACAGATCCTGTGATAGGGGTCAGTCATCGGCAAAGACAGGACTTGGCTGCACTGACTTGTCTCCTCCAATACTGTCCACTACACTGCCCCCCATAGTGACACTACACTGACCTCCATAGTGACACTACACTGCCCCCCATAGTGACACTACACTGACCTCCATAGTGACACTACACTGCCCCCCATAGTGACACTACACTGCCCTCCATAGTGACACTACACTGACCTCCATACTATACTAAACTACACTGTCCTGCCTACAGTCTCTCTCGCCCCCCTCTCCCCCCCCAGTAACATGACTCGTCTCACTTACCTTCTTATCCTGGCTGCATCGGTCCGGATGAGGAGGAGAACACAGCGGCGGCTCTTTCTTCTCTCCCCTGCGCTCTGCTTGCTGCCATGTTCAGTATCCAGCGCCCTGTGATTGGGTGGATGGGGGTCATGTGCGGAGGCGGGGCGCCTCACATGACCCAAATACACCCAATCACAGGGCGCCGGACACTTAACATGGCGGCCGGAGCCCGGGGACACAAAATTAAAAATTAGGAGGAGGCAGCCAGTGACACATACTGGCGCCCCCCTAAATATCACGCCCGGGGCCACGGCACCCCCCACGCTACGCCACTGTTCCTATCTACCGGGGTGGAGCCCAGAACTATGGTCAGGTTACTACTAAAAGCCCAGCACACACCTGACCAATCAGTATGCTGGCTGTTCTCAAAATCAGGACCCAGGACAAGGGATTTCATCCCACCCGGATCTCTCAGAAATCCCTGAGCTCCAGGTCCCAAAGTGGACTTTCCAAAAACACTCAGAAAACTGAATGGCCAGTTTCCTCTTCATGCTACATGCTCCCTGGAGTCCCTCAACACATCTGGTTGAGAATTATAGGTCACATCCTCCTTCTAGATCCTGGCAGGGCAATGCTCTGCCACTAGAAAGATAGATAGATAGATAAATAGATAGATAGATAAATAGATCAATAGATAAATAGATAGATAGATAGATAGATAGATAGATAGATAGATAGATAGATAGATAGATAGATAGATAGATAGATAGATAGAGTGTGTGATCAGTCTAATATATATATATATATATATATATATATATATATATATATATATATACACACACACACACACATATAAGTGTGTGCAGTCAGTATACAGTGTATTGAAGTGGTTAGGGGGAACCCTATGAAAGAATTAAGAAAAAAACTGGCATGGGGTCCCCCCAAACACTATACTAGGCCCTTTGGGTCTTGTGTAGATTTTAAGGGGAACTCCACGCCAATTAAAAAAAAAAACTACATGGAGTTCCCCCAAAATCTATACCAGGCCTTTTGGGTCTGGCATGGATTTTAAGGGAATTCCATGCCAAAATGTAAAAATAAAATGGTGTGGGGGTCCCCCCCAAAATCAATACCTGACCCTTATCTGAACAAGCAGCCTGGCAGGCCAGGAAAGGGAGGGGATGAGTGAGCACCCCCTCCTCCTGAACCATACCAAGCCGCTCGCCCTCAACATGTGGAGGGTACTGTGGGGTCCCTAGTCAGTGGTTGTCCGGGTCTGCAGGCAGGGGGCTTATCGGATTCTGGAAGCCCCCTTTAACAAGTGGACACCCAGATCCCCCCCCCATGTGAATGGGTATCAGGTACATTGTACCCATTCACCAAAAAAAGTGTTAAAAAGTTAAAACCACAGCAGACAGTTTTTGACAATTTCTTTATTTTAAAAAAAAGTGTCCCGCAATGTAAATCCATTGTCAATCACGGCGCCCGACGGTCCCAAAACTTTTTAAAAAAAAAGAAAAAGCTCCGCCTCCATGGGAGGCCTCCCAGCGACTGGTGTCTCTTGGCTGTGACAGCTGTTATATAGGCAAGGACGGGGCCACCCTGTGATGTAACCGAGTGATCCAGCCCCCTCTGGCATTATGTGATGTGTCAGCAGGTGGCCCGGCCTTGCCTATATAACAGCTGTCAAACAGAAGAGACAGCTGTCGCTGGGAGGCCTCCCATGGGGGCAGAACTGTTTGGTTGTTTTTTTTTATTTTTCAGGTCCGTCGGTGCTGTGATTCACCTCGCAGGACACTTTATTTTTTATTTTAAAAAAATTGTCAAAAACTGTCTGCTGTGGCTTTTACTTTTTAACACTTTTTTGGTGAATGGGTAGGGGTACAATGTACCCGATACCCATTTACATAGGGGGGCTGGATCTGGGGTTTCAATAAGCCCCCCACCTTAATGGGGACAAGGTGCTTTGTGGTGGGGGGGCACAGAGCCCCCTGCCCCAAAGCACCCACCCTCCCCATGTTGAGGGCATGTGGCCTGGTATGGTTCAGGAGCGGGGAACCGAAGGAACCAAAGAGCCTGGTATGGACTGGGGGGACCCATACCATTTTTTTCTTTGATTTTTATCTATATTGCCAAGAGTCTGCAATACATTACAGCCGCAAGCAATTTTAAATTACATTTTTTCCTTTAGAAATGTAATTTTGCTGTGGTACTGTAAGACACATCGGAAAGAAGCGCTACTTTACAAGCAGACTAAGGACACCCCCCAGGCATGATATTTAAAGGAATATTTCATTGTTATTGTTTCACTTTAAGCATTATTAAAATCACTGCTTCTGAAAAAACGATTGTTTTAAAAACTTTTTTTGCATTGATACATGTCCCCTATGGCAGTACCCAGGTCCCCATACACTTTTTATGGCAATAACTTGCATATAAGCCTTTAAAATGAGCACTTTTGATTTTTCATGTTCGTGTCCCATAGACTTTAACGGTGTTCGCATGTTCACTAAAACTTTTTTGCCTGTTTGGGTGCAAACCGAACCAGAGGATGTTCAGCCCATCCCTATTGATCACCAGCAATGTTTAGGTAGGTGGTACATGTCCAAATACATCAACAAGAATGGCAGAACCAAGGTTTCCCAGCAGAACATTGCCCAAAGCATTACACTGCCCCAACCAGATTGCCTTCCTCCCACACTGCATCCTGATACCATCTCTTCCCCAGATAAGAGATGAACACGCACAATAACATCTGTTGGGCTGGTGGTGCTGAGAGATTATTCTTTACCATTCAGACATTGGTCAGAGTGGGACCCATGTTCAGTGACCCATGCCAGGCATTATAGAGCTACCTGCTCCCTGTTCACACCTATGATCACATCATCTGCAGGGGGAAGTCAGCCATCATTAACTTAATTTGCAGCTCTGAGATCTCATGTGGTTACATGCCAAGAACCACAAGGGAAGATGAAGGTGAAGGACATAAAGTGGTGTGTCACAATAAGGCTTAATGTACACGGGACGTTTTTACAACATCTCCTGAACGATTTAACTTGACAGATAGTAACCCACATTTAAAACATCAACATCAATTGCCGCTTTTACATGCTGCATTTAGCAGCGTTTGAAAAAAGCCAAAAATTAAAAACGCCTGTAAACTAAACGCGGCTAAACATTACCGCGTTTGACGTCTGAAACTTTGGCATCTCTTTTTTTGCCTTTAAAGAAAAGCCTATAAACGCAACTGCCTAAAAACGACATTAAACTAATTGTTACGTTTGTTTTAATTTGTGTAATAACTTTAGACATTTCACAACATCCAATAAATATCACAGACCAAGAAAGGACATGTGGGACACATTAGCCAATTGTGCTCTTAGCTTTCAAAAGAAAACTTTTTAAAATGAAACAATACAAGTTTGTAAATTTCACTACAAAATCAAGCTGTTCAAAATGTGTTGCTCATCCCCAGTTGACATACAGCTATAGGAATATGGTATCATGTCTGATATGTATCTGGAGTTATGGATGGGAGAGTTTAATATGTGGAAAGCTACAATGTAACATTGAGGATGATGTATTCATACAGCCATCATTGTGGTGATAACATTATCATATTACTGGAGCTCATATAGTACATTGTAGTCCAAATGGACATTTATAATATTTGTTGTTCAAAAGCAAAGATGTTCCATGATTGTGAAGTCTATATGGTGCCATATCATAGACCACTATGGTGAAGTCAAATTGCAACACATTAACTTTCAACTTTATTAAAACACTGTAAACAATGGCTCAAAAGTGATATGGTCCAGAAATATTTAGACAGAATAAAGGTGGATAAAGCACCTGAACCAGATGACATCCACCCATGGATCCTTAAGACCACTTTCACACTGAGGCACTTTTTAGGTGCTTTCACACTAAAAACAGCGCCTAAAAAGCTCACGAAAACGTATTTCTATTAAAATCAATGAATGCTTTCACACTGGGGCAGTGTGCTGGCAGGGCTGTGAAAAACTCCCCTCTCCACTGAAATGAATGAAAAGCTCTTCAAAAGCACCTGAAAAGCTCTTCAAAAATGCCTGAAAAGTTCTTCAAAACCGCTCAGTGTTTTTACTGGCAGTTTAGAAGTGCCTCAGTGTGAAAGTGGCCTAAGAGAATTGAGCTCTGTCATTTCAAGGCCATTGTTTCTAATATTTAGGGACACAGTAATGACTGGAATGGTATCACTGGATTGGCACAGGGCCAATGTGGTGCCCATATTTAAAAAGGGATCAAAGTCTTTACCAAGTAACTATAGACCTGTTAGTTTAACTTCTATAGTCGGGAAGATACTGGAGAGTTTAATAAGACCACAAGTTCTTGCTGGAAAAAAATATTTTAAGCAACAGACAGCATAGGTTCATGAAAGACAGAAGTTGTCAAACAAATCTGATTTCTTTTTAATTTAAAAAAACCTTGGACAGAGGGGTGACTGTGGATGTGGTATACTTGGATTTTGCAAAAGCGTTTGACACAGTTCCCTCACACGGCTCATGTGTAAGGTAACGTCTACAGGCTTGGAAATATCAGTTTGTAAATTGATAGTAAACTGGCTAAAAGACCCAATTCAGAGTAGTGGTAAATCATTCTTACTCTAAATGGTCTAAGGTTATCAGTGGTGTACCCCAAGGTTCAGTGTTGGGACCCCTACTTTTTAATACCTTTATAAATGATATTGGGTCTGGGATTAAAAGTACCATTTCTGTCTTTGCAGATGACACTAAGCTATGCAGTGGAATAACGTCCTTACAGGATATCTCCAATTTACAAGCTGACCTCAATGCTCCGTCTAATTGGACAACTAAGTGGCAAATGAGGTTTAATGTTGATAAATGTAAAGTTATGCACTTGGGGGCAAGGAATATGCATGCATCATACATACTAGGGGGAGTACAACTCAATGGTGAAGGATCTGGGGGTTTTGGTAGATTATAAGCTCAAAAATAGCATGCAATGCCAAGCTGTGGTCTCCAAAGCAAGTCCTTTCTTGTATTAGGACAGTTATGGACTCCAGAGAGAGAGATATCATTTTGCCCCTGTACAAATCATTAGTAAGACCTTGAATAGAATTTTAGTATCACCACAGAGTGGTCCTGTGGATACTTGTATGATACACAGTGCCACGTCCTATACTTTGGATCAGAAAAATTTGAATAAAGGGCTTGGACTTTTTAGGCACAACTAAATGAGTAATTAATACATAAAAAGTTTATTAAACATAGAAACACATTTAAAAGATAATGACATTTAGAATAAGTCAGTATAACAAAGTTATATACAGTATTTATCGGCGTATAACACGCACTTTTTTCCCCTTAAAATCAGGGGAAAATCGTAAGTGTGTGTTATACGCCGATCCCCGCCGGTCCCCCGCTGACTGTGAGCGGAAGAGCGAGCGCCGCCGACATACATACATAGCCGAGTGTACTCGGCTAGGTTCGGCTAGCTCCACTCACAGTCACGCCCAGTCCCACCCTATGATGGACGTAACACAGGGACTGGGCATGACCGTGAGCTGAGCTAGCCAAACCTAGCCGAGTATACTCGGCTATGTATGAATGTCGGCGGCGCTCGGTTCCGCCCACAGGACTATGAGAGGAGCCGAGAGCCGTCAAGAGACACAGGACCGGCTCTGTGTCTCTCGGCGGCGCCATATTTAAAAACTGCAGTGACACTGACAAGTCTGCAGTGTCACTGGGCAAGGCTGCAGATGACACTGAAAGGCTGCAAATGACACTGAAAGGCTGCAAATGACACTGAAAGGCTGAAGATGACACTGAAAGGCTGCAGATGACACAACAAGGCTGCAAATTACACTGAAAGGCTGCAGATGACACTGAAAGGTTGCAAATGACATTGAAAGGCTGAAGATGACACAGCAATGACACTACATGGCTGCAAATGACACTGAAAGGCTGCAGATGACACAACAAGGCTGCAAATTACACTGAAAGGCTGCAGATGACACTGAAAGGCTGCAAATGACACTGAAAGGCTGTAGATGACACAGCAAGGCTGCAAATGACACTACAAGGCTGCAAATGACACTGACAAGGCTGCAGATGGACACTGATAAGGCTGCATTGATGGGCATTTAAATGTAAGGTTTTTTTTCCTTAAAATTTTTTTTCCCTAAAATTCCCTCCTAAACTTGGGGTGCGTGTTATACACCGGCACATGTTATACGCCAATAAATACGGTAGTTGATACTAATACATAGTCATAGAAGAATAACATGAAACATTTGGAGGTGAATAACCACTTGTTCCAGAGTAAAATTCAAAAATCCTGATTTTGACTATGTAACAGGTTATGATGGTAAAGGTATCCTGGGCTCTACATGTTACGTGCCTTGCACTTCTTCAGGAGTAGGGATGAGCCAAACACCCCCCTGTTTGATTTGCAGCAGAACATGCGAACAGGCAAAACATTTGTACGAACACCGTTAAAGTCTATGGGACACGAACATGAATAATCAAAAGTGCTAATTTTAAAGGCTTATGCGCAAGTTATTGTCTTAAAAAGTGTTTGAGGACCTGGGTCCTGCCCCAGGGGACATGTATCATTGCAAAAAAAAATTTTAAATGGCCGTTTTTTCGGGAGCAGTGATTTTAATAATGCTAAAAGTGAAACAATAAAAGTGAAATATTCCTTAAAATTTCATACCTGGGGGTACAAATGACGTTCGTATGATGAAACGCGTAAGGCGGGACTATCTTGGCACGCACAACGTCATTTCCGCGTATCGTGGTTCCGGGAACCAGGCCGGTGGAATGCAAGCGGTAGTTTTCCAACAGCGCTGCGTCCCCGAACTGTGTGGAGAGGTAGTGAGCCTGCGAGCTCCCTCTCCTCTTTATTAAAACGTTCTCTTGTAAATTTTTATTTGGTTTAAGTGGATCCAGTCGTGTTGTTGGACTGTATTATACAATAATAAATTTATAGTTACCAACAAAGTTACGCTATGAAGCTATTCTTATTTTTTATTTAATACATGCAAGTGGAAGCCTGGTTGGGATATGTGCTGTAGCAAGGGGCAGTGAATCCCCCCTCCCCCTCAACGAGTGGTTCACCTGGATTGAGCTAAGTGGAAGGACATTGGCACCGGTGGGATCGGAGCGATTAGAGGCAGAGGACCAACATCACACGCTCATACCCCTGCAGGGGCAGGGAGCTCCGGTGAGTGCAATCAAATTGGGGGGAATTGCTAAAAGTACTGTATGGATCTCCATTGATTAGAAGATTCTTCTGGGAAAGCACTATACAATCTATTGCACTGTGTATGGTACCACTATATGAACTATTTGGGACTACACATATATTTTTTTTGATACACCTTTTTTATGTAAAAATTTTTTTTATATATATATATATATATATATTTGATATATCTTTGATACACATTTTTTTGATACACTTGGTTTATGGACTGGTTTTAATTAATTTTTAACGTTTTTTTGCACAATTTTAGTGTGTGTGTTGCACTGGGGTCTGACCAATTTTTTGCAGTTTTTACACTTGTCAATTTGTAGTTTCATTAACACATGTTTTTATAATAAGGATTGAGGTTGTGCAATATACATATTAATGTATTAGGAATATAATTATCTACATTTTAATAAGTATTTATCAGTTTATAATATATAGTAGTTTCTGGTCCATTCACTTCCTTTATTATTATTTTTTCATTTATAAAATATTTTTATTTATATAGTATTGTATCACGCACAATAGAACTTGTCACTTTAAAAATACTCACTTTCACATCCTTTGTTTTACACAGCGCCATCCCCTATACCTTGATTTCAACTCCTTTGGGGTAACACTGAGGTGTTCCCTACCTACATAGGGGGGCAGCAGTGTTTAAAAGTCTGAAGCGCGGACCCATTGATAGATTTATTATTTGTACGAACACAGTTAAAGTCTATGGGACACGAACATGAATAATCAAAAGTGCTAATTTTAAAGGCTTATGCGCAAGTTATTGTCATAAAAAGTGTTTGGGGACCCGGGTCCTGCCCCAGGGGACATGTATCAATGCAAAAACATTTTTTAAACGGCCGTTTTTTCGGGAGCAGTGATTTTAATAATGCTTAAAGTGAAACAATAAAAGTGAAATATTCCTTAAAATTTCGTACCTGGGGGGTGTCTATAGTATGCCTATAAAGTGGCGCATGTTTCCCGTGTTTAGAACAGTCCGAGAGCAAAATGACATTTCTAAAGGAAAAAAAGTCAATTAAAACTAATCGTGGCTAAAATTAATTGTCGATCCCAGCAAGACACATAAAAGTTCATTGATAAAAATGGCATGGGATTCCCCTACATTCCATTACCAGGCCCTTCAGGTCTGGTATGGATTTTAAGGGGAACCCCCCACCAAAATTTTTTAAAAAAATGGCGTGGGGGTCTCCCCAAAAATTCATACCAGACCCTTATCTGAGCACGCAACCTGGCAGGCCACAGGAAAAGAGGGGGGACGAGAGAGTGCCCCCCTCCTGAACGATACCAGGCCACATGCCCTCAACATGCGGAGGATGTCTCCATGTTGATGGGGACAAGGGCCTCATCCCCACAACCCTTGCCCGGTGGTTGTGGGGGTCTGCGGGTGGGGGGCTTATCAGAATCTGGAAGCCCCCTTTAACAAGGGGACCCCCAGATCCCGCCCCCCATGTGAATTGGTAATGGTACCCCTACCATTTCACAAAAAAAGTGTAAAAATTTGTTTAAAAAGACAATAGCCGGTTTTTGACAATTTCTTATTAATGTCTTCTTCTTTCCCCGCTTCTTCTTACATCTTCTGGTCTTCTTCTTCCTCCATCTTGTTCTTCCCCCGCTTCTTCCTCTGGTTCTTCCTCCACTCCTCTGCTTCTTCCTCTGGTCTTCTTCTCCGGCATCTTCCTCCGGCTTCTTCTTCCCCGCTTCATCCTCAGGACGATCCGCCTCAGTGGGAGTCTCCCGCTGTGTGACGCTTCTGTTCTTGTGACAGCTCTTATATATGGTATATGCTCTTATATAATATGGTGTCAGAGGAGGGCGGGGTCACCCAGTTATGTAAACGAGTGACCCCGCCCCCTCTGACATGATGGGGGAAGCCATAGGGAAGTCCCGTGCATCAAAGGGGGGCAGGGTCACTGGGTGACCCCACCCTCAGTTAAATAAAAGCTGTCACAAGAACAGAAGCATCACACAGCAGCACATTCCCATTGCGACGGATCGTCCGGAGGATGAAGCGGGGAAGAAGAAGCCAGAAGAAGATGCCGGAGAAGAAGACCAGAGGAAGAAACAGAGGCAGATAGAGGAAGAAGTGGGGGAAGAACAAGATGGAGGAAGAAGAAGAAAACCAAAGGAAGACCAGAAGAAGATGGAAGAAGAAACGGGGAAAGAAGAAGACATTTATGAAGGAATTGTCAAAAACTGGGTATTGTCATTTTTAACATTTTTGACACTTTTTTTGAAATGGTAGGGGTACTTGTACCCCATTACCAATTCAAACAGGGAGGGGGCCGGCATCTGGGGGTCCCCTTGTGAAAGGGGGCTTCCAGATTCCGATAAGCCCCCCACCCGCAGACCCCCACAACCACTGGGCAAGGGTTGTGGGGATGAGGCCCTTGTCTCCATCAACATGTTGAGGGCATGTGGCCTGGTACAGTTCAGGAGGGGGGGCGCACTCTCTTCCCCCCACTTTTCCTGTGGCCTGCCAGGATGCGTGCTCAGATAAGGGTGTGGTATGGATTTTTGGGGGGACCCCCATGCCATTTTTTAAAAAAAGTTTGGTGCAGGGTTCCCCTTAAAATCCATACCAGACCTGAAGGGTCTGGTATGGATTTCGAGGGGGAGCTCAATGCCATTTTTTTAAATTTTGGTGCGGGATTCCCCTTAATATCCATACCAGACCTGAAGGGCCTGGTATGGAATTTGGGGGACCCCCACGCACTTTTTTTTAAATTTT
This sequence comes from Aquarana catesbeiana, assembly GCA_037953035.1. Taxonomy (NCBI): domain Eukaryota; kingdom Metazoa; phylum Chordata; class Amphibia; order Anura; family Ranidae; genus Aquarana; species Aquarana catesbeiana. Next base: position 182,128 of record JBBHAA010001892.1, on the reverse strand, counting down.
GGTTTGGGTTCCCCTTAATATTCATACCAGATCCAAAGGGCCTGGTAATGGACTGTGAGGGAATCCCATGCCGTTTTTATCAATGAACTTTTATGTGTATTGTGGGACCCGACAATTCATTATAGCCGCGAGTAGTTTTAAATTACTTTTTTTCCTTTAAAAATGTCATTTTGCTCTCGGACTGTTCTAAACAGGGGAAACATGCACCATTTTACAGGCATACTATAGACACCCCCAGGTACGAAATTTAAAGGAATATTTTACTTTTATTGTTTCACTTTAAGCATTATTAAAATCACTGCTCCCGAAAAAACGTTTTTTAAAAAAAAAATTAGCATTGGATACATGTCCCTTGGGGCAGGACCCAGGTCCCCAAATGCTTTTTTTGACAATACCATGCATATAAGCCTTTAAAATTAGCACTTTTGATTTCTGTCATAGTCTTTTAAAGTGTGTTCCGCGGCTTTCAAATTTGCTGCAAACACCCGGCGAACGGGCGAACAGCCAATGTTCGAGTCAAACTCATATTCGACCCAAACATAAAGCTCATCCCTATTCAGGACATCAATGGACTTACTAAATAGAAACAAAGTAAATACAATGAAATCAAATAAACAAATCTACAATATACATCAAATCAATATTAAAAAAAAACATTGTTAATAGAGCATTGTGCTTGTGGAGACCCCTAGTGAAGTTAACTGACTGGTCACATGCAGAAGGCACCAAGAATAAACCAATAGACTATAAGGACGTATGTAACATGATAAACTATGACAGTGCACAAGTAACAATAATATAAATGTTTACTATCAAGGTGTGTAACATGTAGAGCCCAGGATACCTTTACCATCATAACCTGTTACATAGTCAAAAGCAGGATTTTTGAATTTTACTCTGGAACGAGTGGTTATTCACCTCCAAATGTTTCATGTGATTCTTCTATGACTACGTATTAGTATCAACTATATAACTTTGTTATACTGACTTATTCTAAATGTCAATATCTTTTAAATGCGTTTCTATGTTTAACCACTAAAGCCCCGGACCATTTGGCTGGCCAAAGACCAGAGCAATTTTTGCGATTCGGCACTGCGTCGCTTTAACTGACAATTGCACGGTCGTGCGACGTGGCTCCCAAACAAAATTGACGTCCTTTTTCCCCCACAAATAGATCTTTCTTTTGGTGGTATTTGATCACCTCTTTTTAAATGTTTGCGCTATAAACAAAAAAAAGAGACAATTTTGAAAAAAAGCAATATTTTTTACTTTTTGCTATAATAAATATCCCCAAAAAATATATAAAAAACAATTTTTTTCCTCAGTTTAGGCAGATACATATTTTTCTACATATTTTTGTTAAAAAAAAAAATCGCAATAAGTGTTTATTGTTTGGTTTGCACAAAAGTTATAGCGTCTACAAAATAGGGGATAGTTTTATGGCATTTTTATTAATTTTTTTACTAGTAATAGCGGCGATCTGCAATTTTTATCATGACTGCGACATTATGGTGGACACATTGGACACTTTTGGTGCTATTATGGCACCATTCACATTTATACAGCGATCAGTACAATTAAAAATGCACTGATTACTGTGTAAATGTGACTGGCAGTGAAGGGGTTAACCAGGAGGGGGCGCTGCAGGGGTTAAGTGTGTCCTAGGGAGTGATTCTAACTGTGGGGGGGCTACGCGTGTCACTACACTGATCACCGATCCTGATTACAGGGAGCTGTGATCAGTGTCACTAGGAAGAACGGGGAAATGCTTGTTTACATCAGAATTTTCCCGTTCTTCAGCTCCGTAAGATGATCGTGGGTATCCCCTCAGACATCGAGTCCGCGGGACCCGTGATCACAGTCACTGAGCTTGCAGCAGGGTCGTGCAAGCGCCGGCGCCAGTGCGCACATGGCCACACGGTACCAAATTCAAAGGACATACAGGTATGCCCATTTGCGCAGCTATGCCATTCTGCCGACGTATATGTACATGCGGTGGTCGGCAAGCGGTTAATAAACTTTTTAAGTGTTAATTACCCATTTAGTCATGCCTAAAAAGCCCAAGCCCTTTATTCCAATTTTTCTGATCAATTAGTAAAACCTCATCTGGAATATGCAGTTTAGTTTTGGGCTCCAGTTCTCAAAAATGATTTCGGGGAACTGGAGAAAGTGCACAGAAGGGAAACCAAACTGATAAGAGGCATGGAGGAGCTCATCTATGAGGAAAGATTAGAGGAACTGAATTTATTCCCTCTTGAGAAGAGGAGATTAAGGGGGATATGATCAACATGTACAAATATAGAAGTGGTCCATATCGTGAACTTGGTGTTGAGTTATTGACTTTAAGGTCATCACAGAGGACAAGGGGGCACTCTTTAAGTCTAGAGGAAAAAGGATTTCATCTCCAAATACGGAAAGGTTTCTTCACAGTAAGAGCTGTGAAAATGTAGAATAGACTCCCTCCAGAGGTGGTTCTGTCCAGCTCAGTAGATTGCTTTAAAAAGGCCTGGATTCTCAACTGTGGGTGAAGGATTGTGTATATGGGATTGTATTATTATTATTTTTTTTTTGGTTGAACTAGATGGACTTGTGTCTTTTTTCAACCTAACTATATAACTATGTAAACATTGTATAAGCCATCTCTAATGACATTTACACTTACATATACATTATCCATACAAGGAGCAGGCACACTTTAACAAGCAGCAAGTAATCTCTGATTTCCATTATAATAAGATTCACCTACCTCTCTGATATACAATAAATAACATTCATAACTTTGTGTATAGTTACATTCTGATGGGAGCAGTTGTGTAAATGGTTTTAACAGATTTATGGGATGTAATGAAGTTTTGATATGGTCACTTTTATTGGGAGGACTAAGGCCTCTTTCACATGGATGGTCTGTCCAGGTCCGCCTGTCAGTTTTTTAGGAGGACCTGAACGGACACTCCATAGACCTCTATGGAGCATTGGATGTCAGTGGTGACATGTCCGCTGACATCTGACCCGCTCCGATCCGAAAAAGTGTGACGGAGGTAAACCCTACTTTTTCATCCGTCTGCGGATCGGATGAAAATGGACTCCACGATCCGTCCTCATCCGATCCCCCATAGGGGAGAGCGGCACTCTGACAGGTCCGTCCCTGCACAGTGTGCAGAGACAGAGCTGTCATCTGCCTGCTCAGCGGGGATCGACGGAGCGATCATCTTCTGAGCAAAGAGGAGCCCGTACATGGACACGTCCATGTGAAAGGGCCCTTATATGTTTAGTGTTTTATGATCAGTATGGAGTGATATGGTGTTCAATTAAGGACTGGGGTAATCCATCCAACTACAACATGTATTTACTGGGAGTTCCCTTTGCATATTTTGCTGTAGGTAAGTTGGAGATATCTTTTTCTTACCTCGGTGTTTAAGACTTTCTGAGATGTTAGTTCTACCAGAACAGTATGAGGATCCATGTTCTTCAGGATGTAGATCAGATCATCTCTATAATACTCATATATCCTCCTCAGTGATGGATCATCATATGACGACAGCTGGCGGTGGAACTTTTCGTTATCCTCTAGAAAAAAACACAAAGAAATACATTTTCTGTTTTATAAATGTTGTGATTTAAGTTCAGCATGGACTTTTGTATTCCTGGATCAACCCTCTGCAATTGGGGAAAGGAGCACTGGAGGTTAGAATCCCTATACAAATCAATACAATAATACCCCTGTGATTGGGGATTTATATTTGCGCATACAAGCTAACTTGCTGGAGTTCCAGGCCTTTTTTCGTTTATTAAGTCAGCAGCTACAAAAAAATGTATCTCCTGACTTTTAATAAACAGACACTCAGCCTGTCCCAAGGTCAAGCGCTGCGGCTGCACAGAGCCTCACTCCTCTCCGCGGCGCCTCCAATGAAACTGTGGGCACCCGGCCATGACAGCTTGTGGCTTCACGGCCGGGCCCGCACTGCACATGCACAAGTTGTGCTATGCTTTCCAGGTGGACAGGCAATCTTCTGGGACCTGTGATGTGTCCCAGAAGATTGCCAAGAGGGAGGGGCTGCCTAGGAGAGAGGGGGAGTTGCCTAGGTGGCCCGTAGTCAGAAGTAGGAAGTGGGACAGGAAGTCCCACCCAAAACTAGTCACCCACTCCCCCCAAAAAAATGACATGCCAAATGTGGCATGTAAGGGGGCAAGGAGTGCTTAAAGGGGAAGTTCCACTTTTGGGTGGAACTCCGCTTTAAAGCCTCGCTGAGAACAAGCCTAACTATGAATTAATAAGAAAAGGAAAACAAAGTTAAAATGTCTAAAGTAAATCACTTCAGCCCCAGAAGATTTTACCCCCTTTCTGACCAGAGCACTTTTTACAATTTGGCACTGCATCGCTTTAACTGACAATTACGCAGTTATTCAATATTGTACCCAAACAAAATTTGCATCCTTTTTTTTACACAAATAGATTTCTTTTGGTGGTATATGATCACCGCTGCATTTTTTTATTTTTTGCACTATATACAAAAAAGAGCGACAATTTTAAAAAAAAAACCTTTTTTTACTTTTTGCTATAATAAATATCCCCAAAAATGTTTTTAACAACTTTAAGACCAGGCTTATTTTTCAAACTTGTTGCTTACAAGTTAAAATCATTTTTTTTCTAGAAAATTACTTAGAACCCCCAAACATTTTTTTCCTAACACCCTAGAGAATAAAATGGCGGTCGTTTCAATACTTTCGGTCATGCCATATTTGCACTTTTACACTTTTTTGAATTAAAACATAAGACAACAGTCAAGTTGGCCCAATTTTTTTTTGATATTGTGAAAGATAATGTTACGTCGAGTAAATTGATACTGAACATGTCACGCTTTAAAGTTGCGCTCGCTCGTGCAATGGCGACAAACTTTTACCCTTAAAAATCTCCATGTGTGACATTTAAAATATTCTACAGGTTGCATGTTTTGAGTTACAGAGGAGGTCCAGGGCTAGAATTATTGCTCTCACTCTAATGCCCTGTACACACGGTCAGATTTTCCAAAGGAAAATGTGCGATGGGAGCATGTTGTCGGAAATTCCGACTGTGTGTGGGCTCCATCGGTCTTTTTCCATCGGATTTTCTGACACACAAAGTTTGAGAGCAGGCTATAAAATTTTCCGACAACAAAATCCAATTGCGTCAATTCCGACCATGTGTGGCCAATTCTGACGCACAAAGTGCCACGCATGCTCAGAAGAAATTCCGAGATGGAACTGCTCGGTCTGGTAAAATTAGCGTTCAGAATGGATGTAGCACTTTTGTCAGGCTGCAATGTTTAAAACTGTTTAATGCAGCGCACTCTCTTCTTCTTTATAATGCTAGAAGAATTAAGTAGTTTTGCTGCTGATATTCACACAGACTTCTCACAAACTTCTTTTCTTTATTATTTATCGTGATTTCATCAATATATTTTGATTTGTCACATCTGACAAAAAAAGATATATGTTTTATTTTTTTGGTTTGTATTTTTTTCAAGCCTGATCATGTTTTTTATTTTTTTTTATTTTACTCCTGAATATTTTTGGGTGTTTTTTGTGTGTCAAGTTACCACAACACCATTATTATCTTGTTTTATTTAATCTCAAGAAGGTTGCTTGGTGTTGGTCTTGTTAATTTCACATTGTATTTTTGAAATGTACCTGCCTCCTCACAAACAAACTGTCCTTTTTGAAGGAAAACACACATAGGCGAGTATAATTGAAACAAAAAATAATTTATTAAGGGCTCATAACCAAACAAAGAGGGATAAACAGCAGAAATTGGCAAAGCCTTTGACCCCCAGGGCAGACATCAATTATTTTACAGCAAAATTGGTGGCCTGAGGAGTCCATATCTAAGGGGGTTCAATCTGGTCCAGAAGTCCAAGAGATCCTGAACAGCAGCAGATGACATCTATTGTTCCCAGGCTGTGGTCATACAAGAGGCTGCATCTTTTGCCAGACCAGACTGAACCCAGGTCATCAATCTCTGGTCTTCCTTACATGTTTCCTTCCACGCTGTAGCCCTGGTTTTGGAGGTGTGGCAGGAGGAGGAGTAGGACCTGGAGGAGGAGGACCTGGAGGAGGAGGAGGACCTGGAGGAGGAGGAGGAGGAGGACCATGGGTGAGCTCACAAATGTGGGTTTCACATGTGAGTTGGCCCCTCAACCCCTTATTTAGAGCTTCCAACATTACAAACTCACATAAGAGTCATTGGCCCTCCTCCATCTGCATAATTTAGCAGGCAGTTAGCTCTGCAAAATCCTCTTCCACACTGTGGGGGGTTCTGAGGACCTCAGTAGCCTTCCTAAATAGGCCTATTGCAGCCTCCTCCAGGTTACTCCTCTTCTTGCCACTTTGTCTTTGAAGGTGGAGGGGAGGGACCTGGTATCGGGCAGCCTGCTTGGCCTGGCCACCTCCTGGCTGAGACTTCCCTGTGTATGAAAAAGGGACATGGTTTTAGTTTTTGCTTCATCAATCACAATCATAAATTAGTACTCCAAACTAACATCTATTTAACATCATTGATTGGACAACCATAAATATTTAGAAGAATGCTATACCTGGCTCAAGCTGGGCTCCTCCACATGTTGCTGCTTGGAAGGCCCAGTTAGGACATCAGAAGCCTCAGCTGGGGGGGAAGGAAGTGTGGAAGGAAGAGTGGAGAGTGCTGGCCTGGGTTCAGCCTGACCTGCCAGAAAACGCAGCCTGTCATAGTACCACAGGCTGGGGACATAAATGGCATCTGCAGCTGCTGATCTCAGGGAATCCTGGACCTTCTTGCGCTCCCTTAAATAAGTGCTCCTCATGCCACCAATTAGGGCCTTCAAATAGGGAATGTCTGCCGTGGGGATCACCGGCTTCACAAATTGCAGCAAATTATCCAGCACTCCCTTCCTCTTTGTTTGGTTCTTATATTCGGGGTGGTTTACCTGCCACAGACAGGGCAGCTCCCTGAACATATCTATGAAGATTGGCATAAAGTCCTGATCGTTGACTAGATCCATTTTCACTGCAAGACACAACACCAGACAAACCCTAATGTCAGCCTAAAGTCTTCTAAACTTGTCTAAATACAGGCCTCAATCCAGAAGCAGTATAGGCCCAAATTGAAATCTTACATTTGTTATCACTATCAGCGCCTCCGATACTCCTTCCTCCGCTCACAGAGCATACGTACTACGCACGCGTGTTACGCTTTATATACACTGCGCATGAGTGAAACTCCGCCCGCCCCTGATGTTCTTTCTAGTCCATTCCCCGCACCTTCTTGTTCGGTGCAGTGGGGAAGAGCACATGGCGGAGACACAGCAGGTGCGTGCTAATTACAGCAATGAGGAGGAGGAGGAAGAAATCCCAGAGCCAGAAACGTCACAATCCCAGAGGAGACGATTTAAGGCATCAAATATGTCCTTTGGGGAGATGTTGTAGATGGTCGACATAATGAAGAGGGCCGACTATGATGGGAAGTATGGACCTTACCCCAACCCCAATGTCAGAAAGGCCAAGATCATGGTGAAAGTGGTCAAAAGTCTTCAGAAGAATTTTGAGGTACGACGATCCAAGGATCAGCTCAGGAAGCGGTGGTCGGACCTCAAATTAAGGGAGCACGATCAGTACAGAAGGATCAGGAGAGTGCTGCAAAAAAGTAAGTAGTTGTCCTGTGTTTCTATTCTTTATTTTAATTATGTTCGTGCTGCTCCATGTGCTTTTCTTTACTGTTGTACAGTTTAAAATGGCAACTTTCATGTTCATGGGCACATTATTCGTTCGTATGGCATAGAAAACACCATTGTTTTGGCCATATTCATTTGAATACATTTTTGCTAGCCTACTTCTCTTAAAATAATTTTGGAGTTTAGATGGGTTTGTAACTAGAATGTAATGCAAACTAGATTCTGTGTAAGGATAGGACACTCAGCAGCTGTTCACACATCTGGATGCTGTAGCACTAATGTGGGACACAAGAACACCCTTTTTATTAGGGGGCCCACACAGGTGCTCCAGTGTATACTATAGGGGTGTCTCCATCTGTGAAGCTTGTACAAAACAGGTAAGTATTCAAGCTTGACAAAGGAAAAAAATATTTCTTCATCTTGTAACTGCCAAAATAGACAATTGTACCCCACTTCCAAGCAATGTTTCATATTCCTATTTCTGCCATCAAATATCTGTGTGCTAAGTATGGAAAATTATAGAAACTACCAACTTGCGCAAATGGAAACCAATACATTATTAGTGAGAATAATTGATCAATTAATTTGAGGAGCAGCATGTTATATCAATAATAGAAAAATAATAATAATAATTAACAAATTAATTACAAACCGCGCTCCATTATAAAGTGCAAATGCAAAATCATAATCTGTTGTGAAACAAGACCATAAAAATAATTAAATACCAGTGATAATAGCTAACTGAGTGAAAACAATGTGCATAGATGGTGAAACAAACAAGTGAAAACAACAATTTAAAAAGCAAAATTAGATTCCAAAAAATATCCAAAAATATATAAATCCAAAAATCATGTGTGTTCAGAAATGTTCAAACAATTCTAAAAACTTCTGGGTGAATCAAAACTCCTGGGTGACTTTTCCTTGGGTTCAGCAAGGCATCAGATAACAGTATTCCGCCACTATCCCCAGCCACACAGCCTACTCACCAGATTGAAGTGACTCCCATGACAGGAGTCAAACACGCTTAAAAAACTGCCAGAGAAGCTTTTCGTGATCATGGCTTTGTTCAGACGCTGGGACTCAGGTGCTGAAACTCAGGTGCATGTAGGTAACACTGTAGCTGCTTGGATGCATGCAAACGAACTTCCCAGAGAGAGATGGATCATTGGGACCATAAGTGCCATGAATAGGGAAAAAATTTAATGGAAAACTCCCATAGTAAAGTATGCCAAAAATGTATTAGGCTAAAAACAAGCTTAAAAACCACATCCCCCACATAGGGATTCGTGCAGGCAGACAAACAAGCAAACTGCTTTGCGAGCGGAAGTGGCGTGTCACGTTTGTTACGTCCGAACGGTTTCGTCAGTGCGTTCTGACATCATCAGGAATCCTACCTATTTTTTTTACATAGGGGAGAAAAGACTAGGAGGACACCCCTCATCTGAGGAGACCACAGACCCCCCACCTCAGGAAGAAGGTGAAATCCCCCAAACCCAACCAGAGGAGGAGGAAGGAGATGTGGTGGAAATAGTCACCACAACAGGTGAGTCTCTGCGACCACAGGCTCAGGTAAGAGATGGATGCCGGCATATTTATAATACATGGTGTGTTTTTGTTTCTATATTTTTAGGTGGTCGTGATGTTGGGGATCCAGGTCATTTCACCAGTGAAAGTGCCCAGATCCTGATCAGGGAGATCATGGGGTGTAATAGGGACTTGGAAAACATCCATAAAAACATCAATGATTTTAAAAACAAAATGAAGAACATCATTGATGTTTTAGGGAGAGTTTAAAACATCTCCAAATCACTTCCTTTTTTATGGTATTTTAAATGTAAAATTTTTTTACATTTTTTGAAATTTTATAGAAAAGCCAAATTTTGAAAATGCACACAGTGTGTCAACATGTGCTATCTGCCATCATGGGAGATCAATGTAGGCGTTTTGGGGGTGCAACCCCTTCCTCAATAATAAAGTAGCTGAGAGGAAGGGGTTGCCCCCAAAACACGTTCCTTGATCCCCCGTGATGGCAGCTAGCACATGTTGACATTCGGCAATTTGTGTGCATCTTCAAAATTTGTCTTTTCCAGGGGTGACTTAACCCCATCTGAACGCAATATCAAACACAGTGTCGGGAGACACAGTTCGCCTCCGTCCGCCGGGCTGCAGGGCGCATGCGCAGCGGGCTGGTGTTGAGACGTGCACCCATTCGCGGCCTGATGGTGCGGCGCGCGCGGGTGCACGGCGGTCCCCGTGTGCGCGCCGTCGCCCGTGCGGGTGCCCGGTAGCGCGTCACACTGACGCGCTCACCGGAGGCTACTTCAGATGACTCCAGCGCCCAGTCAGGTTGCTGGTTTGTCGTCAGCTGTACCTTGCCCTGAGTTTAGTTCCTTGTTCCTGCCTTCCTGGTGTTGAGACGTGCACCCGTTCGCGGCCTGATGGTGCGGTGCGCGCGGGTGCACGGCGGTCCCCGTGTGCGCGCCGTCGCCCGTGCGGGTGCCCGGTAGCGCGTCACACTGACGCGCTCACCGGAGGCTACTTCAGATGACTCCAGCGCCCAGTCAGGTTGCTGGTTTGTCATCAGCTGTACCTTGCCCTGAGTTTAGTTCCTTGTTCCTGCCTTCCAGATACCCCTGACCACTGCCTGTTAACCGACCATTCTACTTGCCTGCCGGATACCCCTGACCTCTGCTTGTTTAAAGGACCATTCTACCTGTCTGCCGGATACCCCTGACCTCTGCCTGTTTAAAGGACCATTCTACCTGTCTGCCGGATACCCCTGACCTCTGCCTGTTTAAAGGACCATTCTACCTGTCTGCCGGATACCCCTGACCTCTGCCTGTTTAAAGGACTATTCTACCTGTCTGCCTGATACTCCTGACCTCTGCCTGTCTAAAGACCACTCTACTTGCCTGCCGGATACCCCTGACCTCTGCTTGTTTAAAGGACCATTCTACCTGCCTGCTTGATACCCCTGACCTCTGCTTGTATTAAGGACTACTCTATTTACCTGCTCAGTACCTCTGACCCCTGCTTATCCTACGGACCTTCCTACGGTCAGTTACACCGGTCCTGCACGGTGCCCGCCAGGTATCTTCCTACACCTATAGTGAACCTGAGTCTACCTTCCGCAACTACCGGAAGCCCGTGCCTCCGCGTGCTTCCGATCCCCTGTATCACCCTCGGGGGTTCGGGTGCGCGTAAGGGCGAGCCGCTCTCGGCATCTCGGCCTCGGTGAGTATTGACGTGACACACAGTTTATAAATACTCATGTCTGATATTGCCTTCAATTTCTACAAAAGTTGAACTTTGTAAGTTCCAGATTTCTTGTTTGTTTGAAACATGCCTGTTTTACCTTTCTAATTTTATTAATGTGACCCAAAAAATTGTTATACAGCAAACATGTTGGTTTGTTTTAAAAACCTTTAAGAAGGGGGGCATGACCAGAGTTGTAGCCTCTCTCGACGCCGAAAAGGCGTTTGATTCTGTGGAGTGGAACTATTTGTGGCTGGTATTACAGAGATTTGGGTTTGGCCCTAAGTTTATACATGGCATTCGATTGTTGTATCAGGCTCCCAGAGCTAGGGTCCGTACAAATAGTTGGGTCTCGGAGCCCTTTGATTTATTCCGCGGCACGAGGCAGGGCTGCCCGCTCTCCCCCAGCCTGTTCGCTCTGGCGTTGGAGCCACTGGCAATCTCAGTCAGGAGTGCTCCGGATGTCCTGGGCTTGCGGGTGGGTCTGCTGGAAGAGCGGCTGTCCCTGTACGCGGACGACGCGCTTCTATACCTGAATGATGCGGGCCCGTCTCTCCTTGCGGCATTGAAAATCTTTGACAACTTTGGGGGGTTATCTGGTATAAAGATTAACTGGACCAAATCAGTACTGTTCCCTCTGGACGACGCAGCTGCCTCTGGGCCATCATCCTCCCCACTACAGTGGGTGACGGAGTTTAAATATTTGGGGATAGTGATCACGAAAAACCCATCAGACTTTATAATTAAAAATTTGAGCCCCATCGTGAGTATGTTGCGTGCGAAGTGTTTGGCCTGGGCTGACTTGCCCTTAAATCTATTGGGACGCATCGGCCTCATTAAAATGATGATGCTTCCTAAATTCAATTATGTTTTTAGAAATTCCCCGGTGTGGGTCCCTGCTTCATTTTTTAGGGAGGTTGGTGGTCTGGTGGGTACTTTTATTTGGAGGGGTGGGAACCCCAGATTGGCGCGCTCCACCTTGTGGCTACCTACCTGTTTTGGAGGATTAGCCCTCCCCAATTTTCAGGTATACTACTGGGCGGCTATGTTGGTGTCGGTTTACTGGTGGTTTCAGGGCTCTAAAATGAATACGGCAGTCTGCCTTGAGGCAAACTATTTGGGCTCCCTTACTGATCTACGTAACTTTCCCTATCGAGGACCGGGTGCGTATACGCGAGTTCCTGGGCCCACTCGGGCAACGTGGAGGGTGTGGGTGGCCGCAAGACGTAGATTCCTCTCTCCGGGTCAGTTATCGCCAGCGAACCCGCTATGGGGAAATCCAGCTCTTAAACACTTCCGGACTGTGCCTGACCCACAGCTTTGGGCCAGGTTCGGCATTACAACTATAGAACAAATTATGCCCAGAGGGGATTTGCTCTCTATCACCGAAATTATGAATAAATTCCAGCTGCCCAGAGGGATGAGGTTTAGATGTTTTCAACTAAGACATGCGGCACGGGCTCAGTTTCCTCAGACACCTTTGCTTCAAGCAGATCCCATTGAGGAGCTATTGGCGTCTGGAGATGTCTCTAGGCCCCTTTCCACCTTGTATGCTGTACTCCTGGGTAGGGACTCTCCTAAAATAGCAAAATTATGGGACAGTTGGCACACCGACATTCCATCATTAGACAGAGAGGATTGGGAGGAATGTCTAGATAATGGCCCTAAATTGGTGATTGCATCCAGGGATAAGTTAATCCAGGTCAAATTTATACATAGGACTTATTACACCCCACAGAGGCTCCATCGCATATTCCCTGACAGAGACCCTATGTGTAACAAATGTAAGTGTCATATTGGAACTTTTTTCCACATGTTTTGGGAATGCCCATTGATAGCAACATATTGGTGTGCAATATTTGCAGAGATAAATTCCAGGTTGCAAATATCCATACCAATCACTCCGGAGTTGGCCCTTCTCGGGATTCATGACAATGAACAAAGAGCCTATCATTTAAAATTGCTTATCTCCCTTCTACTTTATTATGCCAAGAGGGAGATACTGATGAAGTGGACAGACCCCTCACCCCCGATCGTATCGGCCTGGGAGGCACAGATTGAAGCAGTTATACCTATGTACAGAATCACATATATCAATCGAGGTTGTCCATGGAAATTTGAGAAAGTGTGGACACCTTGGCTCTCATCTTAGAGGGCCACGGTGGATTCATGTATTATGTGGGGGGGAGGGAGGGGTAATCCCCGGATACATGAGGTACTTTTCTCTGTGATCATTTTGTCTAGAACGTTGACATGTACTGATGTTTCACCTCCTGCACATGTATGACACTGCTATGCGATTGCTCATGCTTATCTGTCATGTAATGCTCTGAATTATGTCAAGAGGTATTATGTAACCTTCTTCCTTGTGATACAATAAAGCACCTGTTTGTTAAAAAAAAAAAAAGAAGGGGGGCATGGTTTGGAGCCGCTCTAAGATGGACGTGTTGTTCTGAAGCTCCCGTCCATGAGGTTTAGCTTCTTCAGCGAAACGGCACCCTACAACACACTGCTATGGTGAGAACAGCCCGCATCTCAGCATCAAGATCCCGGTCCCCACGGAACCAAGATCACACGCAAGAAGGGCACATTCCTGAGATCTTCCGATCCCGGTCCAGAGGCGCCATGCAGGCCGCTCATCCAGCCGCCTTGAGTAAGACACAACCCCAGAGCGCCGGCCCTCACTGCCCTGGAACTCTGAGTCAGTCAGGCACGGGACCAGAGCAGAGACCCCCACCTGCAGTCAACCTGGAAGATCTTCACAGCGTAGCTGCTGATATCAAAAACACACTGATGGCAGCTATTTCAGATATGCGGTCTGACCTGCAATCTATCTCCATCAGAGTGGAGGAGGTAGAAACAACCCAGACGCGCCATGAAGCTTCCCTTTGCCACGTGCAGCAGCTCACAGAATCTCATGCGGTACACCTAAGAGATATCAATCGCCACATGGAGGACCTCGACAATCGCGGGAGATGCCGCAACCTCCGCCTGAGAGGATTACCTGAATTGATTGACGCACATCAACTATCGCAAACGGTTACCACCATAATCAATGAGCTATTAGAAAGACCCCAAGATACTCCGGTTGCCTTTGAGCGCATTCATAGAGCACTAAGACCGAGAGGGAGAGACACAGATCCCCCAAGGGACATTGTATGCTGCCTTATAGACTTCCCCCTCAAAGAAGAAATTTTGAGGGCTTCCAGGTCTCGCAATCAATTAATTCATCAGGGATCAAACATCAAAATATACCAAGATCTCTCCAATATCACCCTGCAAAGGAGGCGTGAGTTAAGACCTCTGTTGGACACTCTAAGAGCCAGATCGATAGTATATAGATGGAAATTCCCTTTTGGCCTTTCAGCAACACACCAAGGCCGCACTGCACTTCTTAGAGTCCCAGAAGACTTGGAACATTTCTGCTCTACTCTAGACATCCCCATAGTTGCACTACCGGATTGGTACAGTGACTTTCGTCTACCACAGATGCACAGAGCTACTTCCATGGATGGCATCGCAGAAGCAGGCAACTTCCATCTTGGTCATCGCCGACACCATCAGGCACCCCCTCACTCACCATTATGTGACCCAAACATGCCACGGAACGGTAGCCCCACGGCTTCCCCTGCTCATCGCAGAGCCCGGATCACCTAAAGAAATGACAACGCCTTCACCCTATTTTCTTCTGACTCAGGTTGTTTAATATAAAGTTGCCTTGATGAGCATTTATCCTTATTATATGACCACAGTTACCTGTAAGGGACAAGCAAACCCGTTACTGGATTCTCTGGCATTCCGCCTTGTACCCAGACAGTCTATTTAACCTGACGACGGATAAAAATCCACTCATATTTTCATCACCACCCACGATAATATACCAAGGAGGAAAATGTGACACTACCCCCAGCTGAGGATATATACATAACGACAAAAAGGATAACACCGCTTCCTTTAGATCTACTACACATCTATTAATTACCTATTATTTTTTTAAAGAGAAAAAATCTACTGTCTGTATCCAGATAGTCTCCCAACCGGCTCCGGCTGACTTGCAAGCAAACATCTCCTGAAGCTGAACTTACAAATCGGATCACTCTCAACGCCCATCAGAACTTATCACCATCCAGCACACATAACCATTGTAGAAGAAGAACTAAAGAAAGCTGTATTGAAAGCATTTTTAGGACACAAGCAGTAACTATATATGTATCAATAACTCCTTCTCCCCCCCTCCATACCCCCCCTTCTACCCCCATACTTTCCCCCTTATCTTGGGGATCCCTTCTTACTCTCCTTCCAGAAACACCTATTTGTTCCTTCTACTCGCCTGTGCCTTTCTTCTCTCAGCCCTAATGATATCAACATGATACTAACTACGTTGAACCACTTATATGAAGATGATTTTGTCTTCTTTTTTTTTTTTGTTTTGTTGTTTCTTGCCATGACTCTTCCTCCATTCACGATTTTTATTACTCTTATCATTTAAACCTTAGGACCAACGGAATGCTCATGACTGTCTGGAAACCGACAGGGGCGTGCTCAGGTAAGCGAACCACGTCCATAAAACACACGCATACATACACACACTACCCAGTGGAACAAACTGTTCCTACCACTCAGAATTTAATGTTTGTCCCCTACCCTACTCTATGGGGGACAAAAAGCAGGGTAAGAAAAAACTCCCATAATACCACAGAGCACGTCCCCCTCGGCACCAGAGAAAGAATATAGAGGACTTACCTCTACTTTTACAGGTATGTTTATAATTGTTAACCAGTTACTAGGTTCAGCTTATTAAGGTTAAAGTTAAATAGTAGGTTATCGTTTAACCTGGGTCAGAACGACTACTGTTCCACAAAACACCCTCCATGCTCTTTTGTTCCTACAAATGGGAATTATAGTAGTGACTTAGATATCCTTTTGTTACGCAACATTTCATACAAGTTGCAAGCTGGCTTATAGATCAATACACAGCCACATAGCACTGACATAAAGAACAGACAATCATTTCTAGAAACACCTTCTCCATCAATGCAAAATAGAAATATATAACTTAAAACACCCTTCACAATATACAGATCCCCCACCTCCTTACTACAAATTTATAGCTCAACACCATAGTCAGAAAAGATATCATCAGTTAGTCGGGCATACAGTTAGGTTCTTGAACCATAAATAACAAAACCCTGATTTATTAATCAAGAAACTCCATTTTTATCCTCTTATGACCTCCTTGGGACACAGGACTTCCACCGTCGGTTGAACATCACCTCCCACTCCCGCAACCAGCGGACTCAAGTAGACTCCGCTGACCCATACCGGTACCCCACAAACTTGATAAGTGGGTTTGCAGGCAATCCCACACAACCGGTTATCCCTTTGTATTTTCCCTCGCTTTACCCTCTTACACACCCTCCTCTTCCCTATCCCACTTCCATACTCCGCCTCCCATTCACACTTCACCTCCTCTTCATATCACCCTTTTACCCCAGTTCCATTACCAACTACCTCCCAATCTCTGACTTCTCTTTGGAAAACCACATATCCTGGTACCCACGCTCTATATAGACAACAATGGCCTCTCGCCAGGCATTACCCACATCTACTTCGTTGAAAGTAATTTCTCTCAATGCGAAAGGTTTAAATATCCCTGAGAAGCGATCGCAGCTGCTTGCGTACATGCGTAGTGCAAAGGCAGACGTGATCTATATACAGGAGACTCACTTCAGTAGCACAAATATCCCTAAACTGACGAACCATTTCTACCCACATTGCTATCATGCGACTTCCCCAAATTCAAAGACGAAAGGGGTCTCTATACTTCTTTCCAAAAATGTTCCCCTGCAAATAACGGACACCTTACCTGATGAACAGGGTAGGTTCATCTTCCTTAAAGGCACTTACAAACAAAAGCCAATTACCCTAGCAAACATCTACAGCCCCAACACTTCCCAAGTCCCCTTCTTCTGTACAGTGACAAGGGAATTGACATCCTTCCAGGAAGGCCTTTTGATCTTAGGGGGAGATTTTAATGTCCCCTTGGACCCCTTAGTAGACACTTCTACAGGAAAATCCCATCTACCGTACAGAGCCCTAAAGCAGATCAAAAACTGCCTGCAGGAACTATCATTACATGACACTTGGCGTACCCTCTACCCAAAAGTCAAAGACTATACCTTCTTCTCTGCCCCACACAATAAATATTCTCGCATTGACTATTTGTTTCTTTTTTTTAACAATCAGGAGTGCTTTATTGAAAGGTATAATATACAGTACAAAAGAGAAAGGAGTAACACAGACCATGTGTATACGAGTACATATAAATGCAGATCATATTTTGATTGGAGGTAATCTCTTGCTCACATAGTTGTTATCATACCATTTTCCAAAGCATCTACCGCAATTCAATAAGTAATTACTTGTAAAGCATACTAGGTATTTCCATCATGTACATCAAAACCTTGTCAGCTCATCCATGGTGACCAAACCTTATCAAATTTCCATGGGCATCCCCGACTAGTGTACGTCAATCTATAGAGGGGCAATGCTTTGTTAATTCTCTTTTCCCAGGAGGATAGGGTCGGGGGTTCAGCAGAGGTCCATCTAGCAAGGATCTCTTTTTTTGCGTAATAGAATAGAAGTGAGATTAATATTTTTGCATGGTGCGATCTGTGTTCATCCTCATGTATTCCCAGTAGGGCCGTCTCGGGTGTTTTGGGAACGGACAAGTCCATTCTAAGGTTTAGGTGATCATACACTCCCAGCCAGAATTTTGACAAAGCAGGGCAGTCCCAGAACATGTGGAGATATGTGCCAATCTGGGTTTGACATCTAGGGCAATGGGGATCTCTGTCAGGATATATTTTGGATAACCTCTCCGGGGTAAAGTAAACCCTATGAAGAAAGTTTATTTGTGTCAGTTTATCCCCTGCTGATATCACCAGTTTGGGCCCCTGTTCCAGAGAGGTCTCCCAGTCCTCTCTATCCAACGTAGGGATGTCCAATTTCCAGGTATTCCACAACCTGTCCATCTTGGGCAGCTCCCTGGGCAGCAACAAACTATATATGGCAGATAGGGGTTTCCCCAGGTCCTCACTGGACAACAGGTCTTCTAGCGGATCTAATTGTATTAGTGGCGGGACAGGGAATTGTGCCCGGGTCGCATGACGTAACTGAGCGTACCGGAAAAACATCCATCCCGGGAGCCTATACGTCCTTGCCATTAGTGCAAAGGATAACAGTTCTCCATTGGGCATAATGTCTCTTAGGGTTTTGATTCCAAATCCTGCCCACAACTGGGGATCAGGAATTGTTCGGTAGTGGGGTAGCTGAGGATTTCCCCAAAGTGGCTGTACCGGCGCCCAACGTCCCACCAAAGAAAAGCTCCTTCTAGCCATTTTCCACACCTGAAGTGTTGCCTTGGTCGGGGCAGGAAGCTCCACATATGCTTTTACCCCCCTATATACCAGATTTTGGAGATCCTGTAACGAGCCCAGCCTCGCCGCCTCCACACATACAGCCGCATTAGAGCGTTTCCCTTCAAACCACCAGTACGTCGTCACTAGCATCGCCGCCCAGTAGTAAAGTTTAAAATTAGGGAGAGCAAGCCCCCCCAGCTGTGTAGGGAGTTGCAGTGTGGTCTTAGCTAGACGCGGAACAGCTGCATTCCAAATGAAGGAGATAATTTGTTTATCTATTTCCTGAAAGAAGGACGCCGGAAGCCAGATCGGACTATTTCTGAAAAGATAAGTGAACTTGGGCAGAAGCATCATTTTCAAGATGTTTATACGCCCCAGCAAATTCGAGGGTAGTCCAGACCATGCTCGGCAACGTTCCTTCAGGAGGTAGAGCAATGGAAGTATATTCAGGTTGTAGTAATGAGCAACATCCCTGGATACTCGAACCCCGAGGTACTTAAACTCTGAGACCCACTGAAGGGGCGCCCCACCCGTCGCGACAGGGATCCCACCATCCAGAGGGAAAAGGACCGATTTAGACCAGTTTATTCGAATCCCCGATGCAGCACCAAATCTATCAAAGATGGTCAGAGCGGCCAGCAGAGATGGTCCTGCATCATTCAAGTAAAGTAGTGCGTCGTCCGCGTATAATGAGATTTTCTCTTCAAGTCTACCAATCTGCATCCCCTTGATCTCCGAAGACTCCCTGACCAAAATCGCCAGTGGCTCCAGGGCCAGAGCGAACAGACTAGGCGATAGTGGGCACCCCTGGCGAGTGCCTCTGTGGAGTGGGAAGGGGTCAGATATCCTATCGTTGGTGCGCACCCTAGCCCTCGGTGCTCTATACAAAAGTTTGATCCATTGGCGAAAGCCAGGACCAAAACCAAATCTCTCCAGCACTTCCCCAAGAAAATCCCACTCCACAGAGTCAAACGCCTTCTCAGCGTCCAAGGAGGCGATCACTCTATCCCCACAGTTATCATGGGCAATGGACAGGTTGAGGAAGAGACGCCTAATATTAATGTCTGTCCCCTTGCCCGGCATAAAACTGGTCTGGTCAACGTGGATCAAAGTGGAAATGATTGAGGACAAGCGGGTGGCAAGGATTTTGGCTAGAATTTTGGTATCCACGTTAAGTAATGAGATGGGCTGGTAGGACGCACACTCCTGAGGATCCTTACCCTGTTTATGGATCAAGACTATGACCGCCTCCTCCATGGACTCCGGTAAAGCGCCCCTCCCCGCAAATGCAGCAAAAAGTGACGTAAGTTTAGGAGCAAGCAGCTCCATATTCTGAGAATAGAACTCCGTGGGGAGCCCATCCACCCCCGGGGTTTTCCCTTTCTGCAAGCCCCCAATCGCTGCCTGTACCTCCTCCCGGGATATATCCTTATCCATCATTGCCCTATGCTCCTCAGATAGTGTAGGAAAGGGGATGTTATTCAAGTACTCCTGCAATGTCAAATAATTACCACTAGTTCTGGAAGTGTATAGATCACTGAAAAAACGGGAAAATCTAGCATTAATATCCTCCGGAGAGGTCAGCAACACTCCGTTATCGTCCCGTACCCCCGCTATGTGTGTGGTTGCCATCTGTCCCCGCGCCAGCCAGGCCAACAATCTCCCATTTTTATTACCATGTTCAAATATCCTCTGTGTGGAATGCAGCATGGATTTCTTAGTTTGTTCTATATTAAATAGGGACAGTTCCCTCAGAGCTCTCTGCCAAGAGTGGTAATTGGGTTCAGTAGGTGTTCTTACATATGCAGCTTCAGTTTCCCCCGCCTCTCCCTCCAATCGCTCCAGGGATCGACCCGCCTCTTTCTGAAGTGAAGAGATACGGGATATATACTCCCCCCTAACCCAGGCCTTAAAGGTATCCCAGAGGATCAGGGAGTCCACAGATTCATTATGTCGCAGCCAAAAACTACAAATAGCCTCCGGCAGCACCTCCTGAATCCGCTCGTCCAGCGCCCAGTATCTGGATAGACGCCACAGCCTAGGGCCTGTAGGTCTATCCAAAGAGAGAACAAGGCTTAGGGGAGCATGGTCTGAGATACCTCGTGCCAAGTGTTTTACCTCCCTCGTCCAACAGAGTGCACCCCCTGATACATATGCCAAGTCTATACGGGATAGGGCCCTGTATGAAGCTGAGTGGCAGGTGTACTCTCGGTCCCTAGGATGAAAATGTCGCCATGCATCTGTCAGCGCAAACGTACTTGCCCAGTTCTGCAGCTCCGACGAGATGCGAGACCCGGGGTTAAGTCTATCCGCCTCCTGGGAGGGCACCAAATTAAAGTCTCCAAAAATAAATACTGCTTGTGTATGGTATCCCATGACAATTTGCATAATGTCATAGAGAAGTTGGGCCCTTGCAGGAGGGGGAAGGTACAGACCCACCAACACCATTGGCCTGGTGTGTACAGTCATATGGATTATCACATATCTTCCCTCAACATCGGTCTTAACATCAAGAATCTGGAATGGGAGGGACCTGCGGATCAGAACACTCACCCCCCTAGCATAGCCAGAGTAGGTATAATGGTAATGTGCTCCCACCCAGGCCTTTTTTAACCCAAGAATTTTAGAACCAATCAGATGCGTCTCCTGTAAAATGCATACATGGGGTAAGTGTTTCTGTATATATCTAAAGACAAGAGACCTCTTGACGGCTGAGTTTAATCCCCTGACATTCCACGACATAATAGAGATGTCAGCCATCTAACAATTTGCCAAAAGAAACTTGTATCAGGATCCGCAAGCCCCACCCATCCCCCAAACTACTGAAGGGACAGCATATCCCAGCATCATGTACTCTATACAGAAATAAATCTAAGCTTATATCTACACTTAATTCGTAATGTAGTGAAGGGCATCTTATCCCTCTTGTATCATGAGCAACTCCTCGTTTAGAAAAACTAAGAACATATTCAACTCCCTTGTGTCTGCAACGGCAGAAACCACCCCCCCTCCCCCACACCCCCTTGAAACTGGTGATGTGTCAGTACCCATAAATCCCAACTATTACAACCGTAGTAGGGGCGTGGACTCAAATACGATGAGGTTGTCTAGCCAGACAACAGAGATGCTTACAAGACATATATAATATAACAGCCTATTTCTCCTGAACTAATGCAGGGGCACAGATCTTGGTTACAGTGGGAGGGCTCTGGGCATCCTCTCATTTAACTCAGCCAGTAACGAAAACATATATCATTTGTTATAAAGATTCATGTCCCCTGGGCTGTTGCAGGGGTAAATATCTTAGTTACAATGCCCAAGTGTTAGACACACTCTCTCTCTTAACTTGATTACTAATAACCATAACGTACAGTAAGTATAACAATTCTCCTGGATTGATTACAGGGGCACATTTCTTAATAACAGCACTACCATTCCAGATGCAATCGCTTTAAACTGCGATGCTGAAAATAAAAATATATAAAGTACGGTGATCCTTTCTTAATAGTTATCACGGGGGCACCTATTCAGGAGAAAAGGAAAATAAAACCAAAACCAAAAAAAAAAATATAGAACAGGACCCCCCCTCCCTACCATAGACCATCTTCAGGTTAGTTATCTCCCAGTAGCTGCTCTCAGCATTTGTAAAGTCCAAGAAGGCATCAGGATCTAAAGTTCAAGAATTCACTTCATGCACGTCCCTGTGGCACTGCACTGGACAATTGATCCAACAGCATCCTTATCCCACACAACGATCAGAACAACAACTGGTGCAATGGGATAACTCCTAGAGGGTCATCCATGGGTCAATCTTCCTCTATGCTAGGTGTGCTCGGAAGGATTTGCCATCCAAGACATCCAGAGTAACGGGTTAGCACAAAACTAGCTGCTTGCACCAAAGTCACCATCGCTGAGTACAAGTAGTAGAGAGCAGCTTTAGCATTTAAGAAGATGATAACTACATTGTGAAATCCATGTCAAATCAGGGAGAAAAGAAAGCAAACACTAAATTAACGGTGTTGTGGGAGAGCCTCGAGCCAGGTGGCAGCCTCCCGGGGAGATGTAAAGAATTTAACCGTCTCACCATCCTGTAACCTCAGTCTGGCCGGAAAAAGTATGCTATACTTAATGTTCCGTGCTCTAAGCGATGCTTTCACTTGGTCAAAAGACCTGTGCATTTTCTGTGTTTCTACAGAATAGTCTGGAAAAAAAAGCAGGTTTGCATTTTGGAACTTTACTTCACCTACCCTGCGCGCCTCTCTCAGTACCGCATCCCGGTCCCTGAAGTTAAGCATACAGAAGATCAGGGTGCGGGGGTTGGATCCAGGCGGCCCGGGAACAGGAGGGACCCGATGCGCTCGTTCCACAGTGTAAAAGGGGGAAAACTGCGCCGCTGGGAGCAGGGTTTTCAGTAGCTCCTCCACAAGGACCGTAGGATTTTTCCCCTCAGCGCCTTCTGGCATTCCAACAATCCGAAGATTGTTTCTTCGGTTCCGGTTCTCGGAATCATCTACTTTGTACTCTAGAGCCCGGACTTTCATCTGTAGCGTGCGGATGGATGCAGAATGGTCCGCGACCGCATCCTCGGTCAGGCCTACCCGCTCCTCCACCTCCGACACTCTCGACCGAAGCTTGTCCTGGTCCTGTCTAATCAGACTCACGTCCAGCTGCACAGATTCGATCTTGCTCGTCAAAGCAGCCTGGCAGGAGGCGATCGCAGCCATAACCTCCGGGAATCCGAGCTGTACCGTCTCCGTCGGGTCTGCGGCCTCTGTCTGAGACGCCATATTGGATATCCTCCGGGGTGATTCCGCCACGTGTGAGTTCGCAATCGGGGCTATATCATCCAGATTCTGCGGGAATCGTAGCTTTGTGGCCCGCCGACGTGTTCTATATGGCATTCAGGCTATTATAGGAGGTTCCCCTCGCAATGCTAGAAGCTCATATAACAGTCATCCCCAAAGAAGGAAAAGATCCCTCCCTCACAAGCAAGACCCATTTCATTGTTAAATGTAGACATAAAAATATTTTCAAAAATATTAGCCAACAGACTATTAACCCTCCTGCCCTCACTCATATCCTACGACCAAGTAGGTTTTATCCCTGGCCGTGAAGCCAGGGACAACACGAGCAAAGCGATTAACCTGCACTATCTGATCACCCATACCAAGCAAAAAGGCTTTTTCCTGTCACTTGATGCCGAGAAGGCGTTCGACAGAGTATCTTGGGATTACATGTCAGCAGTCTTACAAGCCATAGGACTTGGTTCCCAATTGATTGGACTGATTATGTCACTATACAATAATCCCTCTGCTAAAGTGAGGGTCAATGGTACTCTGTCGGACGCCTTCCCCATCCATAATGGAACAAGACAGGGATGTCCACTGTCACCCATATTGTTTGTACTAACCCTCGAACCCTTCCTAAGGAAACTTACACTTAACCCAGACATAAAGGGTATCCAATCTTCTGGAAAGGAATACAAATATGCGGCATACGCAGATGATATACTACTGTTCCTAACACAACCACTAACCACTTTACCAATATTACTAGCCGAATTTAAGTTCTTCCAAACCATATCTAACCTGAAGATCAATTTCTCCAAATCATTTGCACTTAACATATCCCTAACCCAGAATCTAGTAAACCAATGCAAACATAACTTCCCATTCCAATGGAAACAAGATTCAATAACATATTTAGGTATTCAGATTCCAACCACACTCTCCGACCTATATGCCAAAAACTTTCTTCCCCTACTAAACAGGCTTTCCTCTGATCTTGAAACATGGAACAAGCCGACATTTTCATGGTTCGGCAGAGCAGCTATCCTGAAGATGAATGCACTTCCCCGAATACTATACCTCCTACAGACGATCTCCATACAGATCCCACCCTGTTCTTCAAAACATACATACAGATCAGCTCCAATTTCTTATGGGGCAAAAATAGACATAGAGTTAGTCACACCATACTCTCTCGTCCGAAAAATCTAGGAGGAATAGGCCTTCCGAACATCCTCAATTACCATGCAGCCACCCATCTAACCAGGATAGTGGACTGGAACGCCCATACCCAACAAAAAGATTGGGTCTCCCTTGAAGCTTCCTTCACGAAATTAGACCTGAACTCTCTCCCTTGGATTTTCCCCAAGCATATTCCACAAGACATTCAAGCCCACCCGACGATTGGCCCCACTTTGCGCTGTTTTCATGTGATATGTAAGACTACCCCGATCTCCTCCACCCCCAGTCCATTGACTCCTATTAAGCTGAACCCAGACTTTCCACCGGGTATACACCACCAATTTCTTGCTGACAATCTACCACAGGGACAAATCAGGGTCCACCAATTCCTCCAACAAGGCAAACTACTTTCTGCAACGCAAATCGCAACACGCTTTGAGCAGACACCCATCCCAAGCTGGACATTCACAATGATAGCCCATTACATCCAAATCTTAGACAAAAAGGGTCAATGCTCCAGACAGCTCACTCCCTTTGAAACATTATGTACTAAAACAACACAACAAACACACCTTATCTCTCAAATACACAACCTCCTCTTCGCTGACCACAAAGCTAATGATAGTCAATATTGCAGGAAATGGGAAAAGGATTTAGACATACAAATCTCGGAAGAGAACGGGGAGCGTATATTCTCGAACATACACAAAGGCTCAACTAATGTCTCCACTCAAGAGAATGGGTTCAAAATCCAGTCAAGATGGTACCATACCCCAACAATGCTACATAAATTTAAAGCTGACATCCTTGAAACATGTTGGAGGTGCCATC
The DNA here is from genome assembly GCA_037953035.1 of Aquarana catesbeiana. Classification (NCBI taxonomy): domain Eukaryota; kingdom Metazoa; phylum Chordata; class Amphibia; order Anura; family Ranidae; genus Aquarana; species Aquarana catesbeiana. The sequence continues at coordinate 156,970 of JBBHAA010001892.1, read as the reverse complement.
AAGAGAGGGGCACGTTACTCCATGTTTGGTGGTCTTGCGCCCCACTACAAACCTTTTGGTCAGAGGTCTGCAGAATTATTGAACAGATTACCACTTACAACCCAGATTTCACCCCTGCTCAATTTCTCCTACACCTTTCCTCCTTACCACACAATACCTACCACAAATCACTGATGATGCACTTGATAAATGCAGCAAGACAATGCATCCCAATACATTGGAAATCAAACAAGATACCCACTCTGAAAGAGTGGTTCGTCAGAATAAACAAAGTAGCAGAGATGGAAAAATTAATACATATAGCAAGAGACACACCGACAAAATTTAGCAGCAAATGGGCATGCTGGCTCCATTACCAGTCCCTACCGGAATACAAAACCATTCTGAACTCCCCTATATAAGGGTCGAGGATGACAGTTACATTACTCACACACAACCAACATACATATATCTTAACTCCCTACCCTGATGGCAACTTAACCCCTTTTGAAAGCACTTCAGGGCTTAAGATATATATTGACCATATCACATCTACAAAGAGAAGTCACAGATTCCCCTACCCCGCCCTCCCCATCCTTCCGGTCCACCCCCCATCCCTTCTTACCCCCATACCTTCTTTCCTACCTTCCATTCTTTTTTTTTCTTCACCCTCTCCTTTTCCCATGCCTGATATATTGACATCCTGATAAGTAAATAGGATGCCCACGTCATATACCAATTAACTACCCAACTTATGAAATACCACCCAGAGACAAACGATCTTACCAAACACGAATATTGATTGGCCCCTTACACATTAAATGATAAACACATCACCCCACTGATAGAGCTCTTCCGTAAACTGCAAATCAACTTTTTACTACACACAAAATGTATCACGGAACGTAGAGCATACCTCCAATGGAATCTCAGGTTTTGGGCAGCTTTGATCTATCTAAGGATTCTTGAGGGGTACACACCCCCCTATTACCTAGGTAAATAAGTTTATTTTCCTTAAGCACGGCTGGGAATCCCCTTAAAGGGGAAACAATTGTCTACTTTAACAATCCCATGTTTAATGTTTACTGTTTACTGTAACACAACTGCTGTAAAGACTTTATGATCTTCAATAAATTCTTTGAAACAAAAAAAAAAAAAAACCTTTAAGAAATGCACATGTGATTGTGCTTGTATTAAAAAGATTGATAATCAAGAATGTGTGGATTATTGTTTCAATGCTCCTAAAATTTTGTTGTGGTAAAATTGGTGTTTTCAGTGACAATGTCGGTTCTTTCCTAAGGGCAAATCCACTTTGCACTACAAGTGCAGTCTCAACTGCACTTGTAGTGCAAAGTGTATTTTTCTTTAGTAAATAACACCCAACAGTGCTCTATGTTGTTACACAATCATGCCATTTTCAGGACTCCCCACATTTCTGTCAGGGTCAGCTAAAAGAAACACAAGCAGTAAATGTCACCAAAGATTTTAGTAGTTAAAATTATTCTTTTATTTTAAAAATGTATCAGACATTGTCTGGCATATTGATAGCCCCCTACCCGCAAAGTAATCAAGGTATCTAATGCGGACCTCATGGGCACTCAGGGGGGGCAAGCCAGGATGGCCAGCTTCAAGCGCCATCAGGGTTGGTTCATTTAAAAGAATTCCGGCCTCAGGCTCAACTGAGGCAGCATAGTTGGCAGAATTTTGCGTTAAAAAGTTGTGGAGAACACAGCACGCCAGGATGATATGATTCAGTTTATACTCCGCCATGTGTATGGGTGTAAGAAATAGGCGGAACTGGCTGGCCATGATTCCAAACGTGTTCTCCACCACTCTTCTGGCTCTGGCCAGCCGGTAATTAAAAACCCTCTGGTCCGGGGTGAGGGTCCTCATCGGGAATGGCCGCATAAGATGGTCCCCCAGCGCAAACGCTTCATCCCCAACAAAGACGAATGGGAGTCCTTCCACATTGTCTTCTGGAGGTGGCAAATCCAAGCTGCCATACTGGAGACACCTGTAGAACTCCATCTGGGCGATGACTCCACCATCTGACATCCGGCCATTCTTCCCCATGTCCACATACAGGAACTGTATGTAGCCGACACCACTGCCAACATCACAATACTATTGAACCCCTTGTAGTTGTAATAGTATGACCCCGAGTTGGGTGTTGGGATGATGTGGACGTGTTTCCCATCAACTGCCCCTCCGCAGTTAGGAAAGTCCCACTGCTGGGCAAAGTGGGAGGCCACAGTCTGCCATTCCTGTGGGTTGGAAGGAAACTGTGGAGTCAAACAAGAAAAAGAAATTAATCTTTTTGCACATAAACATGGAAAGCAGATTAGACACAAACATTGTTGGCCAACATCAGTATAACATTTATTTTAAGGAATATTTAAAGACCAAGGTATAAGGTCCACCTATCAGATCCCCCTCCTCTAATGGGCCATTTGTAAAATTTTATGGGGGGATATGTCTTGGACAGGTAACCATCTCCACTTCACTGAGAGATGAATGCCTAAATAATGTGTCTTACTTTGGCCAGCCCCTCCTTATTTTACACTATTGGCAGCCCACTGGACAGGTAAGAAGTGTCATAATACAAAGAGATAAATACACACTGTACACATTTTAGCACATTTTTACATTATGCTATTACCTATCAAGATAATAATAGGATACAAAAACTTTAAACAGTACCATTTGAAAGTATTCAGGCAGCCCCTTGCACTACATGCTTTGGGGAATTCATCCATAAATATGACCACAAAAGAGGTAGGTATAGTGTGTATGGGTTTGGAAAAGTCAGCAGTAAGGATGAGCCGAACACCCTCCGGTTCAGTTCACACCAGAACTTGCGAACAGACCAAAACTTTGCAAGAACTTTAGAACCCCATTGAAGTCTATGGGACTCGAACGTTCAAAATCAAAAGTGCTCATTTTAAAGGCTAATATGCATGGTATTGCCCTAAAAAGTGTTTGGGGACCCAGGTCCTGCCCCAGGGGGCATGTATCAATGCAAAAAAAGTTTTAAAAACGGCCGTTTTTTCAGGAGCAGTGATTTTAATAATGCCTAAAGTCAAACAAAAGTGTAATATTCCTTTAAATTTCATACCTGGGGGGTGTCTATAGTATGCCTGTAAAGGGGTGCATGTTTCCCGTGCATAGAACAGTCTGACAGCAAAATGACATTTCAAAGGAACAAAAGTCATTTAAAACTACTCGCGGCTTTTAATGAATTGCCGGTCCAGAGTCTCCCGACAATACACATAAAAGTTCATTGATAAAAACGGCATGGGAATTCCCCACAGGGGAACCCCAAACCAAAATGTAAAAAAAAATGATGTGGGGGTCCCCCTAAATTCAATACCAGGCCCTTCAGGTCTGGTATGGATTTTAAGGGGAACCCCGCACCAAAATTTAAAAAAAAATTGGCGTGGGGTTCCCCCAAAAATCCATACCAGACCCTTATCTGAGCACACCTGGCAGGCCGCAGGAAAAGAGGGAGGGAAGAGAGAGTGCCCCCCTCCTGAACCGTACCAGGCCATATGCCCTCAACATTGGGAGGGTGCTTTGGGGTAGCCCCCCAAAGCACCTTGTCCCCATGTTGATGAAGACAAGGGCCTCATCCCCACAACCCTGGCCGGTGGTTGTGGGGGTCTGCAGGTGGGGGGCTTATCGGAGTCTAGAAGCCCCCTTTAACAAGGGGACCCCCAGATCCCGCCCCCCCTGTGTGAAATGGTAAGGGGGTACCTACCATTTCACAAAAAACTGTCAAAAATGTTAAAAATGACAAGAGACAGTTTTTGACAATTCCTTTATTTCTTCTATCTTCTTTCTTCTAACTTTTTTCTTCCTTCATACTTCGGTTTCTTCCTCCATCTTCTTGCTCTTCTGGTTCTTCTGGTTGTTATGGTTCTTCTGGTGTTCTCGTCCAGCATCTTAATCCACGGCGCCTCCTTGTCTTCATCATCTTCTCGGGCCGCTATGCATCCACAATTGGATGGAAGGCTCCCGCTGTGTGACGCTTCTCCTCTTCTGACGGTTCTTATATAACAGAGGGCGGGGCCACCTAGTGACCCCGCCCCCCTCTGATGCACAGGGACTTCCCTGTGGCATTCCCCGTGACATCAGAGGGGGCGGGGTAACGTAACGGGTAATCCCCTCTGACGTCACGGGGAATGACACAGGGAAGTCCCCGTGCATCAGAGGGGGCAGGGTCACCGGGTGGCCCGCCCTCCGTTATATAAGAACCGTCAGAAGAGGAGAAGCGTCACACAGTGGGAGCCTTTCATCCAATCGTGGATGTGTAGCGGCCTGAGAAGATGATGAAGACAAGGAGGCGCCGCGGATTAAGATGCTGGACGAGAACACCAGAAGAACCATAACAACCAGAAGAACCAGAAGAGGAAGAAGATGGAGGAAGAAACCGAAGCATGAAGGAAGAAAAAAGTTAGAAGAAAGAAGATAGAAGAAATAAAGGAATTGTCAAAAACTGTCTCTTGTCATTTTTAACATTTTTTACAGTTTTTTTTGTGAAATGGTAGGGGTACTTTTGTACCCCCTTACCATTTCACACAGGGGGGAGGGCAGGGATCTGGGGGTCCCCTTGTTAAAGGGGGCTTCCAGATTCTGATAAGCCCCCTGCCCGCAGACCCCCACAACCACCGGCCAGGGTTGTGGGGATGAGACCCTTGTCCTCATCAACATGGGGACAAGGTGCTTTGGGGGGCTACCCCAAAGCACCCTCCCAATGTTGAGGGCATGTGGCCTGGTACGGTTCAGGAGGGGGGGCGCTCTCTCGTCCCCACTCTTTTCCTGCAGCTTGCCAGGTTGCGTGCTCGGATAAGGGTCTGGTATGGATTTTTGGGGGACCCCACGCCAATTTTTTAATTAATTTTGGTGCAGGGTTCCCCTTAAAATCCATACCAGACCTGAAGGGCCTGGTATTGAATTTAGGGGGACCCCCACGTCATTTTTTTTTAAATTTTGGTTCGGGGTTCCCCTGTGGGGAATTCCCATGCCGTTTTTATCAATGAACTTTTATGTGTATTGTCGGGAGACTCGGGACGGCAATTCATTAATAGCCGCGAGTAGTTTTAAATGACTTTTTTTCCTTTGAAATGTCATTTTGCTGTTAGACTGTTCTAAGCACGGGAAACATGCGCCCCTTTACAGGCATACTATAGACACCCCCCAGGTACGAAATTTAAAGGAATATTACACTTTTATTGTTTCACTTTAGGCATTATTAAAATCACTGCTCCCAAAAAAATGGCCATTTTTAAAACTTTTTTTGCATTGATCCATGTCCCCTGGGGCAGGACCCAGGTCCCCAAACACTTTTTAGGACAACACCATGCATATAAGTCTTTAAAATTAGCACTTATGATTTCTCCCATAGACTTTTAAAGGGTGTTCCGCGGCATTCGAATTTGCCGCGAACACCCCAAATTGTTCGCTGTTCGGCGAACTGGCCAACAGCCAATGTTCGAGTCGAACATGAGTTTGACTCGAACTCAAAGCTCATCCCTAGTCAGCAGATAGAGGATTGGTATCAGCTGAGTTAGCAGTTGGGAGAGGGAGGGTTCCAAATGATTTTTGGGACACCAAAAAAAAAGCCTCTGGCACTCTGCCTGAATTTAAAGCACAAATCACATTTTTACACATTTTAGGGGTTATTTAGGGTAAAGCACTACTATGGAGCTGACAAAATACATCATTAAGTGACTACGTGAGGTGAATATAGGGCCAGGAGAGCATGCTGGGGAGGTAAGTGAAGGTAAATAAAAAATTTTTACCTAAAAATCCAGCATGCATGAGGACAAAGGGGACATTCACAGCATATTACAGTCATGGTAATTAGGGAATGAGGAATGAAATACGATATATTATAAAACATTAAACACAATAAAATTTGATATTAAAGGATAAAAATCTTACCTTAATATACTCCTTCTGCAGGACCTGAATGATGGCAGAACAGGTCTCTGGGACAATGATCCCCAGAGCCTGGGGGGAGATGCCTGTTGAGAACTTGAGGTCCTGAAGGCTTCTCCCCATCGCCACGTACCGCAGGGTAGCGACCAGCCTCTGCTCCGGAGTGATGGCTTGCCTCATGCAGCTATCCTGCCTGCTGGTATAAGGGGTCAGCAAAGGCAACAAATGGTGAAATACGGGGTCCGTCATCCGGAGAAAGTTCCTGAAATCATCAGGATTATTCTCACGGATCTCACAGAGCAAAGGCATGTGACAGAACTGGTCCCGCTGGAGCAACCAATTCTTAGTCCATGAACTCCTCCTCGCCCTGTTCATGAACTGGGCTTGTGTCAAGGTAAGGACCCCAACACCAAGCCCCCACACAGCACAAACTCTACGAGGAGTACGTATATGCAACATGGCTAGAAAACGGTCGGCTGCTCAGAACGAAGTAACAGAACGCACTGAAGAACAGCAAGGCCTGTGAAGAGTGACCTGAAAATCAGTAACGAATGAACACGAACACAACAACAGGTCAATTGTACTCGCTGCACGCACTGAAGACCAGATACAAACCCACAAGCACAAACTGAACAGCAGAAAATGATCTGAAAACCACGAGTCTGAAAAAGCGCGAATCGTCTCTCACCAAACTTTTACTAACACGAGATTAGCAAAAGGAGCCAAAGGGTGCCGCACTTTGTTCTGAACTGCCCTTTTATAGTCTAGTCGTATGTGTTGTACGTGACCGCGTTCTTGGTGATCCGAAATTCCGACAAATTTGTGCGACCGTGTGTATGCAAAACAAGTTTGAGCCAACATCCATCGGAAAAAATCCATGGATTTTGTTGTTGAATGTCCGATCAATGTCCGATCGTGTGTACGGGGCATAACAATCGCAGCGATATCTCACATGTGTGGTTTGAACACCGTTTTCATATACGGGCGCTACTCATGTATGCGTTCATTTCTGTGCGCGAGATCGGTGGGATGGGGCGTGTTTAAAAACATTTCTTTTTTTTCTTATTTATTTTACCTTTTATTTTTTTGTTTTTACACTGTTCTTTTTTTTTTAAAAAATGTGTCACTTTTATTCCTATTACAAGGAATGTAACCATCCTTTATAATAGAAAAAAGCATGACAGGACCTTTTAAATATGAGATCTGGGGTCAGAAAAGACCTCACATCTCATATTTACACTAACATGCAAAAAAAAATGTAGTTTGAAAAAATAAAATAAGGGGGACTGGGCGGAGTCTAGCAGAGCAGACATGCATTGTTAGAGCTCCACACCGCTGAGGAGAGAAGAGAAGGACAAAGCGGAGCCTGCAGGCTCAAAAGGTATCCATTTGAACCTTTTTGCCCCAGGGAACAAACTGTGAAAGTTTGGGCAGGAAATATGGTACTGGGAGGAAACCGTGGCAGAAATAAAAATCACCTCACAAAGAGCTCACAGGCACTCACTGCAACTAAAGCAGCTCCAGTCACCTCACAAGATACAGCATCAGGGCGCTCTCACAGACAGAAAATGTCACAGCAAGACTCTCCATTTGAGTCAGATACAGAACAAATCCTCTCACAAACTTCTCCACAAGCCTCCTCAGCATCCCCAGTAATATTATTACAATTTGAAAAGATGCTTCATAAGGCTTTAAAACAAATCTCAGACCAAATAACAAAAAGCCTAACCAAAGAAATAAGAGAGCTGGGAAACCGCACCGCAGCCTTAGAAATAAAAATGGATGAAATTGAAATTACAACCCAAGAAAATATAACAGAATTGGAACAATTAAAAGAAGAGAATTTAATACTTCAAACTAAGCTCGAAGATTACGAAAATAGAGCCAGACGTTCAAACTTGCGCATAAGGGGAATACCGGAAACTGTGACAGACCTGCAATCTACAATTACTGCTCTATTACAAGAACTAAAGCCAGATATCCCTATTGAACGTTTAGAACTGGACAGAGTACACAGAGCCCTCACAGCCAAAAAGAAAGATGGACCCCCACGTGATATAATCACAAAATTTCATTATTACAGAACGAAAGAACAAATACTAATTGCTGCAAGAGAAAAAAAGGAACTTAATTTTCAAGGACACAATTATCAAATTTTTGCTGACCTATCCCAACTTACTATTACTAAAAGACGATCCATGAAACCCCAACTAATGGAACTGCAACGCCACAACATTATGTATCAATGGGGCTTCCCCTTTTCAGTCAGATTTAACTACCAAGGTACAATTTACAGAAGCAGATCAGCAGATGAACTACAACAAACCCTTTTAAAATTAAATCTGACAGAACCCACAAGCAGCAACTCTCCCACACGCAGAAGAATGGCATCATCTTCACCTTCAGGCAGCACCCAGAAAATTTCAGAACAAAATGGGAATCATCATTCTCACAAAAGAGGCCGTTATGCCACATCATCCATGGACCAAGAAGATTCAATGGACTGACATCCTAATTCCTGATATCTCTTCATTTATTATACTAAGAGATGGTTCTCTATAAAAAACCTGTATTTATAACTGAATGTAACTGCATTCTGATAGTCACACACTGTGTGGGATCATGTTACATTCCAGTTATCTTTCTTATTACTTCTGATTCATATAGCCTTAGAATATATAAGTGAAATAAGGAAATTCTTGTTCAGTTATATATTATCAGGTAATAACAATAGATTTATTACTTTTTAGGACAAATATGTTCAATAATCCAGAAGTAATGGAAGCTTTTTCTTTCTTTTCTTAAAACAAATATATTATTACCTAACTAGTTCCTAGAACTATGTTTTTGTTTATTCTAATCTGAAGCAATACAACCTCAATTTTATGAGTTAACATATCTAAACAGTTACATATGAATAAAATATGTAATTGTTTACTCTAAAAAGGTTAAAATCCCCAAATAATTCAAACTATCTTCATCAATACCAAAGTTATTAACAGTACCTTTCTAACTGAATTATTTAGCCTAGGGCAAGACTAACCATATACAACCACCCTGGAATAAATAATTTCAACAAAAACTATATTCTGCACTCCAATTAATGAATCATCATTTTGATGTCTTTTGACATAGCACTTCTCTCCTGTAAGCGGAAGATCCGCGTACCCCCATTAGCCCTCCTCATTCTCCCAACCATATTATGTGGGAGTGTGATGAAGGCACTTATTCCCCTGAGAGAGATATTTATTCTCTTTCACGGGTAAATTGTGATTACTTGCAAAAAATGATTTATACAATGTATCATCTAATCTCATATGTTTTTTGTTTACTCTTTACTCCAGAATTCACTGGTTTCTTTTCTATCTTTTCATCTCTTCAGTCCACACAGGTTGATCTGCGCAGTCAGCTCTGCATAACAAAAAGTAAGTCAAAACTTTTTGATCTGTTGCCATGGCACCACTGAATATACTTTCCCTGAATGTTCAGGGAATAAATGTCCCTCAAAAAAGGACCAAAGCCTTCCATACTTTCCATAACAAGAAGGCTCACATAGTATGCCTCCAAGAAACACACTTCACCAAAGATTCTACTCCAAAATATATTTCTCCTTTTTATCAACAAATTTACACGGCTTCTGCCTGTACCAAGCAAAGGGGAACTCTAATTGCATTTCAGCGATCCACACCATTCACCTTATCATCAGAAATTAAAGACCCAGAAGGTAGATACCTGATACTCATGGGTTATATAATGGATACAGCAATCACGGTGATTTCCTACTATACTCCTAACAAACAACCTACACCATTCCTCTCACATATATTACAAGTGATTAATACACACAAAATAGGAACAGTTATAATGTGTGGGGATTCGAACCAGGTCCTCCTCCCATTTCTAGATAAATCACCTTTTACACCATCCAAAATAACCTCTAGATTACCTTTTTCTCAACTTCTTTCCAAATACAATCTGGTAGATTTGTGGAGAGAAAGTAACCCAATGAAAAAGAAATTCACATATTTCTCGCACCCTCATCAAACCTTCACCATAATAGATCATATTTTTCTAACAATAGGAATGATACCAGAAATTATTGCATCAGATATAATTCCGATTCCGTGGTCTGACCATAATGCAGTATACACTACTATAGCCTCAGCCATACCAAAAGCGCATGACCCAACGTGGTACTTACCAGACATAATGCTCAAACACCCACTACATCAGATGACCAATGAACAAGCTTTAAAGGAATACATATCAATTAATAATACAACAGACATCTCCCCAATAACACTGTGGGAAGCTCATAAGCCTGTCTTGCGTGGTACAATACAAAGACAAATGGCACTATTTAAACGGGAACGCAAAAATCTAGCAAAAAAAACTAGAACTCAATTTTAATGCAGCCTACATATCATTCCAAGATAATCCATCTCAGAGTACAAAATCTCATCTGGAAAAATCTAGATTGGAATACGATCTATTTCTCACTGAGTCAATTGATAAATCCCTCAAACGCTCCAAACACAATTTCTACATGAATACAAACAAACCAGGTACATATTTGGCTCGGGCATTAAATTCAACTAACAAATCTTTCAAACTAATATGTTTGAAATTATCAAAAAATGTTTATACTTGTAATCCAGTTAAAATAGTCCATAAATTTCACTCACATCTCTCAACTTTATACAAGACAAACAATGAATTTAATCCTACAGAGGCTGAATCCTTCTTCTCAAAAATAACCTTACCTGAGTTATCTCAGAATCAAAAAAGCAGTTTGGATGAGCCTATAACTATAGATGAAGTTGCTAACGCCATAAAAGACCTAAAACTTAACAAAAGACCAGGCCCAGATGGCTACTCGGCTTTATACTATAAAACATTCTCAGAAATACTCTCCCATTCTCACTGAAACTTTTAACAAACTTCTAGATGGACATTCTTTTCGGCAAGAAACACTAATGGCAATTGTTTGTATGATCCCAAAACCCCTTTCTGATGATACTTCCTGTGTGAATTATCGGCCTATCTCTCTGTTAAACCTTGATATTAAATTATTAGCAAAAATAATAGCAAAATGCCTCAATAGCATTATAGGAAAATTAATACATAGAGATCAAGTAGGCTTCATGCCAAATAGACAGGCAGGCGATAATATACGCAGGGCAGTGTTATTGGCACATATTGCTAAAAAACGGAAAATCCCTTTATGTTTTCTCTCGATATTAAGAGGGCATTTGACACAGTATCCTGGCAATATATGCAATATTCATTACAAAAATGGGGTTTTAGACCCCACTTTTTAACATGGATCAAAGCATTATATAATAAACCCAAAGCCTATATAAAATATGCTGGATACAAATCTGATGCCTTTAATATCAAAAGAGGTACCCGACAGGGTTGCCCATTATCTCCCTTATTATTTGCCCTTATACTCGAACCCATGGCCCAATACATCAGAACAAACCAAACTATAACTGGCATTGAAGTAGGAGGTATTACACACAAACTATGTACACTACCGTTCAAAAGTTTGGGGTCACATTGAAATGTCCTTATTTTTGAAGGAAAAGCACTGTACTTTTAAATGAAGCTAACTTTAAACTAGTCCTAACTTTAAACAAATATACTCTATACATTGCTAATGTGGTAAATTACTATTCTAACTGCAAATGTCTAGTTTTTGGTGCAATATCTACATAGGTGTATAGAGGCCCATTCCAGCAACTATCACTCCAGTGTTCTAATGGTACAATGTGTTTGCTCATTGGCTCAGAAGGCTAATTGATGATTAGCAAACCCTTGTGCAATCATGTTCACACATCTAAAAACAGTCTAGCTCCTTCCAGAAGCTACATAACTGACCTTCCTGTGAGCAGATTGAGTTTCTGGAGCATCACATTTGTGGGGTCAATTAAACGCTCAAAATGGCCAGAAAAAGAGAACTTTCATCTGAAACTCGACAGTCTATTCTTGTTCTTAGAAATGAAGGCTATTCCATGCGAGAAATTGCAAAGAAATTGAAGATTTCCTACAACGGTGTGTACTACTCCCTTCAGAGGACAGCACAAACAGGCTCTAACCAGAGTAGAAAAAGAAATGGGAGGCCGCGTTGCACAACTAAGCAAGAAGATAAGCACATTAGAGTCTCTAGTTTGAGAAACAGACGCCTCACAGGTCCCCAACTGGCATCTTCATTAAATAGTACCCGCAAAACACCAGTGTCAACATCTACAGTGAAGAGGCGGCTGCGGGATTTTGGGCTTCAGGGCAGAGTGGCAAAGAAAAAGCCATATCTGAGACTGGCCAATAAAAGAAAAAGATTAAGATGGGCAAAAGAACACAGACATTGGACAGAGGAAGACTGGAAAAAAGTGTTGTGGACGGATGAATCCAAGTTTGAGGTGTTTGGATCACAAAGAAGAACGTTTGTGAGACGCAGAACAAATGAAAAGATGCTGGAAGAATGCCTGACGCCATCTGTTAAGCATGGTGGAGGTAATGTGATGGTCTGGGGTTGCTTTGGTGCTGGTAAGGTGGGAGCTTTGTACAGGGTAAAAGGGATTCTGAATAAGGAAGGCTATCACTCCATTTTGCAACGCCATGCCATACCCAGTGGACAGCGCTTGATTGGAGCCAATTTCATCCTACAACAGGACAATGACCCTAAACACACCTCCAAATTGTGCAAGAACTATTTACAGCAGAAGCAGGCAGCTGGTATTCTATCGGTAATGGAGTGGCCAGCACAGTCACCAGATCTGAACCCCATTGAGCTGTTGTGGGAGCAGCTTGACCGTATGGTACGCCAGAAGTGCCCATCCAACCAATCCAACTTGTGGGAGCTGCTTCTAGAAGCGTGGGGTGCAATTTCTCCAGCTTACCTCAATAAATTAACAGCTAGAATGCCAAAGGTGTGCAATGCTGTAATTGCTGCAAAAGGAGGATTCTTTGATGAAAGCAAAGTTTGATGTAAAAACAATGTTATTTCAAATACAAATCATTATTTCTAACCTTGTCAATGTCTTGACTCTATTTTCTATTCATTTCACAACGTATGGTGGTGAATAAGTGTGACTTTTCATGGAAAACACAAAATTGTTTGGGTGACCCCAAACTTTTGAACGGTAGTGTATATTTGCAGACGATATATTACTTTTTCTATCATCACCACAGGTCTCTGGTCCTAACTTAATACCAGCTCTTGATGGATTTGCAGCCCTATCCGGCCTTATGATTAATCCTAAGAAATGCCTAGTGCTTAATATTTCACTCACAAACATGGAATTGATCCCGGCTAGGGCTGCACTCCCATTCACATGGGCAGAAAAATCAATCCCATATCTTGGAATTCATTTAACAGCATCTCATTCTGACTTATTCTCAACCAATTATCCTCCTGTATTAAGACAGATCTCAAATCTAATAAAACAATGGTCGCAACTTCCTTTATCCTGGATAGGGAAGATTAATGCAATCAAAATGACTATTCTACCCACATTGCTTTATCTATTCAGAGTCCTCCCTATTCCAATTCCTTCCTATTTTTTGAGAATAGTACAAAAAAGAGCAACTTCGTTTATATGGGGCTCTTCTAAACCATGTATACCTATACACACACTACATCTTCCCAAAAATAAAGGAGGCCTGGGATACCCTAATTTTACTAACTACTACAGAGCAGCACATTTGGCCAGTCTGTCCAAATACCATGCAAAACAGGAAATCTCACTATGGGTATTTATAGAGGCTTCAGAAAATGACCCTCTATTAATATCAAACTTATTATGGCTTGATCCTAAAGACCGCTTTAAAATTCATAATCCCATAACTAAACACTTCTTATCTCTCTGGGATAAACTAAAAACTAAATATCAGTTACAATCTCCACACAATCCTCTCCTTTCTTTTATCAGAAATCCGGCCTTTTATCCAGCATGGATCTACCCAAATTCTTTTAAAGCTTGGACAACATCAGGCATTCAGACACTAAATGACTTCATAGCATCTAAATCATTCCTTTCATTCCCATCGCTTAGAGAAAAATATGATCTACCAAACTCTGAGATATTTAGATATCTCCAAATCAAAAATTTCTATAAACCATTCCTAAAGGGGGATACACCATTATCCCAATTATCCATTTTTGAATCAATCTGTACAAAAGATCCATTTGCTAAAGGTACAATTTCATCACTTCATAATCAATTATATGGAGTAGCAAATCTTAATAGACCCTCTTACATTCAGAGGTGGGAGGAGGACCTGGGACGAACTTTAGAAGACACGGACTGGTCTAACATATGGCTCACATCTAAGTCATCTTCACCCAACATCTTAGCACTGGAGACAAATTATAAAGTCCTAACTCGCTGGTACCTTGTACCCGCTAGAGTGGCAAAATATTCACCTAATACCTCAGCTCTTTGTTTTCGAGGATGCCCAGAAATAGGCACACATTTACACATATGGTGGACGTGCCCAGTAATCCAAACCTTCTGGAAGGAAGTCTTCGTGATTGCATCTAAAATATTTTAAAAAATAATACAACCAGATCCATATATAACTTTACTTAATCTAAAACCGGAATGGTTAACCACTTGCCGACCGCCTAACGCAGATATACTGCGGCAGAATGGCACGGGCAGGCAGAATCACGTACCCGTACGTGATCTGCCTCCCGCGGGCGGGGGGTCCGATCGGACCCCCCCAGTGCCAGCGGCGGTCAGCTTGTGGCTGGAAGCGATGAGAGGCGAGGGGGAGACCATCCGATCATGGCCCCCCCCTCGCGATCGCTCCCAGCCAATGGGAATCCTCCTCTGCCTGTGTGTAGTTTCACACAGGCAGAGGATGTGATGTCATCTCTCCTCGGCTTGGCAGTTTCCATTCCAGCGCCGAGGAGAGAAGACATGTAAGTGCACAACACACACACACACACAGTAGAACATGCCAGGCATACTTTACACCCCCGATCCCCCCCCGATCGCCCCCCGATCCCCCCCAATCACCCCCCCTGTCACAAACTGACACCAAGCAGTATTTTTTTTTTTTTTCTGATTACTGCATGGTGTCAGTTTGTGACAGTTAGAAGTGTTAGGGCAGTGAGTATTACCCCCCTGTAGGTCTAGGGTACCCCCCCTAACCCCCCCTAATAAAGTTTTAACCCCTTGATCACCCCCCGTCACCATTGTCACTAAGCGATCATTTTTCTGATCGCTGTATTAGTGTCGCTGGTGACGCTAGTTAGGGACGTAAATATTTAGGTTCGCCGGCAGCGTTTTATAGCGTCAGGGACCCCCATATACTATCTAATAAATGTTTTAACCCCTTGATTGCCCCCTAGTTAACCCTTTCACCCCTGATCACCGTATAACTGTTACGGGTGACGCTGGTTAGTTCGTTTATTTTTTATAGTGTCAGGGCACCCGCCGTTTATTCCCAAATAAAGGTTTAGCCCCCTGATTGCCCGGCGGTGATATGCGTCGCCCCAGGCAGCGTCAGATTAGCACCAGTACCGCTAACACCCATGCACGCAGCATACGCCTCCCTTAGTGGTATAGTATCTGAACGGATCAATATCTGATCCGATCAGATCTATACTGGCATCCCCAGCAGTTTAGGGTTCCCAAAAACGCAGTGTTAGCGGGATCAGCCCAGATACCCGCTAGCACCTGCGTTTTTCCCCTCCGCCCGGCCCAGCCCAGCCCACCCAAGTGCAGTATCGATCGATCACTGTCACTTACAAAACACTAAACACATAACTGCAGCGTTCGCAGAGTCAAGCCTGATCCCTGCGATCGCTAACAGTTTTTTTTGTAATGTTTTGGTGAACTGGCAAGCACCAGCCCCAGGCAGGGTCAGGTTAGCGCCAGTACCGCTAACAACCACGCACGCACCGTACACCTCCCTTAGTGGTATAGTATCTGAATGGATCAATATCTGATCCGATCAGATCTATACTAGCGTCCCCAGCAGTTTAGGGTTCCCAAACACGCAGTGTTAGCGGGATCAGCCCAGATACCTGCTAGCCCCTGCGTTTTGCCGTTCCGCCCGGCCCAGCCCAGCCCACCCAAGTGCAGTATCGATCGATCACTGTCACTTACAAAACACTAAACGCATAACTGCAGCGTTCGCAGAGTCAGGCCTGATCCCTGCGATCGCTAACAGTTTTTTTGGTAGCGTTTTGGTGAACTGGCAAGCACCAGCGGCCTAGTACACCCCGGTCATAGTCAAACCAGCACTGCAGTAACACTTGGTGACGTGGTGAGTCCCATAATTGCAGTTCAAGCTGGTGAGGTGGCAAGCACAAGTAGTGTCTCGCTGCCACCAGAAAGACAAACACAGGCCCGTCGTGCCCATAATGCCCTTCCTGCTGCATTCGCCAATCCTAATTGGGAACCCACCACTTCTGCAGCGCCCGTACTTCCCCCATTCACATCCCCAACCAAATGCAGTCGGCTGCATGAGAGGCATTTTCTTTATGTCCTCCCGAGTACCCCTACCCAACGAACTCCCCCAAAAAAGATGTTGTGTCTGCAGCAAGTGCGGATATAGGTGTGACACCCGCTATTATTGTCCCTCCTGTCCTGACAATCCTGGTCTTTGCATTGGTGAATGTTTTGAACGCTACCATTAGTATTAGCGTAGGGTACAGCATTGCACAGACTAGGCACACTTTCACAGGGTCTCCCAAGATGCCATCGCATTTTGAGAGACCCGAACCTGGAACCGGTTACAGTTATAAAAGTTACAGTTACAAAAAAAAGTGTAAAAAAATAAAAAAAACACAAACAAAAATATAAAATAAAAAAAAAATAGTTGTCGTTTTATTGTTCTCTCTCTCTCTCTATTCTCTCTCTATTGTTCTGCTCTTTTTTACTGTATTCTATTCTGCAATGTTTTATTGTTATTATGTTTTATCATGTTTGCTTTTCAGGTATGCAATTTTTTATACTTTACCGTTTACTGTGCTTTATTGTTAACCATTTTTTTGTCTTCAGGTACGCCATTCACGACTTTGAATGGTTATACCAGAATGATGCCTGCAGGTTTAGGTATCATCTTGGTATCATTCTTTTCAGCCATGTAAAAGCAATCCTAGCACTCTAGACTGCTTTTACAAGCAGTGTGGGAATGCCCCCCCACCGTCTTCCATGTTTTTCTCTGGCTCTCCTGTCCCAACAGGGAACCTGAAAATTAAGCCGGTGATTCAGCCAGCTGACCATAGAGCTGATCAGAGACCAGAGTGGCTCCAAACATCTCTATGGCCTAAGAAACCGGAAGCTACGAGAATTTTATGACTTAGATTTTGCTGGATGTAAACAGCACTATTGGGAAATTGGGAAAGCATTTTATCACACCGATCTTGGTGTGGTCAGATGCTTTGAGGGCAGAGTAGAGATCTAGGGTCTAATAAACCCCAATTTTTTCAAAAAAGAGTACCTGTCACTACCTATTGCTATGATAGGAGATATTTACATTCCCCGAGATAACAATAAAAATGATTTAAAAAAAAAAAAAAAATGAAAGGAACAGTTTAAAAATAAGATAAAAAAAAAATAATAATAAAGAAAAAAAAAAAAAAAAAGCACCCCTGTCCCCCCTGCTCTCGCGCTAAGGCGAACGCAAGCGTCGGTCTGGCGTCAAATGTAAAAAGCAATTGCACCATGCATGTGAGGTATCACCGCGAAGGTCAGATCGAGGGCAGTAATTTTAGCAGTAGACCTCCTCTGTAAATCTAAAGTGGTAACCTGTAAAGGCTTTTAAAGGCTTTTAAAAATGTATTTAGTTTGTCGCCACTGCGCAATTTTAAAGCATGTCATGTTTGGTATCCATGTACTCGGCCTAAGATCATCTTTTTTATTTCATCAAACATTTGGGCAATATAATGTGTTTTAGTGCATTAAAATTTTAAAAAGTGTGTTTTTTCCCCAAAAAATGCGTTTGAAAAATCGCTGCACAAATACTGTGTAAAAAAAAAAAAATGAAACACCCACCATTTTAATCTGTAGGGCATTTGCTTTAAAGAAAATATATAATGTTTGGGGGTTCAAAGTAATTTTCTTGCAAAAAAAAAATTATTGTTTTATGTAATCAAAAAGTGTCAGAAAGGGCTTTGTCTTCAAGTGGTTAGAAGAGTGGGTGATGTGTGACATAAGCTTCTAGATGTTGTGCATAAAATGCCAGGACAGTTCAAAACCCCCCCAAATGACCCCATTTTGGAAAGTAGACAGCCCAAGCTATTTGCTGAGAGGCATGTCGAGTCCATGGAATATTTTATATTGTGACACAAGTTGCGGGAAAGAGACAATTTTTTTTAATTTTTTGTTTTTGCGCAAAGTTGTCACTAAATGATATATTGCTCAAACATGCCATGGGAATATGTGAAATTACACCCCAAAATACATTTAGCTACTTCTCCTGAGTACGGGGATACCACATGTGTGAGACTTTTTGGGAGCCTAGCCGCGTACCGGACCCCGAAAACCAAGCACCGCCTTCAGGCTTTCTAAGGCCGTAAATTTTTGATTTCACTCTTCACTGCCTATCACAGTTTCGGAGGCCATGGAATGCCCAGGTGGCAAAAAAAACCCCCAAATGACCCCATTTTGGAAAGTAGACACCCCAAGCTATTTGCTGAGAGGTATAGTGAGTATTTTGCAGACCTTACTTTTTGTCACAAAGTTTTAAAAATTGAAAAAAGAAAAAAAAAATTTTTTTTCTCGTCTTTCTTTATTTTCAAAAACAAATGAGAGCTGCAAAATACTCACCATGCCTCTCAGCAAATAGCTTGGGATGTCTACTTTCCAAAATGGGGTCATTTGGGGGGGTTTGTGCCACCTGGGCATTCCATGGCCTCCGAAACTGTGATAGGCAGTGAAGAGTGAAATAAAAAATTTTCACCCTTAGAAATCCTGAAGGCGGTGATTGGTTTTCGGGGCCCCGTACGCGGCTAGGCTCCCAAAAAGTCCCACACATGTGGTATCCCCGTACTCAGGAGAAGTAGCTAAATGTATTTTGGGGTGCAATTCCACATATGCCCATGGCCTGTGTGAGCAATATATCATTTAGTGACAACTTTGTGCAAAAAAAAAAAAAAAAAAATGTGTCACTTTCCCGCAACTTGTGTCAAAATATAAAATATTCCATGGACTCAACATGCCTCAAAGCAAATAGCTTGGGGTGTCTACTTTCCAAAATGGGGTCATTTGGGGGGGTTTATGCCATCTGGGCATTTTATGGCCTTCAAAACTGTGATAGGTAGTGAGGAGTAAAATCAAAAATGTACGCCCTTAGAAATCCTGAAGGCAGTGATTGGTTTTCGGGGCCCTGTACGCGGCTAGGCTCCCAAAAAGTCCCACACATGAGGTATCCCCATACTCAGGAGAAGCAGCTAAATGTATTTTGGGGTGCAATTCCACATATGCCCATGGCCTGTGTGAGCAATATATCATTTAGTGACAACTAATTTTTTTTTTGTCATTATTCAATCACTTGGGACAAAAAAAAACGGATATTCAATGGGCTCAACATGCCTCTCAGCAATTTCCTTGGGGTGTCTACTTTCCAAAATGGGGTCATTTGTGGGGGTTTTGTACTGCCCTGCCATTTTAGCACCTCAAGAAACGACATAGGCAGTCATAAATTAAAGGCTGTGTAAATTCCAGAAAATGTACCCTAGTTTGTAGGCGCTATAACTTTTGCGCAAACCAATAAATATACACTTATTGACATTTTTTTTACCAAAGACATGTGGCCGAATACATTTTGGCCTAAATGTATGACTAAAATTGAGTTTATTGGATTTTTTTTAGAACAAAAAGTAGAAAATATCATTTTTTTTCAAAATTTTTGGTCTTTTTCCGTGTATAGTGCAAAAAATAAAAACGGCAGAGCTGATCAAATACCATCAAAAGAAAGCTCTATTTGTGGGAAGAAAAGGATGCAAATTTCCTTTGGGTACAGCATTGCATGACCGCGCAATTAGCAGTTAAAGCGATGCAGTGCCGAATTGTAAAAAGTGCTCTGGTCAGGAAGGGGGTAAAACCTTCCGGGGCTGAAGTGGTTAACACTCTCTCAATTCAAACTTATGATCCAACTAATAAGGGCTGCAAAACAAACAGTGGCCAAGGCATGGAAATCTCCTACATTGGTACTAGCAGAAACAATTCACAGAATGAATAATACAATGTCCCATGCTAAGATGGTAGCCATCGATCAAAATCAAATTCCAAAATTTGAAAAACTTTGGCATCCTTGGATAAAACAACAGTTCCTGTCAAACTTCAATGACTCTGTCCTGTTGCCATGGTAACAGATTAAATGACTTACAGAGACACCCATTCTAAGACTTCAAAGAGAACTAAAAAGAATAATAAACTGACGAGCGGGACAACCTTGTGGACCATACCTCTACCTTTCTACCCTTTTTCTTCTTTCTCTTTCCTTTTCTCCACCTTACGATTAAAGCTCATTATCAGAATTTATTTGACCTATATACACTCTACTTGTAAACAATATGTATAGTAGGTATAAATTATTTAAATACCTACAAAAGTGACTAAGGAAATGATATATATCTTTAATTTAGGTTTACGTGAACCCAATGTTTAATATTTGAAATTTCATGATATTTACCTATAAAAACCCTACTGTAAAACAATGAGCTTACTTTATAGATCCTTGTAAACTTACTTTATGTATCTTTATAATATTGTATACTCAATAAACTTCTTTTGACAAGGAAAAAATAAAATAAAAAAATTTGCTTTAAGAGCTATGGGCGGAAGCGATGTTTTGACATCGCTTCTGCCCTGCATTGGTATGGAGATGGGTGGGGGCCATCTTTCCCTCACTCATCTCCATGCCACACAGGATCCAATTGCCTCTGTTGCTGCCGGCGGCTCCGGTAAGTGGCGGAGGGCACCAGAGCGTGGCCGGAGTAGTAAGGGGCCCTCTCCTGCCACCGATAAAAGTGATCTTGTGGCAAATCTGCCACAGAGACCACTTTTATCTAAAAGCAGACCGCCCGCTAAAGAAGAGGATACCGGGGTTATGGTAGCTAGCTGCTGCCATTCCAACAAAATTCCTCTTCAAAGTACTGCCATATAATGATGGTGGGCGGTCCGGAAGTGGTTAAAAAAGAATTTCAGTTTAGGCCAATATATATTCTACATATTTTTGTGTATATTGATTGGTTTGCGCAAAAGTTATAGCGTCTACAACTATGGGAAAGATTTATGGCATTTTTATTATTTAGGGTTTTTTTACCAGTAATGGCTGTGATCTGTGATTTTTTGTTTTACTGCGACATTGCGGCGGACAGATCAGACACTTTTGACACATTTTTGGGACCACTGACATTTATACAGCGATCAGTGTTATAAAAATGCACTGATTACTGTGTAAATGTCTCTGGCAGGGAAGGGGTTAACTAGGGGGCCAATTAAGGGGTTAACTGTGTTCCCTAGTTAGTGTTTCAAACTGTGGGGGGAGGGGGCTGACTTGGGGAGGAGACATATCACTGTTCCTACTTAGTAGGAACAAAAATATGTCTCCTCTCCCCTGACAGAACAGGGATTTGTGTGTTTACACACACAAATCCTGGTGCTGGTGCTTGTGCCCACGATCGCGGGTAGCCAGTGGAGATTGTGCACGCCGGCCATGTGCATCGGGTCCCCCTGGTGGCTCTTAAATGGGAACAATGTATCCATATGGGATTTAGCCCAGCAGAGAAATTCTGCTGACGTATATCGGCGTGAGCCACACGGCAAGTGGTTAAACTAAAAAACACAGTTCTGGCTGCAATATTCAAACTATATCCAGAAATCCCTGCAATATTTCCCTTTGACCACTAGATGATGTTACTCTCCAAGTGTTTGCTTGCCGACCAGCCACCACAGTTATACGGCGGCAGGTTGGCACGGCTGCGCAAATTGCCGTAGCTATTCATGGGCTCTTTAAGTTGCTACAGTGTGTCCCCGAAGCCGAAGTGTGTGCCGGGCACCCGCCAGGGCATCTGCGAGTGCCCCCAACAGAATGGGAACATGTGTGTTTAAACACACAAATCCCAGTTCTGTCAGGGGAGTAGAGACAGATCGTGTGTTCCTACTAAGTAGGAACACATGATCTGTCTCCTCCTCAGATGGTCCTATCCCCTCACAGTTAGAACACACTGAGGGAACACACATTTAACCCCTTGATTGCCCCCTAGTGTTAACCCCTTCCCTGCCAGTGACATTTATACAGTAATCAGTTGCTATTTTTAACTCTGATCCGATCTGTTCGCCGCAATGTCGCAGTCCTGATAAAAATCACAGATCATTGCCATTACTAGTAAAAAAAAATAATAATAAAATTTACATAAATCTATCCCCTATTTTGTAGACGCTATAACTTTTACGCAAACCAATCAATATACTCTTATTGCAATTTTTTTACCAAAAAATATGTAGAAGAATACATATCGGCCTAAACTGATGAAGACATTTTTTTTTAAACATTTTTGGGGGATATTTATTATAGCAAAAAGTACAAACTACTGTGTTTTTCTCAAAATTGTCGCTCTTTTTTTGTTTATAGTGCAAAAAGTAAAAACCGCAGAGGTGATCAAATACCACCAAAAGAAAGCTCTATTTGTTTGGGTACAACGTCGCACGACCACGCAATTGTCAGTTAAAGTGACGCAGTTCCGTATCGCAAAAAATGGCCTGGTCATTAAAGGGGCAGATCCTTCTGGGGCTGAAGTGGTTAAGATGCCCATTGTCATTCATCCAAGGACCCGCCCCCTGGGGGGTGACATAGGGCTCCCTGTGTACTTTTATGAGAATGCTGCAGGGAGCTCTCTCCTTAATTCAGAACCTGTCCACCACTGAGGACAGAAGAGGATCAGGACTGGACCATAGACCCCCGGAAAAATGTATATATAAATTATTTTATAAATAAAAGTGATATCCAAGGGGCATGCAGAGTAAGTTGGGGCCGTTTGAATTAGACTTTACGTTTTATTACTGGATATAAGGAAATATTTTAATAACTATGCATTCTACGTTTAAGGCCGGGATCACATACATGCGGCTGTAGTTTGCAGTCTTGAGTCTTCCTGAATTCGCACCCAAGAATGCACAGGACTCCTTTTTAAAACCGCACCATGGCCGCCCCGCCCATGTGTGAACTGGCTTCATTGAAAGCCAGTCACATTCCTGTTTCTAAATTTGCTGCTGTGTGGAGGAGAGGGAAGCGAGCCGGACTGCAGGTGATGCAACACAGGAGGAAGCCCAAGGGAAGTCATCATTGCACAGAGTAATTAGGGTGTGCACAGGCACACCTTGCACACACCCCTGCACATGCCTATGGAGTATGGATTTACTTTTTTTTAACCAAAACAAGTTTATTTGTAAGTAAAAAAAAATGTAGAGGCACAGTACATGTCATGCAGTACAATAGAAGGATGCCAATTAAACACATGCAAGTGAGTTGTCTTAGGTATCTATTGTGCATTGAAATATGTCTTTGCGTCATTGACCAATCATATTTATCAGGTTGTGTTGCAACACCCTGCACTGGAGTCTCACTCAAACATTTAACAGTTTACAGTATTTTGCCATTCTCACAGGTGATTTGGGGTAGTTTTCTTCTCCCAATATTTGTTCAGGAGCACAGGCCTACTCAGTACATGTGTCTGGGGTGTCAAGCCACCTATCCCAGACCTTGTTATATTTGGTGGGACAGCCCCGGTGCTGGTATATGACTTTCTTATATGGCATATTTAAATTTATTTCCCCAACTCAGGCCTGAAACGTAGGGGGGTAGTTTGCATCCAGTGGCAGGCCACCAGCTTCCGTGCGCTAAAAAGGGTTTCGTACAGGAAGGTGGCTAAAAACTTATCGATAGAAATGTCTAGAAGTAGGCCCAGTAAACAGGACTTTGGGTCCAGCTGTAGGGGTGAACCCATGTGGTCATGCAGAAATTTTATAATTTGTGCCCAGTAGGTTTGGATCACTGGGCAGGACCATATTAGGTGGAAGAATGTACAGGGGTGGCCAGCGCATCTTGGACACAGTGGGCTGTAGTTTGGATGGTATTTGGCAATTCTCCCCGGGGTGGGGTAAGACTTTTGTATAATGTATAATTGGGTCAAGCGCTCGGATAGCCTGGGGGAAGCCTTCTTAGTGTTTTCCAATATCTCGTCCCAGTCTGACTCTTCTATGGGGCCTATATCCCCCTTCCATCTGGTTCTAGCCGTATGAAAAATTTGTGATACCGAACAAGTTCTCAAGATATATATAGTGGATATCAGTTTGGAGGGGTCTGCACCTATGATCACATCTACCAGGGATAGAGTTTGTGGGTTTGGGAAGCCATCTGTAAATTGGGTTTGGAGGGCGTGTCTTATCTGTAGATATCAGAATAGCATATGGGGGGCAGCTCAAACTCTTCCTTCAGTGATTGGAAATTTCATACTCCGAGGGGGATGATTACTTGATGTAGGTATAGTATCCCCTTAGAGGCCCAGTTGTCAACGTCCGGGATTAAAGTGTTCCCATAGTTGGGGATTATGCCACAAGGGTGTGTGTGAGTGGAAAAAGTCTGCGTCTGTTATTATGAGCGCAATCTCCCATACATGTCTGTGATGGGATAGTAGGAGGTTACGACTGTTGGTACCCCCTCTACCTCCCTTGCCTCTTAATATTACCTGTATGGGGGAGTGTGTGCTGCGGCCTGGATTCTCACATGTTAGGGTTTGGTATCTAGGTCCATCTGTTTTATGAAGGTGATAGAAATGGGAGAGTTGGGCCGCTATATAGTATGAGTGGAAATCTGGGAGGGCTGCTCCTCCTGAGGAGGTTGGGTTTTTGAGAGTGCTCCATGCTAATTTATGTCTACTGGGTCCCCAAATGAAAGTGTTGAGAATACTGTTGAGCGTTTTGAAGATTTTTAGGGGGATTAGAACTGGAGAGTGCCAGAACATGTAGAACTTTGGCAACAGGTTCATTTTGGTAAGGTTTGTCACGTACCTGAAGGGAGACTGAAATGACAAGGTTGGCCTCTCTTGTATCTCCAGTCCAGGACCCGCTGAGAGTGAAACAGAAGGAGCCAAGGAACAGGAGGCACACAAGTGCCTGCAGATGGAGAACTGGAAACCTGCAGCAAGAAGTCGCAGCTGGTTGCAGGACTGTGTTTGCAGAGCATGAAGTCGCAGCTGGTCACAGGACTGTGGTTGCAGAGCAGGTAGTCGCAGCGGGTCGCAGGACTGTAGTTGCAGACACTCGGGTAGTTGTGCTGGGCCCAGCTGGGCACCAGGGCAAGGTCACAGGGTAATCCGGGTTCATCAACAGGTGGGCAGCCAGGATCAAGAACCAGAGATCGAGTATAGCAGAGTTCAGAGCTGGGTCAACAGGAGCCTAGGTCAGCAACAGGAATCAGGCAGAACACAGGTTTCAGAGCAACAGGAACACAGCTGAAGACCAGTCAGCAACGTTCAGTTGCTGGGGCCTCCGTTAAATAGACCAACTGGCTCCAACTGGCGCTAAGGCGCGCTCCTGTGCATGTACTCTGGGCGCCACGCACATGCATGCACACCAGCGTGCGCCAGGCGATTTTTACTGGTTTCCTTACAAAGTTGATCCTCCCAGTCACCCCCAATGGGAGGCTTGCCCAAGATTGAGTACGAGTTTTCAGGAATGTGAAAAGGGGTTCTATGTTATTATTAATATATTATTAGGGCTCTCTAGTAATCCTTACCCCTAAGTAGGGATGAGCCAAACACCCCCCTGTTCGGTTCGCACCAGAACATGCGAACAGGAAAAAAGTTTGTTCGAACATGCGAACACCGTTAAAGTCTATGGGACACGAACATGAATAATCAAAAGCGCTAATTTTAAAGGCTAATATGCAAGTTATTGTCATAAAAAGTGTTTGGGGACCTGGGTCCTGCCCCAGGGGACATGGATCAATGCAAAAAAAAGTTTTAAAAACGGCCGTTTTTTCAGGAGCAGTGATTTTAATAATGCTTAAAGTCAAACAATAAAAGTGTAATATCTCTTTAAATTTCATAGCTGGGGGGTGTCTATAGTATGCCTGTAAAGGGGCGCATGTTTCCTGTGTTTAGAACAGTCTGACAGCAAAATGACATTTTGAAGGAAAAAACTCATTTAAAACTACCCGCGGCTATTGCATTGCCGACAATACACATAGAAGTTCATTGATAAAAACGGCATGGGAATTCCCCAAAGGGGAACCCCGAACCAAAATTAAAAAAAAAAAATGACGTGGGAGTCCCCCTAAATTCCATACCAGGCCCTTCAGGTCTGGTATGGATTTTAAGGGGAACCCCGCGCCAAAAAAAAAAAAAAAAAACGGCGTGGGGTCCCCCCAAAAATCCATACCAGACCCTTATCCGAGCACGCAACCTGGCAGGCCGCAGGAAAAGAGGGGGGACGAGAGTGCGCCCCCCCTCCTGAACCGTACCAGGCCACATGCCCTCAACATTGGGAGGGTGCTTTGGGGTAGCCCCCCAAAACACCTTGTCCCCATGTTGATGAGGACAAGGGCCTCATCCCCACAACCCTGGCTGGTGGTTGTGGGGGTCTGCGGGCGGGGGGCTTATCGTAATCTGGAAGCCCCCTTTAACAAGGGGACCCCCAGATCCCGGCCCCCCCCTGTGTGAAATGGTAAGGGGGTACAAAAGTACCCCTACCATTTCACTAAAAAACTGTCAAAAATGTTAAAAATGACAAGAGACAGTTTTTGACAATTCCTTTATTTAAATACTTCTTCTTTCTTCTATCTTCCTTCATCTTCTGGTTCTTCTGGTTCTTCTGGCTCTTCTGGTTCTTCCTCCGGCGTTCTCGTCCAGCATCTCCTCCGCGGCGTCTTCTATCTTCTTCTCCTCGGGCCGCTCCGCACCCATGGCATGGGGGGAGGCTCCCGCTCTTCTCTTCATCTTCTTCATCTTCTTCTCTTCTTCTTTTCTTCTCTTCTTCTCTTCTTCATTTTCTTCTCCGGGCCGCTCCGCATCCATGCTGGCATCATGGAGGGAGGCTCCCGCTGTGTGACGGCGCTCCTTGTCTGACAGTTCATAAATAACGGGGGGCGGGGCCACCCGGTGACCCCGCCCCCCTCTGACGCACGGGACATGACGGGACTTCCCTGTGGCATTCCCCGTGACGTCACAGGGAAGTCCCGTCAAGTCACCGTGCGTCAGAGGGGGGCGGGGTCACCGAGTGGCCCCGCCCCCCATTATTTAAGAACTGTCAGACGAGGAGCGTCGTCACACAGCGGGAGCCTCCCTCCATGATACCAGCATGGGTGCAGAGCGGCCCGGAGAAGAAAATGAAGAAGAGAAGAAAAGAAGAAGAGAAGAAGAGAAGAAGATGAAGAAGAAGAGAAGAGCGGGAGCCTCCCCCCATGCCATGGGTGCGGAGCGGCCCGAGGAGAAGAAGATAGAAGACGCCGCGGAGGAGATGCTGGACGAGAACGCCGGAGGAAGAACCAGAAGAGCCAGAAGAACCAGAAGATGAAGGAAGATAGAAGAAAGAAGAAGTATTTAAATAAAGGAATTGTCAAAAACTGTCTCTTGTCATTTTTAACATTTTTGACAGTTTTTTTGTGAAATGGTAGGGGTACTTTTGTACCCCCTTACCATTTCACACAGGGGGGGCGGGATCTGGGGGTCCCCTTGTTAAAGGGGGCTTCCAGATTCCGATAAGCCCCCCGCCCGCAGACCCCCACAACCACCAGCCAGGGTTGTGGGGATGAGGCCCTTGTCCTCATCAACATGGGGACAAGGTGTTTTGGGGGCTACCCCAAAGCACCCTCCCAATGTTGAGGGCATGTGGACTGGTATGGTTCAAGAGGGGGTGCTCTCTCGTCCCCCCCTCTTTTCCTGCGGCCTGCCAGGTTGCGTGCTCGGATAAGGGTCTGGTATGGATTTTTGGTGCGTGGTTCCCCTTAACCACTTAACAACCAGCCCATAGGCAAATGAAGGCTACAGGGTGGTTGCTTAACTCTGGGAGGGCATCCAGGGACGTCCTCCCAGAATTCTGCTCTCGCGTGCCCCCCCGCTAATCGCGGCCGTTTACCATGTGATCGCTCCGTCAAATGAGGGAGCGATCACATGTAAACAAACCGGCGTCATCTCAGGGTCTGGTATTGATTTTTGGGGGGACCCTACGCCGTTTTTTTTTTTTTTTTTTGGCGCGGGGTTCCCCTTAAAATCCATACCAGACCTGAAGGGTCTGGTATGGAATTTAGGGGGAACCCCACGTCATTTTTTTTTTTTAAATTTTGGCCGGGGTTCCCCTTAATATCCATATCAGACCTGAAGGGCCTGGTATGGAATTTAGGGGGACTCCCACGTCATTTTTTTTTTTTTAATTTTGGTTCGGGGTTCCCCTTTGGGGAATTCCCATGCTGTTTTTATCAATGAACTTCTATGTGTATTGTCGGCAATGCAATAGCCGCGGGTAGTTTTAAATGAGTTTTTTCCTTCAAAATGTCATTTTGCTGTCAGACTGTTCTAAACACAGGAAACATGCGCCCCTTTACAGGCATACTATAGACACCCCCCAGGTACGAAATTTAAAGGGATATTACACTTTTATTGATTGACTTTAAGCATTATTAAAATCACTGCTCCTGAAAAAACGGACGTTTTTAAAACTTTTTTTTGCATTGATCCATGTCCCCTGGGGCAGGACCCAGGTCCCCAAACACTTTTTATGACAATAACTTGCATATTAGCCTTTAAAATTAGCACTTTTGATTTCTCCCATAGACTTTTAAAGGGTGTTCCGCGGCATTCGAATTTGCCGCGAACACCCCAAATTGTTCGCTGTTCGGCAAACTTGCGAACAGCCAATGTTCGAGTCGAACATGAGTTCGACTCGAACTCGAAGCTCATCCCTACCCCTAAGTATTGAAAAAAGGACACCTTGTTCAATGGGAGGGAAGTAGAACAACTAGTTGGTGGAAACAGGTCTAAGGGTAGAATTTGTGACTTAGACCAATTTATGTGCAGCCCTGAATGTTTTCCGAATTCCTCGATGGTCTGGGGGTAGTCTGTAGAGACGGACAATGTGTCCTCCAAGTAGAGAAGCATGCCATCTGTGTAAAGGCTCACCGTTTCCACGAGAGGGCCCAACCGAAGACCATGGATATTCAAATCGTTCTTAGTGAACTGGCCAAAGGTTCTGCAGCTAGGGCGTATAGCAGGGGGGACAGCGGGCATCCCTGTCAGGATGCCCACTCCACAGAGTCAAATGCCTTAGCGGCATCTA
Organism: Aquarana catesbeiana; assembly: GCA_037953035.1. Classification (NCBI taxonomy): domain Eukaryota; kingdom Metazoa; phylum Chordata; class Amphibia; order Anura; family Ranidae; genus Aquarana; species Aquarana catesbeiana. The sequence goes on along the minus strand of JBBHAA010001892.1, from coordinate 127,754 downwards.
ACGCTATCACTGCTCTGGTATCTACTGTCTCATGGCAAACTTGGAGATTCATGTGGAGGTGACGAATATTCATGGCTGTGTTTTTCCCAGGCATGAATCCAGTTTGGTCAGGGTGGATAAGGGATAGAATAATTTGATTAAAATGAGTGGCTAATACTTTCGCCAATATTTTAATGTCCACCTGCAGTAATGAGATTGGGCGGTAGGAATCAGGGCATTGAGGATTTTTGCCTGGTTTGGGGAGCACGATGATCACCGCTTGACAAAGAGATTCGGATAGGGTTTCAGATTCAAATATATGGTTGTATACCTTCATAAGTTCAGGGATCAATACCTCAGAATAAGTTGCATAGAAATGTAATGGCAGGTTGTCCTGACCTGGGGCTTTGGCGGGTGCCAGGGATGCTATTGCCAGAGCAATCTCGTCCTTGGTGAGGGGGGCCTCAAGGTCAGTTACCTGGGTTTTAGACAGCTGGGGAAGGGTATATTCTGCAGGAAGGCCTGGGTCTCCTGTACAGTGACGGTTACTTGGGAGGAATATAAATTGGCGTGGTATGAGCGGAATGCTGTGGCTACCGACAATGGGTCAGTTACATGTGTGTCCTGTGCATCCATCAAGGATACCACCAGTGGTGGCCTAGAATCCTGATGGGCCAAGTAAGCCAAAAGCTTTCCCGCCCGCTCACCCTGTTCGAATACTCGCTATCTTGAGAAGAAGAGCTTCTGCTTGGCCTTTTCATAATGTAATTGATCAATTGGCGGGTGTGGGGTCTGACATGAATACATCTGTTGCTGACACCAGCCTCTCTGAGGCCTGTTGTAGCACTAGTTTGGAGGAAGCCTTCTGTCAGGGACCTGCCGGCACCAGACCTGGGCGCTTGCATGCGCCGGCGCACTCCTGTGCGAACATTGCAGCAAAGTCCTACTGTTTCCAGGCATCAGCGCGGCGCTCGGGCGTGCGGCGCTCGGGCGTGCGGCGCTTGTGCGCGCGTGCGGGTGCATGGGCGCGTTCGCATTAGCGCCGTTTTGGCGCCAAAGAGCGCATAAGAGTTCCCCTGTGCTGCTGGCACATTGCTGCTTCGTCTCAGCTCTGTGATTCCTGTAACCTGCATCTGATTGATTGTTACCTGATTTGACCCGGCTTGTCTGACCATCCGTCCCGCTCCTATCCGACCCGGCCTGCCTGACTATTCTACTGCTCCTGCCTGATACCGTTGCCGATCTCTGCTTGTCTACCAACTCTGCCTCTGCCTGCCGTTATTGCCTGTCTCACCTACCTGCTGACCCGGACTGTCTGACCTTGCTTGTGCCTGCTGTTTGTTCTTTGCTGTTGCACCTTCAGCTTCAGCTCCAGTGATCTCTGCATCTCCAGTGTTCCAGCCTGCTGCCTCCAGTCTCCACCTGATCTGCAGTCCAGCCATCCCTGAGGGATCTCTACCTCTCTTCAGCATCAGAGACTCTACTTCAACAGGCACTCCTACCCCACTGCGCTCAGGAGACCACTGTTCCCACTCCAGTGGCTCCTGAACCAGCGTTGTATGAGAGGTCTTCTCCTACAAGTCAGGCTCTACTACCAGGTACCTAACAGTACGAAGCAGCCATGACTGAGCCTGCAGGAGACACCTCTCCAATGAAGGAAATATGTATGCACCTGGCGGCCCTCACTCAAGCAGTACAATCCCTTCAGGATAACTATAACAGACTGGAAGGACAAGTTCAGAATCTTGCAGGGTCTAACCCTACAGCCTCCTCTTCAGCTGCAGCTCCAACATTGTTTCAGCCCCTTCAGTTGTGATGCTTCCACCAGAGCCGAGGGTCCCTATTCCTGAAAGATTCTCCGGAGACCGGGCTAAGTTTCGGGCCTTTCGCAATGCCTGACAGCTCTTCTTTGCCCTACAGCCCCGAACTTTCTCACTGGAAGTCGCCAAAGTGGGATTTGTAATTTCCCTCCTACAAGGAGAACCTCAGACCTGGGCCCACCGTTTACTTGAAGGGGACTCTACTCTAACCCCACCCCAAAGCACCTTGTCCTCATGTTGATGAGGACAAGGGCCTCTTCCCGACAACCCTGGCTGTTGGTTGTCGGGGTCTGTGGGCAGGGGGCTTATCGGAATCCGGGAGCCCCCTATAAGAGGGCCCCCAGATCCCGGCCCCCCCACCCTATGTGAATGAGTATGGGGTACATGGTACCCCTACCCATTCACCTAGGGAAAAAGTGTAAATAATAAAACACTAAACAGGTTTTTAAAATATTTTATTAAACAGCTCCAGGGGGGATCTTCCTCCGGCTTCGGGGGTCTTCTTCCGACTTCGGGGGTCCCTCCGGTTCATCTTCTCCCGGTGTCCGGTTGGTTCTTCTCCGCTCTCTCCGGCCTCTTCTCCCGGTGTTCCAGTTCTTCGGCTGGCTCCTCCGCTGTCTTCAGGTAGTTCTCTTGCCAGCAGAGGTCCGGACTTCTGGGCTTCTTGTCTTCTGGGCTTCTGGGCTTCTTGTCTTCTCTTCTCCAGATGTTGACACGATGCTCTCTCCAGCTGGACTGCTCTCTGAGGGCTGCGTTGTGACTTATATAGGCAGAGACCCCGCCCCCTTTTGATGTCACAGTCCCTGGGCATGCTGGGACTGTGACGTTTTAGGGGGCGTGGTCACTGGGTGATGTTGACCATGCCCCCTAAAACGTCACAGTCTCAGCATTCCCAGGGACTGTGACATCAAAGGGGGTGGGGTCTCCGCCTATATAAGTCACAACGCAGCCCTCAGAGAGCAGTCCAGCCGGAGAGAGTGTCCTGTCAACATCTGGAGAAGAGAAGACAAGAAGCCCAGAAGTCCGGACCTCCGCTGGCAAGAGAGCTACCTGAAGACAGCAGAGGGGCTGGCCGAAGAACTGGAACACCGGGAGAAGAACCAACCGGACGCCGGGAGAAGATGAACCGGAGGGACCCCCGAAGCTGGAAGAAGACCCCCGAAGCCGGAGGAAGATCGCCCACGGAGCTGTTTAATAAATTATTTTAAAAACCTGTGTAGTGTGTTTTATTATTGACACTTTTTCCCTAGGTGAATGGGTAGGGGTACCATGTACCCCATACTCATTCACATAGGGTGGGGGGGCCGGGATCTGGGGGCCCTCTTATAGGGGGCTCCCAGATTCCGATAAGCCCCCCACCCGCAGACCACGACAACCAACGGCCAGGGTTGTCGGGAAGAGGCCCTTGTCCTCATCAACATAGGGACAAGGTGCTTTGGGGTGGGGGGGCCCCGCATGGTGCCCCCCCTCCCCCAAAGCACCCACCCCCCATGTTGAGGGCATGTGGCCTGGTACGGTTCAGGAGGGGGGGCGCTCGCTCGTCCCCACCCCCTTTTCTGACCGGCCGGGCTGCATGCTCGGATCGGGGTCTGGTATGGATTTTAGGGGGGACCCCACACCGCTTTTTCGGCGTAGGGGCTTCCCTTTATAATCCATACCAGACCTAAGGGCCTGGTATGCCCCGCGCTCGCCGCAATAGGAAAATTTGTTTTTCCTATTGCAGCAAGCGTGAGATACAATACCCTGCCCTCGCGTCATATCTGGTCCGTTGGACCAGCATACACACGAGCGGGCTTTCCGTCGGACCAGCACACAGACGAGCGGACTTTCCGCCCGAAACTGAGTCTGACGGAAAGATTTAAAACATGTTTCAAATCTAGGTCCGGCGGGCTTTTGGGAAAAAGTCCGCCGGAAAAGTCCGCTGGCGCCTACACACGGGCGGATTGTTCGGCACACTCTGGTCCGCCGGACCAAGTATGCCGGAAAGTCCGACCGTGTGTACGCGGCATAAAGCCTCGACAAGCCCACTGGGCTCTGTTCCTCTCACGTTTTTCCTTCCACATTACTTATCGGCCAGCAGGGCCGGACTGGCCTACCGGGATACCGGGAAATCTCCTGGTGAGCCGGCTGTCTGGCTGCCCCTGGTGCCGCTGTGAGGGCAGCGGCGCCTGAAAGAAACATGGCCGCGGGGCCGCCAGGCTGACATGCAACTGCGCATGCGCTAGCGCTATTCTCGGAAGTGTGTACGGGCTTTCCCGAGCTAGCCGTGCTCGGGAAAGTCCGTACACACTCGGCAATTCTCGGAAGTGCGGGCGCATGCGCAGTGACGATGGCGCCGAGCGGCGCCATTTTTAAAAGTACCGCAGCGAGTACTTGTCTGGTGGCCTCTTCCTCCTACTCCCCCTGCAGCCTCTGACCTCCTACTCCCCCTGCAGCCTCTGACCTCCTACTCCCCCTGCAGCCTCTGACCTCCTGCCCCCCCTGCAGCCTCTGACCTCCTGCCCCCCCTGCAGCCTCTGACCTCCTGCCCCCCCTGCAGCCTCTGACCTCCTGCCCCCCCCCCTGCAGCCTCTGACCTCCTGCCCCCCCCTGCAGCCTCTGACCTCCTGCCCCCCTGCAGCCTCTGACCTGTCCCCCCCTGCAGCCTCTGACCTCCTGTCCCCCCCTGCAGCCTCTGACCTCCTGCCCCCCCTGCAGCCTCTGACCCCCTGCCCCCCCTGCAGCCTCTGACCTCCTGCCCCCCCCTGCAGCCTCTGACCTCCTGCAGCCTCTGACCTCCTGCCCCCACTGCAGCCTCTGACCTCCTGCCCCCACTGCAGCCTCTGACCTCCTGCCCCCACTGCAGCCTCTGACCTCCTGCCCCCCCTGCAGCCTCTGACCTCCTGCCCCCCCTGCAGCCTCTGACCTCCTGCCCCCCCTGCAGCCTCTGACCTCCTGCCCCCCCTGCAGCCTCTGACCTCCTGCCCCCCCCTGCAGCCTCTGACCTCCTGCCCCCCCCCGCAGCCTCTGACCTCCTGCAGCCTCTGACCTCCTGCCCCCCCCGCAGCCTCTGACCTCCTGCCCCCCCTGCAGCCTCTGACCTCCTGCCCCCCCTGCAGCCTCTGACCTCCTGCCCCCCCTGCAGCCTCTGACCTCCTGCCCCACCTGCAGCCTCTGACCTCCTGCCCCCCCTGCAGCCTCTGACCTCCTGCCCCCCCCTGCAGCCTCTGACCTCCTGCCCCCCCCTGCAGCCTCTGACCTCCTGTCCCCCCCTGCAGCCTCTGACCTCCTTTCCCCCCCCTGCAGCCCCTGACCTCCTGTCACCCCACCCCCCGCAGCCTCTGACCTCCTGTCATCCCCCCTCCACAGCCTCTGACCTCCCCTGTACCATCCGCAGCCTCTGACCTCTCCTCTACCATCCGCAGCCTCTGACCTCCCCTGTACCATCCGCAGCCTCTGACCTCCCCTGTACCATCCGCAGCCTCTGACCTCCCCTGTACCATCCGCAGCCTCTGACCTCCCCTGTACCATCCGCAGCCTCTGACCTCCCCTGTACCATCCACAGCCTCTGACCTCCCCTGTACCATCCGCAGCCTCTGACCTCCCCTGTACCATCCGCAGCCTCTGACCTCCCCTGTACCATCCGCAGCCTCTGACCTCCCCTGTACCATCCGCAGCCTCTGACCCCCCCTGTACCATCCGCAGCCTCTGACCCCCCTGTACCATCCGCAGCCTCTGACCTCCCCTGTACCATCCGCAGCCTCTGACCTCCCCTGTACCATCCGCAGCCTCTGACCTCCCCTGTACCATCCGCAGCCTCTGACCTCCCCTGTACCATCCGCAACCTCTGACCTCCCCTGTACCATCCGCAGCCTCTGACCTCCCCTGTACCATCCGCAGCCTCTGACCTCCCCTGTACCATCCGCAGCCTCTGACCTCCCCTGTACCATCCGCAGCCTCTGACCTCCCCTGTACCATCCGCAGCCTCTGACCTCCCCTGTACCATCCGCAGCCTCTGACCTCCCCTGTACCATCCGCAGCCTCTGACCTCCACTGTACCATCCGCAGCCTCTGACCCCCCCTGTACCATCCGCAGCCTCTGACCTCCCCTGTACCATCGGCAGCCTCTGACCTCCCCTGTACCATCCGCAGCCTCTGACCTCCCCTGTACCATCCGCAGCCTCTGACCTCCCCTGTACCATCCGCAGCCTCTGACCATCTCTTGTCTTATATCACGTCTGCAGTCTGGAGAGGAGTCAAGAGTGGGATTGCCTCAGGGATGGGGGTCATGGGAGAAGTCAGACATGTATGGACTGTGGAGAGGAAACTATGGGGTAAAACCAGAGCCACCGAGCTGGAGCCGACTGACTGAGCCCTGCATGGTGCACCTGAGAGGAGGTCAGTGACAGCGCCGCCAGGCCAGCCTGAGGGGGGGAGGGGTCAATACAATATTGTAAGGGGGCACTGATATATAGGTTTCCCCCTTATATCAGTAAACCCCCTTACTTTAGTGTTTTCTTTCTGCAGAAGGTACTCTCTGGTCACCAGAGTCCTCCCCACATTCCCAGAGTTCCCCTACATCATAGTCTGCAGGATTCCACCTTACAGTGCAAGGGGGGACTCTGATGTAAAGGGGAATGCAGTGGACTCTGATATAAGGTGGTCTCTGGTCACCAGTGCCCCCCTTTTATATCAGAGTTCCTGCTTAGATCATGATCTGCAATGTTCCCCTTTATGTCAGAGTTCCCTTGCACTGTAAAGGGGAATCCTCCTGATGTATGGGAGAACTCTGTGTTGGGTTATATTAATCTGACTTTCATGTAAGAGGAGAAATATGGTTTTTGACTTTTGTTTAACTTAATACATTGCTAATAGCAGTTATAGCTTAAATATTGATATTTGCACTGAAAACTGCCATTTACGGCACCTTTTTTTTGCAGTGTCAATAAAAAATGTGCCACTAAATGGCATAAGTTTTTGCCTTGAAAAAAATTGCTGCTGTTTGTAAAAGCCATGTCTCTCTTATCTATATATAATACACTCTTCAAATGTGCTTTAAAATGCATGGTTTTCCCTTTTGTGAACAAGAAAATAAAGACATTATGCGGTTGGGCTGGTATAAAAATACTATGGGGCTGGTATGAATTTATTTCCAGGGCTGGTTTTTATTCCCAGTCCGGCCCTGTCGGCCAGGCTCAAAAAATATTAAACCAGATGCGTTGTCACGAATGCATGACAACCCGAAGGACTTATCTACTCCTGACACCATCTTACCTGCAAACAATTTCCTACTCCTACAAACAGATCTTCTCTCCCAGATTAAGGAAGCATCCTCTGAATCAGCCAGGCCTACAGGGATTACCTTGATTAACAGAGATGGATTGTTCTGGAGAGGAAGCCAAATTTTTGTCCCTGAGGAGGTTCGGGTCAAGGTCTTGACGCTTCTTCACGATCACCCACTGGCAGGCAAAACCCTGGAATTGGTGCAGCGTACATTCTGGTGGCCCAATCTAAAAGACTTTTGCAAAAAATATGTCAGCTCCTGCCCTATCTGTACCCAGAATAAGACATCCAGGAATCGAGCTTGGGGCTTGTTAAAACCTTTACCTGTACCCGATAGATCCTGGAAGATGATTCCCATGGACTTTATTGTAGAGCTTCCATGTTCTGAGGGGTGTTCTGCCATCTTTGTGGTAGTGGACCATTTAACCAAGATGGCTCATTTTCTTCCATTAAGAGGAACTCCATCGGCTATGGAAACGGCTCATATATTCATCAAGGAAATCATCAGACTTCATGGAGTCCCTGTAAACATAATCTCTGATAGGGGGTACAATTCACCTCACGTTTTTGGAGAGCCCTGTGTGAAACTTTAACAATCACACTGGCCTTGTCCTCGGCTTATCATCCTCAGACTAATGGACAGACGGAGAGGACCAATCAGACCCTTGAGCAGTACATCAGATGCTTTACATCCTTCTCACAGGATGACTGGGTATCCCTGCTGCCTTTGGCAGAATTTGCCTACAACAATGCTAAACATTCTGCCACCGGTCAATCCCCCTTTTTCGCCAATTATGGCTTCCATCTAAACTTTCTACCTGATTTCCTTCCAGTCTGCAGTTCAGGCAGTACAGAGTACAGTGGATTTCCTCAGTCACAACAACCAGATGTTGCCGGAGGCAGTGTCCAAGGCTCAGGCAGATGGCAAGAGAATCTTCGACCGAAAAAGAAGAGGGGAGTTGAAGCTACAGCTTGGTGACCAGGTATGGCTTTCTACAAATAATATCAAATTAGCATGTCCTTCTAAGAAGTTGGCACCTAGATTTATGGGACCTTTTCCGGTTAAGAGGAAAATCAATAAAGTTTCTTACGAACCGACCTTGCCTGACTCTCTTAAAATTCACCCAGTATTCCATGTGTCTCTGCTTAAACCTGCTGTACCTGATCCCTTCCCTGGTAGAGGAACTAGACCTCTTGAACCTGTTTTGATTGATGGCAGCGAGGAATTTGAGGTTGAGGCTATCCTCGATTGCAGAAGAAGACAGGGACAAACCCAGTTCCTAATTAAGTGGAAAGGCTACGGCCCAGAAAGTAACTCGTGGGAACCAGATAGTAATGTGCATGCTAGGCGTTTAGTTCACGCCTATTTTTCTACCCACCCTGAGAAGAGAAGGCTTATGGGCATCCGGAGGCTGCCCCTTGGGGGGGCAATGTCAGGGAGCCGCTGGTGCCAGACCTGGGCGCTTGCATGCACCTATGCGCCAGCGCGCTCCTGTGCGAACATTGCAGCAAAGTCCTACTGTTTCCAGGCATCAGCGCGGTGCTCGGGCGCGCGCGTTCGTGCCGTTTTGGCGCCAAAGAGCGCATAAGAGTTCCCCTGTGCCGCTGGCACATTGCTGCTTCGTCTCAGCTCTGTGATTCCTGTAACCTGCACCTGATTGTTACCTGATTTGACCCGGCTTGTCTGACCATCCGTCCCCCTCCTATCCGACCCGGCCTGCCTGACTATTCTACTGCTCTTGCCTGATACCGTTGCCGATCTCTGCTTGTCTACCAACTCTGCCTCTGCCTGCCGTTATTGCCTGTCTCACCTACCTGCTGACCCGGACTGTCTGACCTTGCTTGTGCTTGCTGTTTGTTCTTTGCTGTTGCACCTTCAGCTTCAGCTCCAGTGATCTCTGCATCTCCAGTGTTCCAGCCTGCTGCCTCCAGTCTCCACCTGATCTGCAGTCCAGCCATCCATGAGGGATCTCTACCTCTCTTCAGCATCAGAGACTCTACTTCAACAGGCACTCCTTCCCCACTGCGCTCAGGAGACCACTGTTCCCACTCCAGTGGCTCCTGAACCAGCATTGTATGAGAGGTCTTCTCCTACAAGTCAGGCTCTACTACCAGGTACCTAACACCTTCATTCTGTTTATGCGTCTGGAGAGGGTGGAGAGGACATGTAGTTTGAAAGCTTCCCATACTAGGCCTATGGACGCCGTGTCCCGGTTTGTGTGGAAATAAAACTGCCACTCCTTCTGTATGTCATCCTGATCGGTCAGGGCAGACAGCCAAAATGGGTGGAGGCACCAAGATTGGGGTCTAGCTGGAGGAGCCAGGCATATAGATGCCCAACATGGAGCGTGATCAGACAAGGATCTATTATGATAGCCTGAGTCCTCAAGCAGGGGGAGCAAAACATCAGAGACCATAATGAAGTTATTTCGGGACACAGTGGAGTGTCTCACTGAAAAATATGAAAAGGCCTGAGTGTCTGGGTGTTTAAAGCGCCATGTGTCTGTCAATGAAAATTCTGTAAGTGTGCGGCTCAGTCGAGTAGTGGTGGGTGGTTGGGAAGTCTGGCTCGATTGTAATCTGTCCTTGGTTTGGGTTTAGGACCATGTTAAAGTCCTCAAGCTAAATGGCGGGGATTGTGGGGTGCTGGGCCATGTACAAGAACCCCTCATTAACCACTTTGGAATTGTAAGGCGGAGGAATGTAGTAGGCCAGAATAAGGTATTGCTTGCCATATAAAGTACAGTGCAGAAAGATGAACCTGCTCTGGGGATCCTTTTGTACCAAAATGATTCCTAATTAGGTTGTTTTAGCTATTAAAATGGATACACCACGGGAGTAAGGAGTGTGGGTGGTGTGAAGCGCCCACCCTATCCATGGGTGTTTAAGTGTAAGTTGGAGTTGACCAGTGACATGCGTCCACCAGAACTATGACATCTGCCCTGTAAGATTTGAGACAGCCAAACACTGCTGTGCGCTTAAGCTTGTCCCGTACCTCATGGACATTCCAGGTTAGGAATTTTATGGTGGCCATAGATTATTGGGTAAGTTATTTTGCATAAGGAGTGGTGGATCGGTTCCCAGAATAAAGTCATCCACACAATAAAGAGGTGTGTGTAACCCAGATTGTCTAAACAGCAGAATGTACCATGCATACTTACAGCTCGTGCAACATATTACATTGCAAACAAGTAACATTAATCAAAACATGTATAGTCCCCTTTCCCCCCACCCAGCCCTCAGCTTACCCAAATTAGCTGGAGCATAATACCCGTAACTTATGCGGAACTGTCTTTACAAGTTAACTACTAGAACAGACAGATTTGCGTCGGCCATACCATCACCCATGGGGGTTTCCTGAGAGTATGGGTGATATCAACCAACTAACTAACTAGCTAGGGGGGCAAACATTCGCTGGAAAAGGATCCAGCGATAGGACTTGTGTCTTGTACACAGTTTATCAGTGTTCGTTGGGTGGTCGATAGTGACTGTGAGCTCACTCACTGCAAAAAGAAATAATGTAGTGTACAAGTAATGTGAAGTTCCAGGGGGAGATGTAGGTGTCGTTGACCTTGGAAGGCAGTTCTTCTCTGTGTAATAATTTGCCTTGTGAGAAGAAATGGTGAACTTGGACATCTCTGTGTGACCATGTGTCATTTAGGTAGCTATTGTGCATTCCAGGAGGGAAGTCAGGGTTGAGATGCAGGGAAGTGAGAGGGCCTGGTGTAGAGGATAAGGGGGTTGATTTGCAGATGCTGTGGAAGCATTTGATTGTTGGACTGATTGGACTGATTAGAGGGTGCATCCGGGTTTCAGGTGGTATGTGTTTTGGGATGTTCCATGGTAATAGGTGGAGGGGGGAGGATGTGAATGAGGCTTCGAGGGCTTCGAGGGAGACCCAATCTTTGTATTTTTGATGTATGTTCCAGTCCAGGATTCTGGAAAGGTGGCAAGCTTTGTAATAGTTTTGGAGGTCATGGAGCCCAATTCCTTCTTTATGCTTCGGTAATGTTTGTGTTGTGAGTGGAAAGGGAGAGAGGAAAACAAGTCATAATGTGTGACATTCTTAATTAACATGTATAACAGTAAGAGCAAAACAGTTCAAAAAGTGCCCTATATGGCAGTAAAACTACAATAATAGTATTCGGGATTATAACAGTGTTGCTGCCACCCCCGTTGCTGCTTGACTTAAAGGTGTTTGGGGGGCCCCGGGAGGAATCTATTGGTAACAAGATCCTTACAAGAACAAGAACCGTACAAATATCCAAACATTTATTAATACTACTGATGGGTACTCACATTTAATAAAAATCTTTAAAAGCGAAACAGAGTATTTAAAAACAGGAAACCGGAGCGATCTGTGCTCCACAGCTCGAAACCAGAAGTGATGCAATGACGCTGTATAGTCCCGCCCTTTGTGTTTCATCAATGGGACGTCATCTGGAGGGTGGGACTATACAGCGTCATTGCATCACTTCCGGTTGCAAGCCATGGAGCGCAGATCGCTCTGGTTTCCTGTTTTTAAATACTGTTTTTGCTTTTAATGATTTTTATTAAATGTGAGTACCCATCAGTAGTATTAATAAATGTTTGGATATTTGTACGGTATCACACTGTGGAGTCTCTTTCCTCTCTACATGTGGGCAACATCTAAGAGGTTAACAGTAGGGATGAGCTTCGAGTCGAACTCATGTTCGACTTGAACATTGGCTGTTCGCAAGTTCGCCGAACATCAAACAATTTGGGATGTTCGCGGCAAATTCGAATGCCGCGGAACACCCTTTAAAAGTCTATGGGAGAAATCAAAAGTGGTAATTTTAAAGGCTTATATACAAGTTATTGTCATAAAAAGTGTTTGGGGACCTGGGTCCTGCCCCAGGGGACATGGATCAATGCAAAAAAAAGTTTTAAAAACGTCCGTTTTTTCAGGAGCAGTGATTTTAATAATGCTTAAAGTCAAACAATAAAAGTGTAATATCCCTTTAAATTTCGTAGCTGGGGGTGTCTATAAAGGGGCGCATGATTCCTGTGTCTAGAACAGTCTGACAGCAAAATGACATTTCGAAGGAAAAAACCCATTTAAAACTACTTGCGGCTATTGCATTGCCGCTCCGACAATACACATAGAAGTTCATTGATAAAAACGGCATTGAATTCCCAACAGGGAAACCCCGAACCAAAATTGCAAAAAAAAAATGACGTGGGGGTCCCCCTGAATTCCATACCAGGCCCTTCAGGTCTGGTATGGATATTAAGGGGAACCCCGGCCAAAATTTTTTAAAAAATGACGTGGGGGTCCCCCTTAATTTCCATATCAGACCCTTAAGGTCTGGTATGGATTTTAAGGGGAATCCCGCACCAAAAAAACCCCCAAAAATGGCATGGGGTCCCCCCAAATATCCATACCAGACCCTTATCCGAGCACGCAACCTGGCAGGCCGCAGGAAAAGAGGGGGGGACAAGAGTGCGCCCCCCTCCTGAACCGTACCAGGCCACATGCCCTCAACATTGGGAGGGTGCTTTGGGGTAGCCCCCCAAAACACCTTGTCCCCATGTTTTTAGTGAAACTGTTGCTTGTCATTTTTAACATTTTTGACAGTTTTTTAGTGAAATGGTAGGGGTAAGTACCCCCTTACCATTTCACACGGGGGGGGCGGGATCTGGGGGTCCCCTTGTTAAAGGGGGCTTCCAGATTCAGATAAGCCCCCCACCCGCAGACTCCCACAACCACCGGCCAGGGTTGTGAGGATGAGGCCCTTGTCCTCATCAACATGGGGACAAGGTGTTTTGGGGGGCTACCCCAAAGCACCCTCCCAATGTTGAGGGCATGTGGCCTGGTACGGTTCAGGAGGGGGGGCTCTCTCGTCCCCCCTCTTTTCCTGCGGACTGCCAGGTTGCGTGCTCGGATAAGGGTCTGGTATGGAATTTAGGGGGGCCCCCACGTCATTTTTTTTTAAATTTTGGCCGGGGTTCCCCTTAATATCCATACCAGACCTGAAGGGCCTGGTATGGAATTTAGGGGGACCCCCACGTCATTTTTTTTTTAAATTTTGGTTCGGGGTTCCCCTGTGGGGAATTCCCATGCCGTTTTTATCAATGAACTTCTATGTGTATTTTCGGAGCGGCAATGCAATAGCCGCGAGTAGTTTTAAATGAGTTTTTTCCTTCGAAATGTCATTTTGCTGTCAGACTGTTCTAAACACAAGAAACATGCACCCCTTTACAGGCATACTATAGACAGCCCCCAGCTACGAAATTTAAAGGGATATTACACTTTTATTGTTTGACTTTAAGCATTATTAAAATCACTGCTCCTGAAAAAACGGCCGTTTTTAAAACTTTTTTTGCATTGATCCATGTCCCCTGGGGCAGGACCCAGGTCCCCAAACACTTTTTATGACAATAACTTGCATATAAGCCTTTAAAATGAGCACTTTTGATTATTCATGTTTGTGTCCCATAGACTTTAACGGTGTTCGCGTGTTCGAACAAACTTTTTTCCTGTTCGCATGTTCTGGTGCGAACCAAACAGGGGGGTGTTCGGCTCATCCCTAGTTAACAGTGAGGAGCCCACTCACATCGCAGACAAGGAGGCACTTGGAGTACACAGGACAGGAAGTCTCCTCCCACTCCACAGGCTGCACAGTGGCTCATACCGTGAAGGTGAAATACCTCCTTATGGGGTCAATAATAGCGGTGAGTGCGTTTCTTATGGGGCACTGTTTTCTAAGAAGCACAGAACAATTTGAAGGAGCACATTGTCACTTTGTTGGACTTTTTTATACACCAGGGTTTAAGGACGGTATATGCATAATTCTGAACCCAGTTTCACAGCAACAATATACACCAGTCATATATGTTGGATTGTTTTGCACATAAATGTCACTTTGAATTGCAGATTTTGCAAATGATTGTGTTTATTTTATTTTATTTTCGTTTGAACATAACAATATGTATTATGTATAAGCGTTTAGGAAGTTTACACAGTAGGAATTTTTTGTGGATTTTTGTGAATATACAAATATTTATTTCCTGCACTTTTATTGTCACTTTTTGCACTAAATGCACCCGTGACACACACCCCACAAGTATTTAGAGGTTGTAGGTCACCTCTTAATAATATCAGCGCCAGACCTATCCCCTCTTTTTCACATTTCTTCTAGATTCACCTTAGGGTGAATTTATTGATAGAGGCTGCAGCTCCTCATTTTTCTAATTTTTTCACATGTAGACTAAACAAACTTACTATACAATTGCTGATCAACTGAACTCCAGCTCTGTACCAATTTTATCCTTGTAATTCTATATTGTATGGTATACCTAATGTAGTATTTATGTCTTAAATATTTAATGAAATAAAATGTTGTGTTTTTTATACAGGTTCCAGTGTCGGTTTAGTTCTCAAAGACATATTTAAAGTTCCGGTACTCTTGTGTTTGGCCTGTTCTACACTGACTTCATTGCACCCCTGTAGATATAATCTATGTAAACTATTATATATAGCAATGGAAAAATATAGATTACCTTGCAGGAAATATATAACAAGTTCATAAATGGGTGAATAGATGTATTCGGTATTTGATGCTTTATAAAATTTTTCATATTTTGTTAAAACTGATCAGGGAGATAAAAGACAAAAAGTGATTACCGGGGCTCCTGGGTCTTCTGTTAAACAATCTTTTGAAGGATTTTGACAATCTCCCCGCCATCTCTTTGCTCGGTCTTAGTTCTTCTACATCTGAATCCCAGTCATGTCACAGAACACCTAGACACAGAGATACATTGTCACTAATGGTTACTATATTGTCCAGATTTCTTTATTTTTTATAACAATATTTCCAAAACTAAGACCTAGAGCCACATAGGCAGCTTTTATCTAACTCCATACATATATAATTGATGCAAATTATTGCAACTCTTTCAAAATGAGTACATTATTAAATGTATTTTTATAAAAGCAGTTCAAGTACCTGAATCTGCCCTGGTATTATCCTTCTGCAATCTTTTAAAGGATAAGTTCACCTTTTGGGAACAAGTTCCACCCATTTTCCTCCTAGTTCCCCATACTAGCTGTCACTTTTTGAAATCAGCTTGGCTCCACCCACACAGGCCTATCATTCATTGAAATAAAATAGATGGTGCCCAGGTGAATGAGACACAGGATCCAATGTGACAGCCTGAGTGGTGATGATGCTGGACAAACAATGGACTGGATACAAGACGGCCATGGATAGAAGGCATGTTGGGGCTGGGCTCAGCCCTTCCTTCTCAGAGCTCTGTACTCAGCTGTCGGTTAATTGCCAAAGACTATTCCTTCCACAGTGACCCACTTGGTCTTCATTTCCTGCTTGTCAGCTAGAGCTGCTGGTTATATTATTTCCTTGGATCAGATCTTCTGTGCCTTTGCCTTGGTCAACATATCCAGACTCTCTGCTGTGTTTTCCTGTGAAAGTCTTTTGCTTGGCTGACTTCCCTTCTGGTTCCTGATCCTGTTTGCTGCACCCGACTTCGCTGATCTCTGGACTCCTGTTTCTCTGGCTTGTTCTGACTACCCATACTGGTTACGGAACTCTGGCTATGTTTTGACTACGTTTGCTCTGTTTATACCATTTTACCATTTTAATAAATAGTGTGATTTTTACTGCACTTCTATCTCAGTCTGATTCATGGTTCCTGACAAGACAGCTCCCAGGAGATGAAGCAATCTCTATGCAGCATAAAAACAGAAACAAAAGGAGCGCCACTCTAAGTGCAGTATGCAAAAAATGAGTCTATTTATTTAGACAAATGGCAACTTACATGAGGATGAACAATAAAGCACATGTCAGACCCACCAGAGGTCATTGGAGCTGTGACACTGAAGGATCATGTGGAGTCAGGTTGATCCACACCAGGAGGTGAGTGGGGCAGGGAGCATCCAGCCGGTGTGGATGCTGAAGCCCAGAACTCTACAAGGCAGTGAACACAGATGGTCGAGTGTCGGCTGAGTGTGACCTCAGCGATGGGGGCAGGAATGCTGGGCATGGCTAACGCATTTCAGAGACACCCACGGCTCCTTTCTCAAAGCTGATTGGCCACAGCTGTGCCACCTGCATATGTAGTGACAGGGAGAGGAGCCACAAATCGGGAAGGAGGACGGGAAGGGGCGGGGAACTAGGCTTACAAACAGAGCTCTATACGAATAGAGATCAAAAACTGTTGTAATGGCTCGAATGAGCACGGTTCTTGTCTGCAGCAATATACAGCAGTGACATTTACACAAAATAGCAAAAACAAAAAGGTAACGAGATACAACTAAGATACCACCTATGGTAATAATGAACAAACATAGAACTAACTATTGTATGACCGGCTGGATGCTCAATGCCCCACTCACCTCCTGGTGCGGATCAACCTGGCTCCACACGGTTCTTCAGGGCACTTTCACACTGAGGCGCTGGGGCATCGGCGTTAAAGCACAATTTTTAGCGGTGCTTTACCAACATTTTAGCGGTGCTTTTTAGCTGCTAGTGGGGCGCTTATAACCCCCGCTAGTAGGTGGAAAAGGGATAAAAGCACCAGTGCAGCAGCGCTGCCCATTGATTTCAATGGGCAGGGGCGCTTTAGGAGCGGTGTATACATCTAAAGCATCTCAAAGGTGCTGCACCTATACAATCGTTCATCAAAGATCTGCACCCTCCATCCCCCATCCTAGATCATCCTCCATACAATCGTTCATCACACATCTGCACCCTCCATCCCCCATCCTAACACTCAGTATTATCACTCGGCATCACTCAGTATATTAGATCAGGTTCTATGTAATCTTACCTTTCCGGTCACACCGGTCTGTGGAGATATGATCTTTAAGCTCTGGACACGAACAACAAAATGGAGAATTTTGTGAGGGGAGAGAAAGAAATGTGACTGAGGAAGTTTCACTTCCAGTTTTTACCGAGAGCCTCCAATCTACAGATATTATACATAGCAGAAAACAAAACACCAGAGTATCAGATGGACTCGATCTCCTCATGGAGAATGTCTCTGGTCTTTTTGCCCTCAAGGATAGGGGTATCCTAACAGTCAAAAGAAAAAGAAAGAAAACAACGGCGCACCGACCTTGTGCATTATCCTTAGGAAAATATTTTATTTAAAAGTAAAATAGAAAACTACTCACAAATGTATAAACAAAATAACTCCTGACACAAGTCCCCAGATGATAGAAAATATTCAAGGTGGTAACAGAGGAGATTACAGGAGTCACACACACACACTGATAGATAGAGATATTCCTCCTATGCACTGGTGGCCACTAAATAAGAGGTAATGAGGAGGGGTCCTGGTCAAGGTCTATTACAATATACAAAAACATATTTGGGGGGCACACCCTACAATGCGTTTAAATTCAAGATGGAGCAGCCCTCCCCCTCCTCATTACCTCTTATTTAGTGGCCACCAGTGTATAGGATGTATCCCCTTCAGTTCTCCCACATAGAGGAGTTCGGCTCCCATGGTTGAGACAAAGGATCTTCCATTCTATTACTAGAGGAGGACCCACTAATTCGGGGTACTTTGTCGCAGTAAGTGGGCTTAGCGCTATATGACCATATAGTGTGACCAAACCCCCGTATTTTTGAATATGTTCAGGTGTTTTTAACTAGCCCTGCAGGAAATGTCATTCTTGTATGTGTGCGCTGTAAAATATTTTGTACTTTGGTGAAAATCTTGTGTCTAAACAGACCCCCCGATGTCTCACATTTTAGACAGAGAAAGGGACTGAGGACAGAGATTTCCCAGTCCCTTTCTCTGCAGCCAAGCAGCAAGGGGAATCTGCTCAGCACAGGGTGATTAGGGTGTGCCCAGGCATACCTGGCACACCCTGTGCACATGCCTATGTGCAGCTCCAATCATTGGATGTGGCGGCTGCATTCCTTTTCTTTTTATGGCTTTTTCCCCTCTGTTTTCCCTGATCTGGCCAGTAACACCCCTCCTGTAAAATCCTCAATCCGCACTATGAACTGCAGGGGAATCGCACCACATTACACCAAAGAAGTGCATGTACCTTTTATGAGCCACACTCAACCACATCACATCCCATCCCACCACACCCCACCACATCACATCCCATCACACCACACCCCACCACATCACATCCCATCCCACCACATCCCACCACACCCCACCACACCCCCACCCCATCCCACCACATCACACCACATCACATCCCATCACACCACATCCCATCCCATCACATCCCATCCCATCACACCACCACATCACATCCCATCCCATCCCACCACACCCCCACCCCACCACATCCCATCCCATCCCACCATACCCCCACATATCATCCCATCACACCACACCCCACCACATCACATCCCATCCCATCCCACCACACCCCACCACATCACATCCCATCCCACCACACCCCACCACACCACATCCCATCCCACCACACCCCCACCCCACCACATCACATCCCATCCCACCACACCCCCACCACATCACATCCCATCCCACCACACCCCCACCATACCACATCCCATCCCACCACATCCCATCCCATCCCACCATACCCCCACCCCACAACATCACATCCCATCCCACCACACCCCCACCACATCCCATCCCACCACACCACCACCCCACCACATCCCATCCCACCTCACCCCCACCCCACCACACCCCCACCACATCCCATCCCATCCCACCACACCTCCACCCCACCACATCCCATCACACCTCCACTCCACCACATCCCATCCCACCACACCCCCACTACATCACATCCTATCCCACTACACCCCCACCCCACCACATCACATCCCATCCTATACCAACACACCCCACCCTACCACATCATATCTCATCCCATCCCACCACACCCCAACCCCACCACATAACATCCCATCCTATACCACCACACCCCACCACATCACATCCCATCCCATCCCACCACACCCCCACCACATCCCATCCCATCCCACCACACCCCCACCTCACCACATCATATCCCATCCCATCCCACCACACCCCCACCCCACCACATAACATCCCATCCTATACCACCACACCCCACCCTACCACATCACATCCCATCCCATCCCACCACACCCCCACCACATCCCATCCCATCCCATCCCATCCCACCACATCACATCCCAACCCATCCCACCACATCACATCATATCCCATCACATCCCATCCCACCACACCCCCACCTCACCACATCACATCCCATCCCATCCCATCCCACCACATCACATCCCAACCCATCCCACCACATCACATCATATCCCATCACATCCCATCCCACCACACCCCCACACCACATCCCATCCCATCCCACCACACCCCACCATCGTTTTGTACAATGCAATCTAATGCAGGCAAAGGCAGTGTCTATGTGACCTGTGTTTGGGGTGTTGGTGACTTTGTATTGACACTCTCTGCAGATCTCATGGGTTGTGTGATTTGCATGCAGTGTGGGAAAAGCACACAGATCTCTGTGTTTCCCACACCACATAAGTGTGAACCTTTACTTGGAGTGCCGCCACTCTGAATGAAGGAGCACTGGGGGCACCATTGGACAGCAGCATTGTCAGTCTAGGGGGAGAGGAGTGTTAGGCCCCTTCCACATGAAGCAGATCCATTTAGCGGAGTCCACCAGCTCAGCAGGGAATCGATCCATTGATCTCCGCTGAGCCGGCGGATGACAGGTCCGTCTCTGCTCACTGAGTGGGGGAGGGGCCTGTCAGAGTGCCGCTGATTCCTATGGAGAGATTGGAGGAAAAAAGACAGCATGTCCATCAGATCTCATCCAATCCGCCAGAGGGATGGGCGAACGTATCGCCATATGTCTGATTCTAGCAAATCAGATGGCAGGCAGGTGCCAGTGAACACATCTCAGCTGACATCTGTCTCCCCATAGGAGTCGATGGACGGCCCACTCAGATCTGCCTGAAAACGGACAGGAGGATCCGAGTGGGCTGGTCGTGTGAAAGGGGCCTTAAATGGACTAGCAGATTTAGATACACTAACAAATTGAAGCCAAACTCCAGATATAAAGCAGCACCAGCAGAACATTTATTTTTCTTTTGGGATAAAGGCTTTTGTAAAAAATCTAATCATTGTAATCATTACTGTCAGTGGTATTGGTTTGTCTCTAACTGCCAGATCTGCAAGACAGCTTGTTCTTTTGAAAAAAAAAACAACAGACTTACTGGCAGGATCAGCAGATGAAAATAGAAAAAAAAGAAAGTCTAAAAAGAAAACAAAGAGCCAGGAGTGGAGAGGGGAGCCAGGAGTGGAGAGGGGAGCCAGGAGTGGAGAAGAGGACCAGGAAGAGGCGGGGCTGTGCTCTCTTCCTCCAGATCCTGCATACAGTTGCACTGACAGCTTGGGACTTTGCAGGGTGTGTTTACCCGTCTTCCCACCCACATATTTCTTCTGTTATCTGACCCCCCCAGCCACCTCCTCCCCACACTGGCAGCAGAAACTGCAATTAGGGGGTCTGGTAAGCAAACCCTGAAAAATGCCGATCAGTCAGTACAACTGTATATAGAAGCCGGCTCTCCCCAGTGCTGACCAGAACTGACAGCAGCCTCTGAGGGTATAGCCGGGTACACACGGCCCGATTGTTGGGAGACATTGGGCCCATGTGTATGTCAGTCTGTCCGACAGAAGCTGGCCGATCAGAAAGTCTGGAGAAGCAGCAGATGACTCCCGATCAGCCAATGGCAGAAATCGCTGAACGGAGTGTTCTGGTGGGGGAGGGGCGTCTCTCTGTCAGAACACAACAGCTCAGCGGGGAAGATGGCTGTACTAACATTGCATAGTTAGTACAGCAGCTCTGACTGGAGCTGTCAGGTTTTTTAAAACTCCCCCTATAGGTCATCAGTTTAGTGTTATGGAGGAGGTCTTGTCTTAGAATTATTGCTCTCACTCCGGCGTGCGCGGCGATATGTAACATGTGTATCGTAATCAACAATTCCATGCATAAACACCCCCGATGCATGCGCTTACATTCATATATGTGGGGGAAGCAGCAACATTTTGGGGGGGATTTTATATGCTTGGGTATAACTTTTTTGCAAAAAAAATTTTTTGACTTAACATTTTTTCATCACATTAGACAAAAAAGTCCCCAATGTGCTGATTTTTAGGTGACAGGTTCTCTTTATGGAGACATGCGGGGTCTAGAAGTCCCCCCAATGTCTCCTCTGGGCTCCACTGAATGTTTTGTGATGGAGATCTCATTACTTACCGGCTGAGCTATCCGGGGACACCGAGAGGCTGACCCGGAAGTGACATCATAGACATCACTTCCTGGGTCAGGACAAGAAGGGGAGGAGAGTGGGCGTGTTTCCGCTCTTCTCCTTCCCCTCCATCTCCACAATATATCCCCACCTCCGCCCATCATCATCCTCATCCCTCTCCACAATATATCCCCACCTCCGCCCATCATCATCCTCATCCCTCTCCACAATATATCCCCACCTCCGCCCATCATCATCCCCATCCCTCTCCACAATATATCCCCACCTCCGCCCATCATCATCCCCATCCCTCTCCACAATATATCCCCACCTCCGCCCATCATCATCCTCATCCCTCTCCACAATATATCCCCACCTCCGCCCATCATCATCCCCATCCCTCTCTACAATATATCCCCACCTCTGCCCATCATCATCCCCATCCCTCTCCACAATATATCCCCACCTTCGCCCATCATCATCCCCATCCCTCTCCACAATATATCCCCACCTCCGCCCATCATCATCCCTCTCCACAATATATCCCCACCTCCGCCCATCATCATCCCTCTCCACAATATATCCCCACCTCCACCCATCATCATCCCCATCCCTCTCCACAATATATCCCCACCTCCTCCCATCATCATCCTCATTCCTCTCCACAATATATCCCCACCTCCTCCCATCATCATCCTCATTCCTCTCCACAATATATCCCCACCTCCGCCCATCATCATCCCCATCCCTCTCCACAATATATCCCCACCTCCGCCCATCATCCCCATCCCTCTCCACAATATATCCCCACCTCCGCCCATCATCCCCATCCCTCTCCACAATATATCCCCACCTCCACCCATCATCATCCTCATCCCTCTCCACAATATATCCCCACCTCCACCCATCATCATCCCCATCCCTCTCCACAATATATCCCCACCTCCGCCCATCATCATCCCCATCCCTCTCCACAATATATCCCCACCTCCGCCCATCATCATCGCCATCCCTCTCCACAATATATCCCCACCTCTGAGCCATCATCATCCCCATCCCTTTCCACTATATATCCCCACCTCCACCCATCATCATCCCCATCCCTCTCCACAATATGTCCTCACCTCCACCCATCATCATCCCTATCCCTCTCCACAAAATATTTTCCCTCATCATCATCCCCATCCCTCTCCACAATATATCCCCACCCCCGCCCATCATCATCCTCATCCCTCTCCACAATATATCCCCACCCCTGCCCATCATCATCCCCATCCCTCTCCACAATATATCCCCACCTCCGCCCATCATCATCATCATCCCTCTCCACAATATATCCCCACCTCCGCCCATCATCATCCCCATCCCTCTCCACAGTATATCCCTACCTCCGAGCCATCATCCTCATCCCTCTCCACAATATATCCACACCTCCACCCATCATCATCCTCATCCCTCTCCACAATATATCCACACCTCCACCCATCATCATCCTCATCCCTCTCCACAATATATTCCCACCTCCGCCCATCATCATCCTCATCCCTCTCTACAATATATCCCCACCTCCGCCCATCATCATCCTCATCCCTCTCTACAATATATCCCCACCTCTGCCCATCATCATCCCCATCCCTCTCCACAATATATCCCCACCTCCGCCCATCATCATCATCATCCCTCTCCACAATATATCCCCACCTCCGCCCATCATCATCATCATCCCTCTCCACAATATATCCCCACCTCCGCCCATCATCATCCCCATCCCTCTCCACAATATATCCACACCTCCACCCATCATCATCCTCATCCCTCTCCACAATATATCCCCACCTCCGCCCATCATCATCCTCATCCCTCTCTACAATATATCCCCACCTCTGCCCATCATCATCATCATCCCTCTCCACAATATATCCCCACCTCCGCCCATCATCATCCCCATCCCTCTCCACAATATATCCCCACCTCCGCCCATCATCATCCCCATCCCTCTCCACAATATATCCCCACCTCCACCCATCATCATCCCCATCCCTCTCCACAATATATCCCCACCTCCGCCCATCATCATCCTCATCCCTCTCCACAATATATCCCCACCTCCACCCATCATCATCCCCATCCCTCTCCACAATATATCCCCACCTCCGCCCATCATCATCCTCATCCCTCTCCACAATATATCCCCACCTCCACCCATCATCATCCTCATCCCTCTCCACAATATATTCCCACCTCCGCCCATCATCATCCTCATCCCTCTCCACAATATATCCCCACCTCTGCCTATCATCATCCTCATCCCTCTCCACAAAATATTTTCCCTCATCATCATCCCCATCCCTCTCCACAATATATCCCCACCTTCACCCATAATCATCCCCATCCCTCTCCACAATATATCCCCACCTCCGCCCATCATCATCCCTCTCCATAATATATCCCCATCCATGCTTAGAATCCTTGAGAGGGATGGATGATGCTGGGCATGGATGGGGATATATTGTAGAGAGGGATGGATGATGCTGGGCATGGATAGGGATATATTGTGGAGAGGGATGGATGATGCTGGACAGAGGTGGAGATACATTGTGGAGAGTGTTAAAATAAAAGTGGGTGCACCGAAGGACTCAGTGGGATGGCCAGTGGGCATATTTTGTGGCACTGGCAGTGGGTGGGATCTAGCCCTAGGGAATGTTGGTGGTCAGGCCTTGGGGGGTGGGGCCAGGCCTGAAGCTGTGTAAGGGGCCCCAAAATTGCTGATGGCTGCCCTGCCTGCAGATCAGCTCCCACTGTGTGCCCCAGACCCAGAAGTGTTGGATGGTGTAATCCAGGGGGGCGGGGCCACCTTGGCGCAGTATACTCGAAGGACATTATACTGGCCCCAAGTGGTCGGGATCAGCGATAAAATATCTCAGCACTTTTCAGAGGTTTTTTGCAATTCACTAAAAAATGCTTGTAAAATAAGACGTGTAATTCCATCAACATTTGCCGTATTTATCTCATGAAACTGTTCAGTATTTTATTACATGACAGCACATCCACTGGGATGGATACAGCAGAGAGGGATTAGAACCCCTGTCAGTTTTTATTACTGTCTGTGGCCCTGTTAGGGAGATTCTCTCTCTCTATTCACAATGTTTCTCCTCATCACTCCCAGTCATAGGGAGAGCAATTCCCCACATCAGAATACAGAAGGAAACTCTCCCCAATGGGACACAGATGGCACAATAAAAACTGATGGGGGTTCTAACACCCCATTACACTATCCAAAATTTAAAAAAAATAAAGTTTTGCTTTTAGTTACACTTTGAGGCCTTTTTTTGTGATATTTGGTGAAGTTGTTGCTTTATACAGGTCTGTTTCGCAGTGTTAATTTTGTGGACTAAATTAATACTATTTTATTCTACTAAAATACGACTAAAACAATTGAGAAGACGAATGCTCCGCACACACGATGAGAAAATTGTACGAAAAAAATTGGTTTCGGATAGATTGTTCGATAATCTAATCATTAGTACACGGCTTTCACATCCGATTGAGGCCGGCCGTACGAAATTTATAGAAGGAACAAGATTGAATTTTTTTTTCCATTTGTGAACAAAACGAAGGATCATCGTATCAATCGTATGGTAATCATAGGAAAATAATAGAGGGAATGGTAGTGCAAATGATCGGAAACAAACGAACGAACCGGAAATAAAAAGTAAACAATGATGGTGGGAAAGAAATAAAACCTTCTTTTCCGTTGTTATCTGACATTATACCAGTTTTACAACATGCAGAATATCAGCGTATAATATATCTTTATATGAGGTGATTTAATATCCCTTTTATTAACTTCCATACAGAGAACTTTCCCCCTTTCCTCCCCAATTTACAGCTTTCTGCCATGTCACTTTTTAAATTGTGTTGGCATGAAACACGGCACCCAAACAACATTTGTATCATTGTTTCCCCACAAATAGAGTTTTCTTTTGGTATTTGATCATCTCTGGTGTTTTCTATTGTTTGCTAAACAAATACCAAAATACCGGGAAACAAATGTTAGCGTTTTTCTTTGTTTTTGTTACAAAATATTGTAAATAAGTGCGTTTTCTCCTTCACTGATGGGCACTAATGAGGTGGCACTGATATGCAGCACTGATGGGCACTGATGATGGGCACTGATGATGGGCACTGATGAGGTGGCACTGATATTCAGCACTGATGGGCATTGTGATGGGCACTTCTAGGTCACACTAATGAGGTGACATTTGATCACATATGTGTATAGAAGTAGAATGAAGAGCACATGAGTACAAAGTACATTTTATAAGAAGCCAAATCTCTGCATCGAAAATAATGTATTTCACTTTTGTTAAACAAGGTTATAATGTAATATCAGCAATATAATATTTTTACTGCAACTCTTCCCATATATAGATATCATTTTATAGTATAATGCTTTATATATTCTTATATATTAACCGCTTGCTGACCAGCCGCCATCATTATACTGCAGCAGGTCGGCACCATCCCGCAAGCTGTTGTACCTATACGCCGGCTCGTGGGATTGCGATAGCTGGCACGCGCACGTGCCCGCTGAACTGCGGGGATGCCAATGCCCATGGCCAAAATTTGTAATGGCTGCCAGCCACGAGCGATTACAGGCATGAGAGGCAGAACAGGGATGTGTGGGTGTAAACATACACATCCCTGTTCTGTTCTAAGAGGAGATGCATATTGTGAGTTCCTAATAGCTAGGAATCATGATCTGTCACTTCCTCTAGGTCAGTCCCCTCCCCCTACAGTTAGAAACACACACAGGGGAACACATTTAACCCCTTTGATCGCCCCCCTAGTGTTAACCCCTTCCCTGCCAGTGACTTTTTTTTTACAGTAATCAGTGCATTTTTATAGCACTGATCGCTGTATTAATGCCAATGGTCCCAAAAATGTGTCAAAAGTGTCCGATGTGTCCACCGTAATGTCGCCGTCCCGATAAAAATCGCCATTAGTAGTAAAAATAATAATAATAATAATAAAAATGCTATAAATCTATCCCCTATTTTGTAGACGCTATAACTTTTGCGCAAACCAAACAATATACGCTTAATGCATTTTTTTTTACTAAAAGTATGTAGAAGAACTAAACTGAGAAAAAATGTGTTTTTTTTTTTTACTGGGGATATTTATTATAGCAAAAAGTACAAAATATTGTGTTTTTTTCAAAATTGTCGCTCTTTTTTTGTTTATAGTGCAAAACATAAAAACCGCAGAGGTGATCAAATACCACCAAAAGAAATCTCTATTGGTGGGAAAAAAAGGACGTCAGTTTTGTTTGGGTGCAGCGTTGCAGGACCGCAAAATTGTCAAAGCAACACAGCGCCGAATCGCAAGAAATGGCCCGGTCATTCAGCAGCCAAATCTTCCAGGGCTGAAGTGGTTAATAATAACAGCATTATAATGTCAAAACAATATTATTAATTATATACACACAACTTTATTAAACTTGTAATATTATTGCAAATAATTATGAGTACAAACAACACAATGGCTGAACAACAAGGGACAATGATGGAGAAGTGTGCATAGTGATAATCATGTGACCTCTGTGAAGGTGGCCTTTCTCCAGGAGGATATCACCAATGTGTGCCCTTCTGATGTCATGTTTGGGGCACTATGGGGGGCACAGAAGGTGTTGGTGAAAAGCTGGTTGATCCTCTAAGTGGGTCTTGTGTGTTCATTTACCAATAACACCTTTAGAGCCCATTCACATAGGGGCAACTTTGGATCCGACTTCAAGTCGCCCCAAGTCGCCCCTAGTCGCCTCAAGTCGCGCTACATGAAAAAATCAATGTAAATGAATGGATCCGTCTTAATGTACACTACTGCAGTCGCTCCAACTTCAGAAAAGGTTCCTGTACTACTTCAATCCGACTTGAAGGCAACTTGTACCCATTGATTTCAATGGAAGTTGCCTCCAAGTCTGATCACCGTTCATACTGAGGCAACTTTACAGGAAGCAGAAAGGAAACAGAAAGTAATTACCTCCACTAAACAGCCAGCCCCCTCCTTCTCACACACAGCTGATAAGCTCTGATTGGCCACTTGTAAAGTTCCCTGTCCTGGAGGCGACTTCAAGTTGTGTTGTAAGTTACCCCAAGTCGCGCTGTGATTCATACTCAAGTCGTGTCCAAGTTGCCTCCCAAAGTCGCGCTGGAAGTCGTGTTGCCCCTGTGTGAATGGGCTCTTATGTAGAACCTCAAGGAGCAACATTTCCACCAGCTGTCATTGGACATCATTGTAAGTTTATTGGTTACAACAATTACAAATCATCGGAGTCATCAGGTTTTCTGTGTAAAGCAGCAGCTGCCTGAGATAGAAATGCAGAGATCCCATCCACCAAATCCTTCCTCTTCTTTCCTCAGGTGTCTGTGGATTGGTGGGAGCGATCACCTCCATGTTGTCCTGGGCGGTATATAAAAATGATCAATGTAATAATATTGTACACCGATATCACATGACGACATCCATCTTATTTCTATTACCTATGGATTCTAAAACACAGATTACAAGAGGAAACCTATTTGGATAATATGATGATATTAACCACTTAAGGACCGAGCCTCTTTCTGAGATTTGTTGTTTACAAGTTAAAAACATTTTTTATTGCTAGAAAATTACTTAGAACCCCCAAACACTATACTTTTTTTTCTAACACCCTAGAGAATAAAATGGTGGTCATTGCAATACTTTTTGTCATACCGTATTTGCGCAGCGGTCTTCCAAGTGCACTTTTTTTTGGAAAAAATACACTTTTTTGAATTAAAAAATAAGATAATGGTAAAGTTAGCCCAATTTCTTTTATACCTTGAAAGATAATGTTACGCCGAGTAAATTGATACCCAACATGTCACGCTTCAAAATTGCGCCCGCTCGTGGAATGGCGACAAACTTTTACCCTTAGAAATCTCCATCGGCGACGTTTAAAAAATTCAGCAGTGTTTTGAATTACAGAGGAGATCTGGAGCTGGAATTATTGCTCTCACTCTACCGATCGTGGTGATATCTCACATGTGTGGTTTGAACACCGTTTTCATAAGCGGGTGCTTCTCCACGCGAGCTTGGCAGGACGAGGCACATTTAATTTTTCTTTTCTTATTTATTTTACCTTTTATTTTTTTATTTTTACACTGTTTAAAAAAAACTTGCATCACTTTTATTCCTATTACAAGTAATTTATTTTTATTATTATTATTATTATTATACCTGATTTATATAGCGCCAATAGTTTACGCAGCTCTTTACAATGTATAAGGGGGACAACACAATTACAGTACAGTTCAATACAAAAGGTACAGGAGGGCCCGGCCCGTAGAGCTTACATTCTAAAAGGGAGGCGGTGGTGGTACAAAAGGTAATAGCTGCAGAGAATGATTTGATGGGGGTGTAATGTAAACATCCCTTGTAATAGAAAAAAAAGCATGACAGGACCTCTTAAATATGAGATCTGGGGGTCAAAAAGACATCAGATCTCATATTTACACTAAAATGCAATAAAAAAAAATTGTCATTTAAAAAAATAATTTAAAAAATGGCCCTTTAAGAGCTATGAGAGGAAGTGACCTTTTGACATCACTTCCGCCCTGCATTGTTATGGAGATGGGCGGGGCCATCTTCCCCTTACTCATCTCCATGCCCAGCAAGGGTAAAGATCCGATTGCTGCCGACGGCCCCGGTAAGCGGCGGAGGGCACCGGAGCGCGGCATGGGGTGCCCCTCTCCCACCGCTGATAAAAGTGATCTTGTGGCGAATCTGCTGCAGAGACCCCTATTATCGGAAACCGGACCGCCGGCTGAAGAAGAGGGTACCGGGGTTATGGCAGCTAGCTGCCTCCATAATAACGATATCCCCTTCAAAATAAGGATGTAGACGGCGTGCGGCGGTCCGGAAGTGGTGATCACAGATCCATCACTGTGTACATTACAGGCCTCTCAGACCATCATTGTAATTACCTGTGAGAATAATTCTTCACCAGAGTTTTCCAGATCCTGTTCCAGGGAGAGGAAATCATTAGGGACTGGTGAATCTGCAGAGGTTGATGGGAGAGAACTTATGGAAGCTCTTGTGTCTCTTCAGTTAGGAATTGAAGACTTTCCTAGTACCAGAAGTGTGGTACATATACCTCATCCAGTGGCGGCTGGTGCTCAAAATTTTTGGGGGGTACAAAAATTTTTTTAAAAAAAAATCAATTGCTGCCACTCTGCCCATCAAACGCCTTCACTGTGCCCATCAAACGCTGCCACTGTGCCATCAATTGAAGTCACTGTGCCCATCAATTGCTGCCAGTGTGCCCATCAAACGCTGCCACTGTGCCCAACGCTGCCACTGTGCCCATCAAATGATGCCAGTGTGCCCATCAAATGATGCCAGTGTGCCCATCAAATGATGCCAGTGTGCCCATATGCTGCCACTGTGCCCAAACGCTGCCAGTGTGCCCATTAAATGCTGCCAGTGTGCCCATTAAATGCAGCCAGTGTGACCCCTGCCCGCTCGCCGTCTGCCCGGCCCTTAGCCTGTCTTGGTGGGGCAGCGGCAACGAGCAGGGTCCTTCATTTGTCTCCTGCCGCCCTCATCTACCATCCTCACCTCCTGATAGGCATCCAATAGCGGTGCCTGTTGTTTCAGCCAATCAGGTGACAGGTAACAGATCTGAGCACCTGATTGGTGGAGAGGCGGTTTAGTGTTAGGAAAGCGAATATTCATCTGCTTTTCTAACACAGCTGAGTGACCTGCGAGTGCCCAGTATGGCGCTCACAGGTCACCTTTTTTGACGCCTATTAGAGCCTCTGTCTATAATCAGGTGCTTTAAACCCCCCCCTCCCCCCGCCGCTGTAATTTAGGCGCCCTGCACCCAGAAAAGGGGCCGGACGCCTGAATAGGGGGTGGCAGCCATAGATAGATTGATGCAATGCATGAGTCTATGTATTGGTGATAGAGGGGTGGCAGGAGAGAGGGGGCGGCACCCGTGTGCCCTTAATGCCCGGGCCACCACTGATCACACAGAAACCCGTACACACAGATCATCTACATTCCTACCTCTGTTCTTCTACAATCTCAGCTGTTTATCTGTAGGGAGGAATATTGTGAGATATTTGTACAGGTTTTTTCTTGTCTATTGATGAATGTGTACAGGATATAGATTCTTCATGGTCCAATCAGATGTCTAGGAGAACAAGGAGCAGAAATGTCTGGAATGAGCCATAGAAACACATTTACAGGACATCAAAGCCATCCATAAATCTCACCATACATGGTACAATCTCCATCAGATCCATCAACAAGTATGTAGTGGAAGGACACACCTGATTGTATGGTGATTGGTTGTCTAGTTTAGGTGGGGCCTCATATTCTATAGATTTGGTAGATCTAAAGTGGATTGTACAGTAATGTCCGGTACAAACGATAAGATTTTCCCACAACAAAATCCATGTTTTTCTCTCAATGGACTTGTCTTGCCTACAGACGGTCACACAAAGTTGGTCAGAAAATCAAGAATGCGGTGATGTACAAGACGTACGACGAGCCGAGAAAAATGAAGTTCAATAGCCAGTGCGGCTCTTCTGCTTGATTCCGAGCATGCGTGGAACTTTGTGCGTCGGAATTGTGTACACACGATTGGAATTTCCCACAATGGATTTTGTTGGCGGAAAACTTGAGATCCAGATCTCAAATTTTGTGTGACGGAACTTCCGACGAAAAATGTCCGATGGAGCCTACACACGGTCAGAATTTCCGACAACAAGGTCCCATTGAACATTTCCCGTCAGAAAATCCGACCGTGTGTACGGGATGAGCCCAATGGGGGCCATACACACTTTGATAAATGAGATTTCTTTTTCCAATCGATCTCTTCTGAAAGGAATAAACAATCTATAAATCACAGCTCATTCAGCGGATATACCACACATGGGGGAAATTATTCTAATCAAATATTAAAGTTGGTTGTAAGCCTCAGACATGAAATATGAACAAAGCACATCCCTCTATAGTGTGCACTTGTCTCAATCCAGAGCACTAAGTGTCATTTCTCTCCGCTGCCTCATTCCTCTGCTATCAGCATGAATCACGTCTGACAAGTTTTCCTGACACCAAGAGAAAAAAGGTGACAGGGGAGGGCACATCCTGTGAGTGACAGCCTCAGCTCTCCTCCTGTGTGCTGTGTGAAGGAGGCGTGTCCCTTTCCTCCAATCAGCTCTCAGAGCTCTTGTACAGAGTGTAACTGCAGCTCTCCACTCCCTGCTTTTCAGAGCTGAGAGATCCTGTGTGAATTCTGCACTTTACTATTATTATCATACAGGATTTATAGAGCGCCAACGTTACGCAGCCCTTTACAATATAAAAGGGAGACAGTACAGTTACAATACAAGAAAATACAAGAGGGGTGCTGGCCGTACACAGAGGGCCCTGCTCATAAGAGCTTACAATCTAATAGGGTGGGGCAAGTGGTACAGAAGGTTGTAACTGTGGGGGAGGAGCTGGTGGAAGTGATAAAAGATTAGTTGGAGGAGCGATAGGCTTCCATGAAGAGAGGAGTTTTCAGGGGTCACCTAAAAGGCAGACAGAGTAGGAGATGGATGACACTTCTGGATGACCACTTTGAATGGATGTAGGAGATAGACAGCTGTAGATAAACAGGTACAACTTATGTAGGAGGATTTGTTTCATGTCTGTGCATCACTTGAGGCCGGTCACTTCACTGAGTATATGGAAGAGTTTACAACCAATTTACACCAACTTTAGAGTGCTTGTACACCCTGTACACCCTGTACAACCACTTGTACCTACAGGTAGAGCCTATATTAAGTCTTATCTGTAGGTGCCGGAAATATCTCCTATATACCTCCACGGTTTACAATAAAGCCGAGCGCCGATGTCTACGATGCATGCACACTTTAGAAAGGGGGAGATCGTGCCATTTCTAAAGGGGTCATGCTGTGAATGGAGCCATGTGTCTGTTATATTGGGTGACAGCGGGATCCATTCACAAAGTGGGATCTACTGCTTTAACCATTTGACCTTCAGAAAGTTTTACCCCCCTTCATGACCAGGCCATTTTTTGCAATACTGCATTACTTTAACTGACAATTGCGCGGTCGTGCGACGCTGTACACAAATAACATTTTTGCCTTTTCTTTCTCACAAATAGAGCGTTCTTTTGGTGGTATTTGATCGCTGTTTTTTTGCACTATAGAAAAAAAAAGACCGACAAAAAAACTAAAGTTTTTACTTTCTGCTAAAAACCGTTCCAATAAAAAAAATTTAATGTTTTTGGCAAAAAATTACCCAATAAGCGTATATTGATTGATTTGCACAAAAGTTATAGTGTCTACAATCTATGGTATATACAGCGGGGAGGGAAAGTATTCAGACCCCCTTACATTGTTCACTCTTTGTTATATTGCAGCCATTTGCTAAAATCATTTAAGTTAAATTTTTTCCTCATTAATGTACACACAGCCCCCATATTGTACACACAGCCCCCATATTGTACACACAGCACCCCATATTGTACACACATCACCCCATATTGTACACACAGCACCCCATATTATACACACAGCCCCCCATATTGTACACACAGCCCCCCATATTGTACACACAGCCCCCCATATTGTACACACAGCACTCCATATTGTACACACATCACCCCATATTGTACACACAGCCCCCATATTGTACACACAGCACCCCATATTGTACACACAGCCCCCCATATTGTACACACAGCACCCCATATTGTACACACAGCCCCCCATATTGTACACACAGCCCCCATATTGTACACACAGCACTCCATATTGTACACACATCACCCCATATTGTACACACAGCCCCCATATTGTACACACATCACCCCATATTGTACACACAGCCCCCCATATTGTACACACAGCCCCCCATATTGTACACACAGCCCCCCATATTGTACACACAGCACCCCATATTGTACACACAGCACCTCATATTGTACACACAGCACCCCATATTGTACACACAACACCCCATATTGTACACACATCACCCCATATTGTACACACAGCCCCCCATATTGTACACACAGCACCCCATATTGTACACACAGCACCCCATATTGTACACACAGCCCCCCATATTATACACACAGCACCCCATATTGTACACACAGCACTCCATATTGTACACACAGCACCCCATATTGTACACACAGCACCCCATATTGTACACACAGCACTCCATATTGTACACACAGCACCCCATATTGTACACACAGCACCCCATATTGTACACACATCACTCCATATTGTACACACAGCACTCCATATTGTACACACAGCACCTCATATTGTACACACAGCACCCCATATTGTACACACAGCACCCCATATTGTACACACAGCACCTCATATTGTACACACAGCACCCCATATTGTACACACAGCACCCCATATTGTACACACAGCACCTCATATTGTACACACAGCACCCCCATATTGTACACACAGCACCCCATATTGTACACACAGCACCTCATATTGTACACACAGCCCCCCATATTGTACACACAGCCCCCCATATTGTACACACAGCACCCCATATTGTACACACAGCACCTCATATTGTACACACAGCACCCCCATATTGTACACACAGCACCCCATATTGTACACACAGCACCTCATATTGTACACACAGCACCCCATATTGTACACACAGCACCTCATATTGTACACACAGCACCTCATATTGTACACACAGCACCCCATATTGTACACACAGCACCTCATATTGTACACACAGCACCCCATATTGTACACACAGCCCCCCATATTGTACAAACAGCACCCCATATTGTACACACAGCCCCACATATTGTACACACAGCACCCCATAATATACACACAGCACCCCATATTGTACACACAGCACCTCATATTGTACACACAGCACCCCATATTGTACACACAGGACCCCATATTGTACACAGCACCCCATATTGTACACACAGCCCCCCATATTGTACACACAACACCTCATATTGTACACACAGCACCCCATATTGTACACACAGCACCCCATATTATACACACAGCACCCCATATTGTACAAACAGCACCCCATATTGTACACACAGCCCCACATATTGTACACACAGCGCCCCATATTGTACACACAGCCCCCCATATTGTACACACAGCACCCCATATTGTACACACAGCACCTCATATTGTACACACAGCACCCCATATTGTACACACAGCACCTCATATTGTACACACAGCACCTCATATTGTACACACAACACCCCATATTGTACACACAGCCCCCCATATTGTACACACAGCACCCCATATTGTACACACAGCACCCCCATATTGTACACACAACACCCCATATTACACACAGCACCCCATATTGTACACACAGCCCCCCATATTGTACACACAACACCTCATATTGTACACACAGCACCCCATATTGTACACACAGCACCCCATATTATACACACAGCACCCCATATTGTACAAACAGCACCCCATATTGTACACACAGCACCCCATATTGTACACACAGCACCCCCATATTGTACACACAACACCCCATATTACACACAGCACCCCATATTGTACACACAGCCCCCCATATTGTACACACAACACCTCATATTGTACACACAGCACCTCATATTGTACACACAACACCCCATATTGTACACACAGCCCCCCATATTGTACACACAGCACCCCATATTGTACACACAGCACCCCCATATTGTACACACAACACCCCATATTACACACAGCACCCCATATTGTACACACAGCCCCCCATATTGTACACACATCACCCCATATTGACAGAAAACACAGAATTGACAGTTGACATTTTTGCAGATTTATTAAAAAAGAAAAACTGAAATATCACATGCTCCTAAGTATTCAGACCCTTTGCTCAGTATTTAGTAGAAGCCCCTTTTGATGAGTCTTTTTGGGAAAGATACAACAAGTTTTTCACACCTGGATTTGGGGATCCTCTGCCATTCCTCCTTGCAGATCCTCTCCAGTTCTGTCAGGGGGGATG
This sequence comes from Aquarana catesbeiana, assembly GCA_037953035.1. Classification (NCBI taxonomy): domain Eukaryota; kingdom Metazoa; phylum Chordata; class Amphibia; order Anura; family Ranidae; genus Aquarana; species Aquarana catesbeiana. Next base: position 92,341 of record JBBHAA010001892.1, on the reverse strand, counting down.
GTAAACGTTGGTGGACGGCCATTTTTAGGTCTCTCCAGAGATTCCCAATTGGGTTTAAGTCAGGGCTCTGGCTGGGCCATTCGAGAACAGTCACGGAGTTGTTGTGAAGCCACTCCTTTGTTATTTTAGCTGTGTGCTTAGGGTCATTGTCTTGTTGGAAGGTAAACCTTCGACCCAGTCTGAGGTCCTGAGCACTCTGGAGAAGGTTTTCGTCCAGGATATCCCTGTACTTGGCCGCATTCATCTTTCCCTTGATTACAACCAGTCGTCCTGTCCCTGCAGCTGAAAAACACCCCCACAGCATGATGCTGCCACCACCATGCTTCACTGTTGGGACTGTATTGGACAGGTGATGAGCAGTGCCTGGTTTTCTCCACACATACCGCTTAGAATTAAGGCCAAAAAGTTCTATCTTGGTCTCATCAGACCAGAGAATCTTATTTCTCACCATCTTGGAGTCCTTCAGGTGTTTTTTAGCAAACTCCATGCGGCTTTCATGTGTCTTGCACTGAGGAGAGGCTTCCGTCGGGCCACTCTGCCATAAAGCCCCGACTGGTGGAGGACTGCAGTGATGGTTGACTTTCTACAACTTTCTCCCATCTCCCGACTGCATCTCTGGAGCTCAGCCACAGTGATCTTTGGGTTCTTCTTTACCTCTCTCACCAAGGCTCTTCTCCCCCGATAGCTCAGTTTGGCCGGACGGCCAGCTCTAGGAAGGGTTCTGGTCGTCCCAAACGTCTTCCATTTAAGGATTATGGAGGCCACTGTGCTCTTAGGAACCTTAAGTGCAGCAGAAATTTTTTGTAACCTTGGCCAGATGTGTGCCTTGCCACAATTCTGTCTCTGAGCTCTTCAGGCAGTTCCTTTGACCTCATGATTCTCATTTGCTCTGACATGCACTGTGAGCTGTAAGGTCTTATATAGACAGGTGTGTGGCTTTCCTAATCAAGTCCAATCAGTATAATCAAACACAGCTGGACTCAAATGAAGGTGTAGAACCATCTCAAGGATGATCAGAAGAAATGGACAGCACCTGAGTTATATATATGAGTGTCACAGCAAAGGGTCTGAATACTTAGGACCATGTGATATTTCAATTTTTCTTTTTTAATAAATCTGCAAAAATGTCACCAATTCTGTGTTTTTCTGTCAATATGGGGTGCTGTGTGTACAATATGGGGGGCTGTGTGTACAATATGGGGGGCTGTGTGTACAATATGGGGTGCTGTGTGTACAATATGGGGTGATGTGTGTACAATATGGGGTGCTGTGTGTACAATATGAGGTGCTGTGTGTACAATATGGGGGGCTGTGTGTACAATATGAGGTGCTGTGTGTACAATATGAGGGGCTGTGTGTACAATATGGGGGGCTGTGTGTACAATATGGGGTGATGTGTGTACAATATGGGGGGCTGTGTGTACATAATGGGGGGCTGTGTGTACAATATGGGGTGCTGTGTGTACAATATGAGGTGCTGTGTGTACAATATGGGGGGCTGTGTGTACAATATGGGGGGCTGTGTGTACAATATGGGGAGCTGTGTGTACAATATGGGGTGCTGTGTGTACAATATGGGGGGCTGTGTGTACAATATGGGGGGCTGTGTGTACAATATGGGGTGCTGTGTGTACAATATGGGGTGTTGTGTGTACAATATGGGGTGCTGTGTGTACAATATGGGGTGTTGTGTGTACAATATGGGGTGCTGTGTGTACAATATGGGGTGCTGTGTGTACAATATGGGGTGTTGTGTGTACAATATGGGGGGCTGTGTGTACAATATGGGGGGCTGTGTGTACAATATGGGGGGCTGTGTGTACAATATGGGGTGCTGTGTGTACAATATGGGGTGTTGTGTGTACAATATGGGGTGCTGTGTGTACAATATGGGGTGATGTGTGTACAATATGAGGTGCTGTGTGTACAATATGGGGGCTGTGTGTACAATATGGGGAGCTGTGTGTACAATATGGGGTGCTGTGTGTACAATATGGGGTGCTGTGTGTACAATATGGGGTGTTGTGTGTACAATATGGGGGGCTGTGTGTACAATATGGGGGGCTGTGTGTACAATATGGGGTGCTGTGTGTACAATATGGGGTGTTGTGTGTACAATATGGGGTGCTGTGTGTACAATATGAGGTGATGTGTGTACAATATGGGGGGCTGTGTGTACAATAATGAGGAAAAAAAATGAACTTAAATGATTTTAGCAAATGGCTGCAATATAACAAAGAGAGAAAAATGTAAGGGGGTCTGAATACTTTCCGTCCCCACTGTGTATATATATATATATATATATATATATATATATATATATATATATATATATATATATATATATATATATATATATATATATATATTCATTTTTTACTAGTAATGGTGGTGATCAATGACTCATAGTGGGACTGTGATATTGTGGCGGACAATCAGACATTAGCTGACACTTTTTTGGGGACCAGTGACACTTAGGCTATATTTCCACTAGTGCGACTTTTCATGCGACTTGGGACTGAAAAGTCGCATGACAAGTTGTACCCCAATGATTTCCAATGAGTACCGTTCATATATGTGCGACTTCAAGTTGCAGCGACTTTAAAGTAGTCCCTGCACTACTTTGGTCCCACTTTGATGCGACTTGAAGTCCATAGACACAGGCATTGCTTCAAGTCGCGGCAAAAAATTGCGGTAAAATCACGGCAAAACTGCGCGACTTTGGGGACTCAATAGTGGAAACATAGCCTAATACAGTGATCAGTGCTAAAAATATGCACTGTCACTGTACTAATGACATGTAAGAGAGGGTGAAGAAGGGAAGCGCCACCTGAGTGCAGTATTAGTGAATACTTTTAATGACACAAAGTTTAAAAACACTTACAAAAGACATAATTAAAAAGGGCTCATCTGTAGATGGATGATCCTGGTGGGTTCCTAGTGGGGATGATCCTGGTGGGTTCCTCGAGCTCCAGTCTGGGTGATGTGTCAGCGATGTAAGGCTGTAAGAGAAGCTGTTCAGCAGATGGTTCGTCCTGTGGCCATCAGGGGGAGGCTGTGGCCGGCGTGGAGCGCACAGAAGGTGTGCGTGACATCACGGGCTGTTCAGCAGCTTCCGGCTTCCGGGTACATTCCAAGGGGAGGGCTCATATAGAGGGAGCATTATTTTTTACTTTTTGCTATAATAAAAATCCACCAAAAATATATAAAAACATTTATTTCCTCAGTTTAGGCCGATACGTATTCTTCTACATACTTTTGGTTAAAAAAAAAAAAAATCGCAATAAGCGTTTATTGATTGGTTTGCGCAAAAGTTATAGCGTCTAAAAAATAGGGGATAGTTTTATGGCATTTTTATTAATAATTTTTTTTGGCGGCGATCAGCGATTTTTTTCATGACTGCGACATTATGGCGGACACATCGGACACTTTTGGTGCTATTTTGGGACCATTCACATTTATACAGCGATCAGTGCGATTAAAAATTCTATAAAAATGCATTGATTACTGTGTAAATGTGACTGGCAGTGAAGGGGTTAACCAGGAGGGGCGCTAAAGGGGTTAAGTGTGTCCTAGGGGTGTGTTCTAACTGTGGGGGGGGAGGGGCTACGTGTGACATGACACTGATCACCGCTCCCGAATACAGAGAACTGTGATCAGTGTCCTGTCACTAGGCAGAACGGGGGAAATGATTGTTTACATCAGCATTTCCCCATTCTTCCTCTCCCCCGAGACGATCGCGGGTATCCCCTCAGACATCGAGTCCACGGGACCCGCGATCACACCCACGGAGCTCGCTCCTTCATCAGGTGATAGCAGTGCAGATGAGCAGGTAATTCCAAGCAGTCCTCCAGGGGGCAATGCTACACGTAAAAATTATAACGTCTACAAACTATGGGATAGAGTTCTGGAAAAACGTTTTCCTAGTAATGGTGGCGATCAGCAACTTATAGCAGAACTGATGTTGCAGCAGACAAATCGGACACTAACTATCACTATAAAGAAAAACGGTGCTGCGCGCTGCCAAAGTCATATATAAATCACAGAGACCTTATTTAAATGGACCTCTAAGCTGCTGCAAATACAAATTGTGTTGTCACAATGATAAGAGATGATTGAAATAAGGTGAGTATTTGTGCTGCTTAAACCAGATTGTCTAATTCTATGACAACCTCTGATATTAAAGGAGAAGTCCGGCCTGAGATCGTTCGTCTTCTCCTCGGGGTCACAGGAGACGAATTTGTTTTGTACTCCTGTGACCGGTTTTCAGCAGAGCGCGGTCTGAAGTCGGTGGGTCTGAAGTCGGTGGGTCTGAAGTCGATGGGTCTCAAGTCGATGGGTCTGAAGTTGATCGCTCTGAAGTCGGTGGGTCTGAAGTCAATGGGTCTGAAGTCGATGGGTCTCAAGTCGATGGGTCTGAAGTTGATCGCTCTGAAGTCGATGGGTCTCAAGTCGATGGGTCTGAAGTTGATCGCTCTGAAGTCGGTGGGTCTGAAGTCGGTAGGTCTGAAGTCGGTAGGTCTGAAGTCGGTGGGTCTGAAGTCGGTGGGTCTGAAGTCGGTGGGTCTGAAGTCGGTGGGTCTGAAGCCGACGGGTCTGAAGTCGATCGCTCTGAAGTTGATCGCTCTGAAGTCGGTGGGTCTGAAGTCAATGGGTCTGAAGTCGGTAGGTCTGAAGTCGGTAGGTCTGAAGTCGGTGGGTCTGAAGTCGGTAGGTCTGAAGTCGGTAGGTCTGAAGTCGGTGGGTCTGAAGTCGGTGGGTCTGAAGCCGACGGGTCTGAAGTCGGTAGGTCTGAAGTCGGTAGGTCTGAAGTCAGTGGGTCTGAAGTCGATGGGTCTGAAGCCGACGGGTCTGAAGTCAAGTCGATCGCTCTGAAGTCGATGGGTCTGAAGTCGGTGGGTCTGAAGTCGGTGGGTCTGAAGTCGGTGGGTCTGAAGTCGGTGGGTCTGAAGTCGATGGGTCTGAAGTCGATGGCTCTGAAGTCGATGGCTCTGAAGTTGGTAGGTCTGAAGTCGGTGGGTCTGAGGTCGATGGGTCTGAAGTCGATGGCTCTGAAGTCGATCGCTCTGAAGTCGATGGCTCTGAAGTCGATGGGTCTAAAGCCGATGGGTCTGAAGCCGACGGGTCCGAAGCCGACGGGTCTGAAGCCGACGGGTCTGAAGTCGATCGCTCTGAAGTCGATGGGTCTGAAGTCGGTAGGTCTGAAGTCGGTAGGTCTGAAGTCGGTGGGTCTAAAGTCGACGGGTCTGAAGCCGACGGGTCTGAAGTCAAGTCGATCACTCTGAAGTCGGTGGGTCTGAAGTCGGTGGGTCTGAAGTCGGTGGGTCTGAAGCCGACGGGTCTGAAGTCGATCGCTCTGAAGTTGATCGCTCTGAAGTCGGTGGGTCTGAAGTCGGTGGGTCTGATGTCGATGGGTCTGAAGTCGGCGGGTCTGAAGTCGATCGGTCTGAAGTCGGTCAGTCTGAAGTTGATCGGTCTGAAGTCGATCGGTCTGAAGTCGATGGGTCTGAAGTTAATCGGTCTGAAGTCGGCTCTCTGGTGACGTCACACAGATCAGTCATCCCGAAACTGAACTGCAGTCTCTGATCATCTCCTCCAATAGGATTGAAGTCTCTGACAGTCTTCTGTCATATACTGAACAGAATGTGTGGCCCCTGTGGAGGTGTCAGGGGACACAGTTGGGGCCCCTATACATTAGAAGATGACAAGCACTGAACGTGTCACTGAGAAATCCTTCCCCCCCCCACACACAGAGCAGGAAGTAGAGTTCCCCCTTCTAGTGTTGTGTGGAATGTGTCCCCCCCCTCTTCCCTCCTCTTATTACTGTCCAGTGTAGATTGCGGTGTATTCCCTGTCAGGGAGCCCCACACACGCTCTATACACACTCCTATACAAGTCAATGGCTGGGCCTAAACTACCTCACCACAGCTGTGCGCCCTCATTTCTCCTCCCCCCCACACATGCTCTATACACACTCCTATACAAGTCAATGGCTGGGCCTAAACTACCTCACCACAGCTGTGCGCCCTCATTTCTCCTCCCCCCACACACGCTCTATACACACTCCTATACAAGTCAATGGCTGGGCCTAAACTACCTCACCACAGCTGTGCGCCCTCATTTCTCCTCCCCCCACACACGCTCTATACACACTCCTATACAAGTCAATGGCTGGGTCTAAACTACCTCACCACAGCTGTGCACCCACATTTCTCCTCCCCCCCACACATGCTCTATACACACTCCTATACAAGTCAATGGCTGGGCCTAAACTACCTCACCACAGCTGTGCGCCCACATTTCTCCTCCCCCCACACACGCTCTATACACACTCCTATACAAGTCAATGGCTGGGCCTAAACTACCTCACCACAGCTGTGCACCCACATTTCTCCTCCCCCCACACACGCTCTATACACACTCCTATACAAGTCAATGGCTGGGCCTAAACTACCTCAGTCACCACAGCTGTGCGCCCTCATTTCTCCTCCCCACACACACGCTCTATACACCCTCCTATACAAGTCAATGGCTGGGCCTAAACTACCTCACCACAGCTGTGCGCCCACATTTCTCCTCCCCCCACACACGCTCTATACACACTCCTATACAAGTCAATGGCTGGGCCTAAACTACCTCACCACAGCTGTGCGCCCACATTTCTCCTCCCCCCACACACGCTCTATACACACTCCTATACAAGTCAATGGCTGGGCCTAAACTACCTCAGTCACCACAGCTGTGCGCCCACATTTCTCCTCCCCCCACACACGCTCTATACACACTCCTATACAAGTCAATGGCTGGGCCTAAACTACCTCACCACAGCTGTGCGCCCACATTTCTCCTCCCCCCACACACGCTCTATACACACTCCTATACAAGTCAATGGCTGGGCCTAAACTACCTCAGTCACCACAGCTGTGCGCCCACATTTCTCCTCCCCCCCCACACACGCTCTATACACACTCCTATACAAGTCAATGGCTGGGCCTAAACTACCTCACCACAGCTGTGCACCCACATTTCTCCTCCCCCCACACACGCTCTATACACACTCCTATACAAGTCAATGGCTGGGCCTAAACTACCTCAGTCACCACAGCTGTGCGCCCTCATTTCTCCTCCCCCACACACGCTCTATACACACTCCTATACAAGTCAATGGCTGGGCCTAAACTACCTCACCACAGCTGTGCGCCCACATTTCTCCTCCCCCCACACACGCTCTATACACACTCCTATACAAGTCAATGGCTGGGCCTAAACTACCTCACCACAGCTGTGCACCCACATTTCTCCTCCCCCCCACATCTTTCTAGTCAGGTAGTTGTGTGATGATTGGCGGCTGTGTGCGGCACCTGTGGGCTCCCTGGAGGGTGAAGAGGTCACATTTATACTACAGGAGTCCAAACAAGGCCACACCCTCTTATTATGGGATGTATGACATCATAATAGGGGGGAGGGGACATTTATACTACAGGAGTCCAAACAAGGCCACACCCTCTTATTATGGGATGTATGACATCATAATAGGGGGGAGGGGACATTTATACTACAGGAGTCCAAACAAGGCCACACCCTCTTATTATGGGATGTATGATATCATAATAGGGGGGAGGGGACATTTATACTACAGGAGTCCAAACAAGGCCACACCCTCTTATTATGGGATGTATGACATCATAATAGGGGGGAGGGGACATTTATACTACAGGAGTCCAAACAAGGCCACACCCTCTTATTATGGGATTATGACATCATAATAGGGGGGAGGGGACATTTATACTACAGGAGTCCAAACAAGGCCACACCCTCTTATTATGGGATGTATGACATCATAATGGGGGGAGGGGACATTTATACTACAGGAGTCCAAACAAGGCCCAATACAAAGAAAACGGCGCCTTCTAAGTGCAGCGTGTATCATACAACACATTTATTACAAGGGATTAAAAGCTCTCAGCATTGTGAGGTGAGGAGTATTTATTTATTTGTTAGGGTGTTATTACTACTATTCCTACTACTTCTACTCATATTACTACTACTAATAATAATACTCCTACTACTACTCATTCTACTACAACTACTAATGATACTACTAATTCTATTACTACTCATGCTACTAATTATTCTACTACTACTACTACTACTACTCATCCTACTACTACTTCTCATTGCTCATTCTACTTCTCCTCATACTACTACTGCTACTCATACTACTACTGCTACTGATGCTACTACTCCTTCTCATATCCCTACTACTACTACTACTACTACTCATACAGCTGCTGCTACTACTACTACCCCTGCTCATATTACTACTACTCCTACTAATACTACCTATACTACTACTACCACTCCTACTACTACTAATATTAATACTACTAATACTAATAATACTATTACTACTACTTCTACTCATACTACTACTACTACTACTCATACTACTCATATTAGTACTCATTCTACTACCACTACTAATTATACTACAACTACTAATGCTACTACTCATTCTACTACTACTCATGCTACTAATTATTTTACTACTACTACTACTCATACTACAACTGCTACTCACACTACCACTCATCCTACTACTACTTTTCATACTACTACTATTGATCATTCTACTTCTCCTCATACTACTACTGCTACTACTACTTATACTACTACTCATAATACTACTGCTACTGATGCTACTACTCCTTCTCATACCCCTACTACTACTACTACTACTACTCCTCATACAGCTACCCCTACTACTACTACCCCTGCTCATATTACTACTACTCCTACTAATACTACCTATACTACTACTACCACCACTCATACTACTACTAATATTAATACTAATAATACTATTCCTACTACTTTTACTCATACTACTACTACTCATTCTGCTACTACTAATAATACTACTCATATTACTACTCATTCTACTACCACTACTAATTATACCACAACTACTAATGCTACTACTCATTCTACCACTACTCGTGCTACTAATTATTTTACTACTACTCATACTACTACTGCTACTCATACTACTACTACTTCTCATTCTACTACTACTACTCATACTACTACTGCTACTCATACTACTACTCATACTACTACTGCTACTCATACTACCACTCAAGCTACTACTTTTTAAAATACTACTACTACTACTATTGCTCATTCTACTTCTCCTCATACTACTACTGCTACTACTACTTATACTACTTACTTATACTTACTACTACTTATACTACTACTACTCATAATACTACTGATGCTACTACTCCTTCTCATACCCCTACTACTACTACTACTCATACAGCTACCCCTACTACTACTATCCCTGCTTATATTACTACTACTCCTACTAATACTACCTATACTACTACTACCACCACTCATACTACTACTAATATTAATACTACTAATACTAATAATACTATTCCTACTACTTCTACTCATACTACTACTCATTCTGCTACTACTAATAATACTACTCATAATACTACCACTACTAATTATACTACAACTACTAATGCTACTACTCATTCTACTAATTATTTTACTACTACTACTCATACTACTACTGCTACTCATACTACTACTCATGCTACTACTACTTCTCATACTACTCCTATTGCTCATTCTACTACTATTACTCATTGTACTACTACTACTACTGCTACTCATACTACTAATACTACTACTCATACTACTACTGCTACTCCATACTACTACTCATCCTACTTCTTATTACTCATACTAATACTACCACTCATCCTACTACTACTTTTCATACTACTACTACCACTATTGCTCATTCTACTTCTCCTTATACTACTACTCATACTAATACTACTACTCATACTACCACTCATCCTACTACTACTTTTCATACTACTACTACTACCACTATTGCTCATTCTACTACTGCTACTACTTATACTACTACTACTACTACTCATAATACTACTGCTACTGATGCTACTACTACTTCTCATACCCCTACTACTACTACTACTACTACTACTCATATAGCTACTCCTACTACTACTACCCCTGCTCATATTACTACTACTCCTACTAATACTACCTATACTAGTACTACCACTCATACTACTACTAATATTACTACTACTCATACTAATAATACTATTCCTACTATTTCTACTCATACTACTACTTTGACTCATACTACTCATTCTGCTACTACTACTACTACTTATACTACTACTCAATCTACTACCACTACTTATTCTACTACAACTACTAATGCTACTACTACTACTACTACTCATGCTACTAAATATTCTACTACTACTACTACTACCCCTGCTCATATTACTATTACTCCTACTAATACTACCTATACTACTACTACCACTCCTACTACTACTCCTACTAATAATACTATTCCTACTACTTCTATTCATACTCATTCTGCTACTACTACTACTAATACTGCTCATACTCCTACTCATTCTACTACCACTACTCATTCTAATACAACTACTAATGCTAGTACTCATTCTACTAATTATTCTACTACTACTACTCATACTACTACTGCTATTCATACTACTACTCATGCTACTACTACTTCTTATACTACTACTATTGCTCATTCTACTACTCATACTACTACTACTAATACTATTGCTCATTCTACTTTTACTCATACTACTCCTTCTACTGATACTCAGGGGCGGACTGACCATTCGGTCACTCGGTCGCCGACCGAGGGCCCGACGTCAGGAGGGGCCCCATGAGTGGCTCAACCAGCAGTGGAAAAAAGCCGCCCGCCGCACCGCACGAAAAACCCGTCCTCCTGCTCCCAGCACCGCGGCCAGCCCGCTGCCCGAGCAGACCTCGGCTTAGGCTGAGAGAGGCTCTGTCAGCAGGGAGGGGTGGGGCAGGGAGCTCCACTGACGCTCTGACTCTGCCCTGCCCCGCCCCTCCTCTCCTCATGTAGTCTGAGTCTGTATAGAGCGTCTCTCCTGCACTTCTGAGAGCTCCGCTCTGGACCACAAAATCCCTGCCCCTACCGACGAAAGCTCTGCCCCCTACCGATGAAGGCTCCGCCCCCTACCAACGAAGGCTCCGCCCCCTACTGACGAAAGCTCCGCCCCCGGACCTCTGAGAGCGGGAGGTGAGCCCGACTGGTCAGGTAGGTCCTTCTGCCTACATAATATACACGGCCTGTCGACCCCTTTTTTTTGCTAAACCATCCCTAGAAATGTTGTTTACCCCCCCTGTATAGCTGTGCATTGCTGCAAGTTTAAATTTTAAAACTGGCTACCTGGTCATCTCCTGTAGTCGCATTCACAGTCTGGTTATTTCCTGTAGTCGCATTCACAGTCTGGTTATTTCCTGTAGTCGCATTCACAGTCTGGTTATTTCCTGTAGTCGCATTCACAGTCTGGTTGTTTCCTGTAGTCGCATTCACAGTCTGATTATTTCCTGTAGTCGCATTCACAGTCTGGTTATCTCCTGTAGTCGCATTCACAGTCTGGTTATTTCCTGTAGTCGCATTCACAGTCTGGTTATTTCCTGTAGTCGCATTTGCAGTCTCTGGTTATCTCCTGTAGTCGCATTCGCAGTCTCTGGTTATTTCCTGTAGTCGCATTCACAGTCTGGTTGTTTCCTGTAGTCGCATTCGCAGTCTGGTTATTTCCTGTAGTCGCATTCACAGTCTGGTTGTTTCCTGTAGTCGCATTCGCAGTCTGGTTATTTCCTGTAGTCGCATTCACAGTCTGGTTGTTTCCTGTAGTCGCATTCGCAGTCTGGTTATTTCCTGTAGTCGCATTCACAGTCTGGTTGTTTCCTGTAGTCGCATTCGCAGTCTGGTTATTTCCTGTAGTCGCATTCGCAGTCTGGTTATTTCCTGTAGTCGCATTCGTAGTCTGGTTATTTCCTGTAGTCGCATTCGCAGTCTGGTTATTTCCTGTAGTCGCATTCACAGTCTGGTTGTTTCCTGTAGTCGCATTCACAGTCTGGTTATTTCCTGTAGTCGCATTCACAGTCTGATTATTTCCTGTAGTCGCATTCACAGTCTGGTTATCTCCTGTAGTCGCATTCACAGTCTGGTTATTTCCTGTAGTCGCATTCGCAGTCTCTGGTTATTTCCTGTAGTCGCATTCACAGTGTGGTTATTTCCTGTAGTCGCATTCACAGTCTGGTTATTTCCTGTAGTCGCATTCACAGTCTGGTTATTTCCTGTAGTCGCATTCGCAGTCTTGTCATCTCCTATAGTCGCATTCACAGTCTGGTTATTTCCTGTAGTCGCATTCGCAGTCACTGGTTACTTCCTGTAGTTGCATTCGCAGTCTCTGGTTATTTCCTGTAGTCGCATTCACAGTCTGGTTATTTCCTGTAGTCGCATTCACAGTCTGGTTATCTCCTATAGTCGCATTGGCAGTCTGGTTATTTCCTGTAGTCGCATTCGCAGTCTCTGGTTACTTCCTGTAGTCGCATTCGCAGTTTGGTCATCTCCTATAGTCGCATTGGCAGTCTGGTTATTTCCTGTAGTCGCATTCGCAGTCTCTGGTTACTTCCTGTAGTTGCATTCGCAGTCTCTGGTTATTTCCTGTAGTCACATTCACAGTCTGGTTATTTCCTGTAGTTGCATTCACAGTCTGATTATTTCCTGTAGTCGCATTCACAGTCTGGTTATCTCCTGTAGTCGCATTCACAGTCTGGTTATTTCCTGTAGTCGCATTCACAGTCTGGTTATTTCCTGTAGTCGCATTTGCAGTCTCTGGTTATCTCCTGTAGTCGCATTCGCAGTCTCTGGTTATTTCCTGTAGTCGCATTCACAGTCTGGTTGTTTCCTGTAGTCGCATTCGCAGTCTGGTTATTTCCTGTAGTCGCATTCACAGTCTGGTTGTTTCCTGTAGTCGCATTCGCAGTCTGGTTATTTCCTGTAGTCGCATTCACAGTCTGGTTGTTTCCTGTAGTCGCATTCGCAGTCTGGTTATTTCCTGTAGTCGCATTCACAGTCTGGTTGTTTCCTGTAGTCGCATTCGCAGTCTGGTTATTTCCTGTAGTCGCATTCGCAGTCTGGTTATTTCCTGTAGTCGCATTCGTAGTCTGGTTATTTCCTGTAGTCGCATTCGCAGTCTGGTTATTTCCTGTAGTCGCATTCACAGTCTGGTTGTTTCCTGTAGTCGCATTCACAGTCTGGTTATTTCCTGTAGTCGCATTCACAGTCTGATTATTTCCTGTAGTCGCATTCACAGTCTGGTTATCTCCTGTAGTCGCATTCACAGTCTGGTTATTTCCTGTAGTCGCATTCGCAGTCTCTGGTTATTTCCTGTAGTCGCATTCACAGTGTGGTTATTTCCTGTAGTCGCATTCACAGTCTGGTTATTTCCTGTAGTCGCATTCACAGTCTGGTTATTTCCTGTAGTCGCATTCGCAGTCTTGTCATCTCCTATAGTCGCATTCACAGTCTGGTTATTTCCTGTAGTCGCATTCGCAGTCACTGGTTACTTCCTGTAGTTGCATTCGCAGTCTCTGGTTATTTCCTGTAGTCGCATTCACAGTCTGGTTATTTCCTGTAGTCGCATTCACAGTCTGGTTATCTCCTATAGTCGCATTGGCAGTCTGGTTATTTCCTGTAGTCGCATTCGCAGTCTCTGGTTACTTCCTGTAGTCGCATTCGCAGTTTGGTCATCTCCTATAGTCGCATTGGCAGTCTGGTTATTTCCTGTAGTCGCATTCGCAGTCTCTGGTTACTTCCTGTAGTCGCATTCGCAGTTTGGTCATCTCCTATAGTCGCATTGGCAGTCTGGTTATTTCCTGTAGTCGCATTCGCAGTCTCTGGTTACTTCCTGTAGTCGCATTCGCAGTCTCTGGTTATTTCCTGTAGTCACATTCACAGTCTGGTTATTTCCTGTAGTTGCATTCACAGTCTGGTTATTTCCTGTAGTCGCATTCACAGTCTGGTTATTTCCTGTAGTCACATTCACAGTCTGGTCATTTCCTGTAGTCGCATTCACAGTCTCTGGTTATTTCCTGTAGTCGCATTCGCAGTCTCTGGTTACTTCCTGTAGTTGCATTCGCAGTCTCTGGTTATTTCCTGTAGTCGCATTCGCAGTCTCTGGTTATTTCCTGTAGTCGCATTCACAGTCTCTGGTTACTTTCTGTAGTTGCATTCGCAGTCTCTGGTTATTTTCTGTAGTCGCATTTGCAGTCTGGTTATCTCCTATAGTCGCATTCGCAGTCTGGTTATTTCCTGTAGTCGCATTTGCAGTCTGGTTATTTCCTGTAGTCGCATTTGCAGTCTGGTTATCTCCTGTAGTCGCATCCCCAGTCTCTGGTTATTTCCTGTAGTCGCATTCGCAGTCTGGTTATTTCCTGTAGTCGCATTCGCAGTCTGGTTATTTCCTGTAGTCGCATTTGCAGCCTCTGGTTATCTCCTGTAGTTGCATTCGCAGTCTGGTTATCTCCTGTAGTCGCATCCCCGGTCTCTGGTTATCTCCTGTAGTCGCATTCGCAGTCTGGTTATTTCCTGTAGTTGCATTCGCAGTCTCTGGTTACTTCCTGTAGTCACATTCGCAGTCTCTGGTTATTTCCTATAGTTGCATACGTAGTCTCTGGTCATCTCCTGTAGTCATTTATGATATCTATGGCTATGCATTTTTCTGGAATCCATATTGAGCATTATATTTGATTGGCTGTTTGCTTCTGCTTAGGCCTGGCAAACACGCACAATCGCACATGATGATGACTTCATCATCATGTGCGTGATTGTGATTGTGCGTGTGTGCCAAGCAGAAGCAGCCAATCAAATATAATGCTCAATATGGATTAAATAAATAGTGGGAAGAATGTCCCTTACATTGGTGATCAGTGGGAAGAATGTTCCTTACATTGGTGATCAGTGGGAAGAATGTTCCTTACATTGGTGATCAGTGAGAAGAATGTTCCTTACATTGGTGATCAGTGAGAAGAATGTTCCTTACATTGGTGATCAGTGAGAAGAATGTTCCTTACATTGGTGATCAGTGGGAAGAATGTTCCTTACATTGGTGATCAGTGAGAAGAATGTTCCTTACATTGGTGATCAGTGAGAAGAATGTTCCATACATTGGTGATCAGTGAGAAGAATGTTCCTTACATTGGTGATCAGTGAGAAGAATGTCCCTTACATTGGTGATCAGTGAGAAGAATGCTCCTTACATTGGTGATCAGTGAGAAGAATGCTCCTTACATTGGTGATCAGTGAGAAGAATGTCCCTTACATTGGTGATCAGTGAGAAGAATGTCCCTTACATTGGTGATCAGTGAGAAGAATGTTCCTTACATTAGTGATCAGTGAGAAGAATGTTCCTTACATTAGTGATCAGTGAGAAGAATGTTCCTTACATTGGTGATCAGTGAGAAGAATGTCCCTTACATTGGTGATCAGTGAGAAGAATGTTCCTTACATTGGTGATCAGTGAGAAGAAGGTTCCTTACATTGGTGATCAGTGGGAAGAACGTTCCTTACATTGGTGATCAGTGGGAAGAACGTTCCTTACATTGGTGATCAGTGGGAAGAACGTTCCTTACATTAGTGATCAGTGAGAAGAATGTTCCTTACATTGGTGATCAGTGAGAAGAATGTCCCTTACATTGGTGATCAGTGAGAAGAATGTTCCTTACATTGGTGATCAGTGGGAAGAACGTTCCTTACATTGGTGATCAGTGGGAAGAACGTTCCTTACATTGGTGATCAGTGGGAAGAACGTTCCTTACATTGGTGATCAGTGAGAAGAACGTTCCTTACATTGGTGATCAGTGAGAAGAATGTTCCTTACATTGGTGATCAGTGAGAAGAATGTTCCTTACATTGGTGATCAGTGGGAAGAATGTTCCTTACATTGGTGATCAGTGAGAAGAATGTCCCTTACATTGGTGATCAGTGGGAAGAATGTTCCTTACATTGGTGATCAGTGGGAAGAATGTTCCTTACATTGGTGATCAGTGAGAAGAATGTTCCTTACATTGGTGATCAGTGAGAAGAATGTTCCTTACATTGGTGATCAGTGAGAAGAATGTTCCTTACATTGGTGATCAGTGGGAAGAATGTTCCTTACATTGGTGATCAGTGAGAAGAATGTTCCTTACATTGGTGATCAGTGAGAAGAATGTTCCTTTCATTGGTGATCAGTGAGAAGAATGTCCCTTACATTGGTGATCAGTGAGAAGAATGTTCCTTACATTGGTGATCAGTGAGAAGAATGTCCCTTACATTGGTGATCAGTGGGAAGAATGTTCCTTACATTGGTGATCAGTGAGAAGAATGTTCCTTACATTGGTGATCAGTGAGAAGAATGTTCCTTACATTGGTGATCAGTGGGAAGAATGTTCCTTACATTGTTGATCAGTGAGAAGAATGCTCCTTACATTGGTGATCAGTGGGAAGAATGTTCCTTACATTGTTGATCAGTGAGAAGAATGCTCCTTACATTGATGATCAGTGAGAAGAATGTTCCTTACATTGGTGATCAGTGGGAAGAATGTTCCTTACATTGGTGATCAGTGAGAAGAATGTTCCTTACATTGGTGATCAGTGAGAAGAATGTTCCTTACATTGGTGATCAGTGAGAAGAATGTTCCTTACATTGGTGATCAGTGGGAAGAATGTTCCTTACATTGGTGATCAGTGAGAAGAATGTTCCTTACATTGGTGATCAGTGAGAAGAATGTTCCTTACATTGGTGATCAGTGAGAAGAATGTTCCTTACATTGTTGATCAGTGGGAAGAATGCTCCTTACATTGGTGATCAGTGGGAAGAATGTTCCTTACATTGTTGATCAGTGAGAAGAATGCTCCTTACATTGATGATCAGTGAGAAGAATGTTCCTTACATTGTTGATCAGTGGGAAGAATGTTCCTTACATTGTTGATCAGTGAGAAGAATGTTCCTTACATTGTTGATCAGTGAGAAGAATGTTCCTTACATTGTTGATCAGTGGGAAGAATGTTCCTTACATTGTTGATCAGTGAGAAGAATGTTCCTTACATTGGTGATCAGTGAGAAGAATGTTCCTTACATTGTTGATCAGTGAGAAGAATGTTCCTTACATTGGTGATCAGTGAGAAGAATGCTCCTTACATTGGTGATCAGTGGGAAGAATGCTCCTTACATTGGTGATCAGTGGGAAGAATGTTCCTTACATTGGTGATCAGTGAGAAGAATGTTCCTTACATTGTTGATCAGTGAGAAGAATGTTCCTTACATTGGTGATCAGTGAGAAGAATGCTCCTTACATTGGTGATCAGTGAGAAGAATGTTCCTTACATTGGTGATCAGTGAGAAGAATGTTCCTTACATTGGTGATCAGTGGGAAGAATGTTCCTTACATTGGTGATCAGTGAGAAGAATGCTCCTTACATTGGTGATCAGTGGGAAGAATGTTCCTTACATTGGTGATCAGTGAGAAGAATGTTCCTTACATTGGTGATCAGTGGGAAGAATGTTCCTTACATTGGTGATCAGTGAGAAGAATGTCCCTTACATTGGTGATCAGTGAGAAGAATGTCCCTTACATTGGTGATCAGTGAGAAGAATGCCCCTTACATTGGTGATCAGTGAGAAGAATGTCCCTTACATTGGTGATCAGTGGGAAGAATGTTCCTTAAAATTGGTGATCAGTAAGGATGAGCTCCAGCGTGTTCGCATGGTGCATGTGCCGAGCCCGCCAGGAAGTCGGCACGGCGCAGCGCTAATCACAAGCAGTGAGACATTTCCCGATGTGCGGCTGCAGAGATCTGGAAATGTCTCACTGCCTGTGATTAGCGCTGCGCTGTGCCGACTTCCTGGCGGGCTCGGCACGTGCACCATGCGAACACGCCGGAGCTCATCCTTAGTGATCAGTGAGAAGAATGTTCCTTACATTGGTGATCAGTGAGAAGAATGTCCCTTACATTGGTGATCAGTGGGAAGAATGTCCCTTACATTGGTGATCAGTGAGAAGAATGTTCCTTACATTGGTGATCAATGAGAAGAATGTTCCTTACATTGGTGATCAGTGAGAAGAATGTTCCTTACATTGGTGATCAGTGAGAAGAATGTTCCTTACATTGGTGATCAGTGGGAAGAATGTTCCTTACATTGGTGATCAGTGAGAAGAATGTCCCTTACATTGGTGATCAGTGAGAAGAATGTTCCTTACATTGGTGATCAGTGAGAAGAATTTTCCTTACATTGGTGATCAGTGAGAAGAATGTTCCTTACATTGGTGATCAGTGGGAAGAATGTTCCTTACATTGGTGATCAGTGAGAAGAATGTCCCTTACATTGGTGATCAGTGAGAAGAATGTTCCTTACATTGGTGATCAGTGAGAAGAATTTTCCTTACATTGGTGATCAGTGAGAAGAATGTTCCTTACATTGGTGATCAGTGGGAAGAATGTTCCTTACATTGGTGATCAGTGAGAAGAATGTCTCTTACATTGGTGATCAGTGGGAAGAATGTTCCTTACATTGGTGATCAGTGAGAAGAATGTTCCTTACATTGGTGATCAGTGAGAAGAATGTTCCTTACATTGGTGATCAGTGAGAAGAATGTCCATTACATTGGTGATCAGTGAGAAGAATGTTCCTTACATTGGTGGTCAGTGGGAAGGAGGAGGAGGACACACCCAAGGAGCTCTCTGAGAACCAGCCTTTTTTCAAGCCTGGGCCTTGCCTGTTAGCTTGGCCCAGCAATAATGCCTGATTCTGGGGGAGGCCCAGGGAGGAATCCCCCTGATGACACGGGGCCTAGTGAGGAGGAGGTGGAGGATCTGACTGTGGGTCCAGGCCCTGGTATGGATGCGAGTATCTTCAGACAGAAGATTGTTGATCGCTTTAGGCAAATTGGAAGGGCTGAAGAGAAACTTCAAGTTTTGAAAAGTGAACATAAAAACTTTAAAGCCAAATACTTCCAGGCCTGGAGTAGAAATCGCACAGCCATGAAGCCTGAGTTACAGAAATTAGAGGAAAAGGTAAAGCAGCAAACTTTATTGTTGGAGAAGTTAAAAGCCAGAAGTGGAGCTTTTAAAGAAAAGTTTGACAATGAGAAGAGATTTGCCAGCCAGTCCTCAGTAAGTCGCATGGATCAGCAGCCTCAGGTTATGGATGACCCGGGTCCATCTGCCTCTGCACCTCTCCCCCCATGTAAGGCCTTGGAATCGCCAGTGGCAACCAGCCAGGGGGTTGAGAGTGAGCATGGCACCCTGACCTTCATCCAGCAGATGGAGTCACCCCTGAGAGCAGACAAGTTTGCCATTTCTGATGATCCATCAGAAATCCCTGAGGATGAGGAAAAAAATAAACCAGGGAATGAAGATGGACCTGCACCAAACACCCTGAACATGGATGTTTCTACTCCTGCATTTTCTGAGACCAGTAGTTCCTCTACCAAGTTTTCTCCATGTGTTTCACACAGTATGGCTGATGCCAGCAAAGAGATTGCCTCACCTGAACTTCCCTGTGTTCCAGCAGAGCTGATTGATGGTGATGGGGGAGGGGATCAGCACATTGCACCATGTGCAGTGGAAGCCATGGATGTGTCAGACCAGCCTGCTGAAAGTCCTGTCCTGATGGAAGAGAACAGGCCAGCTGAAGATTCCACCAGCACAGCAGTGGGAACTGACACTGTTGGGAAGACTACAGGAACTGTGAATATACCAGCAAGTATTAAGAATGACAGTAATGATAAAACTATGAATGTGGTGGGTGGTGGTGAAGGGGTTAATACTGCTGGGAAAAATAAAAATGACATTGCTCTTCCTGCTCAGCAGAGGAAAGACTCATCGATTGTTCAGACCAAATCTGTACAATCGATATCTGCTAGGAATGTGTCAGACGGTTCAAAACTCACAAATGCTTCTTCTGCTGGGAGAAATGTGGGCAGTTATGCGTCTGTTCTGGGGAGTCGCACCAAGGAGGGTGGAGGGAATTTTAGTGGTCACAATTTGGGGGGGCTTGTTGGTGGGATGGTTGGTGGGTACAGGAGGAGGAATGTGGTTCAATTGAAGTGGGAGGGGGAGGGGACCCCACTAGTAAGGGGGAGGGTGGCTGAGTTGGTTCTGGAAATGGGGTTTAAAGCATTTAGATATATTTGCTAGGGATGAGCCGAACACCCCCCTGTTCGGTTCGCACCAGAACATGCGAACAGGAAAAAAGTTCGTTCGAACATGCGAACACCGTTAAAGTCTATGGGACACGAACATGAATAATCAAAAGTGCTAATTTTCAAGGCTTATATGCAAGTTATTGTCATAAAAAGTGTTTGGGGACCTGGGTCCTGCCCCAGGGGACATGGATCAATGCAAAAAAAAGTTTTAAAAACGGCCGTTTTTTCAGGAGCAGTGATTTTAATAATGCTTAAAGTCAAACAATAAAAGTGTAATATCCCTTTAAATTTCGTACCTGGGGGGTGTCTATAGTGTGCCTGTAAAGGGGCGCATGTTTCCTGTGTTTAGAACAGTCTGACAGCAAAATGACATTTTGAAGGAAAAAACTAATTTAAAACTACCCGCGGCTATTGCATTGCCGACAATACACATAGAAGTTCATTGATAAAAACGGCATGGGAATTCCCCAAAGGGGAACCCCGAACCAAAATTAAAAAAAAAAAATGACGTGGGGGTCCCCCTAAATTCCATACCAGGCCCTTCAGGTCTGGTATGGATATTAAGGGGAACCCCGGCCAAAATTAAAAAAAAAAAATGACGTGGGGTTCCCCCTAAATTCCATACCAGACCCTTCAGGTCTGGTATGGATTTTAAGGGGAAACCCGCGCCAAAAAAAAAAAAAAAAAACGGCGTGGGGTCCCCCCAAAAATCCATACCAGACCCTTATCCGAGCACGCAACCTGGCAGGCCGCAGGAAAAGGGGGGGGACGAGAGTGCGGCCCCCCCTCCCTCCTGAACCGTACCAGGCCACATGCCCTCAACATTGGGAGGGTGCTTTGGGGTAGCCCCCCAAAACACCTTGTCCCCATGTTGATGAGGACAAGGGCCTCATCCCCACAACCCTGGCCGGTGGTTGTGGGGGTCTGCGGGCGGGGGGCTTATCGGAATCTGGAAGCCCCCTTTAACAAGGTGACCCCCAGATCCCGGCCCCCCCCTGTGTGAAATGGTAAGGGGGTACATAAGTACCCCTGCCATTTCACGAAAAAAGTGTCAAAAATGTAAAAAATGACAAGAGACAGTTTTTGACAATTCCTTTATTTAAATGCTTCTTCCTTCATCTTCTGGTTCTTCTGGCTCTTCTGGTTCTTCTGGTTCTTCCTCCGGCGTTCTCGTCCAGCATCTCCTCCGCGGCGTCTTCTGTCTTCTTCTCCTCGGGCCGCTCCGCACCCATGGCATGGGGGGGAGGCTCCCGCTCTTCTCTTCTTCTCTTCTTCTTTTCTTCTTTTCTTCCAGATTCCGATAAGCCCCCCGCCCGCAGACCCCCACAACCACCGGCCAGGGTTGTGGGGATGAGGCCCTTGTCCTCATCAACATGGGGACAAGGTGTTTTGGGGGGCTACCCCAAAGCACCCTCCCAATGTTGAGGGCATGTGGCCTGGTACGGTTCAGGAGGGAGGGGGGGCCGCACTCTTGTCCCCCCCTCTTTTCCTGCGGCCTGCCAGGTTGCGTGCTCGGATAAGGGTCTGGTATGGATTTTTGGGGGGACCCCACGCCGTTTTTTTTTTTTTTTTTTTTGGCGCGGGGTTCCCCTTAAAATCCATACCAGACCTGAAGGGTCTGGTATGGAATTTAGGGGGAACCCCACGTCATTTTTTTTTTAAATTTTGGCCGGGGTTCCCCTTAATATCCATACCAGACCTGAAGGGCCTGGTATGGAATTTAGGGGGACCCCCACGTCATTTTTTTTTTTAAATTTTGGTTCGGGGTTCCCCTTTGGGGAATTCCCATGCCGTTTTTATCAATGAACTTCTATGTGTATTGTCGGCAATGCAATAGCCGCGGGTAGTTTTAAATTAGTTTTTTCCTTCAAAATGTCATTTTGCTGTCAGACTGTTCTAAACACAGGAAACATGCGCCCCTTTACAGGCACACTATAGACACCCCCCAGGTACGAAATTTAAAGGGATATTACACTTTTATTGATTGACTTTAAGTATTATTAAAATCACTGCTCCTGAAAAAACGGCCGTTTTTAAAACTTTTTTTTGCATTGATCCATGTCCCCTGGGGCAGGACCCAGGTCCCCAAACACTTTTTATGACAATAACTTGCATATTAGCCTTTAAAATTAGCACTTTTGATTTCTCCCATAGACTTTTAAAGGGTGTTCCGCGGCATTCGAATTTGCCGCGAACACCCCAAATTGTTCGCTGTTCGGTGAACTTGCGAACAGCCAATGTTCGAGTCGAACATGAGTTCGACTCGAACTCGAAGCTCATCCCTAATATTTGCTTTGATTTGCCCAGTGGGGAGTTATGAATTTGATTTGTCCTTTGTAAAGCCTGAGGGTTTGGATTTATTTTGGGAGAGGTATAGTAGGTGCAAGGGCCTTCCGCAGTGGAGTGGTTTGGTGCCAAAGGTGATTTCCAGGCAGCCTCTGATAAAGTCGGTGACGATCCTGGTGCGTAACGAATCCATACCAGAGGCTGATTTGATAGTATGGCTACGCCGATATGGTGAGGTCCTCGCTCCACTGCGGAAGGTCCTTGATGAGCATGGGATATGGACAGGGGCCTGGACAGTGTCACTAAAATTGGGCATGCTGGGCAATGTAGTTCAACACCTTCCCTGTTCAGCTTTTCTGGGGAGAGATAGGCTGACTATTTTTTACCAGGGTCAGCCTAAAGTCTGTAATAAATATGGAGACAAAGGCCATTTTGCATCTACCTGTACCCGTAAGAAATGCTCACTGTGCCAGGACTTTGACCATTTGGCTAAGGATTGTACTGAAATTCGGTGCAATTTGTGCCAAAAGCTGGGTCATCCTTATAGTCAGTGCCCGGAGGCATTACATAACTTGCCAGGATTGGAGGCTGAGTTGCAGAGACTTGATAAGGAGGATGAGGCCGCTAAAACTGTTATTGCCCCTCCTGTTTCTGTTATATCTGTTCCAGATTCTGTTTCCCCTAGTAATGTGGTCCCTGAGTCTGTCTCTCCTGTGTCTGTTACATCTGTTGTTTCGGATTCTGTTTCACCTAGTAATGTGGTCCCTGAGTCTGTCCCCCATGTGGTGGTCCCTAATCCTACTGTACGTAGATCCTCCAGACTGGCAGAAGCTGCTGGGGGGGCAGGTTTGGCGGATCTTCCCACTCGGCCTCCAGTCCCTGTCCCTCAGCGGCACAAACTTGGTCAGGGGAATGTGGGGGTGCTGGATGGGGGTGGGGCTGATAGAAGGGTGTCCATATCCCATGTCTCACCCTCTGTTGAGGGGGATTCGGATGATGAGGGGGATTCGGATGATGAGGGGTGGGAGAAGTTTAGGAGGAAGAAAAAGAAGAAGAAGAGGAAGACAAGTAAAGTGGTCATTTCTTCCTCAGGGTCGGACCCAGGAGGGGTTCCTCTTGGTAATACCTTTTCAGTTTTGTCGGGTGATGAGATGTCTGATATATCTTTCTCTTTATCATCCATGGATGAGGGGGAGTCACGTAGTCTGAAGAGAGCTGTTTCTGGTGATGAGAGTGTGGCAAAGGTTAAGAAACGACTACCCCAATCATCCTGATGGCAGTTCCCACTCCGATAAAGGTGGCGACCATTAATGTCGCCAGCATTAAATCTGTAAGAGCTCGTGATATTGCCTTATTTTTGCTCAGCGAGTTTGATGCCGAGATTTTATTTTTGCAAGAGACCTGGCTCAATACTTTGGCCGATGTCCATCTAGCAAAAAGGGAGTGGAGATGCGGTCCCTCCTTTTGGTCTCTTGCGGCTGAGCCCTGCAGCGGAGTTGCGGTCCTTTTTAAAACCGATATGGTAACATGCCGGCGGGTAATTGAGGTAGAAATGGGGAGATGCATGGTCTTAGACGTCTCTGTTAGGGGGCAGGACCTGCGGCTGATCAATATCTATGGACCGCAGTCAAAATGGGGCAGGAAATGCCTCCTCACAGAGATCAAGCCCTTCCTTTTTACGTCCCAGCAGGTTGTTTTTGGAGGTGATTTTAACACCATAATTAGGCCTGAAGACAGGAGAGGCTCCATAGACAGGCTGGGTTACGATAGCGTTTTTCTTAGAGATATGGTAAGACAAGCAGGCCTGGTAGATGTGCATATTCCGCACTGCCCTGGCAGCACGGGAATCACATTTCAGAGAGGGAATAGTCAGAGTAGGATAGATAGTTTTTTTTTAAAGGAGAACTCTGCTTTCTCGGCTCCTGAGTTGAGGGCGGTGGAGTTCTCTGACCACTGTATGCTGTCTGTGACTCTGAATGCCTCGGACTCTCCACCCAGGGGAAGGGGTACCTGGAAACTGAATTCGGCTCTCCTGGAAGATGTAGAGGTAAGACAATCCTTTGAGGATTTTTTTCAGGCACCGGTTTCTATTCTGGACTTTTGCAGCAGTAAGTCAGAGTGGTGGGAGCTTGTGAAACAAAGGACAATTGGACTTTTCAAGGCCATAAGTAAGAAGAAGCAGCTTGGTATGTACATTGCCTACCAGCATTTGCGGAGGAAGCTTGATCGTCTTGTCTCGTATAGAGGAGATCCAGGGGAGATCTCTGAGGTGAAGTTTCTTCTTAGGAAGTGTCAATACGACCGGCATGCCTCCTTGGTTCTGGAGAGGGATTATGGAAAATATCACTCGCCTGATCCTTACCAGAACTGTAAGCAAGGCATAGCAGTTAAGACGGTCATAGGCCTGAGGGATAGTACGGGTTCCCTGGTGAAGTCCAGATCAGGGATCCTGGAGATCTTCAGGTCATATTACGCAGGGAAGAAAGGACCTTTGTCGGGACAGGATGGAAAGCTTTCTGGATTCTACTCCAGGATTGGGAAATGGTACGTTGCCTTTGATGGATTTGACAGAACCAATTTCAGTGGATGAGGTAGTTCATGCTATAGAGAAGCTGGCTACCAAAAAATCGCCTGGGCCAGATGGGTTGACAGCTGAATTCTACAAGTGTTTTAAGTCCATTCTGGCTCCCTTTTTAGCAGAGGTTTATAACAGCTGTCTAGAAGAGGGTTCGCTCCCTCCCTCCATGAGGCAATCCGCTGTGATTCTTCTGTCAAAAGGTAAAGACCCCTCAATGATTGAGAACTGGCGCCCCATCAGTCTTCTTAATGTTGATAGAAAGATCCTGGCGAAGATTCTTTTTTGGCGCTTGTCGTCAGTAGCAGGCGATTTGTTGTCCAGTCATCAGCACTGCTCGGTCCAAGGTAGAAGTACCTTTTCAGCGGTTTTAGCTGTCCGGGAGGCTTTGGAACGATGCAGGGCTGCTGGATGGAGAAAGTACTTGCTGGCATTGGATCAGGCGAAGGCTTTTGATAGAGTCAATCACGAGTACCTGTATTTGCTACTTGGTAGATAGGGCCTGCAGGGGAGGTTTATAGATTGGCTGAAGACATTATATAGAGGGGCTGAGAGCTTCCCACTGGTTAATGGTTGGGTTGGACGGCCTTTTGAGGTTGGCTCTGGTGTGCGCCAGGGATGTCCTCTGAGCCCCCTGTTATATGTATTCACAATCGACCCCTTCATAAGAAGGCTAGAGAGTGGATCTTTGTGCAGGGTGCCTTTGGGCATTGCTGGTGTGCCGCCTCTGAAGGTCGTGGCCTATGCTGATGATGTGTCTGTTATTGTCTCTGGGACAGAGGAGGCGCAGGAGGTGGTCTCTATGATAGAGCAGTACACGGAGGCTTCTGGTTCTAAAGTCAACCATGAAAAGAGTGAAGTTTTCTGGATGGGTGAGGAAGGTGAAAGCTTTGAACTTCCGGATGCCTTCCCAGAGCCCCAGCAGGAAATTAAAGTGTTGGGCATCAAATTTGGTCCTGGTGACTATGGTCATCGAAATTGGGAAAGCAGGTTGGTGTGTGCCAATGCCAAAGTGGCAAGCTGGAAGAAATGGAAGCTTTCCTTGAGGGAGAGGGTTGACTTGATCAAAACGTACCTGGTCCCATTCTTTTTATATGTCAGCTTCGTCTGTATCTTGCCAGCATCTCTCTATGCAAGGGTGTACAGCTGTTTTTTCCAACTGTTATGGGGAAGTAGGCTGAACCTGATCAAACGCAATGTAACTTACCTGTCTAGGCGGGAGGGTGGCCTAGGAATGGTCAACCCAATAGTTTTCTTTTCTCTGCTCTTTTTAAAGTACAATCTTGGTAACATGCTAGCAGAGAACCCGCCGGGATGGGTGGGCATTTTTCAGTCTTGTTTTAGGCCTTTTCTGCGATGCTGGGAAGATGGCGGGCCAGTGAAAAGTCTGAGAGTCCGACATGGCAAGCTCCCGGCTTATGTTGCCCCATGTCTGAAAATACTTCGGCAGTGGCAGGTGACAGTGGAGGATATCAAGTCCCTCCCCAGGAAGCTTCTGGAGAAGAGGATTTTGAGCTCTGCTTTCAGTGTGTCACTGGCCTTAAGGGATTGCCCAGGCTCTGTAATGAGGGAGGGGTTGCGTTTAATCAATTTAGAAAGAATCCCCTTGAAGTTTAGGGATCAAGCCTGGCTCGCTTTCCATGGAAGGCTCTATGTCAGAGGGAACTTGAAGCATCGCCCTGTGGATGATCGGGATTGTCCTAGAGCGGAGTGTGTTGGTAAAGTGGAGTCTATGGACCACTTTTTGCTGCAGTGTCCCTTTAACATAGAGATGTATAAAAGGGTGGGGAGGGCTCTAGGCATCCCCTTTTTCTATCGCATGAGTTATGTGGAGTGGGTGTACGGGGCATTCCCGGCTTGCTGGGATTTTGATTTGGATACACTGTTTTTAGTTAGTATAGTTGTCCGTTACTTCACTTGGAATGCACGGTGCCAGATTACCCTGCGGAAAAAAGTCCTCTCTGTTGAGGTGGTGGTGCACGATATTCTGGGTGAGGTTGGGAAAATTCGGGGTCTTGAGAGGGGCAGGGAGCCTCGGGCGGTCTGGAAAAGGGCGTGGAGGAATATCAGACCTGCCTTTGGTGAACTGCCCATCTCTGGGTGAGGTGCTCCTTTTCTTTTTCTGTTTCTTTCACTCCCTTAGCTTTTGTTGGTTAGTATCTTCTTTTTGAAGAAGGGCTGCATGCATAATGGGTGCGGGTTTGTTTCTTGACCTCACAGTTTAGATGTCTGGTGTATTGGTGTGAGTTGTAGTGAGATTATCCCCAATAATGACATGTTCATGATGAGTTTTGTTTTTGCTGTAAAGTCATTTTTTGTTTGAGAGCAGATTTGCTATATTTATTTTCATTTATGTAAATATGTATATATTTATGTATATTATATATATATAGTGATTTTATGCTTATTGATTGCAAGACTTTTAATAAAGAAAAATTGGGAAGAATGTTCCTTACATTGGTGGTCAGTGGGAAGGAGGAGGAGGACACACCCAAGGAGCTCTCTGAGAACCAGCCTTTTTTCAAGCCTGGGCCTTGCCTGTTAGCTTGGCCCAGCAATAATGCCTGATTCTGGGGGAGGCCCAGGGAGGGATCCCCCTGATGACATGGGGCCTAGTGAGGAGGAGGTGGAGGATCTGACTGTGGGTCCAGGCCCTGGTATGGATGCGAGTATCTTCAGACAGAAGATTGTTGATCACTTTAGGGAAATTGGAAGGGCTGAAGAGAAACTTCAAGTTTTGAAAACTAACCATAAGAACTTCAGAGCCAAATACTTCCAGGTCTGGAGTAGAAATCGCACAGCCATGAAGCCTGAGTTACAGGAATTGGAGGAAAAGGTAAAGCAGCAAACTTTATTGTTGGAAAAATTAAAAGCCAGAAGAGGAGCTTTTAAAGAAAAATTTGACAATGAGAAGAGATTTGCCAGCCAGTCGTCAGTAAGTTGCATGGATCAGCAGCCTCAGGTTATGGATGACCCGGGTCCATCTGCCTCTGCACCTCTCCCCCCCATGTAAGGCCTTGGAATCGCCAGCGGCAACCAGCCAGGGGGTTGAGAGTGAGCATGGCACCCTGACCTTCATCCAGCAGATGGAGTCACCCCTGAGAGCAGACAAGTTTGCCATATCTGATGATCGATCAGAAATCCCTGAGGATGAGAAGAAAAATAAACCAGGGAATGAAGATGGACCTGCACCAAACACCCTGAACATGGATGTTTCTACTCCTGCATTTGCTGAGACCAGTAGTTCCTCTATCAAGTTTGCTGCATGTGTTTCACACAGTAAGGCTGACACCAGCAAAGAGATTGCCTCACCTGAGCCTCTCTGTGTTCCAGCAGAGCTGATTGATGGTGATGGGGGAGGGGATCAGCACATTGCACCATGTGCAGTGGAAGCCATGGATGTGTCAGACCAGCCTGCTGAAAGTCCTGTCCTGATGGAAGAGAACAGGCCAGCTGAAGATTCCACCAGCACAGCAGTGGGAACTGACACTGTTGGGAAGACTACAGGAACTGTGAATATACCAGCAAGTATTAAGAATGACAGTAATGATAAAACAGTGCATGTGGTGGGTGGTGGTGAAGGGGTTAATACTGCTGGGAAAAATAAAAATGACATTGCTCTTCCTGCTCAGCAGAGGAAAGACTCATCGATTGTGCAGACCAAAGACCAAATCTGTACAATCGATATCTGCTAGTAATGTGTCAGACGGTTCAAAACTCACAAATGTTTCCTCTGCTGGGAGAAATGTGGGCAGTTATGCGTCCGTTCTGGGGAGTCGCACCAAGGAGGGTGGAGGGAATTTTGTAAATATTAGTGGTCACAATTTGGGGAGGCTTGGTGGTGGGATGGTTGGTGGGTACAGGAGGAGGAATGTGGTTCAATTGAAGTGGGAGGGGGAGGGGACCCCACCAGTAAGGGGAAGGGTGGCTGAGGTGGTTTTAGAAATGGGGTTTAAAGCATCAGATATATTTGCTTTGATTTGCCCAGTGGGGAGTTATGAATTTGATTTGTCCTTTGTAAAGCCTGAGGGTTTGGATTTATTTTGGGAGCGATATAGGAGGTGCAAGGGCCTTCCGCAGTGGAGTGGTTTGGTGCCAAAGGTGATTTCCAGGCAGCCTCTGATAAAGTCGGTGACGATTTTGGTGCGTAACGAATCCATACCAGAGGCTGATTTGATAGTATGGCTACGCCGATATGGTGAGGTCCTCGCTCCACTGCGGAAGGTCCTTGATGAGCATGGGATATGGACAGGGGCCTGGACAGTGTCACTAAAATTGGGGGTGCTTGGAAATGTAGTTCAACACCTTCCCTGTTCAGCTTTTCTGGGGAGGGATAGGCTGACTATTTTCTACCAGGGTCAGCCTAAAGTCTGTAATAAATGTGGTGACAAAGGCCATTTTGCATCTACTTGTACCCGTAAGAAATGCTCACTATGCCAGGATTTGGGCCATTTGGCCAAAGATTGTACCGAGATTCGGTGTAATTTGTGCCAAAAGCTCGGTCATCCTTATAGCCAGTGCCCGGAGGCATTACATAACTTGCCAGGATTGGCGGCTGAGCTACAGAGGCTTGATAAAGAGGATGAGGCCGCTAAAGTTAGGGAGGAAACTGTTATTGCCCCTCCTGTGTCTGTTACATCTGTTCCAGATTCTGTTTCCCCTAGTAATGTGGTCCCTGAGTCTGTCCCTCCTGTGTCTGTTACATCTGTTGTTTTGGATTCTGTTTCACCTAGTAATGTGGTCCCTGAGTCTGTCCCCCTTGTGGTGGTCCCTAATCCTACTGTACGTAGATCCTCCAGGCTAGCAGAAGCTGCTGGGGGGGCAGGTTTAGCGGATCTTCCATCTCAGCCTCCAGTCCCTGTATATCAGCAGCGTAAACGTGGTCAGGGGAATGTGAGGGTGTTGGATGGGGGAGGGGTTGAGGGAAAGGTGCCCATATCCCATGTCTCACCCTCTGTTGAGGGGGATTCGGGTGATGAGGGGTGGGAGAAGTTTAGGAGGAAGAAAAAGAAGAAGAAGAGGAAGACAAGTAAAGTGGTCATTTCTTCCTCAGAGTCGGACCCAGGGGGGTTCCTCTTGGTAATACTTTTTCAGTTTTGTCAGGTGATGAGATGTCTGATTTCTCTTTCTCTTTATCATCCATGGATGAGGGGGAGTCACGTAGTCTGAAGAGAGCTGTTTCTGGTGATGAGAGTGTGGCAAAGGTTAAGAAACGACTACCCCAATCATCCTGATGGCAGTTCCCACTCCGATAAAGGTGGCGACCATTAATGTCGCCAGCATTAAATCTGCAAGAGCTCGTGATATTGCCTTATTTTTGCTCAGAGAGTTTGATGCCGAGATTTTATTTTTGCAAGAGACCTGGCTCAATACTTTGGCCGATGTCCATCTAGCAAAAAGGGAGGGGAGATGCGGTCCCTCCTTTTGGTCTCTTGTGGCTGAGCCCTGCAGCGGAGTTGCGGTCCTTTTTAAAACCGATATGGTAACGTGCCGGCGGGTAATTGAGGTAGAAATGGGGAGGTGCATGGTCTTAGACGTCTCTGTTAGGGGGCAGGACCTGCGCCTGATCAGTATCTATGGACCGCAGTCAAAATGGGGCAGGAAATGCCTCCTCACAGAGATCAAGCCCTTCCTTTTTACGTCCCAGCAGGTTGTCTTTGGAGGTGATTTTAACACCATAATTAGGCCTGAAGACAGGAGAGGCTCCATAGACAGGCTGGGTTACGATAGCGTTTTTCTTAGAGATATGGTAAGACAAGCAGGCCTGGTAGATGTGCATATTAAGCACTGCCCTGGCAGCACAGGATTCACATTTCAGAGAGGGAATAGTCAGAGTAGGATAGATAGGTTTTTTTTAAAGGAGAATTCTGCTTTCTCGGCTCCTGAGTTGAGGGCGGTGGAGTTCTCTGACCACTGTATGCTGTCTGTGACTCTGAATGCCTCGGACACTCCACCCAGGGGAAGGGGTACCTGGAAACTGAATTCAGCTCTCCTGGAAGATGTAGAGGTAAGACAATCCTTTGAGGATTTTTTTCAGGCACAGGTTTCTATTCTGGACTTTTGCAGCAGTAAGTCAGAGTGGTGGGAGCTTGTGAAACAAAGGACAATTGGACTTTTCAAGGCCATAAGTAAGAAGAAGCAGCTTGGTATGTACATTGCCTACCAGCATTTGCGGAGGAAGCTTGATCGTCCTGTTTCGTATAGAGGGGATCCAGGGGAGATCTCTGAGGTGAAGTTTCTTCTTAGGAAGTGTCAATACGACCGGCATGCCTCCTTGGTTCTGGAGAGGGATTATGGAAAATATCACTCGCCTGATCCTTACCAGAACTGTAAGCAAGGCATAGCAGTTAAGACGGTCATAGGCCTGAGGGATAGTATGGGTTCCCTGGTGAAGTCCAGATCAGGGATCCTGGAGATCTTCAGATCATATTATGCAGACCTTCTGGGAAGAAAGGACCTTTGTCGGGACAGGATGGAAAGCTTTCTGGATTCTACTCCAGGATTGGGAAATGGTACGTTGCCTTTGATGGATTTGACAGAACCAATTTCAGTGGATGAGGTAGTTCATGCTATAGAGAAGCTGGCTACCAAAAAATCACCTGGGCCAGATGGGCTGACAGCTGAATTCTACAAGTGTTTTAAGTCCATTCTGGCTCCCTTTTTAGCAGAGGTTTATAACAGCTGTCTAGAAGAGGGTTCGCTCCCTCCCTCCATGAGGCAATCCACGGATTCTTCTGTCAAAAGGTAAAGACCCCTCAATGATTGAGAACTGGCGCCCCATCAGTCTTCTCAATGTTGATAGATCCTGGCGAAGATTCTTTTTTGGCGCTTGTCGTCAGTAGCAGGTGATTTGTTGTCCAGTCATCAGCACTGCTCGGTCCAAGGTAGAAGTACCTTTTCAGCGGTTTTAGCTGTCCGGGAGGCTTTGGAACGATGCAGGGCTGCTGGATGGAGAAAGTACTTGCTGGCATTGGATCAGGCGAAAGCTTTTGATAGAGTCAATCACGAGTACCTGTATTTGCTACTTGGTAGATACGGCCTGCAGGGGAGGTTTATAGATTGGCTGAAGACATTATATAGAGGGGCTGAGAGCTTCCCACTGGTTAATGGTTGGGTTGGACGGCCTTTTGAGGTTGGCTCTGGTGTGCGCCAGGGATGTCCTCTGAGCCCCCTGTTATATGTATTCGCAATTGACCCCTTCATAAGAAGGCTAGAGAGTGGATCTTTGTGCGGGGTGCCTTTGGGCATTGCTGGTGTGCCGCCTCTGAAGGTCGTGGCCTATGCCGATGATGTGTCTGTTATTGTCTCTGGGACAGAGGAGGCGCAGGAGGTGGTCTCTATGATAGAGCAGTACACGGAGGCTTCTGTTTCTAAAGTCAACCATGAAAAGAGTGAAGTTTTCTGGATGGGTGAGGAGGGTGAAAGCTTCGAACTTCCGGATGCCTTCCCAGAGCCCCAGCAGGAAATTAAAGTGTTGGGCATCAAATTTGGTCCTGGTGACTATGGTCATCGAAATTGGGAAAGCAGGTTGGTGTGTGCCAATGCCAAAGTAGCAAGCTGGAAGAAATGGAAGCTTTCCTTGAGGGAGAGGGTAGACTTGATCAAAATGTACCTGGTCCCAATCTTTTTATATGTCAGCTTCGTCTGTATCTTGCCAGCATCTCTCTATGCAAGGGTGTACAGCTGTTTTTTTCAACTGTTATGGGGAAGTAGGCTGAACCTGATCAAACGCAATGTAACTTACCTGTCTAGGCGGGAGGGTGGCCTAGGAATGGTCAACCCAATAGTTTTCTTTTCTCTGCTCTTTTTAAAGTACAATCTTGGTAACATGCTAGCAGAGAACCCGCCGGGATGGGTGGGCATTTTTCAATCTTGTTTTAGGCCTTTTCTGCAATGCTGGGAAGATGGCGGGCCAGTGAAAAGTCTGAGAGTCTGACATGGCAAGCTCCCGGCTTATGTTGCCCCGTGTCTGAAAATACTTCGGCAGTGGCAGGTGACAGTGGAGGATATCAAGTCCCTCCCCAGGAAGCTTCTGGATAAGAGGATTTTGAGCTCTGCTTTCAGTGTGTCACTGGCCTTAAGGGATTGCCCAGGCTCTGTAATGAGGGAGGGGTTGCGTTTAATCAATTTAGAAAGAATCCCCTTGAAGTTTAGGGATCAAGCCTGGCTCGCTTTCCATGGTAGGCTCTATGTCAGAGGGAACTTGAAGCATCGCCCTGTGGATGATCGAGATTGTCCTAGAGCGGAGTGTGTTGGTAAAGTGGAGTCTATGGACCACTTTTTGCTGCAGTGTCCCTTTAACATAGAGGTGTATAAAAGGGTGGGGAGGGCTCTAGGCATCCCCTTTTTTCTATCGCATGAGTTATGCGGAGTGGGTGTACAGGGCATTCCCGACTCGCTGGGATTTTGATTGGGATACACTGTTTTTAGTTAGTATAGTTGTCCGTTACTTCACATGGAATACACGGTGCCAGATTACCCTGCGGAAAAAAGTCCTCTCTGTTGAGGTGGTGGTGCACGATATTCTGGGTGAGGTTGGGAAGATTCGGGGTCTTGAGAGGGGCAGGGAGCCTCGGGCGGTCTGGAAAAGGGCGTGGAGGAATATCAGACCTGCCTTTGGTGAACTGCCCATCTCTGGGTGAGGAGCTCTTTTTCTTTTTCTGTTTCTTTCACTCCCTTAGCTTTTGTTGGTTAGTATCTTCTTTTTGAAGAAGGGCTGCATGCATAATGGGTGCGGGTTTGTTTCTTGACCTCACAGTTTGGATGTCTGGTGTATTGGTGTGAGTTGTAGTGAGATTATCCCCAATAATGACATGTTCATGATGAGTTTTGTTTTTGCTGTAAAGTCATTTTTTGTTTGAGAGCAGATTTGCGATATTTATTTTTATTTATGTAAATATGTATATATTTATGTATATTATATATATATATATATAGTGATTTTATGCTTATTGATTGCAAGACTTTTAATAAAGAAAAATTTGGGAAGAATGTTCCTTCCATTGGTGGTCAGTGAGAAGAATGTTCCTTACATTGGTGATCAGTGGGAAGAATGTTCCTTACATTGGTGATCAGTGGGAAGAATGTTCCTTACATTGGTGATCAGTGGGAAGAATGTTCCTTACATTGGTGATCAGTGAGAAGAATGTTCCTTACATTGGTGATCAGTGAGAATGCTCCTTACATTGGTGATCAGTGAGAAGAATGTCCCTTACATTGGTGATCAGTGAGAAGAATGTTCCTTCCATTGGTGATCAGTGGGAAGAATGCTCCTTACATTGGTGATCAGTGAGAAGAATGTCCCTTACATTGGTGATCAGTGGGAAGAATGTTCCTTACATTGGTGATCAGTGAGAAGAATGCTCCTTACATTGGTGATCAGTGAGAAGAATGTCCCTTACATTGGTGATCAGTGAGAAGAATGTCCCTTACATTGGTGATCAGTGAGAAGAATGCTCCTTACATTGGTGATCAGTGAGAAGAATGTTCCTTACATTGGTGATCAGTGAGAAGAATGTTCCTTACATTGGTGATCAGTGAGAAGAATGTCCCTTACATTGGTGATCAGTGAGAAGAATGTTCCTTACATTAGTGATCAGTGAGAAGAATGTTCCTTACATTAGTGATCAGTGAGAAGAATGTTCCTTACATTGGTGATCAGTGAGAAGAATGTCCCTTACATTGGTGATCAGTGGGAAGAATGTTCCTTACATTGGTGATCAGTGAGAAGAATGCTCCTTACATTGGTGATCAGTGAGAAGAATGTCCCTTACATTGGTGATCAGTGAGAAGAATGTCCCTTACATTGGTGATCAGTGAGAAGAATGTCCCTTACATTGGTGATCAGTGAGAAGAATGTTCCTTACATTGGTGATCAGTGAGAAGAATGTCCCTTACATTGGTGATCAGTGAGAAGAATGTTCCTTACATTAGTGATCAGTGAGAAGAATGTTCCTTACATTAGTGATCAGTGAGAAGAATGTTCCTTACATTGGTGATCAGTGAGAAGAATGTCCCTTACATTGGTGATCAGTGGGAAGAATGTTCCTTACATTGTTGATCAATGAGAAGAATGCTCCTTACATTGGTGATCAGTGAGAAGAATGTTCCTTACATTGGTGATCAGTGAGAAGAATGTTCCTTACATTGGTGATCAGTGAGAAGAATGTTCCTTACATTGGTGATCAGTGAGAAGAATGTTCCTTACATTGGTGATCAGTGGGAAGAATGTTCCTTACATTGGTGATCAGTGAGAAGAATGTTCCTTACATTGGTGATCAGTGGGAAGAATGTTCCTTACATTGGTGATCAGTGAGAAGAATGCTCCTTACATTGGTGATCAGTGAGAAGAATGCTCCTTACATTGGTGATCAGTGAGAAGAATGCTCCTTACATTGGTGATCAATGAGAAGAATGCTCCTTACATTGGTGATCAGTGAGAAGAATGTTCCTTACATTGGTGATCAGTGAGAAGAATGTCCCTTACATTGGTGATCAGTGAGAAGAATGTTCCTTACATTGGTGATCAGTGGGAAGAATGTTCCTTACATTGGTGATCAGTGAAAATTATATACAGTTAATAAAAATAATAAAAAAAATGAAAAGCACCCCCATGATCCCCGCACATGCTCTATATGAAGGATGAGCACATGTATGTAAACATGTGTCTATAGACGCAAATGCTGGACACGGGAGCCCACCTGCAAGGTAACCCCCCCACGGGAGAGCGCTTCTCCTAGGGAGTTATCTGATGTGGGGAGGAGCTGCGAGAGCCACCCCCAGATGTTGAGGTTTGGGGCCACTCTGTGCAAAACGAGCTGCACAGTGAAGGTAAGTATATGTTTGTTATTTAAAAAAAAAAAAAAAAACAGCCTTTACAATCACTTTAATTTTGGAAATGTACCGTTGTTGCACTTTCTTTAATGTAATTCTGTGACGAACGCATGTAGTGTGGGCAGTGCAAAATGTAGGTGGGGATTTGTGTGGGTGTGGCTTGAGAGTGGGTGGGAACACATGAATGGGGACAGGGGGCCCCAGGATCTCCTATTGCCCGGGGGCCCCATGAGTTGTCAGTCCGCCCCTGCTGATACTACTACTACTACTTATACTTCTACTCCGCCTCATACTACTATTGCCTTTAGTAAATCACCCCCACAGTCTCCATCAGATTTGTAATGCTGTCTATGTCCCTGTTGTACCTTTTCTCCCAACTCTCTGTGTGATAATGTTGCGCTGGGACAAGAAGTACCGTATTTATCGGCGTATAACACGCACCGGCGTATAACACGCACCCCAATTTAGGAGGGAATTTTAGGGAAAAAAAAACTTACATTTAAACGCCCATCATTGCAGCCTTCTCAGTGCAGCCTTGTCGGTGCAGCCTTGTCAGTGCAGCCTTGTCAGTGCAGCCTTCCCCAGTGCAGCCTTCCCCAGTGCAGCCTTCCCCAGTGCAGCCTTCCCCAGTGCAGCCTTCCCCAGTGCAGCCTTCCCCAGTGCAGCCTTCCCCAGTGCAGCTTTCCCCAGTGCAGCTTTCCCCAGTGCAGCTTTCCCCAGTGCAGCTTTCCCCAGTGCAGCTTTCCCCAGTGCAGCTTTCCCCAGTGCAGCCTTCCCCAGTGCAGCCTTCCCCCAGTGATCCCAGCCATTCTGGGCTTCAAAATCGCCGATCGCGATTTGAAAATGGCGCCGAAATACACAGTGCCGGTCCTCGGCTCTTTCCGGCGGCTGTCGTTCATTTTCGGCTCCAGTCGTAGTCCCGAGCGGAGCTATCCGAACCTAGCCGAGTAGGTTCGGATAGCTCCGCTCGGGACTACGAGTGGAGCCGAAAATGAACGACAGCCGCCGGAAAGAGCCGAGGACCGGCTCTGTGTATTTCGGCGCCGGCGGCGCCATTTTCAAATCGCGATCAGCGATTTTGAAAATGTGACAGGTCGGGATCGCAGGGGATCGGCGTATAACACGCACCTGCGACTTTCCCCTGATTTTAAGGGGAAAAAAGTGCGTGTTATACGCCGATAAATACGGTAAGTGGAAATGATCCCAGCAAATCCTACATAAACCCAACAGAGATTTGAACCTTCTTCACTCCTTCAGAAGAAGAAAGAAATATTTGGTTGGTTCCACTTTACAGAGGAAGTTCCTCTTTCTCCAGTCGGGTTCCTCCCGAGGTTGTTGGGGGTTCCTTGAGGAACACGAGAATTCTGCCTCTCCGATGAGTAACAAATCACCACAATACTCTTCTCTCTCTCTCTCTCTCTCTCTCTCTCTCTCTCTCTCTCTTTATATTTCCTGTTTATTAACATTTATTTTCATTACAAATCACAAAACAATCACACAAGATACAAAAATGTATTAAAAAACAATTTACAAAAATCCCCTCCCAAAAAAAATGCCCCCCCTTCATGAGCCCCACATATGAATCCTACTACACACACATTACTATCTAATGTATGGATGTTTATTGATTATAGATGAATCCCCTGTATACTCCTCCCCTTTATCCTTTATCCCCCTCTCCACCCCTCCCCCCTAATTATTACTCTATTTTATGATGGCAGTTTTAGTAAATCTCCCCCATTGTCATTCTCTGATGTTCCTGAAAGTCTCCCTCTGGTCTCCATCTGACAAACCTTTACATTGATGACCCCGATCTCCTAACACATCCACTTCCACCCCTTAGTAAGAATCCTTCTCTATTCCTGACCCTCTACTATCTGTTGTAGTGATGTTCCCTTTATCAGACAGATGAGGCCACATGTGGAGTAAACAGCATTCTAAGTAATTGTCATGTAAAGGGTCCTTAATGTCCCCCATAGATGTGTTGGGCAGGCGTGGTGGAGACTTCTCTACAATGGTGGACACTTCTCCTCAATGGTGGACACTTCTCCTCAATGGTGGCGACTTCTCTACAGTGATGGACACTTCTCTACAATGGTGGAGACTTCTCTACAATGGTGGAGACTTCTCTACAATGGTGGAGACTTCTCTACAATGGTGGACACTTCTCTACAATGGTGGACACTTCTCTACAATGGTGGAGACTTCTCTACAATGGTGGACACTTCTCTACAATGGTGGACACTTCTCTACAATGGTGGAGACTTCTCTACAATGGTGGAGACTTCTCTACAATGGTGGAGACTTCTCTACAATGGTGGACACTTCTCTACAATGGTGAACACTTCTCTACAATGGTGGACACTTCTCTACAATGGTGGAGACTTCTCTACAATGGTGGACAGTGGGGAGAAGGTTCTCCTCACAGGACTATGAGGTCCTTCTTCTTCCATAGGATAGTCAGCAGAGGTGTATAGAAAAGGGGGGTGTTCACTGTCATGGTTATTGTCAGAGATACTGATACAGATTTTCAACTTTACCTTAAAGACGTTGTAAACCCTCCTGTTTTACATCCTATGCATTAAGGTGAAAAAACTTCAGTCCCCGGCCCCCCAGCCCCCCGTTTTCCTCACCTGAGTCCTAGAAAGTCCCACATTGAGGACGTGCGCTTCCTCTGCACGGGGGAGGGGGGGCCGAGTCCTGCATTGGCGTCTATAACCACCGAATGCTGGACTCGGGAGCGTGCCCACAAGGTGACCCCCTCAGGAGATCGCTTCCCGGAGGGGGTTATCTAATGGGGGAGGAGCCGAGAGAGCCGCCGGGGGACCCCAGAAGAGGAGGTTCGGGGCCAATCTGTACAAAACAAACTGCACAGTGGAGGGAAGTGACATGTTTGTTATATAAATAAAAATCAAACCTTTAGTATGACTTTAAGGCTCCATTCACAGCGGACCGCGGGCAGAATCTCTGCCATTCCCAATCACTGCACAATGCGGGACGTGTTTACAATGTCATTACTTCTAATGGAACCCCAATTGTACCCCCATTTTACTGCGATTGTCGTGCTGTAAATTGTGCTGCAAATCACAACGTGTAAAGCCGTCTTCCAGAAGAAGATCAGGTTTGTTTTTTATTGCGGCGCGGTTACCATGCGACAATCACCGCACAATTGGGACGCCATTAAGAAGCAATTTGAAATCCGCAATTCCACCCGCAATCAGGTGTGAATGGAGCCTAAAGCCGGGGACACACCATCGGATTTTCCGCGGGCAAAGCGTAGGACTTTTCTCCGAAGGGCGTTGGCCGGGAACTTGTCTTGCATACAAACGGCAAAGAATTGTCGGGCAACAAACACGAAACGACGTGGTTTTTCAGCTCCTTAGCGCCACCCTTTTTTTTTGCAACTTCTGATAACGTTGTGTTATGGTGAGCATTGCTTCTGAGCATGCGTGTTTATACTTTGGACTTTTGTCCGACGGACTTGTGTACACACGATCGGATAATCCCACAACATACATTTGTTGTCGGAAATTTTTAAAGCGCGCTATCCAACATTTGTTGGTGGAAAATCTGACAACAATTGTGCAATGGAGCGTACAAACGGTCAGATTTTTTGTCACAATTCCCATCAGGAAATCCGATGGTGTGTAGGGCCTTAAGACTAGAAAATACAAAAGATTTGTGTTGATAATGAGGATACCGGATTCTGATTGGTCCAGCATATAGTAGATCCTAAAGATCTGATAATTGGGGTGTTTAGGGGGGTGTGTCAGACTGCCACGTGACACCAAACTTCCTTTTACATTTGATCTGCACATTTCTGCTCTACCAATGATTGGCCTATTAACCAGTTCCCACCCAACCTATCACAATATAACGGCTGGGCGGAGCCTCTCGTCAATCCGGGTGGACGTCACATGACCTCCTCCTGAATCAGGGACATATCTGATGACTGATCAGTGTACCGGCTTGTTGGTCACATGACAGTTGTACACAATAGGGGGCTTTCTTTTCATGCCATCCATTGTGTACAATTGTGTTGCTAGCTGTGATTGGTCAGTGTGATCACATGGTACAGAGAGGACCAATCACAGCCCATCAGCACCATGTGATTGGCCAATCACAGATAATCAAAACAAACTGAAGGAATCCGTTTCATTCAGTAAAATGTTTGTTTATAGCAATTGAATGCCCTGTTATAAGCAATCATAACGTGTTAAAAAATGCTGATCACTTCCCCGGAGTTCACAATGTTACTATCGCAACATTATATTATTCTGGTCACAGAGTATTAAAGAAAAAAATAATTGTACAAAAATAAAAAAAAGAATTAAAAAAAATATGAATGTATTTTTATTTCCGTGGTGTCACCAGTCAGGTATATGATGATGCCGCTCTGCACCGGTGATCGCATGTCAAGAAACTAAATCAGATTTTTTTTCCATTTCTTCATGTCCCAAAAAAAAGACAAAATTATAATAAAAAAAAACTTTCCATGCCTCTAACTAAATACCTTGGAATGTCTATTTTCCAATAAAAGGGGTCATTTGGGGGGTATCTGTCCTGTCCTGGTGTTTTTGGGCCTCAAGAAATGAGATTGCCTGTCAGTACATCAGGATCGATCGATTTTCAGATATATATCCCATAGTCTGTGGACTCTATAACTTTCCTACAGACTAAATAATAGACACTGATTTGGGTTATTTTCACCAAAGAAATGGAGCAGAATACACTTTGTACTAAATATATGAAGGAATATTATTTATTAACATTTTATAACAGAAACAAAGACGAATGTATTTTTTTATCAAAATGTTCGATCTTTTTTCATTTATCAAAAAAAAAACCCCCAGTGGTGATTAGATAGAAAAAACTGTATTTGTGTGAAGAAATGATAAGAATGTGATATGTGTAGAGTGTTGTATGACCGCACAATTGTCATTCAAAATGTGACAGCGCTGAAAGGTGAAGATTGGCCTGGGCAGGAAGGGGGGTAAAGTGTCCGGTATTGAAGGGCAAAAAAAATCATCAATGCTAAATAATGACAAAAATACCGAACAATATGAAGTCAAACATGTGAGTCCATCACAGTCCATTAGAGCTGCACGATTCGGGCTAAAATGAAAATCACTATTTTTTTGCTTAGAATAAAGATCGCGATTCTCGTGGCGTAACATCATCTTTCACATCATACAAAAAAATTAGGCTAACTTTACTGTTTAGTTTTATTCATTAACCTCTTCAGCCCGGAAGTGTTTACCCCCTTCGTGACCAAAACATTTTTTGTGATTTGGCACTGCGTCGCTTTAGCTGACAATTGCGCAGTCGTGCGACGTTGTACCCAAACAAAATTGATGTCCTTTTTTCCCCACAAATAGAGATTTCTTTTGGTGGTATTTGATCTCCTCTGTGGTTTTTATTTTTTGCACTATAAACAAAAAAAGAGCAACAATTTAAAAAAACAAAACAATATTTTTTACTTTTTGCTATAATAAATATCCCCAAAAAATATATATAAAAAAAACAAATTTCTTCCACAGTTTAGGCTGATATGTATTCTTCTACATATTGTTCGTAAAAAAATTGCAATGAGCGTATATTGATTGGTTTGCGCAAATGTTATAGCATCTACAAAATAGGGGATAGTTTTATGGCATTTTTATTATTCATTTTTTTTAATAGTAATGGCGGCGATCTGTGATTTTTATCGGGACTGCGACATTGTGGCGCACAGATCGGACACATTTGACACTATTGGCATTTATACAGCAATCGGTGCTACAAATAGCCACTGATTACTCTATAAATGACACTGGCAAGGAAGGGGTTAAACACTAGGGGGCGATCAAGGGGTAAAGTGTAGGGGGGATTGTCTCACTACAACATGACAGAGATCACTGGTCCCGATGACAAGGAGCAGTAGATCCCTGTCATGTTGCTAGGCAGAACAGGGAAATGCCTCACCCACTCCTCTCAGGGATGCCTCTCAGCTGCAACACTCACCAGCCCATTTGGCTTCTTCTTTCCTGGAGATTTTCCTGGCAGTGTTCTCCTGCTGTCTTTTACTTGCTCCCGTGCCTCTGGACAGGACAACCTCTTGCACCATAAAGAAGGTTCCTTGTGCAGCTATGTTCAGGCCCAAGGTCACCACCCAGACTAGAGGGGCACCCCTCCGGGGCCACCGACAGCCTAACACTACATCTCTATCTTCCACCCGAACTCCACACTGCCCCAGCTGACTTGACCCAGAGTATTTGAGGGGGCCTTCCCCCTGCCAACCCATCTGTTGGGGATTGGTCAGGGCCCTCATGATTATTCCAAACAGCTCCTCCTC
This sequence comes from Aquarana catesbeiana, assembly GCA_037953035.1. NCBI lineage: Eukaryota > Metazoa > Chordata > Amphibia > Anura > Ranidae > Aquarana > Aquarana catesbeiana. The sequence continues at coordinate 50,198 of JBBHAA010001892.1, read as the reverse complement.
CCCTCCACTCCAATTCTTCTAGAATCTTCCACCAGTTTCTAGAAATAGAGGAAGGTCTTAGAGATGCTGCCTGTGAGTCATACCAGCCTCCCTGAGTCTCTCCCCTGACCCAGATAAACCAAAACTACACAGGCTTGGCTGTCATCCAAACCTGACAATTTACCTACACTTAACAAAAAACCTATTCTACTTCTAGCCCACTAGAGGGTGCTACACTACCATTGCCTCGCTAGTATATACTGTATATATTTGACAGGATATCATCTGTAACAACTCTACAAGACCCATGGTCCTACCTAAGGGTGGTGATCATCTCCCCTTTTCTCTGGTTTTATTCCCCGGAGATCCGAGTATCCTCATTGTTGCCTCACACTTGGCTTGCTCTCTCTTGAGCTGTAATTAGTGAGAGGTTACACAGTGATCCTTCTACCATACCTATCTAATTATTCTACTCTGCTACCTATAGCTTTTTACATCTGTAAGAAATGAGATGTTGTATGATCCTCCTGAATGTCCCCCCCACGCCAACCTTATTTCTTTAAGGGGTGCGTCCCTCTCATTGCATTATGGTAGATCCTGTCTTATCCTCTCTATCGATGGCAATTTTCTCTTTTGCTCCTTACCTATGTATACTTATTCTATTCTTCAATAAAATGTTTGAAGAAGAGAAAATATATGAAAGATTCACCAAAATTCTAATCAGCCAATCAACTGGTAAGAATTATTACCCCCCAGTACACCATGATAATTGTATTACATGTATGACCATCTCAGCCCGCTTTATCTCCTCCATAGGAATCCTCACATTACAGGGAGATGAGAAATGTCTTTATTTTACAATGTATCACCAGCCAGGTTCTTAGGAGTAAGGCCCCTTTCACACCATCAGAACCATCCCATCCACCTGTCCATTTTTCGGACCACTCATTGACTTCTATGGTGAGACGGATGTCAGTGGATCTGTGTCCTCTGACACCCACCTGACATCCGATCCGACAAGATCTGCTGGAAACAGACGTATAGAGATACGTTCTCCATCCGTCCAGTGGGTTGGATGGGATGAAATGGACAGGCGGTCGGTTTTCATGGGATCTCCCCATAGAGGAGAGCGGGACCCTTACAGGTCAGTCTCTGCACAGTGAGCGGATCCCCCGTGTGAAAGGGGCCTAAAAGTTCAAATGACATTTTATTTATTACAACTTTATTCCACATTAAATTGTATGAAAACCCCTGAATGTCCCTCTGATCTGATCTGCAGTATATGGTCTGCGCTCCATTAAACGTTCCTCAATAATATCACTGCACTAATAGCTGCTTCTCTATTTTATATTCCATTAATATATAGAATGTCACTCAGTATTATAGAGAATGAAATCCCAATTCCTGCTGTGTATGTAATGATCAATACATAGACTGATGATATACAGTAATAGTATCAGAAACTTCCATCCCATCCCCCATTGGGGTCCCCCCAGCACTCTTCAAGGGCTCCTCCCCCCCTGATTTGGGGGCTCCCAGGCTGATCGATCGTCTGATGAGTCCTCCTGTATTGTCCTCCTCCATTCACAGCAATGTCCCATCACCCTCCTTCATTCACAGAACTGTCCCCTCCTCCATTCACAGCAATGTCCCCTCCCCCTTCTCCATTCACAGCAATGTCCCCTCCCCCTTCTCCATTCACAGCAATGTCCCCTCCCCCTCCTCTATTCACAGCTGTGGCCAAGTCTCTTCCTTAATCTTCATTTCTGGTCGGAGCTTTTGCAGATTTTTTAGTTCTCTTCTTGATTTCTCTGACAATAAGTAGTCAATCCTAGAAGAAAGGATATAAAGAGTCATCAGATCTCAGCCGAATTCTCTCCACTATTTCCCAGCATCCTCCAGGATATCTATTAAGCTCACCACACACATTACAATCTGATTGTACAATCTCTGATCTTCCAACAAGTATGTAGAGTAAGGATCTGTCTGATTGTATACAGACTGATATGATAGTTTAGGTCGGTCCTCATATGACATCGTTCTGGAAGATATAAAGCTGATTGTATAAAGATTGTATGGTCAGATTGTACTGTGTGTGATGATCTTACACCATCCTGTCACCTTCTTGTAGGACTTTACCAACTAAGAAGTGACACTGCACAATGGAGGATGATGGGAGATATCAGATTATAGAACAGGAAATCTTCCTCCTCATTGGTCATTTGTTCTGTGATGTCCCAAACCCACCAATCACAGTCACACTTCTCTTTCTTTCTCATCCAATGAGGGACACAGCAGTTCAGATAAGTTTGGGTTATACTGCCACCTACAGGACAATCTGACACTGGAAAAACAAAAAAATTGTGGGCGGGGGCCAGGATAATCCCTCCTACTCCCAGCATGCCTCAGTTTTTTTCTGGTGTCCTCGGAGGACGGATGTCTTTTCTCTACTCTGATGAGAAAAGTTTAAAGTTTTATTAAACCCAAAAGCCAACATTTCTTATATTGCAGCTCAACAATTCTTAGATGTGACGGCTGGAAAAGATTTCCTTTTTTTGTCTTTCTTCTATTTTCATTTGGTGAACCAGCCAGCAGGTCTTTTCAAAAGCACAAAATCTCCAGCAGAATGTATCAGTTTACATGGATGAGACAAACCATTTAACACTGGCAGTGGTGATTAATATGATCAGCTTTTATTTATTCATGAAAAACTTTTATCCCCCAAAAACTGTTTGTTGTAACTGACTATAAAGTGTGAGCTGGAGTTTGGCTTCAGTTTGTTAGTGTATCTAAATCTGCTAATACATTTATCACAACCATTCAGCCGACTAAAAATACTACTGTGCCTCCTTTTCTCATTCCTCCAGAGTTGTGTCTCACTAATACAGGAGATGTCTTACTGGCCAGACCACCAGGAGATAATAGAGGAAAAAACGAATGCAGCCCCCACATCTAATGATTGGTCAGCTGTGATATGACATTCTTGGCATCTTTTTTCTTCCATTCAATAAAGATTGTTGTAGATTATTGGTGATGTGATGTATAAATACAGATAAGTGGCTCCTCCCCATGAGACTGGAGATGTGTGAAGGATGTGTGTTCCCCGGTGACTGGTCTCTCTCACCTTCTGTCTGCAGGAATTCTATTACTTTGCTGATCTGAACTCTCTCTACAAGCTTGAGCTGTTTCCTGTCCTCTGCTCTGTACATTCCAGCTTTGGAGATCTCAGAGTCCATCCACTGTCCATGTTGTACTTCTTATTATCTAATCATCAGTCACATTTACATGTCATAACCATCAGCAACAATTCCATCTTCTGTGGAGGATTATCAGCAATCAATGCTGGAGACTAGAGGGGACTTCCTCACACTGCACTTCTACTTTACCATAGTACCAGTACTGGTATGGGGGATGGGTGTTGTATGGAAGGCTGGGGGGGGACAATGCTGTCACCTTTTATTCTCATAGGGGGTTATTTTTGATAGGGGGCTTCAGTCCATTATCCACTATTAATACAATTATTTAGTACATGAGCTTCCCATTGTACCATTTTTTATTCCTCTTTTTGTCATTTAAAGTATATCTAATCCCAAGAAGAAGACTTGGATGTCTTGTATCTCCATCGTGTGTCCTCCTCCTCGGATGTATCTAGGAAGGATTTCAATGCAGTCATGCAGCACTGAGGATTTCTGACAGCAAAGGCCATAAGCTCCTCCCCCACCTTCCCCTGCAGAATCTCTATCTGATCTGCACACAGCATTAGCAGCCTTTCATCTTTCATCTATCTAGACTCTACTGGATGCCGAGTCTCTAAAGCCCATGAGAGATGAACCTGTACCTGAGGAATCAGTCTTCTGCCATTACTCCCAACATAAACACTCTGAGGGCACTTTCACACTGGGGCGGGCGTTGGCGGTAAAGCACCTCTATTTTTAGCGGCACTTTGCCGTAGTTTTTACGGCACTTTTCGGCCACTAGCGGGGCACTTTTAACCCCCACTAATGGCCAAAAAAGGGTTAAAAGTGGGCAGGGGTGCTGTAGGAGCAGGCTGGGGTGCTTTATGAGCAGTGTATACACCGCTCCTACAGCACCTCAAAGATGCTGCTTGCAGGACTTTTTGGAGCGTCCTGCCAGCGCACCGCTCCAGTCTGAGAGCCCTCGGGCTTTCTCACTGGAGTGAGAGGAGAGGCGCTTTGCTATAGCACCTGTAAAGCGCCTCAGTGTGAAAGTAGCCTTATTGATGTGGTGAGCACCACTTTAAACCTTGGAGAACAGCCAGTCCCGTCCACCAGTGCTCTCCCCAGTCTAGGCTCCTTAGGGGCTCCTAAGACCACCAAGGCCTTTCCAGTGCATCTTCTGGTTGCAGTCTTCCTTTATGGAAAATCCTGACAAGCTCATTGTGCCTCCCAAGCAATCTGCCATCCTTGTAACCATTTGAAAAAGAGTTTGTTAATAAGTGGTGTGCCCCCTCCATGGAGTCAGCAGTATGACCATCACTTGAAGTATCTGGATCTAATCCTAGAGTATTTCATAGAGTATTTCTTCCTCGGGTGACACTTCAATCTCTCTGCTCCCAGACCGGGACTCTTCAGTCCAGGAGTCTTTTATGAGGGGCTCACCCATAAGTGCAGCTAGATCTCTTATAACTATGAGGTGTAAATGTTTTATAAGAGTTCACAATGTCCTTAGTGGTTGTTGTTGATTTTTGAAGAATTTTGGATTGCACATGGTGTTTCACTTTTGCACTATAACTATACAAATCACTAATTGTGGTATGTGTTTATATTCATTAACTGCAGTTTTACAGAAGGTTCCTAAAGTGTTATAATAGATATACATCTTATATCTTATAACAGGATATTTTGTGGAGTGCGCACTGGTGGACATTAAGGCTCCACACTTGAGTGATCCAAATCTGGGGCGGAATCACCGCAATTCTGCCCACAATTAAAAATGGTGGCAAATCACGGGATGCTTGTGTGATGCCAATACTTCTTAATAGCACTCCAATCGTGGTGCAATTTTGCCACAAGATAAATCGTGCTGCAATTGTGGAAAGTTGCAGCACGTGAAGCAGGCGCTTCCTTTGAGCGTGTTGCAATTTGCTGTGATTGCAGCAAGATTTATCGTGTGACCATCACAGCAAATTTGTGCCGTGATTGGGGTGCCATTAAGAGGTATCGGCATCGCACAAGCATCCTGTGATTTGCCACAATTTTGTTTCACGGGCAGAATCCCAGCGATTCTGCCCCAGATTTGGATCGCTGAGATGTGAATGGAGCCGAATGTAAAAATGTGGGTGTGTTTTCTTTTAAGGAAATAATACTTCCCTCATGTCTCACTTTGGCCGGCTCCCTTCATCTGTGTGACTGATCCCCCAAAGCCTCTTGTCTCAAGCACTCTGGCAGATATATGAAAGAATGTATCAGCCGCACTCCACTCTTAGCTCCTCTTGCCATGTTTGATTGTCAACATGATGACTGCATAGAACAATGTCTCCACCTGAGAACCAACCTTCCCTGACACATTTCCCCACTCCTGGCTTGCTGACAATGATAGGATCCACAGAGAGTGAAGACAGACTATAGGGGCCAGAACCGCATTGTCAGGGGCGTAACTAGAAATAGCAGGGCCCCATAGCAAAATGTTGTATGGGGCCCCCTGCAAACAGCCCCCCCCACAGCTGCCCTAGTGTCAATGCAGCGTGACCTGTGCCACAAACAGCGTGACCTGTGCCCAATGCAGCGTGACCTGTGCCCAATGCAGCGTGACCTGTGCCCAATGCAGCGTGACCTGTGCCCAATACAGCGTAACCTGTGCCCAATACAGCATGACCTGTGCCCCATACAGCGTGACCTGTGCCCAATACAGCCTGGTCTGTCTGTGCCCCATACAGCCCCACCTATGCAGAGGAAGAGGCAAGCCACCCAGATCAGCAGAGAGCGGGATTGCCCGCTTTAATAGCTTTCATTTGAATTTCCTGTCTTCCCGGGGCTCATCGTCACATAGCCCCACCTCTTGGCCCGATGCCTTTGATGACGTCACATGTCCCACATTGGCTCGGTGTTCTGTCTATCAAAGGCACCGGGCCAAAAGGTGGAGCTATGTGACGCGAGCCCCGGGAACACTGGAAGTTCTAATGAAAGCTCTTACATCGGGCAATTCAGCTCTCTGCTGATACGGACAGCTCGCCTCTTCCTTTCCTCTCTTTTCCACTGGCTGGGAGACTGTGCCGGCGGTGCTCTTATCCTCACTGAGCCCCACTCGGCTGCGGGCCCCATAGCGCCCGCATAGGTCGCTATGGTGGTAGTTACGCCCCTGTGCATTGTCATTGTATAAGAGGGATCAGTCTTGAGCAGAGCTATGGATTCGGCTCTGGCAGACAGTCACACAATGATGTAATAAAGTACAATGCAGAGCTAATGGTCCTACATTGTAGGTGAGGATGGTGAGGAACCACTCATAAGCTGGAGCATCAAATAGAAAAGGAAAGCTCTGAATCCTGTCAGAGTGTAGAATAGGGAAATATCATTCCATATTCCTCTACCACTCTGCTTTTTGAACCGAGGGGCCTAACTGCAAGGGTGGACTTTTTTACTGCATGGAGTTGGGTCTTCTGGGGATTTAACACATTATGACGTTTGGGAAAATGGGCTACACATTCAAAGTTTTATAGTAGACAAGGTTGAAAAGAGACACAGGTCCATGAAGTTCAAACTTTGTGTGTGAGTTATATGTGTTTGATCCAGAAGAAGGCAAAAAGCCCGACATGAATAGTCTAATTTTCTGAGGTGGCGAAAAAAACGTCCTTACTTATTGGTGATCAGAAAAATTCCTCCAATAACCTCCTATCAAATGTAACAATTTCCATTAGACTGTATTGTGCCCACTGAGGAAAATATCTCCTTTTTTTAAATTCATTCACCTCTCAGCGAATACCACAACCTGGGGGAGGTTGTTGCTCATTTGCACTGCTCTAACAGTAAAGAATCCCTTTCACAGTTTAAAAATTCAATCTTGTTCCATCTAGTTTTAAATCATGGCCATGGAGGTCAGAGAGCTTAGAGTAAACAGGTTGTTACAGTTCATATAATCACCTTTTATATACAGTATTTATACATTGTGTCATATTCTTCTTTACTTAAATTATAATTGTTAATATCGTCTGATAAGAAGATCTCATACACTCCTCTAATAACATCCTGTACTACTTCAACTTTACATATCATTACATCATACTATTGGTTTCTGAATACTGATACTCTGACTTTCTTGTACCTGTTTTGATACACTTATGGTTGTTTATGATATTGTAAATATTTTACAGACTAAAATCAATAAAAAACATAAAAGATCCTGTTCTATGGAACTTCAAAACTGATCCATCAACTCACCCCGAGACCAGAACAATTAAGGGTCTCTCCACCTCTCTGCTCATTATCTTATCTAGTAATACAGAATTGTATTTATTTTCATGGAGATCAGATTACTTTATAAAACTCCAGTGAATATAATAAAAAAAAATGAATGGACTACAGACCCCAATATTGTCATCCATGTGAAGAGACGGTGATAACACCATACACAGGATGAGCACAGAATACACTATAATCTCCTTGTGTATGGAGCATGAATGGTATCAGCAGACCGTGTGAGGCCGGAATCAGCATTGCTAGTGATTGGACGGGATGATTTTTATTTGATATTCTATTTATCTCTGCTGATAAGAGCTCTGTACTCATAGGAAGTAATGGGGAGATCCCCTGACACTTAATAGCAGATGGTCATCTCAGGTGACAAGAAGCTCATATGAGGCTCTGATTGGTCATTGCAGTAAGATCAGATTTCCCCGTGTATGATCACCTACAATCACATCTATATTACTAAATATTGGACTTCATAGAATATCAGATTATAACAAGGTTACAGGAAAAGACTATTTCATGGCTGATAAGAGAGTGTGATAAGATCCAAGAATTAGGCTGCTCGGTTCCATGTTGCAATGCAGTGCTAACAAATAAGAGCATACACAGAGATACTGAACCACGTAAAGAGTTTACTGTAATATAATTGTAACAGTGTGAATTCAGTATTTAAACACAGATATCACAAATGAAAATGGTAACAATACATACACTTCTAAAGTCAAACTCAATGGTTGCTGGGGAAGTATATGCAGACAGGCAAAAAGCGGGACTTATTCTCAGTGTGATAAAGTCCTGACACTGAGCACACTCCCACCTGAACCCCAGAGCATACACGCATTAAACTGTCAATGCAATTTCAAATACGATGCAGTAATGTAATACAGCACATATATATATCTACAACTTATACTCAAGGGCTCCCCCTAGGTTGTAATGCAGTTCTTAGAATGCATAAAAGAAGTAAGAGCACTTTATAGAGAAAAGTAAAGTCTTTGGTCTTCTTTCTTCAGCTAGCTTAATATACTGCAGTATTTGTAATCCAGGAAACACATAAGTAGTAAGTTATAGTAAAGATGATGAATAAGTAACTGTGTGCTTGGTTATATAGAGCACTTGTGAAACTTCTTCCCTACCGAAGGATGCAACACCGTGTTCACTTTGCAGTGAACAAACTCTGAGGCCTCACTGTACACAGTCTAAATAAATGAAACCCTTCTGTGGGACTACAGGTCTCTCTAGCCTTCTGGAACTGAGTCTGTACAGCAACAAAGTATTAGATCAGTCTGGGCAAGTGCCCGCTCACCACACAGGGCCCAGATGCTTGTACTGCTCCACTGCTGATATTTCAGTCCCACTCCACGCTGGCGCCATCACACCTCACCGTTCCGACTGATCTCTGGTGACTATAATACAGGAAACCTTCGGGTTATCTTGGGCTCTCCACTCTGTTCACATGCTGATCCAGCACACTGTGTCCCAGAACTCCTTGGAAGTCAAACGATCCCACTCTGTGCCTCACAGGCCGCAGTTTTCTGATCACACACACACAGCTCCCTACAGGCATGTCTTTAATGGCGTCCAGAGAGAGAGCAAACATGCCACACCTCTTTCTTTTATACCCCTACCCAGCAAGCAGTTCTGTGGCTTGGCCTTGTGGGTAGGTAAGTAGGCATTGTGGGTAGGTAGTTCTTTGACTGGTAATTTACATATGAGTCACTTCCTCATTCACTACATCCCCCACAATGCATTGAAGCGTGGCTATTGCAAAGGCCAAACAAAAGTCATAACAGCATGAATACAAAGAGGACACTAGAGGGAGACTTTCCTTTCTGAAGAACTTTACTTATAATACAGAAATTACTAAGCATGGCTACACACTCCCCCTGATCAAACTCTTTGGTCCCCAAAGATAAGAAACTCAACTTTGTCTTACTGAAAGGAAAACCAGGTTATAATTCTAATCCCATTCCAATCTTGACAAATATTTACACATCACTGGATTCTTTCAAATCAGCTGATATACATCATCAGTCAGTTCATAATTAATCTTTGAACAGGCCAGGGCAATTGCAGTGTCCCACCCATCGGTGCCAGAGGTTAGAGTCGCCCCCTACCCAATTAACAGTGGGGGGTGTAGCTTCAGGAGCTGACCTATGAATCGTATGGATCTGCTCTTCAGAACTCTCTCCCACTGTGTCATACATAAGTCTCTTGGGAGGATGCATGTCCCTCCTTAATGGCATGGAAGAGTATCTCCCAGCAGGCTGAGCTAAGTCTGTGACTGTGTCCCTGCCTTCGATTCGATTACTCAAGTCAATAAAAGAATCTTGGGTTGCAGGTATAGGAACAGGTATTGACTCCTCAGGGTCAGGCACTGGCAATACCTTACTGGAGAAATCAATTAAATCTCCCATTTTATCTTCAGGAAAGACCATCACAGCTCCTGTTTCTTCCACAGCCTTTTGTAATAAAGTCTTCTGAAATCCCAGCCCAAGAGACCTACAAACTGTTTTCTCCTTCTCCAAGGGCCGTTGAGACTTCACTTTTAACAATGATTTCGCCTGTGGGGGCAAAGTTCTAAGAGTTTCCATCTCTTTGTTTCTCTCCCTTATTCTTTTCAGAGGGCTGGCTATTGAACTCTCTTCTGTCCAAAACCAGGTAGGCATTGATACCAGGTCATCTTCCTCATCCCTCCTTCTTGTCTGTGAGGATGATGGCACCGCACTAGGAACCTGGGAGTATGCATACTCTTCCCCAAATTCATCATCTTCCTGATCCGCCTCCTTCTCCTCTGACAAAGATATTGGACTAAGGATTTGGAAATACCCATAATCTTCTCCAAATTCATCATCCTCTTCAACTTCAGCTGGTATCTCTTTCTGTGAATGTGTATGAGGTGGAGTTGGCTTTTAAGGAGGTAGCTGGGAACTGGTGGGACCCTCACTGCATCTGACAATGGTAGCGAGTGATTAGGATGCCACATCTTCCTCGGTCCCGTCTCTCCTTCAGGTCTAATTTGATTTAATTTCAGTACTGAGGTTCATGGGTTTGGGTAATTGCCTATTAAGCTTCATAATGGCCCTATACACCAATCCCATGGCCCGAGTCAGAGTCAATGGCCTCCTGTCAAATGCCTTCCCTATCTGTAACGCACGAGGCAGGGATGTCCCCTTTCCCCTCTACTGCTTACACTTAACCTCTAACCCTTCCTATGCAGTCTCAAATCCAACCCAAACATTAACCAATTGACCACTGGGCACTTAAACCCCCTTAATAACCAGACAAATTTTCAGCTTTTGGTGCTCTCACATTTTGAATAACAATTACTCAGTCATGCAACACTGTAGCTATATGAATTTTTTGTCCTTTTTTTCACACAAATAGAGCTTTCTTTTGGTGGTATTTAATCACCGCTGGGTTCTTTATTTTTTGCGCTATAAAAGAAAAAAGACCGAAAAATCTGTAAAAAAATTAATTTTTCTTCGTTTCTGTTATAAAATTTTGAAAATTAGTAATTTTTCTTCATATATTTTGGCCAAAATTTATACCGCTACATATCTTTGGTAAAAATAACCCAAATTAATTTATATTATTTGGTCTTTGTGAAAGTTATAGCGTCCACAAGCTATGGTGCCAATATCTGAAAATTGATCACACCTGAAGTACTGACGGCCTATCTCATTTCTTGAGACCCTAACATGCCAGAAAAGTACAAATACCCCCCAAATGACCCCTTTTTGGAAAGAAGACATTCCAAGGTATTTAGAAAGATGCATGGTGAGTTTTTTGAAGTTGTCATTTTTTCCCACAATTCTTTGCAAAATCAAGTTTTTTTTTTTCTTTTGTTTTTTTCACAAAATTGTCATATTAGCAGGTTATTTCTCACACACAGCAAATGCATACCACAAATTACACCCCAAAACACATTCTGCTATTACTCCTGAGTATGGCGATACCACATGTGTGAGACTTTTACACAGCGTGGCCACATACAGAGGCCCAACATGCAGGGGATCACCTTCAGGCGTTCTGGAGCACCCAGGCCAATTCTGACATTTCTCCCCTACATGTAAAAATCATCATTTATTTGCTAGAAAATTACATAGAACCCCAAAACATTATATATGTTTTTTTAGCAAAGACCCTAGAGAATACAATAGCGGTCACTGCAACTTTTTATCTCGCATGATATTTGCGCAGCAATTTTTCGAACGCGTTTTTTTTGGAAAAAAAATGTTTTTTGCTTTAAAAAAAAACAAAACAGTAAGGTTAGCCCAATGTTTTTGCATAAAATGAAAGATGAAGTTATGCCGAGTAAATAGATACCTAACATGTCACCTTTCAAAATTGCACACGCTTGTGGAATGGCGCCAAACTTCGCCACTTAAAAATCCCCATAGGCGACGCTTTAAAATTTTTTACTGGTTACAAATTTTGAGTTACAGAGGAGGTCTAGGGCCAAAATTATTGCTCTCGCTCTACTGATCGCAGCGATACCTCACATGTGTGGTTTGAACACCGTTTTCATATGTGGGCGGGACTTACGTATGCGTTTGCTTCTGCATGCAAGCACACGGACAGGGGCGCTTTAAAAAAAAATTTTATTTTTTTTATTGTTCATTTTACTTTATTTATTTTAGTTTGACATTTTTTTCCAAAAAAAAAAAATTTTTGATCACTTTTATTCCTATTACAAGGAATGTAAACATCCCTTGTAATAGGAATATGGCATGACAGGTCCTCTTTACAGTGAGATATGGGGTCAATAAGACCCCAAATCTCACCTCTAGGCTGTGCCTGAAATTAAAAAAAAAAAAAAAAAAAAAAAGATCCTGGCTTCGATCGTAGCGGTGAGTCGGTAGAAGCACCGGAGGGCGGCGGGAGGGGGGGATGTCCCCTCTCGCCTCCCGTAAGAATGATCAAGCAGTGTAACAGCCACTATGATCATTCTTATGGTGTAGGGAATCGCTTGCTGAAAAAGATGATATCTGAATGATGCCTGTAGCTGCACCCATCATTCAGATATCCCCACACAAAGTCAAGGACGTCGTATGACGGAAGGCCGGAAGTGGTTAAAATGCTTTTTTTTAACACAAAGTTGTCCATTTATACAATATTTCTAACACATAGCATGTACATATCAAAAATGACACCCCAAAATAGATTCTCCTACTCCTCCTGAGTACGGCGATACCACATGTGTGAGACTTCCACAGCCTGGCCACATACAGAGGCTGGGTATGGCTGAGCATGGCCGAGTATGGCTGAGCATGGCTGGGTATGGCTGAGCATGGCCAAGTATGGCTGAGCATGGCTGGGTATGGGTGAGCATGGCCAAATATGGCTGAGCATGGCTGGGTATTGCAGAGTATCACCGAGTATGACTGGGTATCGCCGAGTATGACTGGGTATCGCCGAGTATGACTGGGTATGGCAGAGTATGACTGGGTATGGCAGAGTATGACTGGGTATGGCAGAGTATGACTGGGTATGGCAGAGTATGGCTGGGTATCACCGAGTATTACAGAGTATGGCTGGGTATTGCGGGGTATTGCAGAGTATTGCGGGTTATGGCAGAGTATTGCAGATTTTTGCGGGGTATTGCAGAGCATGGCTGGGTATGGCAGAGTATGGCTGGATATCACTGAGTATTGCAGAGTATGGCTGGGTATCACTGAGTATTGCAGAGTATGGCTGGGTATCACTGAGTATTGTAGAGTATGGCTGGGTATCACTGAGTATTGCAGAGTATGGCTGGGTATCACTGAGTATTGCAGAGTATGGCTGGGTGTCACTGAGTATTGCAGAGTATGGCTGGGTATCACTGAGTATGGCTGGGTATTGCGGGGTATGGCAGAGTATTGCAGGATATTGCAGGGTATTGCAGGGTATGGCAGAGTATTGCGGGGTATTTCAGGGTATGGCAGAGTATTGCGGGGTATTGCAGGGTATGGCAGAGTATTGCGGGGTATTCCAGGGTATGGCAGAGTATTGTGGGGTATTCCAGGGTATGGCAGAGTATTGCGGGGTATTCCAGGGTATTGCAGGGTATGGCAGAGTATCGCGGGGTATTTCGGGGTATTGCAGGGTATGGCAGAGTATTGCGGGGCATTTCGGGGTATTGCAGGGTATGGCAGAGTATTGCGGGGTATTCCAGGGTATGGCAGAGTATTGCGGGGTATTCCAGGGTATGGAAGAGTATTGCGGGGTATTCCAGGGTATGGCAGAGTATTGCGGGGTATTCCAGGGTATGGCAGAGTATTGCGGAGTATGGCGGGGTATTGCGGAGTATGGCGGGGTATTGCAGGGTATGGCAAAGTATTGTGGGGTATTGCAGGGTATGGCAGAGTATTGCAGGGGTATTGCAGGGTATGGCAGAGTATTGCAGGGGTATTGCAGTGTATGGCAGAGTATTGCAGGGGTATTGTGGGGCATACCAGAGTACTGTGGGGCATTGCAGAGGGCATTGCAGAGCATTGCAGGGCATGCAGAGTAGTGGGGATGGCTGAGCATGGATGGCTGGATGGCTGGATGTCTCTGTGCAGCGCTGTGGGCACTACAGATGCAGCCCACAACGCTGCAGCCATCCATCCAGCCCCCTCTCCGCTCACAGTGTACCGACCGGTACACAGGAGGGGAGGAGAGGATCACATGGTAAACGGCCGCAATCAGCGGCCATTTACCGGGATCTGTGATGCGCCAGGTCCTCTGGACCCGGCGGTCACGGATGCTCTCGAGTGCGCGCCCTAGGGGGCGCGCGAGAGCAGAATTCTGGGAGGACATCCCTGGACGTCCTCCCAGAGTTAAACAACCGCCCTGTAGCCGTCATTTGGCTATGGGCCGGTTGTTAAGTGGTTAAAGGAATACAAACACCTGAAGAAGAATACAAAATTGCAGCCTTCGCTGATGACATACTCCTCTTCCTCACAGAACCTCACATTTCTCTCCCCAACTTTCTGGCAGACTTCCACCATTTTAGACTAATTTCTAACCTGAAAATACATTTCTCCAAGTCCTGTGCCCTGAACATCTCTCTACCCAAACACACAGTAACCCAGTACCAAAGAAATTTCCCATTCCAATGGGAAAAAGAAGCAATAACCTACCTAGGTATCCAAATACCCAGTCAACTTAACAACCTCTACACCAAGAACTACTTACCAATCCTACAACGCCTTACCTCCGATCTTAAACGCTGGAACAAACCCATCTTTTCATGGTTCGGCAGAGCGGCCATACTAAAAATGAATGCCCTGCCGCGCCTACTCTATATACTGCAAACTGTTCCGATTCATATTCCCGCCTCCTTCTTTAGTACTTATAAAAGTTTATGCACCAAATACACCCGGTAAATTCTCTCCAAAATGGGCCTGCTGGATCCACTTCCAGACAACAACAGACTACAAAGACCTCACCTCTGCCAATACACCTCCCACTGGACATCCTCCTACGACACCCGCATAAATCCAGAATCAACTCAAACACACTCTTATATTCACTTAGACTGAGAACAATGACCTATCTTTATCGGACACGCCTCCACAAAACCTGCTGCTCCCCCTACCTTCCCCCACAGGGGGGAAAGAGAGATGGATAACAAACACCCCCCGGCACCCAATCACTATTTACAAAATTATACCGCATTGCCCCATCCCCTTCCCCCCTCTCTCCTTTCCCACGTCCCCTGAACACACCAATTTCCACCCCCTTCTTATTACCACCAACACACCTCTCCCCAGATACCCAGATACCTAAGTATCCTCCTAGATAAACAGAAAACCTTGCGCGAAACCCGACCTACCACACTTTACTCTACCAGAACCCCTCTCGATACACCCCGACATGACCAAAACATTTCCACCTCCTTCATAACCCCTATCCTGCCCATAAGGTTATAAAACTCACAAACCCAACCAAAATTATGAACCCAACAAGCTTCTAACCCCACATATACAGGGTTCTTCCTCTTCAATCTAACGTTATTTAACATTTTTGATGTTCATAATCTTTAAGTTACATTATTTACATACTTTGACCATTGTCACTTGACTTATTTTATGTATTTCTGTGAAACTCTACATATGTGTGTTCTCTACTATTTCTAATAAAAACTTTATGGAAAAAAAAAATGTTCAGGCTGAGAATCACCTTGAGGGTAATAAGGCATGGTGCAGAATTTCTTGATACCCAACAAAGCACATAACTGATGTACTAGAAGACTCTCAAAGTCTCTTCCTTAATCCAAATGGATCTGCACTGGGAGTCCATAATGTATGAAAAACTTCTCTACAAGCACCTTGGCCATGGTACTGGCTTTCTGATCTCTGGTAGGGTAGGCTTGTGCATAGCAAGTGAAATGATCAGTCACCACCAGGATACTGTTTATTCCACCTATATCGGGTTCCAGGCACAGAACATCAATGCAAACCAAATCTAGAGGCTCCTGACTTTGTAGGTGGCCCATTGGGGCTGCTCTAACTGGTAAGGTTTTCCGCTGGATACATGTGAGACAAGAACAACAGTAACTCTCAACTTCTCCTCTTAGATTGGGCCAATAGAACCTATCTCTGTTCAATCAAACAGTTCTATTTGTCCCCAGATGGCCATGCTCATCATGTAACAACACTAGATGTGTAGAATGGTGCTTTTCTGGAAAAGCCACCGCCACCTTTCTTCCCTGTTTTCAATTTGGCAATGCCGATACAGTACTCTATCTCTGATTTTCAGCCGATCCCATTCTCTATGCAAGATCTTTGCCCCTTCACGTGACTCTTCAGTAACAATCCAGGGTCCTGTTTTTTTGAAGCCTGTAATGCTAACTGACCCAATGAGTCCTCCTCCTGGTCCTTCTTCAAATCCCTTTTGGAGAATTGAGGCAAACCCTCTCCACAATAATGTCTGGGTATGCCAGATGGATGAACTCCCAGATATTCAGCAGCCACTCCTCCTTTCATCTTCTTGTCCAAACCCTGACACAAGGCCCGTACTCCTTTCCTTTGTTACACGAGCCCATTCTTCTGGTTCTTCTTCATGTCTATGAGGCCTGCGAGATAATGCATCTGCATCTCGGTTCCCAACTCCAGCCCGGTACTTCAGACTGAACCGGAACCCAGCCAATGCTGCTATCCACCTATGCCAAGTGGCATCCAACTTTGCTGTGGTCAGAACATAAGTCAAAGGGTTGTTGTCTGTCTTGACAATAAACTCAGCTCCATACAAATATTATTTTAACTTGTCGACCACAGTCCACTTGAGGGCCAAAAATTCCAGTTTGTGTACAGGGTAGTTCTTTTCTGATGGGATAAAGCTTCTACTCACATATGCTACGGGTCGCAATCCCCCGTTCTGTTCTTGATACAACACTCCTCCAAGGCCATTTCTACTGGCATCCACATGTAGCTCATAGGGCAGGCTGGGATCAGCATAGGCCAAGACTGGAGCCTCTGTGAGACTTTTCTTCAACCTCCAAAACGCCTTTTCACATAAAGGAGTCCATTGACTCTGAACAGACTCTCCTTTCTTGTGAGCGCCACTCTTCTTAGGCTTCACCCCTTCTTCTTCCTCTCCTTTAACAGCATGTAATAACTTATTGAGTGGCCGGGCGATCTTGGCAAAGTTTTCCACAAATCTTTGGTAATGTAAACAGAACCCCAGAAACGATCTCAACTCAGTTACTGTTTTTGGTTGAGGCCAGGTAGTGACAGCCTCCAGCTTCTGAGGATCCGTGGAAACTCCTCCTGCGGATACCACATGACCCAAGTAGGTAACAGAAGTTCTGTAAAACTGGCATTTCTCTAGTGACAGCTTCAACCCTTCTTCATAGAGGCTAGCGAATACCTTCTTCAATCGGGCCTCATGCTCTTCCAGGGTCATTCCGAACATGATGATGTCATCGAGGTACACCAGAACTTCTACGAGATTCATGTCTCCAACCATTCTTTCCATCAACCATTGAAAGGTAGCAGAAGCCCCCGACAGGCCCTGAGGCATCCGACTGAACTCATAGAAATCTAATGGGCATATGAAAGCTGTCTTCTCCCGGTCTTCTGAGTGCATGGGAATCTGGTAGTATCCACTCTTCAAATCCAACACACTGAACCACTTAGCACCAATGGTTAGATAGATAGATCGTACGTAAGACGCACGCGTGTTATGCTTTATACACACTGCGCATGCATGTAACTCCGCCCGCCCCTGACATTCTTTCTAGTCTATTCCCCACCCCTTTTCATTCGGCGCAGTGGGGGAAGAGCACATGGCGGATAGACAGCAGGATCGTGCTAATTGTAGCAACGAGGAGGAGGAGGAGGAAAGGCCGATCCAGAAGGAGATTTAAGGACTCAAATATGTCCTTTGGGGAGATGTTGGAGATGGTGGACATCCTGAAGAAGGCCGACTATGACGGGAAGTATGGACCTTACCTCAACCCCAATGTCAGAAAGGCCAAGATCATGGCGAAAGTGGTCAGGAGTCTGCACCGGAATTTCGGGGTACGACGATCGAAAGATCAGCTCAGGAAGCGGTGGTCGGACCTCAAATTACGAGAACATGAGCAGTACAGAAAGATCCGGAGAGTGCTGCAAAAAAGTAAGTAGTTGTGCTGTGTTCCTATTCTTTATGTTTATCACGTTCGTGCTGCTCCATGTGCTTTTAGGAACTGTTGTACAGTTTAAAATGGCAATTTTCATGTTCATGGGCACAATATTCATTCGTATCAAACATTTTTCTTTCGGACTCTAAAATACCATTGTTTGGCCACCATTTTTACGCCCTATACTTGTCTTAAAAGAATTGGGTTGTGTAGATGGCTTTGTTACTAGAATGAAATGCAAACTAGATTCTGTGTAAGGAGAGGACACTCAGCAGCTGTTTTCACATCTGGACACTGGAGCACTAGTGTGGGACCCCAGAACACCATTTTTATTAGGGGACCCACACAGGTGCTCCAGTGTATACTATAGGGGGGGCTACATCTGTGAAGCTTGTACAAAACAGGTAAAGTATTTCAGCTTGACAAAGGACACTGAAAATGCTACATTTTTGAACTCTGCTAAAATTGACAATTGTACCCCACTTCCAAGCAATGTTTCCTATTCATAGTTCTGCCATCAAATATCTGTGTGCTAATAATACCTTTTTGTTTTACATAGGGGAGAAAAGACTCGGAGGACACCCCTCATCCGAGGAGACCAGAGCCCCCCCCTCTGGAAGAAGGGGAAATCCCCCTAACACAATCTGAGCAGGAGGAAGAAGACGTGGTGGAACTCGTCACCACAACAGGTGAGTGTCTGTGACCACAGGCTCAGATAAGAGATGGATGGCGGCATATTTTTGAGACCTAATTTTTTTGGGGGGTTCCTCTCTTTTTAGGTGATCATGATGTTGTGGATCCAGATCCTTTCACATCCGAAAGTGCCCAGATCCTGATCGGGGAGATCATGGGGTGTAATTTACAATTGGAAAACATCAAGAAAAACATCAATGATGTTTTGGGGCGAGTTTAAAACCCCTCCAAATCACTTTCTTCTTTTGTGTGCTACAATGAGCAAAATGTTTTTGTGATTTTTCACAAAGCCAAATTTGGAGGATGCACACAGTGTGCCAACATGTGCTATCTGCCATCACAGGAGATCAATGGACGCGTTTTGGGGTGCAACCCCTTCCTCAATAATAAAGTAGCGGTGAGGAAGGGCTTGCTCCCCCAAAACACATCCCTTGATCCCCGTGATGGCAGGTCGCACATGTTGACATTGGTAAATTGGTGTGCATCTTCCAAATTTGGCTTTTCCTGGGGTGACTTCACCCCATCTGAACGCAATATCAAACACAGTTCCTAAATACTCATGTCTGATATTGCCTTCAAGTTCTACAAAATGTGACGTTTGTAAGTTCAAGATTTGTGTCTTTTTTGTTGGTTTTACACATGCCTGTTTTATCTAAAATGGACATTTCTATTTTTGATAATGCTACCCCAAAAATTGTTATACAACAAACATGTTGGTTTGTTTGAAAAACTCTTGGTAAATGCACATGTGATTGCGCAGGTATAAAAACGTTTGTTAAGCAAGAATGTGTGGATTATTGTCTCAACGCTACAACACTTTTGGGGTGATGTCATTGGTGTTTTCTGAGAAAATGGGGGTTATTTACTAAGGGCAAATCCTCTTGGCACTACAAGTGCAGTTTCAGTGCAGTTGCAACTGCACTTGTAGTGAAATGTGTTTTTGCAATTAGTAAATAACAGCCAACAGTGCTTTGTATAAGGTTACACAATCACAACATTTTCTGGACTCAACACATTTCTGTCAGGGTCAGCTAAAACAAACACAAGCAGTAAATGTCCACAAAGAATTTCTTTTTTTTTTTTTTTAATAGAAAAAGGCTTCACATATTTGCTGGCATATTGATGGCCCCCCTACCCGCAAAGAACTCCAGGTAGCGTAACCGGACATCACGGGCACTCAGGGAGGGCAATCCAGGACGGCCGCTTTCAAGCGCCATCAGTGTGGTTTCATGTATCATTCCGGCCTCAGGCCCAACTGAGCCAGCATAGTTGGCCGAATGTTTCCTTAAAAAGTTATGGAGAATACAGCACGCCAGTATAATATGGTTCAGTTTATACTCCGCCATATGGATGGGTGTCATAAATAGGCGGAACCGGCTGGCCATCATTCCAAATGTGTTCTCCACCACTCTTCAGGCTCTGGCCAGCCGGTAATTACAAACCCTCTGTTCCGGGGTGAGGGTCCTCATCGGGAATGGCCGCATCAGGTGGTCCCCCAGCGCAAACGCTTCATCAGCAACGAACACAAATGGGAGTCCTTCCACATTGTCCTCTGGAGCTGGCAAGTCCAAGCTGCCATTCTGGAGACGCCTGTAGAACTCTGTCTGGGCGATGACTCCACCATCGGACATCTGGCCATTCTTCCCCACGTCCACATACAGGAAGTCGTAAGTAGCCGACACCACCGCCAACATCACTATACTATTGAACCCCTTATAGTTGAAATAGTATGACCCCGAGTTGGGTGGTGGGACGATGTGGATGTGTTTCCCATCAATTGCCCCTCCGCAGTTAGGAAAATCCCACCGCTGGGCAAAGTGGGAGGCCACAGTCTGCCATTCCTGTGGCGTGGAAGGAAACTGTTGAGGGAAAAAATAAAACATTACTTTTTTTGCTCAGAAACATGGCAAGCAGATTAGGCACAAACATTATGGGGCAACCTCCAGATAGCATTTATTAAGGGGAATTTAACAATGCCAAAGTATAAGGTACACCTATCATATTCCCCCCCCCCCTCTCATGAGCCATTTCTAACATTATGGGGTGTGTGGAAATCTTGGACAGGTAACCCTCTTCACTTCATTGAGAGATGAATGCCTAAATACAGGGTATTACTTGGAACAACCCCTCCTTAGTTACACTATTGGCAGCCCACTGGACAGGTAAGAAGTGTCATAATACAAAGATATAAATACACACTGTACACATTTGAGCACATTTGGACATTCTGCTATTACCTATCAAGATAATAATAGGATACAAAAACTTGAAACAGTACCATTTGAAAGTATACAGGCAGGCCCTTGCACTACATGCTTTGGGGAATTCATCCATAAATCTGACCACTAAACAGATGGGTATAGTGTGTATGGGTTTGGCAAAGTCAGCAGATAGAGGATTGAGGATAGATAGAGAATTGGGATCAGCTGACTTAGCAGTTGGGGGAGGGAGGGTTACTAAAAATTATTTGGGGACACCACAAAAAAAGCCTCTGGCACTCTGCCTGAATTTAAAGCAAAAATAACATTTCAAAACATTTTAGGGGGTGTTTGGGGTAAAGCACTACTATGCAGCTGATAAAATACATTGTTAAGTGACTACATGAGGTGAATATAGGGGCAGGAGAGACCATGCTGGGGAGGTTATTGAAGGGCAAATATGTATGAAGGACCTAAAATAATAATTACATAAAAATCCAGCATGCATGAGGACAAAGGGGACATTTACAGCATATTCCAATCATGGTAATTAGGGAATGAGGAAAGAAATACAATATATTAGCAAACATTCAATACAATAAAATGTGATATAAAAGGATAAAAATCTTACCTTCATATACTCCTTCTGCAGGACCTGGATGATGGCAGAACAGGTCTCTGGGATAATGATCCCCAGAGCCTGGGGGGAGATGCCTGTCGAGAACTTGAGGTCCTGCAGGCTTCTCCCTGTCGCCAAGTACTGCAGGGTAGCGACCAACCTCTGCTCTGGAGTGATGGCTTGCCTCATGCAGGTATCCTGCCTGCTGATATAGGGGGTCAGTGAAGCCAACAAACGGTGAAACACGGGGTCCGTCATCTGGAGAAAGTTCCTGAAATCATCAGGATTATTCTCACGGATCTCACGGAGCAAAGGCATATGACAGAACTGGTCACGCTGAAGCAACCAATTCTTGCTCCATGAACTCCTCCCCACCCTGTTCATGGACTGGACTTGTGTCAAGGTCAGGACCCCAACACCAAGCCCCCGCACAGCACGAACTCTACGATGAGTACGTATACGCAACATGGCTAGAAAACGGTCGGCTGCTCAGAATGAAGTAACAGAACGCACTGAAGAACAGCAAGGCCTATGAAGAGCGACCTGAAAAACAGTAACGAACGAACAAGAATACAATAACTAATTAAAGTCATGCGGAACTTGCTGCACGCACTGAAGAACAGATACAAACCCACAAGCACAAACTGAACAGCAGAAAACGATCTGAAAGCCACGAGTCTGAAAAAGCGCGAATCGTCTCTCACCAAACTTTTACTAACACGAGATTAGCAAAAGGAGCCCAAAGGGTGCCGCGCTTGGTTCTGAACCGGCCTTTTCTAGTCTCGTCGTACGTGGTGTACGTGACCGCGTGGTTGGCGATCGGAAATTCCGACAACTTTGTGTGACCGTGTGTACGCAAAACAAGTTTGAGCCAACATCCGTTGGAAAAAATCCTAGGATTTTGTTGTCGGAATGTCTGAACAAAGTCCGACCATGTGTACGGGGCATTAGTGTCTCAAGAAATGAGATAGGCCATCAGTACTTCAGGTGTGATCAATTTTCAGTGATTGGCACCAATGTAGACTCTATAACCTTCACAAAGACCAAATAATATCCACTGAATTGGGATATTTTTTCCAAATATATGTAGCAGTATATATTTCTGTCAACATGTATTAAGAAACTATTACTTTTTTTTACTATTTTGCTAAATTTTATAACAGAAATGAAGAAAAATGCATTTTGTTACATTTTTGGTCTTTTTTTATTTATAGTGAACAAAATAGAAACCCAGCGGTGATTAAATACAACCAAAAAAAAGCTCAATTTGTGTGGAAAAAAGGCAAGAATGTCATATGGGTACAGTGTTGTATGACTGAGTAATTGTCATTCAAAGCGTGAGCACTGAAAGCTGAAAATTGGCCTCGGCAGGAAGGGGGTGATAATGCCCTGTGGGAGAGGGTTAAATAAATTGGCGATATGTAGAGACAAACATGATATAAAATATATTTCCATTATTATTATTTGATTTATCTAGTTTGGACATAACAGTCCAGGATTGGATATTTATAGACAATTTGTAGAAGATTAGAATGTTATCAGAAGAAAATGAATTTCTCCCCAGGAATGAATGTAACTATTCTCTACATGAATGGAACTCATTTCTCTTTATTGGAATCATTAATATGAGATCACTTTATAAAAGACGATCGATCATCTACACTATTGGAGGATTTCTCTTTTTGTGGATCCCAATTACTAAATGTGACATGAGAAGTGGATGAGGTGGTGTGATCCATTCATTATTCCTGTATGGGGATTGGACCATACACACTCACACTGACCTCTAGGCTTTCACCTCCAACCTTCTGCTAAGTCTTGGATTCAGTTGTGGAGATTCACTTTGATGGTCACAGAAGTCTCACTCATGTTGTGGAAACTTCATTGACTAAAAGTGACACCATTGTACTTTGTGATTTCCTTAGAAAATCATGGTGGAGGATTTGATCTTATCGTGAGGAGAAGATTTTATTATTACCTTTTTTTGAAAATGTTGTACTAATATTGCCGCACTAATTTTATATATGCTGCATATAAATTCTCTTCATTAGTTATCAGTGAAATAGTCTCCATACCATTGTTATATATACACTTATAGGGAGTTTTGTGATGAGGAGTCTCACTTTTATTGTTATATTGTCACATTTATAGTATGTGAATGTTATATACTAGTGCTGCAGTCTTCCATATTATACTAGATGTGATAATTCCACCAATATTGATCAGATATAACAATTCCATTCACTACAAAAATACACTTTCATACATGTGAGGAAGGGCAGATCTCCTCCCATCTATTCACAGCTAGGGATGAGCTTCGAGTTCGAGTCGAACTCATGTTCGACTCGAACATTGGCTGTTTGCAAGTTTGCTGAACAGCGAACAATTTGGGTGTTCGTGGCAAATTCGAATGCCGCGGAACACCCTTTAAAAGTCTATGGGAGAAATCAAAAGTGCTAATTTTAAAGGCTTATATGCAAGTTATTGTCATAAAAAGTGTTTGGGGACCTGGGTCCTGCCCCAGGGGACATGGATCAATGCAAAAAAAGTTTTAAAAACGGAGGAGCAGTGATTTTAATAATGCTTAAAGTCAAACAATAAAAGTGTAATATTCCTTTAAATATCGTACCTGGGGGGTGTCTATAGTATGCCTGTAAAGGGGTGCATGTTTCCTGTGTTTAGAACAGTCTGACAGCAAAATGACATTTCAAAGGAAAAAAGCCATTTAAAACAACTCGCGACTATTGCATTGCCGGTCCGACAATACACATAGAAGTTCACTGATAAAAACAGCATGGGGAATTCCCCACAGGGGAACCCCGAACCAAAATTAAAAAAAAAAAATGACGTGGGGGTCCCCAAAAATTCCATACCAGGCCCTTCAGGTCTGGTATGGATATTAAGGGGAACCCCTGCCAAAATTTAAAAAAAAATGATGTGGGGGTACCCCTAAATTCCATACCAGACCCTTCAGGTCTGGTATGGATTTTAAGGGGAACCCCGCGCCAAAAAAAAAATGGCGTGGGGTCCCCCCAAAGATCCATACCAGACCCTTATCCGAGCACGCAACCTGGCAGGCCGCAGGAAAAGAGGGGGGACGAGAGAGCGCCCCCCCTCCTGAACCGTACCAGGCCACATGCCCTCAACATTGGGAGGGTGCTTTGGGGTAGCCCCCCCAAAACACCTTGTCCCCATGTTGATGAGGACAAGGGCCCCATCCCCACAACCCTGGCCAGTGGTTGTGGGGGTCTGTGGGCGGGGGGCTTATCAGAATCTGGAAGCCCCCTTTAACAAGGGGACCCCCAGATCCCGCTCCCCCTGTGTGAAATGGTAAGGAGGTACAAAAGTACCCCTACCATTTCACTAAAAAACTGTCAAAAATGTTAAAAATGACAAGAGACAGTTTTTGACAATTCCTTTATTTAAATGCTTCTTCTTTCTTCTATCTTCCTTTATCTTCTTCTTCTTCTTCTGGTTCTTCTGGCTCTTCTGGTTCTTCCTCCGGCATTCTCGTCCAGCATCTCCTCCGCGGCATCTTCTATCTTCTTCTCCTCAGGCCTCTCCGCATCCATGGCATGGGGGGAGGCTCCCGCTCTTCTCTTCATCTTCTTCATCTTCTTCTTCATCTTCTTCTTTTCTTCTCATCTTTTCTTCTTCATTTTCTTCTTCAGGCTGCTCCGCATCCATGCTGGCATGGAGGGAGGCTCCCGCTGTGTGACGGCATCTCCTCGTCTGACGGTTCTTAAATAACGGGGGCGGAGCCACCCGGTGACCCCACCCCCCTCTGACACACGGGACATGACGGGACTTCCCTGTGGCATTCCCCGTGACATCACAGACGCACACCGTGCGTCATAGGGAGGCGGGGTCACTGGGTGGCCCCGCCCCCTGTTATTTAAGAACCATCAGATGAGGAGACACCATCACAGAGCGGGAGCCTCCCTACATGCCAGCATGGATGCGGAGTGGCTCGGAGAAGAAAATGAAGAAGAGAAGAAGAGAAGAAGATGAAGAAGAAGATGAAGAAGATGAAGAGAAGAGCGGGAGCCTCCCCCCATGTGTTAGAGAAATTATACTTTAAATGTCAGTTATGAAAGACGCCATTTTGTTTATCATGGCCTAGAAATAAACTATAGATAATATGGAGTCAGCAATATATATACTCAGCAATATAATATGCTTAGATGTGCAGTTTTGCATATATCCTGTATTTTTGTGTTGACTTGGGGAGTTTTCAAGTCAGTATCCTGTAACCATTGTTAGATGAAGGTAACAGTCTGTAACAGACACTTCCACCTTTCCTGTTACGTCCAGAATAAAGTTGAAAATACATGAGACTGGGCATGTTTTAAGGGCTCATAAAAAAGACATGTACCACAGTATTTTCCTTAGAAATGATGATGGCTGCATGAACATGTAATTCATTGCTCTTGCATATGCAAGAAATATTACCTTGATGCCCGAGGACGGTCTGAGACGGTGAATTATTTCCCTAACAATTTGGTCTTTCGAGCCGGGAGTCCAATTTCCACGAGACGCACTGGCCAACAGTGACCGATGACCGTACGGCAAAACTGTAAGTCCTCCATCTCAAATTAGATGTTAAAAAGAGGCCGATCCGCTGAACTAGTGCCTCCCGGGCAGTGACTTACCGGATCAGCACAAGAGACCGCTCTCGAGACAAGGTAAGATTTTTATTTTTATTTTATTATTAACCTTTTGTGTTAGACTTGATTAGGAATTTGATGAATAAGGGATTTAAATATATACATACAATATAGAGATTGATTGAATGTTTATCTGTTTCTGTCCTATCTGCTTTACTCTTGTTGAGGGGAAATAAGTGGTCACGTATTCCCCGTATAGATCCGTCTGTGGCCATCCTGGATGGGCAGACCTAGTGACTAGCCCGCGTTTTGGGAAGACGCGCTCAGGGCGACCTGGCGGCAGTCGAGCACTGCGGGTGTTCTCTCTTGTGTGTTCTTGTTTGTTTCTTCTGGTTAATTGTCATTTGATATAGGGGTATGGTCCCATACTAATATCCGGGTGCAGATAAAGGAAATTTGTCGATTGGATCTTAGATCCAGACAGTCTTGTAAACTGCAGAAAATCCCTTGGGGACACATAAATACTCCTAGATCAAAACCTAAAGAACCCCCTGTTGATACAAGGGTATGGCCTGATAGCTTTCTAGGCATATAAATACCCTTGGATCAAAAATACTTCCAGATAAAGAACCCCCCCTGATACAAGGGTGTGGCCTGATAGATTTCTAGGCATATAAATACCCTTGGATCAAAAATACTTCCAGATAAAGAACCCCCCCTCTGTTGATACAAGGGTGTGGCCTGATAGATTTCCAGGTAACAGAGGACATTTGGCGGACCGCAGTGTTCATGCCAGCCTCATATGTTGTATTAATCCTGAGCAGGCACATAAATACCCTTGGATCAATGACTGTGGAAGATCCACAGACAGGTAAAAAGGCTCAGTGTAAAATTGTAATTTCAACTAAATGTCCTGTTAATTTGTTGGGTAGAGACATGTTGCACGCTCTTGATATTTCTGTCGTACCAGTGGAGGGAGGTCTCAAAGCCCATCGGCTGTGTGAAAAACAAATCACAGCCGTGGATAATGAGCCCCGATACTGGTACAGCCTGGATTTGCAAACTGAGGGCTTAAATATACCCAAAACCCTGACAGAAATAATTGAAGAAGAGCCTGAGAGGAAAGGATATAAGGTTCAGACAAACCTCTATTGCACCATGTATTAAAAAAAGACCACTGGGCCCAATAAGTCCTATGAGAAACAGTTAATGAGTCTCACTAACACTGAAGTTCTCTTAAAATACTTGTACTGTGATAAGGAAGGAAATAGCGTGGCTACTTGTCTCCTACCACAGCCTATTCTGCAAATATACAGGCAGGATACTGTACCTCATGTTTCGGTCACCCGGAACCCCAAGGTATCATGGCATGAGCTAGGAGAACTTATCACGGACTGGGTCCAACTGACAGACGAGGAACTAAAATCTAGAGGGATTTGGAGGTACAAATTGACGTGGTTTGTTAAGTGTATACCCAGAACTCACATGATTAAAATTTGTGACAAAAGACAGTGACTGACACTTTTGACCCAAGAGGAAGAGGATGCCCTAAAAGACGTCCCCGATATCTTGTGGTCAAGAGGAAAGACGGATGTGGGCCTAATTAAAACAGCCAGTGACGTCCAAATAACCCCTAAGAGTACAATGAGGCCTCACCAAAAACAATATCTACTGAGGAAAGACGCTGAAGAGGGTGTAGATCCCTTGATAAAGGAATTATTAGCAAAAGGTGTCATCATTGAATGCCCAGATTCACCATGCAATACGCCCTTGTTCCCAGTTAGGAAGCAGAAGGGAGGAGAAGATGGGTGGAGACTCATGCAGGATTTACAGGCGGTCAATAGGGCCGTATTACCGAGGGCCCCGGTGGTCCCAGACCCGCATGTCCTCCTGAACAACCTCCACCCAGAGAATAAGGTATTTTCTGTCATCAATATCAGTAATGCTTTCTTTTCCATTCCCTTACACAAAGATAGTCAGTTCTGGTTTGCATTTACGTACAAAAAAAAAATACACATACACCAGGTTACCCCAGGGATATTGTGAAAGTCCAACTATATTCTCACAAGAAATGTCTAATAATTTGTCTCAGTTTGTACCTCCCAGTGGGAGCCAAATTCTCTTGTATGTGGATGACATTCTGGTAGCGGCTCCTACAGAGCAACAATGTAAAATTGACACCTTGGCTCTGATGCATTTCCTCGCAGACCAAGGTCACAAGGTCAGCAAAGACAAATTGCAACTGTGGAAAGGAAAGGTGAAATACCTGGGTTATATTTTATCTCAAGAAGGTAGACATTTGGATGAGATCCGAAAAGAGGCCATCCTTCAAGCCCCCAAACCACGTACCAAAAAAGAAATGATGTCATTTCTTGGCATGGCAAATTTCTGTAGAGCATGGATAGCAAATTATGCTACGGAGGTGGTGCCTCTTTCTGATCTCATCTATGGTTCACTAATGGCTGCAAAAGATTCCATTCAGTGGAACGTGCAAGCAGAGGATGCATTTACGAAGATAAAGCACCTCATTGTGGGTTCTTCTGTGCTTAGCCTTCCGAATTACAGTAAAACCTTTTTTCAGACTGTAGATTGTAAGGAAGGGTACATGACTTCTGTTCTTACACAAGTTTATGGGGACAAGCACAAACCAATTGCATTCTATTCCACTAAATTAGATCCAGTAGCCCGGAGTTTGCCCCACTGTGTACAAGCTGTAGTAGCAGCCTCATTGGCCATACAGTCCTCTGCACTGATAGTACTGTTCCACCCCCTGGTACTTAAAGTCCCACATGCCATTTCAGTAATCTTACTACAAGACAAAATCTCCTATTTATCTCCTGCCAGGCATCTATCATGTATGACTACTCTTCTGGGACAGCCTCACATTACAATCGAGAGGTGTACCACATTGAACCCAGCCACACTGTTACCAACACCTAGTGATGGGGATCCACATGATTGTATAGCACAAATTGATGAACGGGTACTCCCTAGGAAGGATCTCACTGATATTCCCTTTCCCGATGCTGACATTACCTTTTTTGTTGATGGGTCTTGTAAAAAGGACGATAAAGGGGTAAATCAAACGGCATACGCTGTAGTAACACATGACCAGGTCATTGAAGCCAGACCCCTTCCCAGTTCATACTCTGCACAACAAGCTGAAATTATTGCCCTATCCTGGGCCTGTAGTCTAGGGGAAGGGAAGAAAATAAATATTTATACAGACAGCCAATACGCTTTTTCTACTATACACATATTTGCCCAGCAATGGAAAAATAGGGGTATGATTATGTCCACAGGTAAACCAATCTCACATAGAGATCTTATCCTGGCACTTCTAGAAAATGTACAAAAACCAACACAAGTGGCTATTTGTAAATGTACAGCACACAGAAAGGGAACAGATCCAATTACTCTAGGGAATGCACTAGCAGACAAGACCGCAAGGGAAGCTGCTACAGGACAGCAAAAAACACACATATACTATACAGGTCCCCAAGAAAATGATGAGGTACGGAAAGCTATTGATAAAACATGGTTATCAGAAATGCAGAAAACATCACCGGCAGGTGAAAAACAAAAGTGGTTATCTAAAGGGGCAACGCTGGTCAATGGTATATACACAAGTACAGAAGGTAAACCCATCTTACCTACATCACTTTTTAGATATGCTGCATTATTGAGTCATGGGCAAGCCCATATCTCAAAAGGAGGGATGGTGCAGGTGATCAACAAGGTGTTCACAACATATGGGTTTACCAAATATTCTAGAAATTTTTGCCTCACATGTCCGCTTTGTAACAGATACCATGCTCAAGGTGCTCTAAGACTCGTAAGGGGCCATTTCCCACAACCTCCTTATCCATTTCACGCGATATGCATGGATTTTATTGAATTGAACAAATGTGAGAATAAAAAGTTCTGTCTGATTATTGTTGACATGTTTACGAAATGGGTGGAAGCTTTTCCTATGACACACCCAGATGGGCAGTCAGTGGCCAAAGTACTAATCAAAGAGGTGATTCCACGTCAAGGAATCCCCTCTGTGATTTACAGTGACACCGGCTCCCATTTTGTAAACCGAACGATACAACAAATTTGTAAATGGTACAATATTGACCTAAAGAACCACTGTGTCTACCACCCACAATCTGCGGGCACAGTGGAGAGACACAATGGTACCTTAAAGAGTAAACTAAGAAAATTGATAGAGGAGACAGGAAAAAACTGGGTTCAGTGTTTGCCAATGGCATTGTTGGGTACAAGAATTACCCCTACTGCTAAAGGACTAACACCGTATGAAATGCTGTATGGTAAACCTTATTATATTCCACAACTTAGAGCATTTACTCGAGATGATGAGGAAATGGACTATGAACTGGCAAATTATATGAGGAAGTTGCTAACAACTAAAGAACTCCTATGCCCAAATTCTCTTACAGGTCAAAAGACTAAATCAGAACAGGAAGATCTTGTACAACCTGGAGATTGGGTCTGGATAAAAATAATAAAGAGAAAGACTTGGTCTGACCCCAGGTGGGAAGGACCCTATCAAGTATTGTTGTCTACCCCTACTGCAGTAAAAATCGTGGAACGAATACCTTGGATACATCTCACCCACTGCAAAAAGGCACACTATTTGAGTAAAAAACTGATTAAGAATTAACTACCACACAATAGAGGAAGAACATGGTGCAATATGGACTCATAGGGGTGGAGGGAAGACCCAGAGAGAGACTTTTATTCGAGCCAGGGTATTTTACCAAGACATGGAGTGGGAGAATACTTTTTGCCATATTGATAATAGTGGGCATAGTTGTGGGAATTTATGTGCTTCTTGACCTTATCCCGATGTTGAGCATAATGGGTCAAAGGGGGGAAAGACAGATGACGAAGGGACCAGACGGTGCCACCATAACTGTTACACAGGGTAAGACCACCACCATACGATTTGATCTCAGTCAGGTCATAGACATTGGGCATCAAAGGTATGTCTTTGATGGCAAATATCTATGCTCTACTCCAGAATGCAGTACATGGGCTGATGTATGGTGGTCATCCGATGATGACGGATGGCTTGCTAGTTCTGCCGTGATCCCTGAACAGAGGAAGGATCAGGTAGAACGTATATCAATATACAGCCGCAGAGGGTGGACTGGGAGCTGCCAGTACCGTACTATACGTGGGAAGTGTAATCCCATTTCAATAACAATAAAAGACCCACAGGTATCAGATGCTGGAGTTTATAGACCAGGAGTATATAGGGCAAGTCAGGGTGATCTATTAGGGAGAATTACTATTAAGGTTGTAACCCCTGGTCAGATCACCCCAGCCCCAGAACCAACACAGTTTAAACTTAATCCCTCTTTGGTCAAAAAAGATTTTACCTATAAAGAACAATTAAGTATAGAAACAGGATTTGGAGACAAAAATGAGTGGATAGAGTGGGTCAAATACACAACCCAATCTAAAGGGTTAGGTGATTGTATTTCTTGTGCAAATCCAAGACCACAATTATTCCTCTCCCTGAAGAGGAAACTGACTTGACTTGTATAATAAGAATGTTTTCATAAAATATTACTGGGTCAGAATGTGTAAATGAGAAAAAGAGCTACTCTAAGACTAAAATGCAAAGTATACCCCCATCAGTACAAGCATTACCAGGAAATGTTACTTGTTTTTCTAACAATGACAGTAATGGTACAAATGTTGGCACCCTATCCCCTGAATACTGTGCAATTACAATCCTTACTACAGACATTAAGTACCAACTAAAATGGTTTCAGGAACAGAAACGGCAATTGTCTGATGTTTGGTGGCTGTGTGGAGATAAGAGACTAAGGCCCAGACTGCCACCCAGATGGGGGGGTAGTTGTGCCCTTACCCGATTGCTGCTTCCCTTTTATATAGTTCCTATAAGTGATAAATCAATGAAACTACCAGGTAAATACTTTTTTAAACGAATTAAGCGAGAAACACCACAAGGCTCATTTGACAACCAAGTGTATATAGACGAAATAGGTGTTCCACGAGGAGTTCCAGATGAATTTAAAGCGCAGAATCAAATAACAGCAGGACTCACCTCACTCTTCATATGGGTCCAGCCCAACAAGAACGTCGACTGGATAAACTACATCTACTACAACCAGCAGAGGTTTGTGAATTACACCAGAGATGCTATCAAAGTCATAGCAGCACAATTGGACGCCACCTCTTTGACAGCGTGGCAGAACTGTATAGCGTTGGATATGTTGCTGGCAGAAAGGGGCGGGGTATGCAAAATGTTCGGCACCTTCTGCTGCACTTTTATTCCAAACAATACGGCACCTGATGGAAGTATCACCAAAGCCTTACAAGGCCTACAAATGCTATCTGAAGAATTAGCTGAGAACTCTGGTGTAGAGAACCCCCTGATGAGACTTTTCGAAAAATGGTTTGGTAAATAGGGTGATCTTGCAAAAAGTTTGCTTATCTCTATTGTCATGGCAGCCGCAGTTCTTACATTGTGTGGATGTTGCTGCATTCCCTGTATTAGGGGAATTCTTCAAAGACTGATTGACACATCTTTAACAAAAACTATGCTCCTCCAGAGCGACACGGAACTATACTCGGAACCTGATGATGAATTTACAGCTCTCGCTAAGGACTCATCTGTCTAAATGACAAGAAAATCAAAGAAAAAGTGAATTCATAGATGAGGAACATGCAAGAGTCGAATTAAATAATTAAGTACTGTTTATTGAAAAAGCTCACTATTAACACCAATCCAAAAATATCCTGAAAACACAGGTACCATCACCGTTAAAAAAGACAAGACAGTCATGTGCAGACACAGATGGCCACCTATCACATCAACCACTCGCATAAAACATATGAAGTCATTCAAAATAAATAAACATGAATGGTTTCAAAGTAAAAGGTACAAAACATTGCTGGAAGTCCTTATGGTAAAAAGGAGGGGCAGCATATGATAAACAGTAAAAACTGGTTTGGTGGTGGGTGGTTGTGACGACAGATCTGATCAACACTGTATAGTGATCTGGAGGGCAGAAATAACCAAGGAGGGGGAGAGAGTGGTGAAGGGCCACGGTGGAGAGGACCTAGATGGAGGGATGTATGGATGACTCAGCAGCAGCCTCAGGGCACAGGTGTGTGCAAACTTATGGGATCGGGGTCTCTCTAGGCCGGGAATGGCTCACGAGACTGGAGGCTGGAAGGTATAGACGGAAGATGCAGGCAACTGAAGTTGGAGGAGCGGGGCTAGGCTGTATGGCTGACTGTGTGGAACGGATGCCAGGTAGTAGACACTGGGGATAACTAGAGATAACAGTCCCAGATCAGGGATGCAAAGAGGTAAGATCTCACCCAGTGTTGACTGCCGTCCATGTCAGGGAAAGAAGTTGAAGCTGTCACCATCTCCTGCTTGTAAAGTGCCTTGTTGCTGATGGTTCAATCCTGCAGAGGATCATCCGGAGTATGCCTCCATCATTGGTAGAAAGGGGGCAGTGAGAGGAGGTAAGCCCAAATAGTTGCTGCGGGTGAAGTCCAAATGGCTAATGCTGCAGACTTCCCCTCGTATGGTTTCTGCGTGAGGATTCAAACAGCCGCTTGATTCGCGGGTCAGTGTGATCAGAGCTGGTGGGCAGGTCTGTTGGTCAGCAGATACGCTACAGACAGCGTGATGGCGTCATTCTGACGCGTTTCATCCGTAGATCGGATTTCATCAGAGCATGCGCAGTAGCAAACATCATCCACTTAAATAGTATTGAGACGGGACCACGTGAACTTCCGCGTCTTGTTACCAAGGCTACCACGCCGTTCACTGACAGCCATACACATAAAGAAAACATAGATCATGACTAAGAGGGCGGGTCCATAAGTGCAAACAAAACTATGAGGAAGGGGGGGATGGGGGGGGGGAAGAAAACACCATAAATAGAAACCAAGGCAAGAAAAGACTGGCGAGAAAAAGAAAGATACAGAGAAAACAGAAGAGAGGGATAGGACAGACTAGCATGATGGCAGATGATTAGCGGTAATAGTAAGGAAAAAAAATATATATATTATAATAATAATAATAATAAAAGAAATGAAGAAACCAGGGGGTATTTGGAAGGGATCCAGGGCAATGTAATTATTGATGGGGGCTAAAGACAGGAAATTCCGACCATTAGGAGAAGACGTGGAATCATGACAGCTGGTGTATTTATGGGGTAAGAAATACACCAAGGTTGCACTCATTATTTAACCCTTGGGGGTGCATACTGTTAGTGTTGTATATCCACATCTTCTCCTTCTGGTACAGAATCCTGTCGAAATCACCCCTTCTCTGGGGGAGGTTAAGCCTATAGATACCTTTAAAGGTAAGCCCATTGGGGTTACCCCCGTGTGCTTGTATGAAATGTAGTGGAATGGGTCGCTCATCATCCTTAGCCAGGATGCTCTGAATATGCTCACCCAATCTAACCCTCAGTGGTCTCTTGGTTTTACCAACATAATGTTTCCCGCAGGGGCAGGTGAGCATATAGATCACCCTTGTTGTATTGCAGTTTATAAAGTTGTTGATTTTGAAGAGTTTTTTACCCTCAGAGTCAGTAAATGTATCTGTACGTTTAACATACTTGCAAACTGAACAGCAACCACACCTAAACATGCCCTTCAGGGGTGGAAGTTGTGTCAGCCAGTTAGGGGTAGGAGATCTTTGGTACTCGGAGTGGATGAGGCTGTCTTTTAGATTTTTAGAGCGCCGGGCCGTTAAGAGGTGTCTGGTACCTACAATTTTGCCCAGGGTGGGCGACTCAGATAGGATATGCCAGTGTTGATTAAGTATAGTCCTAACTTGGTCCCACTGGGCACCAAATTTGGTGATGATCCTTGGGGGCCCTTGCAATTCCAAAATTTTGGGATCTTTTTTCTTCTTCGTGAGGAGGGTTAGCCGGTCTGTCTGAGTAGCTCTCCTTCTGGCCTCCCTGATACAGGAATGAGAATAGCCTCTTTCCCTGAATCTATTCTAGAGATCTTTGGACTCAGCAATGAAGTCATCTTGATCAGAGCAGTTTCTTCGGGCCCTGAGAAATTGGCCTACAGGAATAGCTCTGATCAGAGATTTGGGGTGATCACTAGATGCCTGAAGGAGGGTATTTGCTGCTGTGGACTTTCAGAAAGTCTTGGTCTTAATCAGACCATTATCAATGTAAATCATTAGATCAAGGAATGAAAGACTGTGGGGATGAAAAGTGTAGGTAAGTCTGATGTTTCTGTCGTTAGAATTTAACTCATTCATGAAAGTGTGTAACTCGTGTTCCGAGCCTCCCCAGATCATGAGAACATCATCAATGTACCTCAGCCACGTGGCACAGTGGCTGAGGTACAATGACGAGGAATATACCAGATCTTCCTCCCACATGCCTAAATGTAGGCATGCATATGAGGGCGCCCAAGGTGCTCCCATTGAAGTCCCCCTTATTTGCTGGTAAAAGGTTCCCAAAAACTGGAAGCAATTATGTTCAAGTAAAAAGGTAAGAATTTCGCTTATGAATTCATTCTGCTGTCCATGAGATGGGAACCTCCGCTCAAGAAAGAATTGTACTGCACGTAATCCCCAGGAGTGTGGTATTGAGGTGTACAACGATTCAACATCAATCCCCACTAGTAAAGCCCCAGGTGGCATAGCCAGAGCGTCCAGTCGTCGCAGCACGTCCATAGTGTCTTGCACAAATGAAGGCAAATCAGGGACAAGGTCCTTAATGAGGGCGTCAATGAATTTGCCAACTTTTTCAAGAGGCCCATTGACAGCGGACACTATGGGTCTGCCGGGTGGATTCTGCAGGGATTTGTGGAGCTTGGGGATGATATAAAAAGTTGGTGTGTTGAATTGTTGTACCCTCAAGTAATTAAACTTTTTTGGTGATCAATTTTTCTTCCAAGCCAAGGCTAAGGAGATAATTAAGAGCATTGACAATGGCAGTGAAGGGATTGGTATGAAGCCTGCGGTAGGTAGATTCGTCCGCTAGGAGTCTTTTAACTTCATTTTCGTATTGGTTTTCAGTTAGAAGGACAACATTACCCCCCTTGTCACTGCCCTTGATGACAATGCCGTGGGCATCTTCAAGCTCCCTAAGGGCTTTTCTTTCTTCACGTGAAATATTGTCTAATCCCCTATAGTTCCAGTTGACTCTGGAGAGATCCCTTTTGACTTGTGTTAGAAAGAATTCAATGGGTTTAAATTTAGAAAGTGGGGGCATTTTGGTGGACCTGATAGGTAGGTTGGCTGGGCGGGTCAGTGCATGCTGGTAGTCCAAAGTCTCTGTGTCTGAGTCTAACTCAGAATTCTCCTGAAGTAGCGAGATTAGAGCATCCAGGGCCTTTCGTTCTTCCTCATTTACTGATGTGGATTGGGGCTCATTTTGTTGTGAAGAGTGCCAATATTTAAAGATCACCTTTCTTAGATAAAGTGAGATGTCTTTGTAGACCTCAAATTCGTTCATCCCAGATTTGGGGGAGAAGGAGAGGCCTCTTTTTAGTAATGATAGGTGATGTTCGTTGAGAGGGAATTGAGTGAGATTGACCACCTTCATGTCCGCTAGGGAACTTGGGGGGGGCGATGAGTCATGTGTAGTGATGGGATGCATTATGTTCTGTGTGTTTTGTTCCTTAGTTGTCGCTGGCTCTTTCGTGTTTCTCGGGCCCTTCCTTGGTGAGGTGGAGATTGGTGTGTAGTTTTGTGTCCCTTTAAATTTGATTTCACTTTCCCCGTGATTGTAGTGGGATTGTCTGGGGGGGTGGATCTTTGTCTAAAAAAGTCACCGAGAGTTCTTTATGTTCGCTATCGCTATCAGAATGAAATGATAATACCTGGTAAAAATAAAAGAAACTGGATATTTGAAGTATTGACATTATGAGTATAAAAGGGGGGAGATGTTAGAGAAATTATACTTTAAATGTCAGTTATGAAAGACGCCATTTTGTTTACCATGGCCTAGAAATAAACTATAGATAATATGGAGTCAGCAATATATATACTCAGCAATATAATACGCTTAGATCTGCAGTTTTGCATATATCCTGTATTTTTGTGTTGACTTGGGGAGTTTTCAAGTCAGTATCCTGTACCCATTGTTAGATGAAGATAACAGTCTGTAACAGACACTTCCACCTTTCCTGTTACGTCCAGAATAAAGTTGAAAATACATGAGACTGGGCATGTTTTAAGACAGGAAAGGGGGGTGTCCAGGGCTTACAAAAAAGACATGTACCACAGTATTTTCCTTAGAAATGATGATGGCTGCATGAACATGTAATTCATTTCTCTTGCATATGCAATAAATATTACCTTGATGCCCGAGGACGGTCTGAGACGGTGAATTATTTCCCTAACAACAGCTCTCCCTGCTGATTGGACAGTCTTTTTTTGGGGGGGAGATAGGAAGTGGGGGTGGGTGACCCCCCTTATGGGGACAAATAGCAGATGGTGGCCCGGTTAATTTTTTAAATACACAAAAATCTAACTGGGCCACCATCAGCTATTTGTCACCATAAAGGGGGGTCACCCACTGCCACTTCCTATCTCCCCCCAAAATAGAAACAAAAAAACACACCCATCAAGGCTGTGCTTACTCCTATCACACCCCCCACCCCCAAAAACTGAACTCCTTGTACCCCCCAAAAAAAACACAATTTCCCCCTAAGAGAGCACACCAATCCACTGTACCAACCCCCCCAAAAAGGGAGGTAGAAAGTTTTTTTCCCCCCTTAACGTGTGTAAAGTAAGTGACTCGCTTGCTCCCTCCCCCCACGTGGCACTGAGTGTTCCGTGGTCCGGCCTTGGGCTCCCCCGGACCTTTCAAGTTCTCCTCCTCGGGGTCCCTCCCAGGGTGAGGCAGCAGTGTCAACAGGAGGAGAACCTCCTCCGAGTCCTGGCTTCCTGGCACCTTCACAACAGACACAGCAGTCAGCGTGACACAGCGGCGCACCTCCTCCCCCATCCATCCATGTGCTCCAACTGCGCAGGTCTGGGTGGGCTGGTGTGGTAACTTAAGTAGCCACGCCCCCGCTTGCCATACTTGGCAAATCAAGCAAAGGAGAAAGAGCATGTGTCTTCCTTGTCCAATAGAAGACAAGGAGGACAAAA
The DNA here is from genome assembly GCA_037953035.1 of Aquarana catesbeiana. Classification (NCBI taxonomy): domain Eukaryota; kingdom Metazoa; phylum Chordata; class Amphibia; order Anura; family Ranidae; genus Aquarana; species Aquarana catesbeiana. The sequence goes on along the minus strand of JBBHAA010001892.1, from coordinate 11,951 downwards.
TGAGGCAAGGGGGACGCTCTGTTGTGGGGGGAGGATACAAGGCAGCTGTTCTAATGCGGCAACATTAACACTTTATTGCCCCAAAAATTTCAGATACTCGGGACAAGCGGAAAAATTCTGGACAAATAGCGGGAAACATTAGGATTGGGGTGAGGCTCCAAAATTCATGAATGTCCCAGGAAATTCGGGACTATTGGCAACTATGAAAGAACAGGAATAGAGGGGAAATCTTCCAATGGAGCCACCGAGGATATTATCTCACATCCTGTTTTGGATATGGAACAGGAAGTGAAGGGAAATCTTACCAATAGGATGTAGCCCCTCCCCCTTATTTTATCCAAAAACATAACAGAAAAGGTTTTTCCTTTATTGAATTTGTAATTTTCATTCATTATTAATTTTCATTCCTTTGTATTTTATACGGTGGATTTGGTTGTTGCCGGGAGACGTAGCGGCACCTTCCGAAGCCGGCCTCACTTTTGGCATTTGTGCTTCCGATTGCTTATGGCCATGATGTATTGTATCGGAATGTTTATAAATTCGCTGTATTGTAATATTCCGTCTCGGTTTTCATCCGAATTATCCAAAATATTCATTACAATCTCCAGATCCCGACCCTGAGAAGACACAAAGTATCATTCCTCCAATATACTGAATACACAACGTTACATTGCACCCTTTTCATCCACCGAGCCTGGGAACTGCAACATAGAAAGGGGGCTTCTCTGCTGAAGAGTTCACCTGGGGCCCCAGAACAATGACACCCTGACACCTGGGGCCCCCAGAACAATGACATCCTGACACCTGGGGCCCCAGAACAATGACACCCTGACACTTGGGGGACCCAGAACAATGACACCCTGACACTTGGGGCCCCAGAACAATGACACCCTGACACTTGGGGGCCCCAGAACAATGACACCTGACACTTGGGGGACCCAGAACAATGACACCCTGACACTTGGGGGGCCCCAGAACAATGACACCCTGACACTTGGGGGCCCCAGAACAGTGACACCCTGACACTTGAGGGCCCCAGAACAATGACACCCTGACACTTGGGGTCCCAGAACAATGACACCCTGACACTTTGGGAACCAAGAACAATGACACCCTGTCACTTGGGGGTTACTGAATAATGACACCCTTATACTTGGGGGTCCCAGAACAATGAGACACTGACACTTGGGGTCAAGAACAATGACACCCAGACACTTGGGGGCCCCAGAACAATTACACTTGGGGGTCCCAGAACAATGACACTCTGACAGTTGGGGGTCCCAGAACAATGACACCCTGACAGTTGGGGGCCCCAGAACAATGACACTTCGGGGTCCAAGAACAATGACATCCTGACACTTGGGGGTCCCAGAACAATGACACCCTGACACTTGGAGGTCCCAGAACAATGACACCCTGACACTTGGGGTCCCAGAACAATAACACCCTTACACTTGGGGGTCCCAGAACAATGAGACACTGACAATTGGGGTCAAGAACAATGACACCCCGACACTTGGGGGCCCCAGAACAATGACACCCTGACATTTGGAAGCCCCAGAAAAAAGGTCACACTGACACTTGGGGGTCCCAGAACAATGACACCCTGACACTTGGGGGTCCCAGAACAATGACACGCTGACACTTGGGGACCCAGAACAATGACACTTGGGGGCCCCAGATCAATGACAACATGACACTTGGGGGCCCCAGAACAATTACATCCTGGGACTTGGGGGCCACAGAACAATGACACCCTGAACACTTGGGGCCCCAGAAAAAAGGACATCCTAACACTTGGGAGTCCCAGAACAATGACACCCTGACACTTGGGAGCCCAAGAACAATGACACCCTGACACTTGGGGTCCCAGAACAATGACACCCTGACACCTTTGGGGACCAAGAACAATGACACCCTGACACTTGGGGGCCCCAGAACAATGACACCCTGACACTGGGGGGTTACTGAATAATGACACCCTTACACTTGGGGGTCCCAGAACAATGAGACACTGACACTTGGGGTCAAGAACAATGACACCCCGACACTTGGGGGCCCCAGAAAAGTCACACCCTGACACTTGGGGGCCCCAGAACAATGACACCCTGACATTTGGGGGCCCCAGAACAATGACACCCTGACATTTGGAGGCCCCAGAAAAAAGGTCACACTGATACTTGGGGGTCCCAGAACAATGACACCCTGACACTTGGGGGCCCCAGAACAATGACACCCTGACACTTGGGGCCCCAGAAAAAAAGGTCACACTGACACTTGGGGGTCCCAGAACAATGACACCCTGACACTTGGAGGTCCCAGAACAATGAGAAACTGACACTTGGGGACCCAGAACAATGACACTTGGGGGCCCCAGATCAATGACAACATGACACTTGGGGGCCCCAGAACAATGACTTCCTGGCACTTGGGGGCCCCAGAACAATGACACCCTGACACTTGGGGGCCCCAGAAAAAGGACACCCTGACACTTGGGAGTCCCAGAACAATGACACCTTGACACTTGGGGGTCCCAGAACAATGACACCTTGACACTTGGGGGCCCCAGAACAATGACACCCTTACACTTGGGGGGTCCAGAACAATGACACCCTGACACTTGGGGTCCCAGAACAATGACACTTTAGGGCCCCAGATTAATGACAACATGACACTTGGGGGCCCCAGAACAATGACATCCTGACACTTGGTGCCCCAGAAAAAAGGACATCCTAACACTTGGGGGCCACAGAACAATGGCACCCTGACACTTGGTGCCCCAGAAAAAAGGACATCCTAACACTTGGGAGTCCCAGAACAATGACACCCTTACACTTGGGAGCCCAAGAACAATGACACCCTGACACTTGGGGTCCCAGAACAATGACACCCTGACACCTTTGGGGACCAAGAACAATGACACCCTGACACTTGGGGGCCCCAGAACAATGACACCCTCACACTTGGGGGCCCCAGAACAATGACACCCTGACACCTGGGGTCCCAGAACAATGACATCCTGACACTTGGGGGCCCCAGAACAATGACACCCTGACACTTTGGGGACCAAGAACAATGACACCCTGACACTTGGGGGTCCCAGAACAATGAGACACTGACACTTGGGGTCAAGAACAATGACACCCTGACATTTGGGGGCCCCAGAACAATGACATCCTGACACTTGGGGGCCCCAGAACAATGACACACTGACACTTGGGGGCCCTAGAACAATTACACTTGGGGCCCCAGAACAATGACATCCTGACACTTGGGGGTCCCAGAACAATGACATCCTGACACTTGGGGGCCCCAGAACAATGACACCCTGACACTTGGGGTCCCAGAACAATGACACCCTTACACTTGGGGACCCAGAACAATGAGGAACTGACACTTGGGGTCAAGAACAATGAGACACTGACACTTGGGGTCAAGAACAATGACACCCCGACACTTGGGGGCCCCAGAACAATGACACTTGGGGGTCCCAGAACAATGACACCCTGACAGTTGGGGGTACCAGAACAATGACACCCTCACAGTTGGGGGCCCCAGATCAATGACATCCTGACACTTGGGGGCCCCAGAACAGTGTCACCCTTACACTTGGGGGCCCCAGAACGATGACACCCTGACACTTGGGGTCCCAGAACAATGATACCCTGACACTCGGGGGCCCCAGAACAATGACACCCTGACACTTGGGGGCCCCAGAATGATGACACCCTGACACTTGGGGTCCCAGAACAATGACACACTGACACTTGGGGGTCCCAGAACAATGACACACTGACACTTGGGGGCCCCAGAACGATGACACCCTGACACTTGGGGTCCCAGAACAATGACACACTGACACTTTGGGGACCAAGAACAATGACACCCTGACACTTGGGGGTTACCGAATAATGACACCCTTACACTTGGGGGTCCCAGAACAATGAGACACTGACACTTGGGGTCAAGAACAATGAGACACTGACACTTGGGGTCAAGAACAATGACACACTGACACTTGGGGGTCCCAGAACAATGGCACCCTGACAGTTGGCGGCCCCAGAACAATGACATCCTGACACTTGGGGGTCCCAGAACAATGACACCCTGACACTTGGAGGCCCCAGAACAATGACACCCTGACACTTGGGGGTCCCAGAACAATGACACCCTGACACTTGGAGGCCCCAGAACAATGACATCCTGACACTTGGGGGCCCCAGAACAATTACACCCTGACACTTGGGGGTCCCAGAACAATGACACCCTGACACTTGGGGTCCCAGAACAATGACACCCTTACACTTGGGGGTCCCAGAACAATGAGAAACTGACACTTGGGGTCAAGAACAATGACACCCTGACACTTGGGGGCCCCAGAACAATGACACTTGGGGGTCCCAGAACAATGACACCCTGACAGGTGGGGGTCCCAGAACAATGACACCCTCACAGTTGGGGGCCCCAGATCAATGACATCCTGACATTCAGGGGCACAGAACAATGACACCCTGACACTTGGGGGCCCCAGAACGATGACACCCTGACACTTGGGGTCCCAGAACAATGACACACTGACACTTGGGTGGTGCAGAACAATGACACCCTGACACTTGGGGGCCCCAGAACGATAACACCCTGACTCTTAGGGTCCCAGAAAAAAGGTCACACTGACACTCGGGGGTCCCAGAACAATGACACCCTGACACTTGGGGACCCAGAACAATGACACTTGGGGGCCCCAGATCATTGACAACATGACACTTGGGGCCCCCAGAACAATGACAACATGACACTTGGGGGTCCCAGGACAATGACACACTGACACTTGGGTGGTGCAGAACAATGACACCCTAACACTTGGGGTCCCAGAACAATGACACACTGACACTTGGAGGCCCCAGAACGATGACACCCTGACACTTGGGGTCCAGAACAATGAAACCCTGACATTTGGGGGTCCCAGAAAAAAGGTCACACTGACACTTGGGGGTCCCAGAACAATGACACCCTGACACTTGGGGGTCCAAGAACAATGACACGCTGAAACTTGGGGACACAGAACAATGACACTTGGGGGCCCCAGATCAATGACAACATGACACTTGGGGCCCCCAGAACAATGACAACATGACACTTGGGGGTCCCAGAACAATGACATCCTGACACTTGGGGGCCCCAGAACAATGACACCCTGACACTTGGGAGCCCCAGAACAATGACATCCTGACACTTGGGGCCCCCAGAACAATGACAACATGACACTTGGGGGTCCCAGAACAATGACATCCTGACACTTGGGGGCCCCAGAACAATGACATCCTGACACTTGGGGGTCCCAGAACAATGACACCTTGACACTTGGAGGCCCCAGAACAATGACACCCTTACACTTGGGGGCTCCAGAACAATGACACCCTGACACTTTGGGGCCCCAGAACAATGACACCCTGACACTTGGGGTCCCAGAACAATGACACTTTGGGGCCCCAGATTAATGACAACATGACACTTGGGGGCCCCAGAACAATGACATCCTGGCACTTGGGGGCCACAGAAAAAAGGACATCCGAAAACTTGGGAGTCCAGAACAATGACACCCTGTCACTTGGGGGTTACTGAATAATGACACCCTTACACTTGGGGGTCCCAGAACAATGACTCCCTGACACTTGGGGGCCCTAGAACAATTACACTTGGGGTCCCAGAACAATGACACCCTGACAGTTGGGGGCCTCAGAACAATAACATCCTGACACTTGGGGTTCCCAGAACAATGACACCCTGACACTTGGGTGGTGCAGAACAATGACACCCTGACACTTGGGGGCCCCAGAATGATGACACCCTGACACTTGGGGTCCCAGAACAATGACACACTGACACTTGGGGGTCCAGAACAATGACACCCTGACATTTGGGGGTCCCAGAAAAAAGGTCACACTGACACTTGGGGGTCCCAGAACAATGACACCCTGACACTTGGGGGTCCCAGAACAATGACATGCTGACACTTGGGGACCCAGAACAATGACACTTGGGGGCCCCAGATCAATGACAACATGACACTTGGGGCCCCCAGAACAATGACAACATGACACTTGGGGGCCCAGAACAATGACACCTTGACACTTGGGAGTCCCAGAACAATGACACCTTGACACTTGGGGGTCCCAGAACAATGACACCCTGACACTTTGGGGCCCCAGAACAATGACACCTTGACACTTGGGGGTCCCAGAACAATGACACCCTGACACTTGGAGGTCCAGAACAATGACACCCCGACACTTAGGGGGTCCCAGAACAATGACACCCTGATAGTTGGGGGTCCCAGAGCAATGACACCCTCACAGTTGGGGGCCCCAGAACAATGACACCCTGACATTTGGGGGTCCCAGAACAATGACACACTGACACTTGGGGGCCCCAGAACGATGACACCCTGACACTTGGGGGCCCCAGAACAATGACACCCTGACACTTGGGGGCCCCAGAACAATGACACCCTGACACTTGGGGGCCCCAGAACGATGACACCCTGACACTTGGGGGCCCCAGAACGATGACACCCTGACACTTGGGGTCCCAGAACAATGACACACTGACACTTGGGTGGTGCAGAACAATGACACCCTGACACTTGGGGTCCCAGAACAATGACACACTGACACTTGGGGGTCCCAGAACAATGACACCCTGACACTTGGGGGTCCAGAACAATGACACCCTGACATTTGGGGGTCCCAGAACAATGACACCCTGATACTTGGGGGCCCCAGAATGATGACACCCTGACACTTGGGGGCCCAAGAACAATGACACCCTGACACTTGGGGGTCTCTATTTTAATGTAAATGATTTTCTTACTTTGACAGTATTCAGCTTCAGATATTTCTTCACCTCATTTGCAGTGTAAATTTTCGGAATTCCTGCCTTCTTTGCTTTCTCATTTAATTCTTCCACCAAACTCTTTATACTCTTCTCCAGCATCAGGGCCTGTACAAACATATGAGGAGGTTCCATCATCTGATCTCCAACCTCCCCATCCACTAATATTATTATTATACATTTATATAGCTCTGACATATACCGCAGTGCTGTACAGAGATCATTGAGCCAATCACATCAGTCACTTTACCAGAGGAGCTTACACTCTAATGTCCCCTCCCCCACAGTCACAGTTTTCTATGCCTCCTATTAATAACAATCATATCATTGTCCTCCGCAATGAGGAAAGGTAGGTACTACCCCTGGTAACGAGGATAGGTAGGTACTCCCCCTGATAGTGAGGAAAGTTAGGTACTCCCCCCGTATAAATGAGGAAAGGTAGGTACTCACCCTGGTAATAATGGAGGTAGGTACTCCCCCTGATAGTGAGGAAAGTTACGTACTCCCCCCGTATAAATGAGGAAAGGTAGGTACTCACCCTGGTAATGAGGAAAGGTAGGTACTCCCCTTGTATAATGAAGAAAGGTAGGTACTCCCCTTGTATAATGAGGAAAGGTAGGTACTCCCCTGTATAATGAGGAAAGGTAGGTACTCCCTTGTATAATGAGGAAAGGTAGATACTCACCCTGGTAATGAGGAAAGGTAGGTACTCACCTTGGTGCTGTAGGCACAGAGGAGACTCAGAAAGATCAGAAGACAGAACATTTTGTTGGTGGGTTTGAGGATTGCAGTCTGGGGATGGGGAGAAGAGAACACAATGATGATGGGTGAGGACGGGTAATATAAACTCTCTATAGGTAATATAACTTACCATGGTGATCGATGTGACGGCACACACTATGCTGGGTACAGGTGTGAGGAGACTTTTATATGAACTGAAATCTGGTCAGACCCTCCTCTCCCCACCCCCTTTATGTGTATTATATTCCTTGTGTGGACACACCCAGCTCTGTACTGATACCTCTATACAGGTGATCCACACTCCAATGACTTGTCCTGCGACTTGGGACTGCAAAGTCACATGACAAGTCGTTCCCCATGATTTCCAATGACAACCATTCATATTAGTATAACTTCAAGTCATGCCGATTTCAAAGTAGTCCCTGCGCTACTTTGGTCAGAATTTGATGTGAGTAACACAGGCATTCCCTAAAATTGTGTGACTTTGGAGTAGCGGTAGTGTGAAAGGGGCCTAACTAGCTTGCTAAAACATTCTTCTCACCACATAAGTCAAAACTTTGCCCAGATCTCTCACAGTGTTCTTTGCCCTGACTGGGCAAAGCCTTGCACCTGACCGTTGGTCAGGTGAATTGCTTCAGCCAATCAGAGCTGTTAAAAACGCACTGTGCGGCACACAAGTGCATTGTGGGACGCTCGGAGAACATGCAAACACCCGAAAGGGCGATGTTTGGGGCTGAACTGATGCTTGGCCCGAACAGCTCATCTAAACACCATGGTCTACAGAACAAGCAGGAGAATAAGAGAGCTTGGTTTGGGTCGATTGACTTCCAGTTGGCTTGTGTTCCAGTGTTGGTGTCTTTTCTTTTGCCACATCTGGGTTTTACCTGGAGTGTGGTGGCTGCATCATATGACATATCACGGGTAGAGATGAGCCGAACACCCCCCTGTTCAGTTCGCACCAGAACATGCGAACAGGAAAAAAGTTTGTTCGAACACGCGAACACCGTTAAAGTCTATGGGACACGAACATGAATAATCAAAAGTGCTAATTTTAAAGGCTTATATGCAAGTTATTGTCATAAAAAGTGTTTGGGGACCTGGGTCCTGCCTCAGGGGACATGGATCAATGCAAAAAAAAGTTTTAAAAACGGCCGTTTTTTCAGGAGCAGTGATTTTAATAATGCTTAAAGTCAAACAATAAAAGTGTAATATCCCTTTAAATTTCATAGCTGGGGGGTGTCTATAGTATGCCTGTAAAGGGGCGCATGTTTCCTGTGTTTAGAACAGTCTGAGAGCAAAATTACATTTCGAAGGAAAAAACACATTTAAAACTACCCGCGGCTATTGCATTGCCGACAATACACATAGAAGTTCATTGATAAAAATGGCATGGGAATTCCCTACAGGGCAACCCCGAACCAAAAATTAAAAAAAAATGAAGTGGGAGACCCCCTAAATTCCAAACCAGGCCCTTCAGGATTTTAAGGGGAACCCCGCGCCAAAAAAAAAAAAAAAGAAGGAAAAGAGGGGGGACGTTCTTCTGGTTCTTCCTCCGGCGTTCTCGTCCAGCATCTCCTCCGTGGCATCTTCTATCTTCTTCTCCTCGGGCCGCTCCGCACCCATGGCATGGGGGGGAGGCTCCCGCTCTTCTCTTCATCTTCTTCTTCTTCTCTTCTTCCTTCTTCTCTTCTTCTCTTCTTCATTTTCTTCTCCGGGCCACTCCGCACCCATGGTGGCATGGAGGGAGGCTCCCGCTGTGTGACGGCGTCTCTTTGTCTGACGGTTCTTAAATAACGGGGGGCGGGGCCACCCAGTGACCCCGCCCCCCTCTGACGCACGGGACATGATGGGACTTCCCTGTGGCATTCCCCGTGATGTCACAGGGAAGTCCCGTCAAGTCACCGCGTGTCAGAGGGGGGCGGGGTCACCGGGTGGCCCGCCCCCCGTTATTTAAGAACTGTCAGATGAGGAGACTCCATCACACAGTGGGAGCCTCCCTCCATGCCAGCATGGGTGTGGAGCTGCCCGGAGAAGAAAATGAAGAAGAGAAGAAGAGAAGAAGGAAGAAGAGAAGAAGAAGATGAAGAGAAGAGCGAGAGCCTCCCTCCATGCCATGGGTGCGGAGCGGTCCGAGGAGAAGAAAATAGAAGATGCCGTGGAGGAGATGCTGGACGAGAACACCGGAGGAAGAACCAGAAGAACCAGAAGATGAAGGAAGATAGAAGAAAGAAAAGCATTTAAATAAAGGAATTGTCAAAAACTGTCTCTTGTCATTTTTAACATTTTTGACAGTTTTTTAGTGAAATGGTAGGGGTAAGTACCCCCTTACCATTTCACACAGGGGGGGCCGGGATCTGGGGGTCCCCTTGTTAAAGGGGGCTTCCAGATTCCGATAAGCCCCCGCCCGCAGACCCCCACAACCACCGGCCAGGGTTGTGGGGATGAGGCCCTTGTCCTCATCAACATGGGGACAAGGTGTTTTGGGGGGCTACCCCAAAGCACCCTCCCAATGTTGAGGGCATGTGGCCTGGTACAGTTCAGGAGGGGGGGCGCACTCTCGCCCCCCCCTCTTTTCCTGTGGCCTGCCAGGTTGCGTGCTCGGATAAGGGTCTGGTATGGATCTTTGGGGGGACCCCACACTGTTTTTTTTTTTTTTTTTGGCCGGGGTTCCCCTTAATATCCATACCAGACCTGAAGGGCCTTGTATGGAATTTAGGGGGACTCCCACGTCATTTTTTTTTTTTAATTTTGGTTCGGGGTTGCCCTGTGGGGAATTCTCATGCCGTTTTTATTAATGAACTTCTATGTGTATTGTCGACAATGCAATAACCGCGGGTAGTTTTAAATGTGTTTTTTCCTTCCAAATGTCATTTTGCTGTCAAACTGTTCTAAACACGGGAAACATGCGCCCCTTTACAGGCATACTATAGACACCCCCCAGGTACGAAATTTAAAGGGATATTACAATTTTATTGTTTGACTTTAAGCATTATTAAAATCACTGCTCCTGAAAAAACTGCTGTTTTGAAAACTTTTTTTTGCATTGATCCATGTCCCCTGGGGCAGGACCCAGGTCCCCAAACACTTTTTATGACAATAACTTGCATATTAGCCTTTAAAATTAGCACTTTTGATTTCTCCCATAGACTTTTAAAGGGTGTTCTGCGGCATTCGAATTTGCCGCGAACACCCCAAATTGTTCGCTGTTCGGCGAACTTGCGAACAGCCAATGTTCGAGTCGAACATGAGTTCGACTCGAACTCGAAACTCATCCCTAATCACGGGTAGAGTTGCCACCTCATCCCTTTAAACCCGAACACCTTTGAATTACATGGGTTCTGAGGGTAATTAAATGCAGATAAGGCACCAAGTGAGTTTAATTACAACCTTAATCAGCCACAGAACCTGTGTAATTAATATGTGTTCGGGTTTAAAGGGATGAGTTGGCAACCAAAATCACAGGACTGCATCCTCTATTTGAAATCAAGTGGGACGTTGTGTCAGTGCTTGAGCATGGAGTCCATGTTCCTCTAGAACAATTGTGCCTGCAGCTCCCCTAAAAAGGTACTGAAGCGTTCCTCTACAACTGTAAGACCTTTAAACCTCTGTAGCCCCCTGCAACTTCCACTAATCTACACAGCAGTCCCTTTTGCGCCTTGGCATCCCCATCTGCCATCCATTCTCTGCAGCACCACCTCTGTACCCGCAGTCTCCACTACATCCACAGTCTGAACCTGGGCTACACCCAATACCAGGGAAAGACCTTCTTGAAACCAAGAAAAATGAAGCCAAAATGTTTAGTGTTGAGGCAGGCAAAGCTTTATATTTGCACCAAGAGTGGCCGGGACAGCACAGGGAACATAATTGGCCACCACTGTCCACCAGGCCTAGTCTTGACACTTTCTAGTTCATGGAAAACCGAATAGAAAAGGGAAAAAGATGTGACACGGTTCCACCAGTGTTGTTTAGCTATCAGGAGCTTTGGGAAGCCAGGTTTTCATTAACGTTATTGGAACCAATTTTGGTTTTATCTGTAAACTAATTATAACTCAGAAAAAGTGCAAATTGTATTCTTTTGTAAAGTCACTAGAATGAGGTCTGTGGTACAGATTCTGGTTCTGTCTATTTTTGTTATGTGACAGATCACTGTGCTGGTTCTGTTCCCCCAATGCCTATTATGACTAAATCTCAATCATGTAACTATGATAGACCACCCCATCCCGTCCTGCAGATATACAGGCCTTCTCCGTCTCACTGATAGGGACTACAAGGATTACACCGGGACTACACCGTATGATGTCAGCCTAATGAGGATGTTT